>CM028755.1:15985926-16672858 GCA_016801395.1 Leptodermis oblonga | reverse complement strand
AAAACTCTATTGTAAAAGCGTGTCTTTCTCCTCTCCTTCCATTCTTATAAATAGGTGTAGAATGGGGAGTAGAAAAAAATAAGAAACTAAATTCCAAGTGGGAAACTACTAAAACAATATCCACATCCAAGAAGGATTAATGTAATGACAGCTCTTCTTTCCTGCGCACCACTTGTGGACAAAATTGGAATCCAAATTCCACTCCACTTGCTTCCAGCGATTATCAATTTAATTAGGCAATTTGCCTAATTCTTGCTTGGGCTTTCCTTTTCTTCTTTGGGCTGGACTGCTCATTGCATTTGGGCTCTTTCAACTTTGGTCCACTCGTTCCTCTTGCATGCATGAACATGAATAATGCCTCCATTCATTGCTTCTTTGGGCATATGAGCCCTTTTCATCCTCTTTTGCATCTTACTTTCTCTAATTGTTCTTCTTCCTAAAACCTGCATTTATCTTACAAAAACTAGCACATACCCGTGAGATTTGCCACAAATATGCTCTAAAATTCAGTAGCTAAAGGACACCTATCAGAGGTCTCTTCTTGGTACCACTTTCTCTCTATTTTACTATATTTCCTCCTATGTCTAAAATACTGACTTTGGTATCGGAGCTTAACCGGGGGATTTCCCCCGCTAGTACAGGTGTTGGAAATGATAGATCGGAGCGGATCCGACCCGAAGACCCTCGCTGGAAAAACCCGCTTCATCACAGTAGAAAAATGAAAAAACCCAAAATAATGAAAAAACTAGGGCACAACTTCGTGTAGTCGGAACTACTGGCGAAGATATGTGAAACTCTGCGCATCTAGGACAACTAGCTCTCTTCCCTCCTAAGGTCTAAATGGTAGAAGAACTCTGACACCTCCTCTCAGCTTGCTTTCCTTGCTAAATAACCTGCGACGACATTACCTTCTTGAAACACATGGGCAACTTTATGCCGCTCTCCCATCAAAATGCCTATTTCTTTAATATGTAATAAGAATAAATGCTTAATTTTTTAATATTGTATTGTTGGTTTTATGTAAAGCAATGTTTTTCTTGAATTGAAATTAAAATGTGTGTGTTTCTATTGAGTATTTAAATATTTAAGGGTGAATTGCTCAGCTGAACACGAAACTATGCAAAAGTTGCAAAAATCGGACATGATACTTTGAAAAGTCAATTTTTCATCATGATAGATAGTTGCGAAACGAGAAAATTTTGACATCCTGTGAAGCCCATCTGTTAACTTGCTAACCAAGGCTTTTTGTCGAGGGGCAAAATCGACCGATTAACTAGTCCTTTGTATAATATTTCAAAAATGTTGCAAATTTGACACTCTATTACAATATTTTACGAAATAGACCTCAATTTTTTTTTTGTACATATTCACCCAATATTTTTTAAATTGAATCTTTGTTTTCATTTTTATATTTTTTTATTTCTTAAATTAAATATTTATTTTAGTATTACCCTTTTAATTTGATTTTTTTCAAATTACAATGGAAATGTTATTTTTAAATTGCAATTTTATCTTAACATAATTTTGAAAGATTATAATTTTTTATGTTTTAATTCATGTTACTTTCTTCATTTTCATATTTCTCCCCATAGTAATGCAATTATCATCCATTATTCGATTCTTTGTTTTTATTTTATAATTATTTTATGTTATGATATTACTAGAATTTAAAGTCTCAATCAAATTAATTTTCACAAATTTTCATATATTTATTTATCCAAATATTTATTTATTTACTATTATCAACAATAATTATTTTAAAATATTTATGTAATTAAATAAATAATACTAAAAGAATATATTTGCCTCTAGAAATGGTTGAAGTGGGTTAGAAGACACCTCAGCCATTTTTAGGTCAAAGGCATTTTTGGCTCAAATTTTCTACAATGCAGATGCTCTACGGGTTTGTTTGATAAAAATTAATGTTTATATCTGAATGCTAAATGATGAAATTATAATGATGAATTGATTAAATAGTTTATATCTGAATGCTTCAAATTTTACATATGGTTAAATAAAATATATTATTGAATGGTGTTTATGAAAATAGGTAAAATATACTCCCTCCGTCCCACTCAAAGAGTCCACTTTCAAAAAAAATCTATTCTCATTTAAAGAGTCTACTTTAAATTAATTTACATTACATACCCTTACTAATATTACAATGTGTAGTTCACAATTAACCCTTACTTCTAAAGTAAGGATATAAGTGAAAAATATGATGATAAATTACTTATTTTAGGTATTGTACCTCACAACTCATAATAAGTTTACACATTTCAAAGTGGACTCTTTGAGTGGGACGGAGGGAGTATAACTTATCAAATAATATTTTTTTAATAAAAATAGAATAATAAATTACCAAGGATATTTTATTTGAAAATATTATGATAAAAAACATAAAATATGTGTGTATGCTAGTTAATTTTTTTTATTTAAATCGAGTTTTCTTTTATAGTAAAATAATGAATAAATTTAAAGAAAAGTAAAATGTGGGATATGATAATTAAAATAATAATTTAGTTAAATAGAGATATTTATAATTAAATCAATAGAAATAATAATAAAAATCAATACCAATAAATTGAGAGGGGTAGTATTGGAAATAAAAATAAATTTTAAAAAAATTATTCGGTGGAGATTAAGTGATAAACAATAAGCTAATTTTTACTGTTTAAATTTTTCTAAATGAAATAAAATAAGTAGTGCTTAATAAATTAAGAAGTTTGAATTTTCGTTATCAAACCGGACGGAAGCCATTATTACTTAAATCAAATAATGTGGAACATTTTAATAAAATTCCTTTTTATTGATCACTTTATCTTTTGTATTAAATAAGGGCAATTTGGTCACAAATTGCCATTTTCGTCTACTTTACAGGGATTTTGAAACTACAGGGGGTTTTGCATGGCTTTTTAAAGCATAGGGGGTCATCCTGTACTTTTGCAAACCACATGGGTGTTTTGCGTAATTAATCCAAAAATCAGTTACAAGTTTGATAAATTACAAAAAAGATGTAAGCAATAATTTTCAACATTTGTGAGGATGATGCTTAATTTTTGATAACCGAAACGTTAAGAATGCAATTGAATTGATTCAAAGGTTAAATCAAATTATTTTGGCTAAAAAGTTGCAACCATTTTATTTAATGATTTTATGATTAATAATTAATTTGTGTGTAAATGTTAAACGGTTTTTAGCATTATCTTTATTATATTTATGCTTTAGAAAATTCATCCATTTTCCAATTTCATTTAATCAATTAATCATCCGTTTTCTCTCATTCATTTACATTTATATGCCTAATGAAATTCATGTACAAACGGTTCATGGTGCAGCCTTATTTTAGCCTGCCATTCACAATCATTTAAGTTTGACTTTGCTATATATAAATATAAATATTATATATATATATATATATATATGCTCGTTGAGTATGTGTATAAGAGGCAGAATTGTTATAAATCTTTCTATGTTCTTTTACAACTCTTCACCTTCTGATTTAGATCTTTTGTCCAGATGGACTATTCCCTATGTGGAACCTAAATTGATTTATCATCAAGGTTTTTTTATTAAAGTGAGATTGAAACAGATTTGTAAAACAACTGAACAATCTTTAGCTATTCAAGATGCTGATACAGCAATAAATCTTCTTTCTGAAGAAGACATAAGGGAGAACCAATCCAACGGTTCAATGGATTAATCAAAGAAGCATAAGGAAACAAATTATGCTGAACTCAAAACTGTCAATCTATTGCACTGGTTCAAGGAGATAAAAGTGGGTGTCAAACGCCCTAACAACGCCAATCCCTGGCTAACAACGGGCTAAACCCTCATCATCCTTTAAACAGTACAAAGATGCTTGTTCGAATTCAAAGACCCAACCATTCTTCAATTAATCCATAAACAGTAAGACGATTCACACAAACAGAATCATCAACATTACAGAAAATCTGATAACTAAGCTTCATGGTTTAACACTAAGTATTTAGCCTGCCATTAGGCTAAATATAAACTGAAAAATAAAAATTTAAAGACAGAAAATTAAAAAGACTTACTTGTGAATTTGTCTTCAAGTCTTCAATTCTTGAAAATGAAAATTTTATTTATCAAAGGAAAATTTACAAAAGGAAGGAAGGAGAGAGTTGGATGATGTACGAAGGGGAATGGGAAAAGAGGAAGGAGTTGGGATTCTAAGTCCTTTAGGGTTGATAAACCCCATTCTTCTACAGATATCACCTGTTTGATAATAATCTTGCTGAAATTGTAAATATTTTGGACACTACCAGCACCTGTAAAGTGTGTAATTTCACAATTTCCTGAAATTTTCAGAAGATTTTCAAAATATGGTCTTGGCTTATAAGCCATCTCTGCATATCCAGAATTATCCAGATACCTGTTCATTAACGTCCATGGATCATTGATCCACTGCAAATCTTTACCTTCTAAGAGTATTATTATCTCTTTATTATTATTCTGATGATAGGAAGTAAGATATTCTTCCTTATCCTCTTCTCCAACAATTTTTGAATATGATGAGGATGATGAAGCAGAAGTATCACCTTGCTTTTTGTTTATAAATTCCATAAATTCCTCATATATAAGTAAGTCTTTTTAATTTTCTGTCTTTAAATTTTTATTTTTCAGTTTATATTTAGCCTAATGGCAGGCTAAATACTTAGTGTTAAACCATGAAGCTTAGTTATCAAATTTTCCTGTAATGTTGATGATTCTGTTTGTGTGAATCGTCTTACTGTTTATGGATTAATTGAAGAATGGTTGGGTCTTTGAATTCGAACAAGCATCTTTGTACTGTTTAAAGGATGATGAGGGTTTAGCCCGTTGTTAGCCAGGGATTGGCGTTGTTAGGGCGTTTGACACCCACTTTTATCTCCTTGAACCAGTGCAATAGATTGACAGTTTTGAGTTCAGCGTAATTTGTTTCCTTATGCTTATTTGATTAATCCATTGAACCGTTGGATTGAGAGGCAGAATTGTTATAAATCTTTCTATGTTCTTTTACAACTCTTCTTAAAATATAGCTTTGGCATGGAAGAAAATGGTGTTAGAAGAGTTGGTTAAGTTTTTTAATAATTGTGCAGATTATCAGGGAAACACAGCGAGTATGCTGGGCTGTTGTATTCTAGGGGTGACAAGTTTCGACAATTCTGTTGCACCAAAGATAATTCTTTGCAGAAGGGCTTGAATCACCTAAAGATAGCGATCACACACCTCAGCCCTTCTACATTGGCTTTACTAACGAATTATTTCGTTTTCTTTGTTTGTTTTATTGTTTTGCAAGTCACTTGTGCGAGTTAGAACAACAAATAATTTTAAGCATTGTTATGAAACACCCCTCAGTGTTTAACTTTGTATATTACAAAATCACCAAATGCGAAATATTAAAAAGGGTAAAAGACAAATACCTCCCGTATTGTTTAGGTGTGAGACAAGTTACTCCTTGTAGTTGTAAAATGTCCAAATACCCCCTTATAATATGGATTAACATGGAATCCTAATAGAAAATAAAATGACTAACTAATAGTTAACATAGTTCCCAAATTACCCTTAAAAAATATTTAAAAAACATAAATTGCTGA
Source organism: Leptodermis oblonga (assembly GCA_016801395.1). Lineage (NCBI taxonomy): Eukaryota > Viridiplantae > Streptophyta > Magnoliopsida > Gentianales > Rubiaceae > Leptodermis > Leptodermis oblonga. The sequence goes on along the minus strand of CM028755.1, from coordinate 16,667,258 downwards.
AAATAAAACTCCGAAAAGGAAAGCAATTAGGTAACTATTTCTCGCCAAAAACGAAAACGTGCTTTGGTTGCCGACGGCAATGGCTTAAAATTTTACCGTCAGTGGGTTTTTCTGTTCAAAATAATGCATTTTTACTTCTTCAATTGGCCACGGAAAACTTCTGTCCGATCTAAAATATACACCAAATTGAGAGAGATTGAGGTGGTTTTTAGCACAATAACCCCCTCCGAGTTCCTCCATGGTGGCTAGAAAGGGCTGGCGACAAAGGATGGAAAACATCAGTTTGCGGTTATATACGGAAGAAACCCGGCCAACTACTAAATTTGATCATTAGTTGTTGAAGACGGCTGTAATTTCTATTATCAGTAATGCTGCACTCCACTTGTAATGAAGATGAACATCAGTCTAAATACTGTTTTAACGATTCATGCTTTGATCCAAAAAAACAAATTTCAGATTCTTTTACTGGGAATATGTAAGCATATGAGCTACCAAAGGATCAATCTTTTCTAACTAAAAACCAAATAAATCAAACTAAGGTAAAGAAAGAACAACAAAAAGAAAAATAAAAGCAAAATCAAGAAAATTAGCTTGACGCAACCAGTTAATTGATATTGATCCACACGTTTTGCTGTGGAAGAAAAATATGTTGTTTTGTAGCCGGTACCAATTTACGGTATCAGGTCAATTTGGTCATAAAAAATTTGCAAATTCCCGGCTCTCACTTTTTGATGCGCTCAAACTACCTCGTCCCAGTCACTCATTAACGTTATCCGTTAGTTTTCCATCTTAATCCAAATTATAAGGGGGTATTTGGATATTTTAAAACTACAAGGGAGTAACTTGTCCTACCCTTAAACCACAAGGGAGGTTTATGTCTTTTCCCCTATCAAAAATGATAGGATATGGATATATATCATATTATTAAAGGTCCGAACATATGGCAATTCGACCACAACTATGGGGTTCGATTCCTAACTCTGTCGATTCTTTTTATGTGCAAAGCTGACTGGACTCTGCACGAGCCTCTCCACTGCGTTCTTTCCCTCCCCACAACTCCTACCTTCGCTGTAATAGATTAGGACTTTAATGAGAATGAAATTTAAATATAAAAAAAAAAACAAAAGACCACAACTATGGAATCAATACCATACGGCTGTTTTAAAAGTTTGCTGCAACCAAACACAGATATTTAGAAGTTAAATGACGTGCCAACTGCCCCCAACCACCTGTGAACGTACTCCTCAATGGCAGAATGGAAAGAATCCGAAAAAGAAAGTTAAATAGGGAGATCATTTGCCGTCTGCTGTACCTGTCACTGTCTCCAGCCAAATATGTTTCTTTTTGAAACTTTAGAGTGGGAAACGGGAATGGTGGGAGGAAGGCTCTGTTTAGTCCCATGAAAATTTTTGTCTATTTTTATTCTGTCTTTTCTATTCATTCTCTCACAATGGGGTAGTGGACTCCATGATATGATATGTCAGTCTCATACTTTATTATGAAATAATGGACAGGGAAGACAAAAAAAAAGAGTTGACAGAATATCTAATCCCCTATGCAATTTGATTGTGATTATTTTAAGATTTTTTTTTTCACAAAATTTTCAATTCAAACACTCATATTTTAGTAAATTCTAAGTTCTCTCATGTTAGTCACGTTAATTCAAAAAACAATCACATCATTACACTTTTTTTTCTCTCTCTCTCTTTGCGACACAAATATTCAAAAGAAATTTCTTTAAAAATATTATTCATTTGCCAAAACAAAAATTTTCTATTCTGATCACAAAATAAACAAACCCGAAATCAGGCCAGCTGAAGCTTGAATTCTCCTCTGTTTCACTATGCCAAGTAAACTTATTTTACATTTTACGATTGTGGTACATAAATAATGTTCCTAATGTGGGAAAGAGAATCCTATCCTGAAAGCGGTAGGATCGAAAGCAGTTTCAAGAACATTCCAAACCATTAGATACTGCTGGGTTCTGTCCAAAACGGTCTATTTCCACTCTCTGGTAGGAACTAGGATGTTTTGCAGCTAACAATTTAAAATCGAACTATTAGCTTTTAGAAAACCCACATCATCAAATCATTGAGTGGCAATTTCACAGTCAATCATTACAGGGAAAATTGCAGCGGGATGTTCTCTTTTGAGCAGCACCTTGATCTTGGTGAACTTCATGAGAATTTTACCATGCAAGAGCAAACTCAGAGCCTAAATCAAAGTCGTTTCTCGACGGGAGCAAACGGAAGAAAGGAAGGAGGTTGTTCCCTAGAGATACTGACGAACTATAGAAACAGGGTTCGAAGAATAAATGGTGAGAAGATAAAAATACAACGCTTCAACCCAAGAAGTACTAACGAGGTGATCACTGTAACCAAGCAAAAGCTTTCAACGAATGCAATTTTGAGGATGGCTGGAGAGAAGTTCATTCATTTGTCAAATGATTTTATAACGAGTAAGAAGGAACCGATGATCTCTACGGTAATTGGGCACCTTTCTGAGGAAGATAATAAAGACGTGGAACTCGTTCTGCATCTCTTATCTGCCGCTGATAAAATTGGGAAAATGGAATTTCGTGAAGCGAAAAAGAACCTGAAGAAATGCAAGAAGCTCAGTTTTGACCAAGGGAATCCCATTCAACGGTTGGTTCATCACTTTTCCAGAGCCCTTCGGGAGAGGGTTGATCGAGCAACCGGAAGCTGCAATATTAGATCGAGTGATATCGTCGGGAGGCCGGAGCCGTTGTTGAATTTCGCCGAAAATGAATTCTCAAGCATCAATTCAACCATCTACGCCTTCCAAAAAGCTGCACCTTTCTATTATGTTAGCCAATTCGCAGGAATGCAAGTGATCATAGAACAGGTAGAAGGAGCACGAAAGGTCCACGTGATCGACCTTCAGATCAGGCTCGGGATGCAATACACAATCCTAATACAAGCCTTAGCAGCTCGATCCGAATGCCCTGTCGAGCTTCTTAAGATCACTGCTGTCGCAACCGACCGAAAAGAAGCAGTTGAAGCGACCGGGAGGCGATTAAGAAGCTTTGCTGAGTCCTTCAACCTGGCGTTTTCTTTCAGAGTTGTAATGGTAGAAGATATGCTTGATCTTCATCAAAATCTCTTTGAACTCGATAACCATGACGATGATGATGAAGCTGTTGCAGTCTACTCAGAGCTAATTATGAAGTCCATGCTTCAAAGCCCGAACAGGCTTAACTCGTTGATGGAAGTTATCAGAAGTATCAATCCTTGTGTGATGGTAGTCACAGAAGTGGAAGCAAATCATAATTCCCCATCGTTCGAGACTCGATTCGCGGAAGCTCTTTTCTATCACGGTGCATTTTTCGACGCATTCGAGGACTGCCTGAAGGATAAAGATGAAGAGAGAATGGTTATGGAAACAATGTTTGGACAGGGAATGAAGAACATGCTGGTAGAAGAGGAGGAGGAAAGGAGCATCAGGCATGTAAGGATCAATGTTTGGAGGGAATTTTTCGGTCGGTATGGGATGTTTGAGATAGAGTTTAGTATGGCGACAACATACCAAGCTAATCTACTGCTTAAGAAGTTCCCTTGTGGTAGTTCTTGCACAGTTGAAATGGATGGTAAATGTCTCATATTTGGGTGGAAGGGAACGCCACTTAAATCTCTTTCTGCCTGGATTTTCGACTGACGGTGTGGAATAACCAAGTTCTGATTTGTTATGAGCTTTCTTTTTTTTTTTTTTCCCCTCAATGTAAAATGGAAAAATATTTTGATCGGAATCCCATCTAGAAACAAGGATTATATTACATGCTGAAACGTTGCAAAACGTGTGCATATGAATTGTCTCTTCTTTCTAATCTATCTTAATTGCTCTCAAAGTACAAAAGCACATACGTAAGTTCGAATCTAGAAAAATTTCCCCTAGATGAAATGCTTCAGATCATCTGGTACAAAATAATTTGGATCAGACGTGTCTTATGCAATATTAGAAAAAAAAAAAAAAAAAAAGTTGGGGGGTGGGAGGGGGGGGATCTCACCTCTACCCCTAATTTTTTCCAAAAATGCCATGAGACACATCTGATCTGAAGCCCAGATCAAATACGTACAAACAATTACAGAAAAAGGATGAGAAAATAGAAAAAAAGATTTTGAGATGAGAAAGAAAATTGAGAACAAAGAGGAGTTTTTGGATGAGAAAATCATATTACATTCCACATGCCTATCTCCTCAGCTATTATAAAATATATATATATACCGACTCTCCTAAACGAGACACCGTACTAATAATACTAAATTAAAAACAGAATTTGGGTTAATTACTAATGGCCTGTTCATCATGTTGGGTTTAAAACAATGTTTGAAACTTAGTTTTGAAAAAATAATTTTATAATCAGTTTTCATCATTTCCAATACAATTTTTTACTATTCATCCATACTTTTTATATTTTTTCAATACACTTTTATATTATAAAATTAATTTCTCAAAACCAAGTTTCAAACAATGTTTGAAACCCAACATAGCATGACAAACCTATTCCCTTAAAAACAACCTTGTCCTCAAATTTGGAATTGAGAAAACAAATTTCACGTAACCAACGCCTCCTTTGAACATGGTTACAATTTCATCCCACGCCTTAGGAAGTTTTTCGTCTCAAAGATGGGCGGTCAACTTCATACTTAACTCCACATGCTTCCCAATAAACACAGTCAGCGTCACATAACTTTTTAGAGTTCCCATCATCAAAATAAATTTCAAAGTATCAACAAGAAGGTAGCGTTGAGTTGCTACAGCACAAGAGAGACAAGGATAATCAATTTCTAGCAGACCCCAACAACTATCTCAGCCACCATTTCCTTCATTTTCCTTCTGTTCATCAAGCAGAGTGGGGCTGGGCTGCACTCATTTCCAATCCAGAATTCAGCAGGTGCTTTTAAGCTAGGGACGGAATCCTTATCACTTTTTGCTCCCTTTGGCCATAACTTGTTGCAACATGTTCAGAAATTCTAACTTGGCAACAATATTCATTGCTTGTAAGACATGCATACTGTAGACTTTCACAAGTCATTAATTGTTGATGACTTTTGTTAAATTGATCAGCAAACCCTTCTACAACATTAGACATACTTGAACAAACCTCAGTACTGCATTCTTCGAATGAAATCCCAAAATGTGATGAAAATGAAAAAGGTGGTAAAAAATGGGATGCTTTTTGTTCTATGAAAAAAAATAGGGTTGTTGCATTTGCAGAATGCAACTTTATAAATGAAGTTGCATTTCTCAAATGCAATTTTATATTTTCACTTCTTAATTACTTATTTACTAGATATTGATTTAAAATATTGGAATTGCATTATGTAAATGCAACTTTGAAAAAAAAAATTTAATAAAAAAATTTAAATAATTGAGTGTTGCCGTCAAAATTGACGGAAGTTTACAGAATGTTAGATGCATTCTTAAGAGATGGGAGTTGCATTTGGCAAATGCAACTGTGGAAATTATCATATACAGAAATGCAGGGGGGGGGGGGGTTTCTGTGGACGTGTGCTTGCATTTGTCAAATGCAAGTTTTATAGTTTATGTTTTAACATTATTTTTAAAAATTGATTAAAATTTATACATATCTAATTTTATTATTATAAATATAAAATATTGTACTAAGAAATGAAAAAAGATGTATCTAATTTTTTTTTCCTTCTCATTTCTCATTTCTCAAATTAAAAATATTATTGTTGCATAAGAAATTCTTTATTTTACTTTTTACCATCCAATTAAAGTATTAGATGGGTTTAGGATTTTTAAGTAGGGTCTTATATATATATATATATATATATAAAAGCTCAATATATCCATTGTCCCCGATAATTTTTTTATACCTATCAATATAGACAGTTGGTGTTAAAAAAAAAAAAAAAGTTAATCTTCAAGATAATATTCTCATAAAGTCATCGATTAAGCAATTTACTACTTCTATTACATTAGTTACTAGTTAATCTGGGTAGTACAACCTAGGGACCAAACCAATTTATTCAGTTTTGCATCTCTAAATTTCTTGGTCACATTACTCCTCACATGTCTGAAGCAAAATCTTTGATATGCGAACGGTTCCTTCCACTCATCCATGCGTGTCATAACGTGTAATAATCCCTTATGTCAGAAAGAACACATAAATGATACCTTATGTCTGCGAGATAAATGTATGAAAGGGGATTAAGGAGAAGTTTAAATTTCTAATTTAATTGAACAAAACAATTCCTAGCTTTTACATATAAGAGGACCAAAAATTACAAAACAGAAATGTAATTTACTCTCTTTTAAAACTAAAGAAGCATTTGCTACGTATAGGAAAGTACAACCCATGAAGAGGAAACATGAATAGCCTCTGCAAATACACTAAAACAAAGACTGAACTGAGATAATTCAGCACCTATAGAATCTTCAAGATTGTACCCGTTAGACCAATCTTAACCGACAACCATAAGTCCCATCCCTAATTCACAATTCATCAATCCAGAGAAGCCCCAAAACGACCCAAATGCAGAATCATTTAATCCATTTCCAGAAAACAAAACAGGTAGAAGATATTAATGTCCAAAACAGAACAACTTCGAATTATCCCAAATTGCAGCACATATTCTGAAAATCCAGAAATCTACTCCCCCACAATTCAGCAATAAATAGCACAAAAACAAATTGCAACATTCGAATTGCAGTCCAAACTCCCTCGCAGCAAACAAAATGCAAAAATCAAGTATCATAGATTTCCAGGGAAGCCCAAACTGGTTCGAGCCAGCAATAATCAGCCCAAATTCCAATCGTTCAACCTTCAAAACTGCATTCCAGCAGCCAGAATTCCAGAAATCATGAAACCGAATCACACAGTCCCGTTTCCAGAAAACAAAGCATCAACATTCTAGACAGGGGCTTTGTAATGTGTGATGCTACCCGTTTCAAGACTGGGGTAACTCCAATTCCCTCGCCTTGCAGGCATAAAACCGAAGTAACTACTTCATCTTCTTCCTCTTCCCCTACCCAAGGGACAGCTTCCAAGTACTCCAAGTAAGACTGCATACATGCTGTGAACACAAGTTGTTCTGCAATCTGCATTGGACTTTCATGTTAAAAGATGTCGTTTTCAATAGTCAAAAGCCTAACACAACTTTCAAATCTTTCATTTGCCTGACCTGGCTAACTAGCCTAGTTAAACTATACAACAGACTGCAAAACTAGCAAAACAAAGGCAAACATCATAAGAAAGCAAGAAAAATGATTAAAGACAGCTCTGTCTGAGGCCGTATAAAATTGCACCAAAAGGAGCCACTTCAGAAACATTTCATAGAGCTTGTATCAAGTGAACCAATAAGTACACATTCTGTTTATTTCATAGGAGAACAAGTAGTTTTCAGTTATAGCCAAAATCAAACATTCATCCTGAAAGGATTTGACAACCATACATTTGCGTCCAATTTAAAGTAGCATTGCATAAATAAAAAATAAAAAAAAAGCACTGCATAAAAAAATCAGCATTGGCAAAATCCATAAAAAAAAATCCAGTGACAATCTCTTTTCCTTTCTTTTCAAATTATCACATGCTTGCACATGTCTTGCTAACTAACTATTTACAGCTTATCAAGTCATCGATTAATCAATTTACTACATCTCGTACAGTAGTACTTAATTCTTGAATAATTCAGAAGATTAGTTGTTTGTCTAACGTATTAAAGAGGATTTAATACATACTAAGTAAGATAACAGTATGGCACTACATACCTCAATTACTTATGACGACCAAGTTTTCCATGTGTTCCGCATTGGACTGGTTTAATTGTCCGTTTCGATCTATGCAATCCAGCAGCAACAGCTCGAGGAGGAGAGGCAGCTCGAGGGGGAGAAGCAGCTAGAGGTGGAGACGCAGCATCACACTCAACATCTTCATCTTCATCTTCAGCTTCCCCTTCATGCATTGTGCTAGTATCCATATGAACTGGACTCTGAAAGTCATTCAGCTGATTTGATGTGGTAGACGTAGGAAAAACTACCTTGTCTTGTGGTTGGGAACTTGGAACTGTATGTGATGTCGACACATGCGCCAGAAAACCAACAGCAATGTGTTTTGGTTTAATTGTCCGTTTTGATCTACGCAATCCAGCAGCAACATGTCGAGGAGGAGAGGCAGCTTGAGGAGGAGAGGCAGCGCAAGGGGAAGAAGCAGCTAGAGGTGGAGACGCAGCATCACACTCAACATCTTCATCTTCATCTTCAGCTTCCCCTTCATGCATTGTGCTAGTATCCATATGAATTGGACTCCGAAAGTCATTCCGCTGATTTGATGTGGTAGACGTAGGAAAAACTACCGTGTCTTGTGGTTGGGAACTTGGAACTGTATGTGATGTCGACACATGCGCCAGAAAACCAACAGCAATGTGTTTTGGTTTAATTGTCCGTTTCGATCTACGCAATCCAGCAGCAACATGTCGAGGAGGAGAGGCAGCTCGAGGAGGAGAGGCAGCGCGAGGGGAAGAAGCAGCTAGAGGTGGAGACGCAGCATCACACTCAACATCTTCATCTTCATCCTCAGCTTCCCCTTCATGCATTGTGCTAGTATCCATATGAATTGGACTCCGAAAGTCATTCCGCTGATTTGATGTGGTAGACGTAGGAAAAACTACCGTGTCTTGTGGTTGGGAACTTGGAACTGTATGTGATGTTGACACATGCGCCAGAAAACCAACAGCAATGTGTTTTGGTTTAATTGTCCGTTTCGATCTACGCAATCCAGCAGCAACATGTCGAGGAGGAGAGGCAGCTCGAGGAGGAGAGGTAGCGCGAGGGGGAGAAGTAGCTAGAGGTGGAGATGCAGCATCACACTCAACATCTTCATTTTCATCTTCAGCTTCCCCTTCATGCATTGTGCTAGTATCCATATGAATTGGACTCCGAAAGTCATTCCGCTGATTTGATGTGGTAGACGTAGGAAAAACTACCGTGTCTTGTGGTTGGGAACTTGGAACTATATGTGCTATCGACACATGCTCCAAGGGGGTGTTAAACTGTTGAGATGCTTCTGTCTCCAAATCACTGCAGTGCCCGGTTCCTACTTCATTATCATGCGCTGTCAAAGGTGGAGAATGCATATCGTGATCACCTGTATACTCTGTACATGTAGAACGATGCTTGGTCCGTCTTCCACCACGACGACCTCTGAAAATACCTGGTGGTCGCTGAATCCTACTATAATCGACAATCGGTGATGCAATGTTTTGTGGCCGAGGGGTAGGTTGAATATCTAAACGGTGTGCTTCTCGAACAACTTGCAAGGAACTGCTAGCCAAATCTCGTATCTCAACAATTCGAGTCGCATCTTCTGGCCCAATATAAGCCAAATGATTTAAAGACAAGTGATAAATTCGCGACACTACATCCATCTGTAAGCATTACAAAGATAGCTGTAAATTAGACGAACATTATCAAAAGAATTAAATTAAAATGCATGCATGCCGATGATCGAGAATAATACCAAATACTCAGCCGTTGAGCCACTACCCTGAAAGCCGTCAGTAGGTGTTTCCTCCCTTCTAGGATTGGAAATATGGATTACTGTGCGAGTCTTAAACCAAGTGATGTACTCTAAAGATGGATTAATTGTATCATCTATGACATCCCCCGTCTCAACTAAATTGTGCCGATTTTCCTACATACGTACATATTGTCGGTGTTTCAAAGCCCAATCCTTGTTACAATTACCTTGACGACCTAATTGATGCCATTCCTTAAATCTATCTAATAAGCTATGCACAGGAATGGGCTGATTCAACCCAAATTGCCTTAAAACACGATTAGGCAAATGAGGCTCAATAACATTCCAACATATCAGATATACCACAGATCGCCATATTTCACGACCAGCAGTGCATGAAGCAGGAAGTGCCCGAAGGATTTCCTCAGAATAAGGTTGCCATATAAACTACAATAACAGATTGTTTATAAATCTATTTAGTTAATTGAATAAAGAAAATTTAATACTGGTAAAAGTATTCTCAAAGTAATAAAGTAAGCAACTAATAAACCTGATCAAAATGTAGACTCTCAAACTGATCACGATATGCTGGTAAGACATGTATAGCGACTTTTGAAATTTTAAAGTGAACATTCCATCTACAGCAGTAACATTAAATAAATCAGGGAGCAAAAAAATTAATATAACATGGTTGATATTTTATGAAATTCCATACCTCGCTCCATAAGGATATGCAAAATTATCAACAGGATTTCGTCGATCTGGTCTAATTGTAGGCATTCTCTCCCAAGCCCACAGCTGAAATATGCAAGATATTTTAGTGACAAAATGAATTATGAATACAAATAAAATTAAAAAAAAAGAAAAAATTAAAAAAAAAAAGTGTGTAATCAAACCTGTAGTAGCATCAATGGACCAGCAATGGCTTTAGCTGTAGGCTTAGTTGCATCACATAAATTGCGATATAAGTGAGCTAAAGTTGCACTACCCCAACTATAAGAATTTGTAACCTCTAAATCTTCTAGTAGAGGTAAATATAATAGTGGTATTAGGTAACTAGATCTCTCCGAAAATAACAACCCACCAAGCAGTATCAGAATATAAATCCGTGCACGTTGAAGGCAAACAACATCGGAATCATTATCGGATAGACTAATATCAAGAGCACTAGACAGACATCCTAAATTTAGACGGCCTCCATTGATATCTGTGCTTGACGGACTGAATCCTAACAGTCGTTGGCAAAGATCAATCCACTGATCCGTAGATCTACGTGTGTCTTTACCAATAACAGGCAACCCATCTACACGTAGCCCCCATAATACCTCCACATCCTGCAATGTGACTGTGGCCTCTCCAACCGGAAAGTGAAAGGTGTGTGTTTCAGGTCGCCATCTTTCAACCAGCGGTGATAAGTCCATGATCAATGTCCTTATAACCACACTGTAGTATACCTTCAAAGCCAGCAATTCTAATATACTTCAGAACCCGATCAGGAATAGGTGTATGACTCCAAAATCCTCCATCACACCTTCTCGCCGTAATTGGAAGACCTCTAATCGTCTGATTAAATATTGCAGAAGCTCTATGCTCACGATGTAAAAATAAAAGATCATCCACAATTGGTCCAGGGGGTAAGTTTCTGGAGGATGAATTATCCATAAGGAAGGACCTGGATAGAAATAATAAATGTAATAAAATCAAGTATATTGATGTATCACAAGAACATTGAACCAATTAAAGGGGAACAGAAAAATAAACTATTGGTTTCATACCAACATAACCCACTTCTGAATAGAAATTGTACTGCTCCAACGGCTGATATCAGATGAAAGCACCTAATTTAAGTTGTTTAAGAATTTTCAGACAAATAAGTACAAACTCTATTAACAAACCGAATATACCTTGCTCATATCCACCAAATAAAATCAGCAAAAGGAATGACTACAATAATAGAGGCAACCAAATCATAAGCAATCGCCACTAGATATATGCAGCTATTTCAGTATCTTCATGCAAGAGAGATAGTCCACGAAAAAGATAGCTAACCAAAAATCAATCAAGAACCAAGCAATAACATGTATCATCTTAATTTGGTCGTGAACCACTAACAAAAGAAACCGTTGTAACAGTAAGAGGTACATAAACTCAAAAGAGACATCCACATCATTCATAAATAATCACAAGTGGAAATGTAATAATATTCAAAGATGCAAAAAGTCATAACTGCAGAACTCCAAAGACCATAAATGTTAAAGCAAAAGTCTAAATAATATTCAACCAAATGCATAAATTAGGTTGTTAGCTGAGAATTGAGACAATTCCTCCGATTGTGTCCAACTTGATGACAATTTCTACACCTAGGAGAATCACCCGGTAGTCTATCATCCATCTCATTGTGTATTCGAGAGGCACGTAATCGACCATGTCTATGTGACTTAAACATGTTCATATCTGGTTCAAGAGTCCATCCTGGATCAGTCTAGTAGTCAGGATGTGCAATATGGACAAATTTCCCTGAATATTGAGCCTTAAAAGTACTAACAGTGTAAACATTATCCACAAGAGATACAGGATCGCCTCGCCTTACTCGACAGACAGCCAACGCATGTGAGCATGGTAGTCTATACATTTGCCACTTTCCACATGTACAAGAATGTCTAAGGTATTTCACCGTATGAACATGTCCACCTGAACCATCTATATGCCGTCGAGTTGTAACTTTATACACTACGGAATTGTGGTCAAATTCCATAACCTCATGTCCCTGTGCTGCAATGTCATTTTTCTTGAACTTGTTCCAAATCTTTCTTGGCAAATCATACTTACAGTGGCTGGCCTCATCAGATCTATCAGTGAACATTTTTACTGTCCGATGAAAAGTGACATCAATACAAGCCTTAATCGGTAAGTCCCTCGCCCCCCGTAATACATTGTTGTAACTCTCAGACACATTCGTAGTCAAAATACCCCATCTATAATTACCATCATATGCAAGGCACCATTGCTTTCGATCAATTTCAGATAAGTAATTCCAACCTTCTGCACTGAAGCATCTTACTTCATTTCGCAGCAATTTCCATTTCAGTTTCTGGGTAGCACAACCTAGGGAACAAACCAATTTCTTCAGTTTTGCATCTCTAAATTTCTTGGTCACATTACTCCGCACATGTCTCAAGCCGAATCTATGATATGCGAACGGTTCCTTCCACTCATCATTGTGTGTCATAACGTTTACTAAGCCCTTATGCCTGTCAGAAAGAACACACAAAGGAGACCTATCGATGGCAACATATAATCTAAATTGCTCCATGAACCAACTCCAACTATCGGTTGTCTCTTCATCGACGATTGCAAAAGCCACAGGCAACACATATTCATTTGCATCATGTGTTACTGCTACAAGCATTTTCCCCTTGTAAGAGCCTCGCAAATGGGTGCCATCAACACTTATCACAGGTCTACATTTCTTAAATGCTTCTATTGCTGGACCAAATGACCAAAACACATATTTAAATGTTTTCAATGTCTGATTGCTGCTTGGGTGATGATGCCACTTAACCACTGTACTAGGATTATCACGAGTTAAGGCTTCCAAATACTTTGGCAATTCTACAAAAGACTCCTCCCAGGTACCGTACACAAGCTCGATGGCTCGCCGACGTCCATGCCAAGCCTTTTTATATGATATATCAACACCAAAATCATGCTTAATATCCTGCTGAATACTTTTAACCGCATATGACGGATTTCCATCGATGACGTGCCTGATATGCGTAGCAATTACAACAGATGTCAAGTTTGAATGATGACTTGTTTGATTGACCCCAAGACAATTATGTTCTGTCACCCATTTTGTAATTTCCCACATTCCATGTGTACTCTTCTGAACGGCACGAACCACCCACAAACAACTTGATCTACCTCGACAAATGTCCTCCCCTTTCCCCCTTTCAAACTGTAGCTTACATTTCGCAACCCACGTATTCGACTTGCTCTCCACAACTTTGAATTCCCGATTTTGACGAACCGACCATAGGCCTATCACATTTTTTAGCTGCTGCTTATCCGTAAAACACATGCCCAAGCAAATTCTATTATTATCCGCACGCCAGATATAGGCCTGTTCTACATCACAAGAGTCAGTTGGGTCACTGTCATTGCAATTTCCTATGTCATTCAAAAAGCTTAACATTCTTGTACTGTACGTATGGGTTATCCTCTCATCGGAGTTTACCATCATAGTTTCATCCCCACTGTCACCCTTACTGTCGGAATCACCATCAAGTTCTTCAGTGGCAATCCTATCACTATCATCATTAGTAGTTGGCAGACTACGTGATGTATCATCATAAGAATCATGCCCAAGGATGTCAAATAAATCATCATTTCCAACATTGATGTCCTCAACAGTTATTGGGTTTGGATTTTCAGTATCCTCAAATTCAAAGGTAACTCTGGTAGGTTCACTCATTAACCCTTGCTGACAAGTTGTTGACGCAACACATGGATTAGAAGCGTACGTAGGAACACCCTCTGAAGAAATATTAGGATTCACACTCGGAATATTCTGTAGTAATGACATAAATGAACCCTGACCTGTGCCACGTAACATAGTAGTCGGTTCTACTGCTGAATCTATCATTTCCATGTGTACATACATTTCAACACAATAAACCCCAGTCTTTTGAACAGCTACCATATCATAGATCAATTCCAATTGGGCATCATCCACAATTGCCATGGTAATGTACAAAACTTTGTCAGCAACGGAGTTGGGGTGACGATACATGATTTGCAATCTGAACAAATTTCGATCAACACCAACCACTCTATAAATCATCTCTAGTAACTCACGGTATGTTAGCTTCTCCCTGATAACTAGAGTATAATTTGGAAAGGGAGATGAATATGAGGCACCTACATCTGGAATCACAATAATTTGGCCACCCCAATACAAGTTAACAGCGAAAGAACGTTGCAATGTCATGCTTCTTGTGGACCCTATTTTAACAATTTCATAAACTTATTAATCTATCTAACTATTCTATCATGTAAATTCTTAACATCAATACAAGCAAGTCAAGTATATTCAAATTCACTCAAACAATTAAACATTCTATAATATTCTCAATTTATGCTTTGATCAATAAAAGGAAAGGTAACTAAATGACAAACACAAACTGCAAGCAACATAATGTGGTATCTCTTTACAAATGTCATAATGTGGAACTCACCCGTGACCAAGTTGGTTGTCGATGTACGGCTAATCCAATGAAATCCACTACGAATATTCGAATAGTTGCTGCATTTGGGGCATATGAGAGGGTAGGAAATCTAATTGGCTCACCTAACCAAAGGAGAGAGAGAATTACAAACCAAAAAGGAGAAATGCCAAATAGTCTATAAAATTAAAGCAGTCTAAGCCACAAAGAGGATCCAAAATACTGAAATAAATAATGCATAAAAATGTCCTCTCCCAAAAAAAAAATTAAATAAAAACATCACATAGTATATAAGAATCACAATCCCATTGAAGTTATAATTCGGTTATACACTCATACCACGATAAGTTGTCATACACAAGCATGGAAGAGTCCATTGATTTTTGGATGAACTTTTACGATGGTAAAGACCATGAAAATCAGGACCAATAATCATATGAATATGCTCATCCAAACAACTAAAATCTAACAACCCCAGCAAGCTGTTGCATACTCACAGTGAAAATATCAACAAACCTCTTGAAAATACTGCGATATATGGGATATTTTATATATCAGAATAGCCCTAATAGGTACCGGACCAATCACTTGAAGTGATATTGAGAAAAACCCTGCAAAAGGCATAAGATCAAAGTAAACCTAAAATTCAGAATCAAGAACATATTCAAACATGTCAAGAAATCAAACATTCAGAAAATAAAAGATTACAATAAAATCAGCACTAATAGGATCATGTTCTGGTTTTCCCAATTGGATGCTTAGGAACCCTTGAGTTCCAACAATAAGTTTTTGGAGATAGAATATGGATGAGAGTAGGTTAGCAAGAATTTCTATACAGAAGTTTAGATTATGCAACATAACTAATTGATTATTATTGCTATCCAAACTGACAGTTGACACTTTATGTATGCTAATGCACTACCAACTCAAGTGTCATTCAGAAACAGCTTCTGATGTAACCAACATCAAATTGCTAAGCCACCATAATTGTATCAGCAAAACCTAGCAATGTCCCAATCGCAGCAGTTAACAAAGATAATAAAGTAAAATATATACAACTTTAATAGCAATATTATTCAGGTAAGGGAGACAGAGACAGTGATTCAGTTAACAACAATATATGTTTGTAAAGCATCCATACGGAACAACCCTGAAACATTATGGGATGTGGCTTTCTCCATGACAAAAAATGCTAAACAACAAAAGTATACCTCTTATAGCGGTAAAAGACATTGGGCGAGCATGTTTCACGGTAAAATGCTGGATTTTCATGTGAGAATGGATGGATTCATGATATAGAGAAGCAATATATGTTCAAGAGTTCATAAGCAAATGTTAGAAGACTGAAAAGCCATAAGAAGACTGAAATAACTGCAAAAATTGATTCATCCATATAAGCGATCTTCATTACAATAAACATCAGGTTGAAAAAATTAGGTTCCAGTGTCACCATTCACAACCAAAACAGATTTATACCTTAGAGAGGGATCATCGCCACTAGAGAAGGCTGTAGTGCACCCCGTTGGTTTTCTCTAAGGAGCTTGCTCGATTATTTCCATAAAAGAGTGTCACCGACCACATGAAATCACCATTTCACAAATGTAAGCATTTCAGATGAAAAACCCTTCCAGAAAACCAAACAACATGGCAAAAACACTAATTGCACTTAAAAAACCGTACAAAAAATTTAAACAAAAAAGGGCTGCAGAAAACACTAACCCAATTAACAAAACAGTACAAAAAGCATTACAAAAAGCGAGGAATAAAATGTCCAGTTCAAGAACGGTCCTGAAAAAATTAAATAATACCAAATATAAGAATTCCAGTTAAAACCAGTAAACAAATGACAAACGATGGTTTCACGTGAAAGTTTTCTAGTTATAGAGGAAGATAGGAGAGAAGGCCGTAAACGGATAAAATAAAAGGCGTGGAAGGATTGAAAGTTAGAACTAGGGTGGTTGTGAAAGTCCTCAGTTATATTGATTGAAGATTTCTATTTTTTTTTCAACTAAACAGTTTATAATTACATGATCAATCCAATGCTATCAGTGTTGTGCATTATTCTCTTCTTTATTACACATCTGGACCTCAGATTCTCAGTTATCAAAGGAACAAAGACTTAAGGAACAAAGACTTATGAAAATACATAAAATTTTGCTCGACATATTCATGAATGCATTTGTACTTCTAAATGCATTCCTACAACGGAATAATGTTAACTATTTCATCACTTTGCAAATGTTTAGCGGGGTATCCGGAAGTATAAAAGCAGGCAAACATTTTTACCTATTCCTAATCAGCAATAAACTCACAAGAAATGAGGGCTACCTTAGAAACCATTCATTCCCTCACCACATGTCAAATTAACTAAGTTCTTAAAACTCGTGAACAATTGTATCTTCTAAATTCGAAGCGATGCGATAAAACACAGTGATTGAACCAAACTTAGACACACCAAACTCAAACTGCACTGGTTAAAAAACAGGGAAAACCTCATATAAACTTCTTCATTAGCAACTTGTTCCATGTTTACCACTAAAATTCTGAGAATCAAAACCAAATAAATGAGAAGAAATCAAGTAAAATCTTTGAATGGCCCCACATATTAATCACATCAAAAGCACATACTTACTACTACTAGTACTATAATTCCGCAACCAACTCTAGCTAATCTACCTGCAATTCAAGTAACAACTCATGATGCTATGTTTTCTAAAGTGCCAAATAACTTGTCAATGAAATAATTAACTGGGCATAGCATATCATTAGATGCCCCAATATGAATAAGGGTAGGGGATAGAAAAACATGAAATAGTATTTAAAAGGGGCAGGGGAAGGGGAATACCTAATAAAAATTGGAAATAACCTGTACAAAAAGACATCCTATATTAACATATACATGAGGGCCAGTACTTCTAAATCAAGCACATTGGTTTTCATTCAATTAGACATTTTCTAAAATTTTCAGCTTCTTTCCCATACAATGCTTAATTTCCACATCGCTTCATGGATTATAATTTAAACATGTACACTTATGACAAAATATTCAGCCCTAAAATTGACGTTACCTTCAATAACTTTACAAAATAAAATATGTGTAGCAATTAGAATGGCTTATTTACACTAATATTCAAAGACACCCCATTCAAAATGCAATTCAACTACGATAGTTTACCTACATTATATACGATAAACTTCCTCTCTTGAAAACACCTATTTTGCAACAACCCTCTCAGACAACTCACATGAACATGTAAACCATCTAAAAAAAGTGCTAAATTAGAGCATGCATAATATTGTGACCTTGGAAACCACTAAAGCAAGGACAAATTCATCAAAAACTTGAACATAAAGCCCACCCAGAGATCATTGTTTTCAAGCGACCCTCAGACTAATGAGAGGACAAGGCCTCGCGAAATTGGTTATCAGACATTGACGCTTTTTAGGGAACTCGAGTTCAGAAGATTCTTTTTACTGCGAAGCTATACCGAGAGGTAAAATTGAATTTCTTCTTCCTGCTAGTGTTATTAATCTATTTTTTATAGAAATTTACAGCTGACTATGTTTTCTTCTCAGGAGAGAGTTGGACGATGTTATATCTATTGATAAAGCGGATGATATTGCAAAAATGAAAGATCTCCCAATACATGTTTATGAGTCTGAAATTTGGGAGTCTTTTGGAAAAGAATTTCGTGACCCTTCTCAGAGAGTACAGGTACTTACCAACTTTGACCAGTTGCGGAGATTGTTTAGTCGTTTTATGGTTTTATAGTTTCTGTATATATGGAAATAGAGAACACAATGCGACTGTTTTTATTGATTAGGCCTAGAACAATGGGTTAGACTTTAAGCTCACCTTTTACTAGGCAATATTAAGTGCATTTACTTCAATTGCATGTTGTGTTTTGCAGATCACTGATTGGGACTCTGGAAGGTCACATTATTATTACTGTCACTCATGCCCTGTAGCTTGTTGAGATGTTAAACACATTTTTCTTACTAATTTAACTTAAATCCATGGATCTCACTATATACGGTTTCTAACAGCACAAAAGTGGAAGTAAATTTCATGCAGTTGGGGTGCAAATTGAATTACCTGCAATTGTTGGGAAGCTTTTTGACCCTATGTCCTTGTACACCCAAAGTTCAGTCACAGTGCCACCGGCCACCTTTACTGAGATACTTGGGAGAAGTCATCATATCAGGCACACCTAAAACATCAATAAAAAGTTGCTTTATGACTTTAATTGCCTTAATTTACTTGAAGGGACAATAATAAGTCAACAATTTTATTCTTCACTCATACCCTACATATGTTTACAAGATCACAAATTTATGCAGCATTATAAACATGTATTCGGTATTAACACAACAACGAAATATGGCCCTGCGACACCGCATATTGCCGTTGGAAGCTACCCCCAAATTTCAAAACGATGGGGATTTTGACACATTCCAGCAATGGTTGTTCCATCACTGATAGGATTTCAACGAATGATAATACCCATTGCAAAAAATATGCAAAAAATTTAAGCCAACATGCTTGTTCGTCGTGTTCGGACTGACTTCAAATAGGATGTCGGAATTAGATGTGCTTACTGGACAATAGGGCAACCGCAGGAAATGAAGGGGAAATCATTTAGTCAGCCGGAATTGCAGGGAACACGACTATTTTGGGAAATAGGGTTCATTCGGGCCATGCTTCAATTGACATACAATGGAGGCAGTCAATCGGATGGATCGGTCGGCGACGCTAGGCTTCGTCTTCCACGGTTTAGGCTTGGAGACGGCAGTGCTGAATGCGAGAATCGGTCGCCGGAGCTGCACTTGTGGTTTTCGCGGTACTCCCTCTTTGGGTTTTTTTTTTTTTTATTTCCTAAATTCACGACGAGGACCCTTTAGATATATATATATATATTCTTTTTTTTTTGAAACGTCTATACATATTCTTAAATTCCTTCAAAAAATTGAATCCACATATTTCATTTCCCCAATTTTTTAAAAAAAAACTAAATTCCCTTCAGAAAACGATTTCCATAAATTCATTTTCTCAATAAAAAATGAAATCCGGGATTTCCCTGTACAAAACGAAGTCCCCGTATTCGTTTCGCTTTAAAAACGAAATCCTCGAATTTTCTCTACATTTCTCTTTAAAAACGAATTAGTGGAATTCGTTTCTCTTTTTTATTTCTTATTTTTAAATTTTTGACATAAATTTATTTTGTGTCAAACCAAATTTATTTCGTTTGGTGTATACATTTTCTGGATAAAAAAAAAAATCTACAAAATTGCATTTGAAGAATGCAATTTTCATCTTCCTTCCGTGAAGTTCAAAATTTCCTTCAACTAAACGGGGAAAAAAAAAAATTTAACGTTGCATTTGAAGAATGCAACTACTACATTTTAAATTAATATCTAACATTTAGAAAATTGACGAGTAAAAATATAAAGTTGCATTTGGTAAATGCAACTTTATCTGTAGAGTTGCATTTCATGAATGCAACTACCTTATTTTTTTCCACAGACCAAAAACCATCCCATTTTTTACCACCTTTTCTATTTTCATCACACTTTGGGATTTTTCTCTCTTCGATCTATTATTGCAAAAATGCAATCACCAAAACCAGAGAATATGGTTAGCTTTACCATCTGATGTAATTCAGAGTTTAAAAAATCCTTCACAAAGTGGTTCCTGAATTCACCATACAGTAGCAAGTCTTTGTCAGTACTCCAAGCATAAACATCACCAATTCCAAAAACTTTGACAGCATTCATACTATGTGGTTCCAGTTCTAAGAACACAGAGGCAGCACAAAAAATTCCCTCAACCACTTTAATAAATCCATTTCTTCCTAAACATTCAGTAAGTACATTTGGTCCTGCATCATACTTGAGCCTTTCCAAGTTTTCCCAATCACAAGTAAGGATTTTTGAATCACCCCTCCCAGCATGAAAGAATTAATGATCACCACAAACTGAGCAAGAATGCACAGACAGCACACCAACCTTTGAGGAACCTCTAGTGCAGCAATGTTTCATTTTGTTTAGAAAAATACAAACTGGATCACTTCCTTTCTCAATCTTCCAAAGTTGCTTCCCTCTTTTCAAGGCAGTTAAGCATGGAACTGAAGCTTGTAGCAACTTAGTAGTAAATCCCTCGGCCCCACCTTTAAAGATGGCGACCTTTTCTACCCATGATTTTTTAGTCTTGTTGACTACTTTGAGATGAATGCAATCCCAAGTACAGAAAGAATGTAATCCAAGAACCAATATGGCAATCATAGAAAATTGTTCTCTACTACAAGAAGTAAAAGCAATAGGAAAAGAACCCTAGATATCCTCCACTACAATACTCACATAATTATGTAATAATTTACCAAAATAAAGAATAGAAACAAAAAGAAAATTTGTCAACACCAAAACCCCATCCTTTTTTCTGTTATTTCAGTAGGAGCACTCAAACCAAGGACCATATTTATCAGTGCACCACTAATATTAAGTTTAGAATCTCCATTGAAACTCATATAGAAACTTACCCTCTCCCTTAAAAACAGTGAACCTATCTACCCAAGATTTTGGAGCTTGTTCACTATACTTCAGAACTTCAGTTATTCCCAAAATTAGCACCAGAAGGAACAACCAAGTCCCTTGCCAAGTTTCCTTGAAATGTTTTGAAATGATAACCCGATCAATCAAGCTAACCACCCTCTTAGACAGTAACAACAATGGATTGGCAAACATTTTAAAACAGTACTATGACAAATGCTTCGGAGTCGGGTTAATACACCCCTCCTTGTTCCTAGTAAGAATCAACAAACACTCAATATTTGCAAAATTATTTGTAAAATTCACAAATATCATTTTTTTAACAAAATACGCAATGTCAAAATAATTAAGTCAAATGCATACTTCAATTCGTAGATACAATTAATTATGCATTTATAATAACTGCACTAGAACCATTATTTCACTATAAAATAAATAAAGGCTCACGCTTCACTTATTTAAAGCAAAATAAAATAAGATAAAATAACATGCTTTATTTATTTAATTGAATAATCAATAAATAAAGGCTCATGCATCATTTATCAAAGCAAATTAAAATAAATATGCTTGTTTGAATAACTGAAGAAGAAACGGGACTGCCCTGAAATTTGAAGTCCTGATTCTTTCGTTGTCGAATTTTGGAAACTTTCAACGAGGTGATTAGGCGCGGGCTCCACAAATCCCCACCTTATCCCACTTTGGTGTCGTCGAAGTGTGCACGTCGGGGTTCCCTTGCAGCTTCGGCATCCCCGAGCACCGCGACTTCCTTTTTCAATCATGCATGCCCGGGAGGCTCCACCACCAGCCTTGGGTTTTATGTACTTGCATTCGATCCTTGCCTTGCATGCACGGGGAGGAGACATCACCCACCTTGAGTTTCATTCACTTGCATTCAATCCTGCATGCACGGGGGCTCCAAGCCCAACCTTGATTTCCATGCATGGGCACCACTGACCTCGCCTTGCATGCAAGGGCAATGACTTGCATGCACATGCACGGGCAACCTTAATTTGCATCCTGGACCAACCATTTCAACCAAAAACGAAACAACGAACAAGCTCTCCTAGAGTCGGGGTTCTTCGAAGCACCGTCGAAATTTTAACAACGTTGGGATGCCTTTGAAGCGGCGACGCCGGACTCTCCATTTTTAACAAAGAACTCGTTTTGATTAGGCACAGGCTTCATCCAACCTCGCCTTGTCTCAATTGAGTTAGAAATTCTAGTGTCGTCAAAATGCGTACAAAGTGAACTTCAAGTGATAAGGTGCGGGCTTCACCATCCCCACCTTGTCTCACTTGTGTTTCGTCAAAGTGTGCTTCCTCGAGATTTCCAAGCCGTAGCGGCATCGCCGAATCTCCTCCTTTTAACTCCCTATTAAAGAGAGCACATCCCCAGCCTCGGGATTTCCATGCCGTTGCGGCATTGCCGAGTCTCTGCCTTTTTACTCCAAAATAAAGAGAGAACAAATCGCACCTTAGGATTTCCCTACCGTTGAGGCATCCCCGAGTCTCTACATTTTAACTCAAAATTCAAGAGAACACACACTCATCCTTGGGATTTCCATGCCGTTGAGGCATCACCGAGTCTCCACTTTTTAACTCCAAATTGAAAAGAGAGAACAATTTCAATCTCGGGATTTCCATGCAGTTGCGGTATCACCGAGTCTCCACCTTTTTAAATCCAAAATGAAGAGAGCACAAACCCTCCCCGAAATTTCCATGCCCTTGCGGCATCTTCGGGTCTCCACCTTTTTACTCCAAATCGAAAAGAGTAAAGACTCAGCCTCAAGCTCTCCGTTTTTCACAAGCATTCTCGGACTCCCCTCGATTTTGATTGACATGCGAGACTACTAAAATTTTCTTTTCCTTTTCTTGTTGTCCAGAGCTTGCAAGTCAATAGAAGCATCCGCAGTTTAGTGGGAACAGTAGAAGCTAGGGAGCTTGAGGATACGGGTTCGAAACTGCTCGGTGTGCTTCTTCTTCCTTTTTGTGAAGCGAATATGCAAATCACTTAAAAATCAGCCTCAAGCTCTCCGTTTTACAGCCATGGGCCCATCCATGTCTCCCTTTACGGCAACAAACTTCTCCGAGCAGCCATCGTCGGGAGCGTTCTCGCTGCGGACATAACCGGTCTCCGCAGTGTTGTAACTAACTCCGCCGCACGTGGAGTTTAACTCGGAAAGCTTCGAATTCCCCACGAAGCTTAATCATCAGTATCTGCTAACTATTAACTCCTCCAAGTCCCGCATCTTCTTCTTCGTCGGGACCTTTAAGTCCTCCAATGTCCCGCATCTTCTTCTTCGTCGGGACATTTTGGTGCACTCCGTCGGGAGTACTCAATCGTCGGTGACAACAGTAGTCATCTTCTTCCTCCTTTTGCTCGGAAAGATAACGTCGGTGAGTTCGGAACTGCGATCCTTAGGAAATTTACTTCGCGAAAGAGCGTCGGCGCTGACGTCGATTTCTGTCAAGAACCCGAGGCTGACCCATCATCGTCGTTCAACTTAGCCTTTCTTCTCCATCCCCACAGAAGAAAGTAGCGACGGCAGCGTCGGGTTACTAGCCTGCTCGCAGATGGGCTTTTATATGTACTGCCGATTTAAAAAGCATGAAAGAGCTTGCAGCTTCGTTGCCTTTCTGTTCGCACCCAACACGGAGCTCCCGAGTTCGATACCCGGCTAGAGCTTCTGTACCCTACTTTCTTTTTATCTGAGCAGGATGGCCCGCAAATGCCAATTTGGCCCACCTCCACCGAGGGTGCTAATTGATTAAGTTTAATTCCCTTCTCTATGTTATAACAACAATGGCGCTGCATAGTGGTTTAAGTGCTCGCGCCGAAGCTGGAGGTCCCGGGTTCGAAACCTGCTTATGTTAGCTTGTATTTTATTCTTGTGTTAGCTCGTATTTTATTTATTTATTTATTTTCTTTCTTTAGGAACACACAATTCATTGCGGGCCCCACCATGTCTCACCTAAGGAGCGACAACACTTCACCCGGGCAACCCTGCTCCTTTTCTTTTTGTAATTGTCCTCAGCTTCACAACAACAGCCGCAGCAACACTTTTCCCGATCTCCCCTTCCTCGTGTTCGACTTCGTCAAGCTCAGATGTCGATCAGAGCTTCGTCAGAAAATCGATTCGACTTGGTCGTGGCGGAGCTTTGTGCTCCCTACCTTCATCGTCGTCACCCGATCTGGATCACCCAATTAATTTTCTAGATCTGGGCTTCAAAAACGCTCCCTTGGACATGACTCACCGTCGCAACCAAGTTTTTTCTTTTTCAGCCCATCAAAACATAACGACAAAACTTCAAACTCCATCTTTTCAGTCTAGCTACCTCAACCGGAAAAGAAAAAAAAAACAAAAATACGAAAACAAAATCCCACAACAACCGCCGTTGTGCCGAACCTCCTTATTTCTTCATCGTCACAGACAGCTTGTGGCATCATCGAGTCTCCGCTTTTTTACTCCAAATTGAAGAGAGTAAAGGCCTCTCCAATTTTAACAAACATGCTCGGGATTTCCTTGCCGATGCGGCATCCTCGAGTCTCCTCATTTTCACTCCAAATTAAATAAACCCCTCTTCTCGATTTTGATTGACAAGTGAGGCTAAAGAGTCTCCTTTATGATTATCGAAGGTTTAGCAAGCACAAAAGTGTCTTGTAGCTTGGTAGTTCTCTTTCCCGTGCATAACCTGTAGCTCCTAGTTTCGAATCCTTCCCGAAGCTTCCCCACTTTTGTTCTGTTGATGAACACGTGAGCCAACTGAAGATAAAATGGAGTCTTCAAGACTTAAGAATGCATAAAATAAGTAAGAAATATAAGAAGGAGAAAGACTTTAACAAGTCACAAAGAAAAGAAATCTAAGGCGTGTGAATCACTTTCCTTAAAGTATTTAATGCCCTCACTATATGTCTAACAGGGAATGTGGCAAGATCACTTCTAGGATACAATAGACTTTTCGTAAACAACTAAGTAGACAATTATTAGATTGTTTAGAAAAGAAAGAAGATGGAAATTAATTGATTTAATTTGTGGCATTCACCCTCTATTTATAGAGTTGAAAGGTTACGTTTATGGAATACAATCAGCCTATGAATGGATACAATCATCCATTCATGAGTTAGGACGCAACACTTCAACCAAAAGACGCATCCAAAGGAAGAAATCAAAGAGTTGCATCTTGTAGAAGCTACTGGAGCTTGTCCGACAAACCGTCCGAAGCGGACGAGGATTCGAACAGCACTTGCTTCCCACAACGGAGTGAGTTTTTCTCACTGGAGCTCGTCCGACTGGGCATCCGCTTCGGACGATCCATCGGACGGCTTGCTGATCCAGAAGCTTGCTTTCAGCTTAACTTGCATGAATTTTTCCCAATGGTTTTTTCTTATACTATAAACTACAGGAGAATCTTTAACAATCCCCCACTTAGTTTATAGTATAAACTATCAACACTGACATGAAATCACACTTAGGAAAAAGTGACTTTCGTCTTGAACTTTCCTTTAGTGCAACTAAGTCACTAAACTGAGCCAAAGTTGGTGGCGCAATGCTTAAACCAAAATTTAATCTCAATTAAAACTTAGCACACATGTGAACCTCATTTTCCATATTACAATCACAACTGGTTGTAGCACTCATATGGTCGTGTGCTCATCCTAGTTCTGTAACCATGTACTAGAGATAACTCTAAACTCTAGCCGAAGGCGGCACCACCCTCTATGATTACATAGGTGAAATTTGCTCCAGTTTGTTTGTAATTCACCAAATAAACACTTACAGAAAATTTCATTAAGACACTTAAGTCATCCTCTCAATTAAGAGTTACTTTGTTTAACACCTTTCCTTGGTATGGTCTACACATAAGTTGGTGTTCACAATTGTTCTAGTGACTTGTTGTTACCCTTTAAACCTCTCATACTAGGGATACTAGAAGGAGGTTGAGTTCCCATCATCTAGCAATTCTAGATTAGAGTTCTCAATCCCATACCCAGTATTGTCGAATTCACCAACTCTCTTGCAAGAGGTTTGGTCAACGAATCCGCTAGATTTTTGTGTGTTCTAACAAACACAATGGTGACAACATTGTTCTTCAATACCTCTCTAATGTAGGCATGTCTCAAGCTTATATGTCTAGACTTTCCATTGTATACATTGTTCAAAGCTCTAGACATAGTTGCTTCACTATCACAATAGATAGTAATAGGTGGCATTTGCTTTGGCCAGAAATCTATATCCAACAATAGATCTCTCAACCATTCAGCCTCCTTTGCTGCTAAACACAAAGCAACAAACTCAGACTCCATGGTAGAATGAGTTATAATTGTTTGTTTCTTTGATGCCTAAGAAACAGCACCATTTCTAAGCATGAAGATCCAACAACTTGTAGGGTTTTGATCACTAATACTTGTTATCTAACTAGCATCTGAGAATCCCTCAATTACACTCAGAAAACTATTGTAATAGAGTCCCAAATCTCTTGTTTTCAAGAGATAACCCAACACTCTTGCCACAGCCATCCAATGATCATTGCTTGGATTCTTTGTGTACCTTGCCAATCTGCAAACCGCATATGCAATATCTGGCCTTGTACAACTCATGCTATACATGAGACTACCAATGACACTTGAATATTCAAGTTGTGCTAGTGGTTCACCTTGATTTTCAACAAGCCTAACACTTGGATCCATAGGAGTACTCACTTCTTTCACACTCAAATATTGATACTTCTTCAAGATTTTATCAACATAATGAGATTGAGAAAGAGCATAACCCCCACTATGCTTCTTTACTTTTATCCCCAAAATAGTATCAACCTCACCAAGATCTTTCATTTGAAACTTCGAGGCAAGATACTTTTTAGTTTCTGTAATACCTTTCAAGGTATTTCTCACAATTAGCATATCATCCACATATAGGCAGATCAACACACAATACTCACTTGTAGTTTTAGAATAAATACACTTATCTGCATTATTAAATCTAAAACCACCAAGTAGTATAGCATTCTCAAACTTCAATGACATTGTTTAGGAGCTTGTTTAAGTTCATACAATGATTTAACCAATTTGCATACCTTGTGTTCATTTCTAGGAAGAACAAAGCCTTCTGGTTGTTCCATGTACACCTCTTCATGTAAATCACCATTTAAGAATGTTGTCTTTACATCCATTTGATGAACATAAAGCTTAAAAACTGAAGCTAAGGCCATTACAATCCTAATAGATGCAATTCTAACAACAGGTGCATAAGTATCAAAGTAATCAATACCTTCTTTTTGCTTATAACCCTTTGCTACTAACCTTGCTTTGTATGTGAGAATTGTTCCATCCGTTGCTCTCTTCCTTCTGAACACCCACTTACATCCAATAGGTCTTGAACCCTGTGGTAAATCAACTAGGATCTATATATTATTAGACAATATTGAATCATTTCATCATTTACTGCTTCTTTCCAAAATACAGCATCCCTTGATTTTATAGCCTCATTATATGTCTTAGAGTCATCTTCTACACTTAACAAAATAGGAATTTTATTAAGTAGAGTATCCCTACTTCCATCAACTAAGAAGACAATAGATTGAGAGGAAATAAAATCTGAAGGTAGATGTTTCTCCTTCCTTTGTCTTTGACTTCTTCTGGGTTCATTAGAAGAATCAAGTTCCTTTCTTGTTGCATTTTGTGTACTGGGTTCCTGAGATGGAACATCACTATCCTTTGAATTCTGTAGAAACTTATCTTCTAAGAACTCAACTTTCCTTGATTCCATAATTACATTGGAATCAACTTCTAGCAGCCTATAAGACTTAGAATTTTCTGCGTATTCTAAGAACACACACTTTAGTGCTCTTGGTCCTAACTTAGCCCTCTTGAATTCAGGGATACGATAGTATGCAATACAGCCCCAAACCTTCAAGTATGATAGGTTTGGTTTTCTGCCTTTCCAAATCTCATAAGGGGACACTTTAGTCCTCATAGAAGGAATTCTATTTTGCACATGGCAAGTAGCCAACAAGGCTTCTCCCCATAGATTCTTTGGCAAACCTGAACTTATTAACATGGAATTAACCATGTCCTGCAAAGTTCTGTTTTTCCTTTCAGCCAAGCCATTTTGCTGTGGAGTATATGGTGCACTTGTTTGATGCACAATACCATTTTCTTCACAAAATTTATTGAAGTCACTAGAAAGGTATTCCCCTCCTCTATCACTGCTCAAAATTTTTATCTTCTTGTTCAACTGATTTTCTACAAGAGTCTTGAATGCTTTAAACATTCCAAATACCTCATCCTTGTGTTTCATTAGATAAACATGCACAAATCTTGAGCAATTATCTATGAAAGTAACAAAGTATTTATTTCCACCCCAGTTAGAAAACCATTTAACTCACACACATCTGAATGAATTAATTCAAGCAACTGTGTGTTCCTTTCCACTCTTGGAAATGACAACTTTGTGATCTTTGCTTGTATGCAAGTCTCACATTTCTTATTCACTATATCATTGAAGGATATGAAATCATTTTTAGACAAAAATTGCAACACCTTATGATTCACATGTCCTAATCTACCATGCCATAAACCATAAGAACAAGACTCAAGCATATAAGTAGAAGATTCAACTTTATTGATAGAGAGCATGAACATGCCATTACAAGAGTAGGCTTTTCCTAAGAAAATGCCATTCTTAGAAAATATTACATTGTCATATTCTAAGACAGCATTTATTCCCTTCTTGTTGAGAATGTCTGCTGAAACCAGATTCTTGACAACTTCTGGAACATGTAGTACATTTGTGAGAACAAGCTTTTTGCCAGAAGTGAAGACTATGTGAACATCTCCCTTTCCATGCACTTTTGCCTTCCCACCATTAGCTATGACCATAAAATAATTTTCAAGAACTTTGTAGTTCTCAAACTGGTCCTTGTCATTGCACACATGCACTGCAGCCCCGAAATTATAAAACCAATCTTTGTTGGAAGTGGTAGTTGCCATGTGTAGTTCAGTCACCATCCCTAAGGATAACATAACAATTACTTCTGTGCACTCTTCCACAAGATTAGTACTTTGGGAATTTCCTGAATTTCCCTTCTGCCTCTTGGCCTTTCTTTCCACAGTTGTAGCAGGCCCTATTTTTCTTCTTGTCCTTTGCCGCAGCAAAGTCAGGCTTCTTCCTCTTGTTGTTTGTTGGCTTGTTTTCCTCAACAGCATTTACCTTAGGATCACTTGTTTCAGGATTATCCTTGTGCAAGATCCTTGTTCCCTCTTCAATTCGTAAATGCTTCAACAAACTAGACAAGGTTAAAACTTCAGAAGTGTGTAACATCTTCTTTTGGTAATCTTTCCATGTAAAAGGCAATTTTGAAATAATTTCTCCAATCTGGAATGGTTCAGGAAGTTCGATCCCATTGTCATTTATTTCACTTGAAGATTGTGAACTTGATCAAGAAGAGAAGTGTTGTTCACAAACTTGAAATCTAAAAACTTTTTAATTAAAAACTTATCTGAGCCTTGCTATAAATTGCATATTCTTGCTCCAATGTAGCCCAGATCACCCTTGGATCTTTCTCATTTGTAAACATGTCGTAAATGTTGTCTGACACGTTGTTGAGAATGTGCCCATGGCAAAGCACTTCATCTTCAAGTCGCTTCTTCCTTAGCCTCCGAATTTCATCGGTGTCTTTGTCTGAAGGAGAAGGAAGCACAAGAAGATTTTCTTCCAAGATGAATATGACATTTAGAGCAGTCAGGAAGAAAATGAGTTTGTCTTTCGAACGCCTAAAATTTGTCCCCGTGCCATCGAGTCGGTCAAGCTTCACAAAATCTTAATTCATGAATTTCATGGTTGATTCATGAGTTGTCTCCATTATGAACGAGAATTAAACACTTTAAGATTGAAGATAAAATGGAGTCTTCAAGACTTAAGAATGCAAAAAATAAGTAAGAAATATAAGAAGGAGAAAGATTTGAACAAGTCACAAAGAAAAGAAATCTAAGGCGTGTGAATCACTTTCCTTAAAGTGTTTAATGCCCCCACTATATGTCTAACAGGGAATGTGGCAAGATCACTTCTAGGATACAATAGACTTTTCGTAAACAACTAAGTAGACAATTCTTAGATTGTTTAGACAAGAAAGAAGATGGAAATTAGTTGATTTAATTTGTGGCATTCACCTTCTATTTATAGAGTTGAAAGGTTACGTTTATGGGATACGATCAGCCTATGAATGGATGCAATCATCCATTCATGAGTTAGAACGCAACACTTCAACCAAAAGACGCATCCAAAGGAAGAAATCAAAGAGTTGCATCTTGTAGAAGCTACTGGAGCTTGTCCGACAAACTGTCTGAAGCGGACGAGGATTCGAACAGCACTCACTTCCCACAACCGAGTGAGTTTTGCTCACTGGAGCTCGTCCGACTGGGCATCCGCTTCGGACGATCCATCGGACGGCTTGCTGATCCAAAAGCTTGCTTTCAGCTTAACTTGCATGAATTTTACCCCATGGTTTTTCTTATACTATAAACTACAAGAGAATCTTCAACACCAACCAAAGAGACAACTTGTCGAAATGAATTGCAGCGGGTCCCGCATGTCTCTTTCTTGCATGTGCATGTGGGTGGCCCCTCCCCCCTTGTCTCACCCACACATGAAAGTGCAAGCATGCCCAGGATGAAAGTGCATGTGCATGTCATCTCCACATGAAAATGCAAGCATGCATGTGAAGATTACTAACGAAAAGTAATTTGGCCTCCCTCCTAAAAATCAGCCTCTCTCTCCCGAATTTCTTCTTTGATTCAGCACGCACGGGCTCCATCTTCAATTCTCTATGCACGGGCTTCTCCACCTCTCCCGAATTTCTTCTTCGATTTTGCAAGTGATGAGGCAGGGGTTTCACCATCCCCACCTTGTTTCACTTAAACACAAAATGAAAACACGTACACATGGCACAAACTCCTTCTCATGAAAAACAGCAGTAGGTCCCAACTTTCTTCTCCATCTTCCCACCGAAAGCACCGCGTCAACGACAGTCCCGGGGGTAGGCTCGCACTCGGGATTTCCCTGCCATTTCGGCATCGCCGATCTCCACCTTTTTACTTCAAATTGAAGAGGGAGAAAGCCCACCACATCGGAGTTTGTGTCGGACTCGCTCGGAACTTCATCAACCCGGACTAGCTTCAAGATTTGACTGAAAAAGATTTATCGACGGCCGTCGTCGAAGCTCTCCCGCTCAGCACTGACTGGCCCTCCTCCTTCTGAAGACAGCGTGAGCTTTTTTCTTTCTGGGATAATGAAAGCTCGTCGAATCAGAATCCGACCAAGCTTCGACGGGAGCTCCCGAGGCTGTTGTTGATCAGGAAGCTCCATGCTAGTGACTGGCACTCCTCCGTCTTCATCTTTGCAAACATAGCAGCAACAACACATCACATTTTTACTCCACTTTGAAGAAAGCAAAAGCCCGGTTCTAGCTCTCCACTTTTAACCAGCACCATCAGGTTCTCCATTTTTTTTTATTTTTTTTTGTCAATGAATACACGAGTCACCTAATAAACAATTTGTGGATATGAATTGTCACATCGCAAGCCCCGCCATGTGAAACTATCAGCCTGCCACCATTGTGATGTTTAAGAAAATTGGTAGTAAAGAGTTTCCTTGGACCCCACTATTCTTTCACCCAAAAATACAAAGTAAAAAAGATAAACCCATGCATTCATTTGTCGTGGACTGATGTGGGTCTGTCGAAGAAAAGGGACTAGCTCCGACCAAAGTTCCTTTTCTTCTACATTTGTCTTAGTTCCGAGCATCAGACTAGCTCGTGGATCAGTCCGGACTAGCTCCGACCAACTTCGAGTCTCGATCGGAAAGCTTCGCTGCTCGGGACCCGCTTCACCGACGGTCGTCGTCGAAGTTCCTTGGCTTGGCACTGACTGGCCCTTCTTCGTCTCCGACTTCCCCCAACTTCACTCACCACATCGTCGGGATACCGTCATTTTGGCAAAACCTTTTCAAGAGTGGCAAAATCGAAGGCGACTAGCTGGCCTTTTTCTTCTCCTTCGCAACAACAGCAGCAACCTCCAAGGACTCCACCAACCACTCGTCTTTCTTCTACTCCTACAGAAGACATTGCCCACCCTCTTCGCCTTACTTTGCCCAGATCCGATAGCTTTGACGGAGCTAATGCCCGGACCAAAAGGAATCTTGAGGCCAGCTTCCCCTTTCGGCCTGAGATTTGCTTCCTTATTTTGCCTTAAGTCTTGTGGCTCTCTGATTGAGACTAAACGGATTTCTCTTCCTTTGTAAAATTAGATGAACAATGAGATGAAAATGCTCTAAGCCATTTTGTACTTTTCTTCTACTTCACCCATCAAAAAGTGCAGAGCAAAGAGGTATGCTCCACCGCAGCAACACTATTCTGCAGATTTGGAAACACTTCTTCAGATCAGGAAGTCTCATCCACAAACAAGCTTTGCCAACTCCAAACAAAATGTTTGTGCTACCAACTTGTTTTAGCAAAATGAGCCACAAGGTTCGACAGAACCAAACTGCAGTGAAAAGCTCCACCTTATTTCTTTCCTTTTGGTTTTCCCTCCACCATGGAAAGATCTTCATATTTCAACACCGTGGCAATAGCTTCGCAACAAAATTTTCAGTTTGGGAACCCAAGGCCAAAAAAAGTACAACATTCCGGCGATTAGACCCCCACAGATGGTGCCAGTTGATGAAACTGTGTTTGCCTGTGAGAGTCTTAGGGTTGGATTCACTCCGATCCATCATCTCCAACACATGTACTAGCGGGGGAAGTCCTCTGGTTAAGCTCCAATGCTAAATTCAGTATTTTAGACATTGGAGAAATATAATAAGACTAGAGAGAAAAATGTACCAAGAAGAGAGAAGTCCTTTGTAATGGTAATGAAGGTCCTGTTTATAGAGGTGCGGGTGCCGGTCATTGCCCATCGGTCCGTGTATAAATAGTCTTCCGTTGATGGGCCAGCTTGGGCCAGATCATAAACTTAGTAACTAGGCCTCGGGTTGGGCCGAATGGCAAACCGGGCACACCAAATGTCAAAAACTATTATTGTGGATATAGAATATGAAGAGGTTGTTCAGATTTGCTAGTCATTATGGATGGAGAGGGAAGATATAAAGATGAGAATATAAAAGAGGAAAGAGAATATTTGTAGTTAATGAATTGATAAATTTTAAATTTGTATGAATCCAATAGCTCATTTGGCATTTAATATAGAAGCCACATAAGAGAGGACCATTGACCCTGAGAGTAAGTGTAGCATTCCCTACAATTTTAACTTGTAACTTACTCCTGTGAAAGATTTATGTGTGTGTGTGTGTGTTTCTTTTTCTTTTCTTTTTTTCTTTTTAAAACAACCAATTAAGTAGTTGATTTTTGAGTTCCCTTCATTAGGAACTAGTGGGTTAAACCGCGCTATGCACGGTGCCCTGTAATATGATAAATATATTATTCCAAAAAATTGAAATTAATAATTATGAAAGCACTAATTTTAATAAGAAATGACTATGAGGAGGTTGGCACACTTTGGTTTTGATGGAAACCCAACGTAAATTTGCCATTAGAAACTAAAGTATAAAATTTCCTTTGTAGCATTACAATGTTTTAATGCCTACCTACAATATTCACTAAACATAACGAAGATACTATCAATAACCACAACAAAATTCTGAGGTAAAAAAGAGATAATAAATTGCTTCAAATCAGTTAAGTACTGACAATAACAAAGTTTATCTCCTGTATTAGAGAGAAGTAGTAGAATATGGGTGTAAATGGCATGCTCTACCGTATTTATCTTGAGATCTCTAAAGTGTATCCATATATAAAACGTTTAAAAAAAGCAAAATCTGTAGAATTATAGTGGAGAAGATCAAGCACAACCATTGATAAGAGAGAGTATGACCACCTAATCTCAACCCTTCAATTTCCTCACATACCCTACTTATGCCATAGCCGTCAGATAAAAAAGACGATCACCAAATGAGTATGAACCCTTAGATTTTTTCACATCCCCCACTTATGTCATCATATAGATAAAAAAAAAAAATCCGGCTCTAAAAAATGAGGGAAACATATATAATGGCCTAACATCTTTAAAGTGCTGCAAATCCTGAAGCTTTTAAATAGCCTTTAAAAATCTAATAGTTGGAAAAGACTGCCATTTTAAACCTACCAAACCTCGAATTCAGCGCGACAAGCCGAAAGCCCCAGAAACTATAGTGCTTTGCGTGGAACTAGTGGTTCGTGCTAATTCATCTGCAATTGTTTTTGCTTCAGAAAATTTGGGACATTCCAAATTGCCCTGCATGAGTTGTTGAATCTACCAGAGAAGCATTTCGAAAGCTCGTGGAATCTTGAAGATTCAGCACAACATTTTGACCAAAGCTTAGGAGTCCAGTTTTTATAAATTTCTTACTAGCCCTTTAAAGATCATTTCCTAGAGTGATGTGGTGTTCAAAATTGTTCCTGAGGTAGAGCCTTAATATTTGAAGACGTGTTTTTTAATATATTTAAATGCGTCCCAATATTTATAATATATGGAAAATTTCGGCAGTAGAATTTTTAAAATTAATAAGAAGAGGTAACTTTTCTATAATTTTTAATGAGGACAGTTATTTATTAATTAAAAAATAAAATGTAATAATATATTTGTATAGACATAAATACCCTGAATTTATTATGAAGAAAGAAACACTATTTGCAACCACCTACTCCTCGGGACTTCCTGAAGAGCAACTTTCAGAATATTTTTTCAGAGGAGGTATGGGATTGCATTGAGGGGTTTACCCTTCAATTTGATGGTCGACTTGATCGAAGTATATGGAAACCAGAGGTGCGAGGTTGTTTCACCATCAAATCTGCTTATGGAGTGATCCGGAATAAGGGGAACAATTGTGATCTCGGATTTATGGTTTAGGCCTCCGCCGCTCAAGCTCTCAGTCTTTATGTGGATACTTTTAAATGGGTTGCTGCCCGTGGATGATGCATTGAGAAGACTACGATTTTCCAAGAAGAGCCGTCTATATTTAGTTTGAAATGCCCGAGGGGTGACAGATGCCAAAAACACTAAATGTAGATGGCTCTTCTCGGGGAAACTGGGTCCCTCTGTGGGAGCAATATTACGAGATTCATATAGTAGAGTGGTGTTCGCGATTGGAGATTCCCTTGGAATACTCACTAGCTTCCAAGATGAAGCTAGCGCGCGGTTGATTGGTCTTAGCATCTGTGACCGGCTTGGATTGCACTAGGTCAATGTGGAGACGGATTCCATGGTGTTGTTGATGGCAGTACAGAGAGGATCAACTCTTTGGCACTCGGCGCCCACTTTCGCATGGATCTCCGATTTACGACATGCTTATGGGAGCATTTCTCACCTTTATCGCGAAGGCAATGTTGTGGCAGATGAGCTGGCTCAAATTGCACGTTTGACAGCTAACACGGAGTTTTTTGTCCACTCTACTCTCCCTAGGAGAGTACGAGGCTTTCTCTTTTCTCTCTGTTTATTTTTCTTCTCTCCCAATCTAATCTAACAAATCCTAACACGGTATCAGAGACAATTTTGGAAATGGGCAAACCGAGAAAGAAAATAAAACTTTTTTTTGAGAGATCGCATTGATTTTCAAAATTTGCTTTGCTTCGATAACAATTTGATTAAGTCTTATTTCTTAATTCGTTTCATTATATATTTTCTTTGTTATTTGAGTTCGCCATTTCGGGTCAGCAAGCATCCTAATCAATTTGGATACATGATTCACCTCCATTGATTACTGTGTGAAGTTGATCTTTAATTAATTTGATTGTTTGGTTCGGTGACTTTAGTTTCTTGTGCTCACAACTACTTTGGTTTGCACGGAGATTGCAGCTTACTAGTTTTAATTTCTTGTGGGTTTTATTATTTTGGGTCCTACACGGACGGAACGCAATAGTTTTTGGTGACAGTTTCCTTTGGGGTAGCAGAGGTTTCCGGTGTAATTCCTTTTGGGGTGGTTTAGTTTAGGCGACATGATGGAGGTTTCTGCCAGTCGCAATTGTAACTGCTCTTGCTCATTTATATGTGTCTTGTAGGATATAAAACAAAATATATCCTAATAATATAGAGATTAATGCACAGCGTAACAAAACTCGTCTTTGTAATAAATGAACAAACACAACACAATTGATATTGATTCACCGAGAGAAAAAAAATAATTGGATCAAACTAATATTCTAATCACTAAAGCATATGACAACTAAAACCTTCAAACAATTAATCGAAGTCCACACACTAATTTTATTAACCAAGAAATATAACTGAAGAAACACAACCAAAATTGCAAAGCCTCGGCATTCTCTCAATTAAGGGCTTTCGGACGGCTTTTTCCGTTTCTTCCTTTTCATGCCTATCTCTCTTGTTTTTTCTCTGTGATTACAATAACTACCCCTAGGTTCTTTATATAGACCATAGACTTACTCAAAATCTACTAAAATTTACTTACCAAATTCTACTCAAAAAACAATTCCTAAAACAAATAGGAAACAGCTAAACCGGTAATTACTAAATCCTACTACAAATATAATTATCTAATTAAGTAATTTTGGTTTAATTAATATTTTTCAACATTGCTTCCCTTAAACCAAACTTTTAATCAAACTAGATCCGATGTCATCACGAGCTTAAGGCTTCATCGAAATCTCCCTTGTAGTAATGACGACGTGTAATATCAGTTTGAACTAGTTCTTCAATTTCACTACCTCCAAACTTGATGCAAATACAAACTTCAACTTTGAGTAAAATTTTATCAAAATGCTCATCATGGTCAAAGAATTCATTCATATATACCCATTCATCTTCAGAACAGAGTTTTCCATCAATATTGCTAATCTCATCAATGACGTCAAATTTAACAATGTCTTTGACCAAAGACTCCAATGTCAAATTGCCATCTTTGTTTTCTTCTAAATTAACAAAGTCATTAATAATCACATAATCACTTTGGTATTCTGTTTCATTAGTTTTCGAGAAGTTATTATCTTCCAATTCAATAATTTCTGCAACAATCTCATGATCTCTTTCATCTATATGATCATCAAATTCAATTTCTTACTCTTGTTCTGAGACACAAATTTTATCTTATTTTTCTTTGATTAAATCAACACTTTCAATGTCTTCATCTTTAATTTTTTGACATTCATCTTGATTATTGACACAATCTAGCTCGTCAACACCTTTGCTTTCTATATTACACTCGTCGTTGGAAGATCCATTCTCCAAACTTTCACCATTAACTTCAAGCAATGCTTCATTAGGCTCCTCCTCATCCATTAACACGAAAAGGCTTCGGCTTGAACATCACAAAAATTGTCAATAATCTTGACATGCACTTCTTTCTCTTCAAAATTCTTAGACCAACGTTCTCTTTTAGTAATGGCCTAAATTTCCACATTGATAACACTTAATTCTTGACTTATTATGCCTTTGCCTATGACAATTTTGACTATTCTCATTGATTTCACTGCTTTTCTGTCGGATCCATAAATTGTCGGGCAAGAGACATCTCGTAAGTCACCAGTTCACCTTCCAAATCATCATAACCAAAAGTGGAAAAATCCTTAGTGGCTTCTAAAACCAACTTCTTTGTGTGAAACTTCCAGGTCAATGTACGAAAAAATTTTGACACCACATGTTTTTTTGTCATTTTCTCACCGTTGATTTTTCATCTCACTAACAATGGATCTGACCCTGTCCATGTAATCTTGGATTTTTTCATCAGGATTCATATGAGACAATTCAAATTGTCTTGGAAACTCTTGTAGTTTCACTCTTCTAGCAGCCCTATTTACACACGAATGAAATTTTTTTAAAATTATCCGTGCCTCCCTGGTTGACTTCGCATGCATAAATTTGTTGTACACATTCAACTCAACCTTCATATTTAAATGAAACTGAGCCAATTGATCGTGAGATTGATTTATCTCTTATTCTTTATTTTCTGCAAGCCCTGACTCAAT
Source organism: Leptodermis oblonga (assembly GCA_016801395.1). Classification (NCBI taxonomy): domain Eukaryota; kingdom Viridiplantae; phylum Streptophyta; class Magnoliopsida; order Gentianales; family Rubiaceae; genus Leptodermis; species Leptodermis oblonga. The sequence goes on along the minus strand of CM028755.1, from coordinate 16,628,976 downwards.
CACGTGTTAGATTCCAATAACTTTGAAGAAATTTTCTATTTGTCGACACCAGAGTGTTTACAATTGTTTTTGCTATCAAAGACAATAACAAGACAATTATGAAGTATAGGTAATGAAGACAATTTTTAACTACAAATCTTTAACTCAAGCTCTGATACTACTTGTAGGATATAAAACAAAATATATTATAATAATATAGAGATTAATGTACAGCGAAACAAAACTTGTCTTTGTAATAAACGAACAAACACAAGCATAATTGATATTGATTCACCGAGAGAAGAAAATAATTGGATCAAACTACTATTCTAATCACTAAAGCATAGGACAACCAAGAAATTAGATTGAAGGTTTTGGTTGTCATATGCTTTAGTTAGAAATCCCCAAATTTATTTTCATTTCAAAAAGTCTTAAAAATCGTTGATCACAAGAACATGCCCTTACAGACACATCTAAAATAACCATTTGTATGACTAACCTGTAGGCCACCCATTATTTTACTCTTGATTTTTTTTTTTTTTTTTTTTTGGTTTTTCTTCTGGCCAATTGGAGGGGGGGGGGGGGGGGGGGGTAGGAACATTGGTTGTTTTATGTCAATTCCAACTTCATCAATTTTTTCTCGAGGCAAAAATTGATTGTTGCATAATAAAGTAGAATAAATAGAAAAGTCACGTAATTATTCCAGTATTAAAAAAATGACCTTTTCAACTTTCTTTTTTGGAGATCTCCTTAAAGTTCGTACACTTTATTGGGGTTGATAGCATTGTGAAGTCATTTCCACTGTCATATTTCTATCACTTCCTTTTCCTATACATAAATTAAAAAGTGCCAATTATACTTGACAAACAACTATGAACAGTACTTATAATGAAAATGGACAATAGGCGAATTAAATTACCTTTTGTGAGGCGCCAACGACCTCAGAGTTCTTTAACTTCTCACAACCTGATTGGTTCATTACCTCCTGCACTTGAGATTTCAACTTGCTGGATTTATAGTCTTTTAGATAGCTGTGCAAATTAATAGGGAATAGTTTATTCATCATTGTCCACATCCTTCCAAAGCATATTTTTGTAATCAATATTAGAATAAAAAGAGATAATTAAGCAATAAAAAAAGTCAAAATAAAATTGAAACAACTTGTTTACTTGAACCAAGACCATCCCTAATTTGAGATTGTTGTATATTTTGAGCATCAAACTCCTTTCTCTGTTTGTATGACCTTATATTATAACCTTTCTCGTGACAAAAGATGTATGAGATAACTTGGTCAATCATCCTCATCCTAGTTGGTTTTTCCTTGACCTCCTCAAGCTCTGCCTGATTCTTCAATCTCTTCTTTTTGGGTCTTCTTGCGAATTTGCTAAAATTTGATGGAGGTAAGGGGGAGGCATCACAGTTTTTTCCCATTCTTGTTAGCCATTCAAGGGATAAATGCAAGGAATGTAACACTTTAGATATCTCGAAACCATATAACAGTCATCAATATAATCAAGCGGGTCCAAACTCAAAATCCACAAAGCTGATATGGCCTGAACACATGGAACACTAGTCAAATACCATTTCCTATCCGAACAACTGCGTTTTGCTACATCAACAATCCAATTATCATTTTATGTGCTCCAAACTTCAACAAAATGATCATTACTCTTATGAGGTACACACTTAGTAGCCTCTTCATAATGTTTCTCCATCAGCTTGAAGATTATAAGGCAGAATTTTTTGTCCCTTCCATTTCTAGGCAGAATTTTTTTGTCCCCCCATTTCACCTTGTCAGTATCCCTATTAATTTTCATTCTATCCATCAAATAAATTCTAATTCCCTCAAACATAGCAACAATAGGTGCTTCCTTTTCCTCCAAAATTTTACCATTGAATGATTCACATGTTATTCAATAGGATATCATATTTAGGAGAGATACTGAAATGTGATCTGCTCCATTATGATGGGGGCTTGTTTTCTAACCGTGCAACTATGTCTACATTTGTGTCACTGAGTAACAACATCCTTTGCTAGAATTGTGCAACAGTTATCGCCTCCGCTGCAGACCATAATGCTTATTAAAGTCTGCACCCCTGAACTCGGCTGGAATCATATTAGAGTGTAAGTGCTTAACACAAAAACAATGCTCAATTCTAGGGAGATAGATTCACAAGCATGTATTAAGCCTTTCTGCTTGTCAATATCCCTCTCAATTCTAAGATCATCCTTTAATATACTCAAAAATCATTGCCATGAACTATTACTTTCCACCTCAACAACTACAATTGCTATTGAGAAATATCTATTATTTGGATCAACCCCAACAACAGTTATAAGGACAACCCCGTATGGCCCTTTTAGAAAAGTTCCATCCAGCCCTATTAATGGCCTACAACCTGCAAGAAATCCCTCTTTAACACCTGCAAATAAAACATACATTCTCTCGAATCTGCCTTGACAAGTTAAGGGATGGGTGTATCCATCAACTAATTTCAGTACTGCAGTACTTTCGGGATTACCCCTGTGAATTTCCCTTACATAATAATGCAACAAAGAGAATTGCTCTGTCTCACAACCCCTAGCTAACTTAAGGGCTGCTGCTCGAGCCCTATAAGCTTGGTGTTTCAAAATATAACACTTGTTCTCTTTATTGGCTAGTTTCTAGAAACTTTTGGTATTTAATTTCGGATTCTTCCTAAGCAGGTCGACATATTTCTTAGCCAACCAAGTAGACTTCACATTTTTAGTCTTGTATTGGAATTCACATGTGTGTTCTCTCACAAAGTTTTTAATTTGAACAAGCCCAGTCGCCTTCACTATCCTTGCATTGTCTTCCCACATGCAACCAACACTCTCTCTTAACTTATAAAAGGCTGCACCCTTGTGTTGTCATTCCTCTCAAAGAAACTCCGTCTGCAATGTTCTATGCTCCGTGCCTTAACTGATTTTTTGAAGTCCGTAAAGTTATGAAAGTTCATCCCCACATTGAATTGAATATTATATTTATCTCTAAGAGTGTTGTAAACTCTATCCCTATTTGTAAGTTTGTCTTCATCTTTATTTACACTATCAAAATCAGAATCTTATTGCAACATATCTTCATCCCCTATGTTTGAACTGCTATCATCCCTCAAAAGGCCATTTTTTTCTTCCCTCTATTTTCTAAGAACTTTGAGCTGCAACTATATTCTCACCATCGTTATCGTTCTCGTGTTTTGAACCGGATTCAGACCATGCATCATATCCTTTATATTTACTAACCTTGCTAGAATCTCCATCCCCATATTGAGTTATAGGTACATCATGCATCCTCGCAACTACATACAACTTCATCTCCCTATTCACTACTATTATTTATTCACAGTGTCATTGAAGATCACTATCTGATAATATCGAAATGAATTCCCTCGCACGATTTAATAGATAGAACTCTGTCTTCCCATAAACACCTACTTCTAGCATACATTCCAAATCACTCAATTTAATTTCTGATATATCAATCGCATCAAACATAGAAACTTTACCTCCTCGATACTTTGGAATGGGTTCATCTTCTTTACGTTCTGAGCGGTAAAACTTGATGGATAAGTATGTGCTATCAATATCTGTTAATTAAAAAAAATAGAGAGAGAGAGAGAGAAAGATCTCCAAAAGTAAGTAACTGCCATTAAATATTTGAGTACTGTGTTGCTCAATGATGTTTAGTTTAGTCTATCTATGTCTAAAACTATTTATGAAGCAGGGGAGATTAAGTACAAATAAACATAGAGGTTCTTTTGGGTCAAAAAAGAGCAAACTCAAGACCCAAAACATAATTGAAGGAACATAGTAGAGAAAATCCCAACCAACTCATTGAGAAAACAATTGATCAAAAATCTGCTTCTAAATCAATGCCAAAAAAGCAATAACGACATGCCTACTTATCCTAAATAAAGAAAAGAAAGTGATTTCAAGTTCCATCCATCATGTTGGAATGGTTGGGAAAACTGAATATATTGACAAGGGAAAAAGTAGAGAAGGCCACTTACGGTTCGACCTAGAACCGGACCAGTGATTTTGGAACCTGAATCGAAACCGTGGCCCACGATTCTATAACCGGAACCAAAATCGCCTTAGGAGGTTCCGGTTCCATCTTTCCGAGAACCGCGAAGCTCCGATTCCCTACTTATAGTGTTAAAAATTATATAGCACTTGAATATCGCAAGGAAGAATTCAAACCCCTGCCCTCAACTTTCTATTAAACCTTAAGGGAGGCTAAATAACCAGTCAAGCTACTTTCTATTTTGTTATTTGTTTCTTATTATTATATTATATGTTTATTTACATATAAAATATATAATTATTTTATACTACATATAAAATACATAATTATTTTATATGACATATATTATAATAATATATAAACTCATGGTCTAATTTACCTTACTCATATATATAAGTAATCATTAAATTAAATTAAAATATATAAATATGAACCAATTATTATATTAAAACTACTTCAATTGGAACGGAACTGAAATAGCGACAGAATCAGAACCGTGACAGAATCTGGAACCGTCTCGGAACCGGAACTAGCGGTTCTAGAACTGTTCCTCCAAGGATTGGCTGAAGGTTTCTTAGATATGCAGTTGCCGATGCACTTTTCCCGCTCCAATCGCTGCTGCTGCCGTTCCTTCGAAGCTGAGCCGTGAACTCCATTATCGCCGATGCTGCACTTTTCCGCTCCAATCGCTCAAAGAACCTGCTGCCATTGCCATTTCTCCGAGTCGAGCGTTTATCCTAGGGAAAAAAATTATCGCCAGTCGCTCTGCTCCCAGTCTACCATTTCTCCCATTATCTCTAACTTTGCCCTTCTGATTTTGTATGTATGCTTAATTGGTTATGGTTATAATTTTTGTTGGTATCGGAAAAGGAATTCAATGATGGGTTTAATTATTGCTCATAATTTTTATCTCTAGTTAATGTTTGGGGTATATTCATTTGAAAAATTTTTAATTAAACCTAAGAGTGTGATGACAGCATTCCAAAGGGGAATTTTTGTCTGTTCAGAGATTTTTATAGTTTGACTGGTAAGAAAGAGCAAATTGTTAATTTTAGAAACACTAGGAGACAAACAATTAATTTTAAAAATACGAGAGACAAATTATCAAAAGTCAATAACACATGGGGTAAATAGTGATTAAGCCAAAAAACATACGTAATGATCAAAACTGTCACACCCAAAAGATAAATGATCAAAACATTATTGAGTCAAACAAAAGATCAAAAGTGTCATTTTTCTTTTAAAATCAATTGGAACCAAAGAGTTTAAAAAAAAAAAAAAAAAAAAAAAGGTTGGAACCAAAGTTTCAAGTTTCAACCACAACCGTAATTTACCCAATTAATAATTATAGCTGCAAATTGAAACCACTAGACTAGAGTGTGAAATTAATCTGTTGGGATATAGCAAAAAATCTCAAAACCACGAGGAGCAAACTGCAATTTTCATATATCACGCCCATAAACGCGTTGAACCTCACTTAAACGTTGAAGTTGATTGATTCCTCTCATTTTTTTCCCCTTGGAATAAATTGCAGAAAATTAAAGAATCGAAGTGGAAGAAGAAAAGAATCGAGCAAGAATCATGGTGGCTCGGAAATTGCTGATTAAACACAACGATTCTACCTTCGACGTGGATTATGATACCGATGATGGCTTTGAAGTTTGTCTTCGTCTTCCTTTTCTGGTCTTCTCAGTTCCTCAGTAAATTATTTGTCATTTTCTTCTCTTTTTTGTTCCAGGTTCTTAAATTCCAGCTCTTCTCCCTCACTTCAGTTCCTCCCGATCAGCAAAAGGTAATCTGCATTTTTCAGATTCTTAATGAAATCCGTGTTATGGATTGGAAGTCCTTTCAGCAATTATCAATGTTCATTTTTTTTGGCGACTTACGTATGACCGTCGAGGAATTTGATGTTAAAACTTGTACATTGTACTGAGGAAGTTGGATTTTTGTCTGAATTTTGATTTCGATAATTTGAGTTTCTTGTTTTGCTAATATCGTTGTTATTTAATTTAAAATCCGTCAAGCACACTAATTTTGAGTGTTTCAAATTTTGATGTGTTACAATTTGTTTCCTGTCTTACTTTTAGTTTGCATACCTGCAAGGCTTAATTTCATGAGCAATGCTTGAAGCTGTGCATAAGTTTAGAATATCGTAATGCACTCTGCCTTAGAAGTTGTACCCTGCCTGCAAGTTGTGAGCTTTGTATCATAATTCACCTTTTTTAAACCTTTTTGTTCTTGGTATTGTTCCCATTGATATTGATTTCAAATTTGTGAAATTTTCTGTATCATAACTTCATAAGTATGATGGTTGTGACTTTGCATCTAAGAGCAGATATTGGCAGGCGAAGACAATCAGATAGTATCAGATGACTCTGATCTCTTGTCAATTTCCAATAAGCTTCAGTTGGTATCCATTGATGATGGGGAAAAAGATAAGTCTGATGCAGAATTCGCAAAATCTGATGAAGAATTGGCACGAATGCTACAGGTTATTATTGAGGCTGACATTTTTCTTAAAAAAATAAAATGTTTCACTGAATTGTTTGATCTGATGCATATATCTGGCCTTGAATGTCTCTTACAACCCATGCAAATGGCGGTTCTCAGTAGATAAATGTGGTTGGTATGCTAGGTGTCATTAGGTTGATTGCAGGAACAATAGAAATAGGTAAACAACAAACCCGCATGACATGAAGTGAGGACTTCACGAAAAGTGCTTGAAAATCATTTAACGGTGCTTACTTTCAAAATGTTCTAATTTTCTTGTTATGATAAATAGGAGGAATGATAAAACTATCTATCTTATATTTTTTTGTCCTGTTATTGATATCCTTGAGCCAAGTGGAATAGGGTGAGTTGGAGTAGTTTAAATGTCACTGATCAGAGGACCAATGTGTTTATCAATTCAGGCAGAAGAAGAGGCACTGATGATGCAGCAGTTTGTTGCCGACAATAAGGAGCAAGTTGAGCAGAGGATACGACCTTATGTTGATCAAGTTCAAAGGGTAGGCATTTTCAAGTTTGCAATATAAATTTTATGTCTAAGAGCCATTGGATTGAGGAAAAGTTGGTTCAAAAACCTAAATACATATTGTTAGCTTTTAATTTTACTCTTCACGGGAGAGAATTTGTTGACAATCAGGTGGTTATTATGTTTGATTGAGTTAATTGTGACACATTTTAAGTTACGTTATGCTGGTGTAGTATGAAGACCCACATCGACAAGAGGAAGCTCGTAAGACAGTCCCTGTTGACAAGCTGGAGGAGAAAGCATTGGTTGCTTTGGCCAGGGTTAGAGTTTTTTTAATTTCCCATATGTGTAGATAATGCAGTATTTTAGTAGATATTTGCACATGCCACTTTTAGTAGGTCCATCCACAAATATCTGGTTCATTAGTCATCCAACAGCACTAGTTCTGACTTTCGCCAATGATTTATCAAGATAATAGAAGACAAACTAGACCCTTTACTTTCCATTGATACCTCATGTATATTGGAGTTTTCCTCTATATTAATATCAACTCTTTATTTATATTTTCACATTGGTTTTCTGCTCTCTTTGTTCTTGTACATCAGCTATTCTGTTAATCTTTTTAATTTGGTTTTTACTGTACCACACCGTGGTTGTCTTAATTCTTTGGTGCACCTTGTTGCAAAACCTTTCCTTTCCATCCTTACTTCGGGTTTAAAGTTATTTTACCAAAAATTTCAAATGCTAAAAGATAATGTCTTCATATAAGTCTTTAGGTATTCCAAGGAAACTGAATTATATGTTTTGCTCAAATTTTTCCTTTGTTGGAGATCTTTTGCTCAGTAATGAGGTGATTATTTATGCAACTCCACCCATGTCAAATATTTTTGGAACTACCAATCCCAAGTCTGAATAAAGTAACTTAGGAAGAGAGTCTCGTTATCTCCTAGATGCAAGTTGGCCTTGGGATGATGCCCAAAGGTCCCTAGGTGTGACAACTAAGGGTTGTAGGAGTGATTCATATGCAATTTTTCAGTTTTCCTGCAATTTTTATAATATTCATTTCCCTTGTGCTTTAAATCCTTCCTAAATCCTTGAAATAGTTCCTAGGATAGTTTTCATTTGAACGCGCACTTGCGTTACATCACTGCCACAATTTCTTTCAGGCTGATGCTTTGCATTTCTATTGCACTGCTTATATATGTTCAGGAGGGAAATTTTCAACCATCAAAAAGTGAGCAAGATCATGCATTCCTTCTGCAGCTACTGTTCTGGTTCAAGCAGTCATTCAGGTCCCTTTGTTTAATCTACTGCCTTGGGTTTAATTGTTCCCATGTTATATTGTGTACCTGTTCTTTCAAGTTGAGATAACCATTTTTGTAGCTTGTATTTTGCCATTTCTTTTGTTTGGCATAGGCTTAAAAAATTGAACAATCTTTGGCTTCTTAAGCAAAATGCAATTCTTGGTGGAAATTTTGTTTCAGTACATGAGCCCTTTGATAGATATCTCTGTGGTTTCATTTGTCACCTCCTTGTTGTTGGTTATGATGACGTAAACTGGTCAATATATGTATCTACACACACAGACATAAGATGTATACAATTGACTGTAATATGTACAGTTGGATGTATTAGTAAGTCTTCACATATGTAAAACTTCTGAAGATTTACTGTGGTTTATAATTTTTTAAGTCATGTACAGATATCTATGTTTTGAAAAATACTTAAAAGACATCTTATGTATGAAAAGGAAACATATTCCATAATTTTTTTACTCTGCTGAAACACCTTCCCTTTTCCATTTTCAAAAGAGAAGAAAAAACCTAATTATTTGTTTGAAGCACTTTCCTTTCTTCATCTTGAGATGTAATGAAAGAGTTTTGGAGCTTTGGCAGATCGTATGGCATCATGGCAGGCTTTAGTGTTTTTCGGTCAATGTGCGTAATATGGAGAACTAAGTTATAATCAGTCATAAGTCTTGTAAAAAACGGGAACAGGAAACAAACACATAAATAAAGGTATCTACTTTTTTAAGGAATCATGACATGTTGAGATCCTCTGCTATTTATTGTTACTTCATATATTGAGTTAATGATTCTCAGCTCGAGCATGTTGTCTATTCTTCGGCTTCTCATTTCTTGTCTCCACTTTCTAGGTGGGTAAATGCACCAACTTGTGACAATTGTGCCAGTGAAACAACAAGCCAAGGCATGGGTGTTGCAAATTCTTCTGAAACTCGTTATGGAGCCTCTCGAGTTGAGCTTTATTGGTAGGGATTTGAGGATCCATTTCTACTCTCAGCAGTATAAAATGAATAGGTTATGTATTTTCCGCACTGCCCTTATATGTTTGCCTTTCTTAAATATATAGATATATATATGTGTGTGTGTGTGTGTGTGTGTGTGTATATATATATATATATTTTAATTTAATGTATAAAAGAATCCCTACCTCAGTGCAACTTATGACATGGTATAAACTCGGGTTTTTTCTTAAATTTCTTTTATCTTGTTCTAATTCCTTTAATTTCCTAAAGTAATGATTACTAGCATTCATAATTGTTTAGCAAGCTCTTTCCGTGATTGACAATCAGTACTCATCTTCATAAATGTGGACTGTAAGCCGGTTTGAGTGTGTTAAGTGCCTTTTACTTAATTGTATCAGTGGAAATGATTGTCACATTTCTCTGTTGAGACTCAGGGAACCTGAGCATTAACTTCACATCAATATACGTTTCATATCTGTATATGTCACTATTATGGGAGATCAGCAATGTATATTCAATTATTTCTTACATATTAGCCTCATATCATTCAGGATAGTGAGATACAATTTACCACAGCTACGTTCATTCTGTATTTCTCGTCCTGTCAAATCCACTATTTGTTTAGTTTCACTGTTCACCAAATTGTCAGTGAAACTATTTAGATTTTGCTACCTGAATTTAAATAGTGGTGTTTCTTGCTGCTTTTCTATTTTGGCCTATTATACATCAGAAATGAACTGTTGTATAAATGGCCTGAGAGTGTCTTGTTTATACAAACTGCTGTCTGGTTGTTCTTGGATGATTCCTCTTTATTGGGGATCAATATTGTTGGCTAGTAACTGGAATCTGGCAGGTTGTAGCTCTCTGCTTAATGACATCTACGTTTTTATTTTGGCAGCTGTAACTCATGTTCTGCCATCACCCGTTTCCCAAGATATAATGATCCTCTAAAGGTATTAATATCCGTATTTTGATTACTTCTGTTTCTCAAATTCGTCTCATTGCCTTTTCTCATGCAGCTTCTTGAAACACGAAAGGGTCGTTGTGGGGAGTGGGCCAATTGCTTTACTCTTTATTGTCGAGCTTTTAACTGTGAATCTCGTCTGGTAAGTTTCTTTCGTGATGGAATTTGCTATGTTTATTCGATATTTAATTTTCTAACTGTGGATATGAAAGTATAAGTTTTGTCAATCAGTATCCATGTTCTTATTATAAACTTGTCAGGAATAATTGTCTTTCACATTTTTGGTTGAAGTTCTCCAAATTTATAATAGGTTTTTATTTGTTTATAGATGTACATTGACTAGTTATCCTTTTTCTCTTTTAGGCAAATGAACTAGTTATATATGAACTGAAGATCCTGTAATGATCTATAATACTCTTATCTATTGACAAATATTACTGAATCAAACTATTTGATAGCCCCATCTTATAAATTTGATATTTTAACTTTTCTTACCATATCCCAAGCATTAAAATTACTCATTATATTTTTATTTTTATTTTGAGATCAATTGTTTGGTATCCCTTTGGGGGTGAGACTATAGTCCCTTTAAAGGAACCATCCACCCCTTGAATTTGGCCTTTTATAAATTAACTATGCAGTTGCATAGGGCAAATTCAATGGCTCAATGGTCCCTTGAAAGAACTAGTTTTTCCCTTGTTTTTGTTCTTATTTCTAAATATTACACTTAGGCCTTCAAATTTCATTTATTTTCTTTATTTTATATCATTACATCAATGTGTTTTGACGGCACACGATGGCAATGTATAATTTATATAGCCGAACCCGTTGTATTTTAAGTCATTACATGATCATGTATCTAAAAGGAAATAACTTCGTTGAAAAGATGTAGAATTTACTGATTCAACCGGATAAAATACATCACAGCTCTTTGGTCTCTTATATAGCCAAAGAGCTGAACCTACACAAACTAGGAAAAGGAAAGAAATAACGATGGAAACCAATTCAGAACAGGACTGATTGGTTTCCTAATTCCTCTTGGTCTCCTAATCCTAGACAATTACTATAAACCATATTTATCTACAAATGGTTTAAGGTCATGTTTCTGGAGTCCTAATTACACTAGGTTATTACCTATTAACTCACGGTTTTCAACACTCCCCCTCAAGTTGGTGCAAAGATGTCTATCATGCCCAACTTGCCAATCTGAACCTCAAATGATTTCTTCACAAGCCCTTTAGTCAACACATCTGCAATTTGTTGTGTGGATGGTACAAAGGGAGTGCAAATTATCCCTGTCTCGATCTTCTCTTTGATGAAGTTCCGATCTATCTCAATATGCTTCGTCCTATCACGCTGTACTGGATTGTGTGCAATACTTATTGCTGATTTATTGTCACAATACAGCATTATAGGAAGTTGAGCTTTTAGGTGTAGATCATTTAGAACCCGTCTCAGCCATAAGGCCTCTTTAATTCCAAGTGCCATTGCCCTGAATTCAGCTTCTGCACTGCTTCTAGCAACCACATCTTGTTTCTTGGTTCGCCTTCTACTACAGAAAGATTCCACGTTTCACCAATTTTATGTTTCATACCCGTCAAATTACACAAACTTCATCAAACGACAATCAATCAATCCCAAAATAATGAGTCCACAGTTTGGCCATACAATTTACTTTCGAACAAGTAAATTTGAGCTTGGTAACATTTAGCAGTATGTGTATATATACACATTTTATTTTACTCTTGCAACTCATATGGTTTGAACATGTAGAATTTTAGAGTTAATTCTCTATGATATTACTGATAAAACAGTTACTTTACATCGCAGCTCTTTGGTCTCTTAAATAGCCAAAGAGCTGTTCCTACACAAACTAGGAAAAGGAAAGAAACTAACGATGGAAACCAAATCAGAACAAGACTGATTGGTTTTCTAATTCCTCTTAGTTTCCTATTCCTAGACTATTACCATATTCACATTAAGGTAATGTTTCTTTAACCTTCTAGAGTCCTAATCACACTAGGTCATTACCTACAAGTTAGGTTAAGTCACGGTTTTCAACAGAACCCAACACCTCAAGGTTGCAAAATTTACCAATATAAATTGGCAGGAACTTTGACAAAAATTTGGAGCTAAAATCATGATGATTTTTTAAAAATTTTTGCCCTTGATGTGCAATTACAATAAACCTTCCTTGTTATTCTCCCACTTAGTAACTTCAGTACTATTCTGATCAACCTTCAATTTCAGCTCTCTTTAGTCATTATCATTCAATCACGTGAGAACTGATGTAGAGTTTTGATCAACCTTCACATGTCCTCCTCCTGATCCTTCTTTCTTCCTTCCAATTATGTTCAACTTCTTGTTCTGAATTCTACCTTTTCAGTGGCAATTCACTCTAACCCTCCAAATATCATTAACATAATTATCATTAAAAACTCCTACAAATCACATAAATATGCAAAAAAAAACAATGCAAATATGTGGGGCTCACATTTAAAACATAAGACAAAAGTGAAATTCATATTTCTGATGACCCATGTGTTAAAAATGGCTCTGAGTTTGTACGTCACAGAAATATTTGTTTCTATGCTAGGGTTGAAAGTGTTTTGTAATGAAGGGAAAAGGGAAAAAAAAGAAAGAAAAAAAGAATACGAATTGATACATGGAAATATTGAAACTGAAAGTAATGCAAAATCAACTGTAGAATCTATGTGAAATCTCTGATACCCATCCAATTCTCTTCAAGGCCTTTGTTTGGATGGCATTTCAAATTCTCATTAATAAAATCCTGTCATTTAAGATAAATTAATTTGTAAGGAAAACTATTGATATTTGCTTAAAAGTGATTAGAGAATGTCACTGGATTCTTGGTGGAAGAAAATTTTCCTTTAAAACGATACCACCATGGTTATCACCTTACAAGGAAATGAAAAAAGTTAGCAGCTGCTGCTAGGAAGGTGAAAGTCTGGGACTCCGTTGAAGTTGGAGAGATGAGAAAACTTTAGAGCCTAGGAATGTACCCAAGCCTGGACGAAGAAAATTTAGGAGTCTGTCATAGTCCCGAAGCAATGTCTGGTAGATTTCAGATTAACAGCTTTACTGGAATCATATTAAGTTCACAATTTTTAATTGGTTCAATCTGTTGCAATCTGAGATGGATTTGAATCCCAAATGCTCCACGACCACCAAACAGCTCCAGTGAACTTAAATGATGGAATTCATATCCATGATATGCCAATCCCTCAATCCAAACCAGGGTTCAATTTATTCTGAGGAGATTTATTTCAGTTATTCATGCATGACCATTGCACTGTCACTTAGAATCTCCTCTTGAGGGAAAAATAACCTTGTAGCATAGATATTGTTGTGGGAACTGTAAATGATCTCATCAAACAGAAGTGAGTGCTATGACTTTGAATTTTGAGAGAAATTCTAGTTTACGTGAGTTTTCTGTGGAAGTTTCTCTCAAGATCTATGGAAGAGAGAGAGAGAGAGAGAGAGAGAGAACTTGGAGAAGTTATGCAACACAACAAGAAGCCTCAGATTTCAATTAGTTCAATATACATATATATGTATATATGTATATATATATACACATATCTCTATATGTGTATATATACACACACACACACACACATACAACCATATATATATGTTTATGTTTGTAATATTTGTGAGATACTATTTTATATAGACACCTATAAGAATGGCTGCCTCTTAATCGAAGACTTCTACTTCTCTGGTGTTTATAGACTACTCCTGTGAAGTTTACTTTTAAATCAACACAACACTCATATTACTGTAAACCACTACGATTCTGTATGAACATGTTTAAAATATTTATCGACAAACTTCTCATGTAGATACAAAATAAGCGTGAAATAAGTGACCATATTTGATGTGAAATCTGAAACATACTATGAAGTGAGCAACAGTAACTGACTCCTTGACAGAGCCTCGTATTCCAACTCTGGGAAAATAAATCTGACCCCTAGTTATGCAGCCATACTTTATCGTATGAAGATAGTCTCACTGAAATTAATTATTAAATAATTACATCAGATGGAAGTTGATGTGATTGGCTCTTGCATTTGGTGTGGTAATATGGTATTTGAATGTTTAAAGTCCTCTTATACATCTGGAAATTCTTTTAGAAGTAAGAATAAAATCCATCCACGGTCAGGGCAAGTCTGTGAGGGAGAGATAAAGAAGTCAAACTTATTGAATTGCTTAAGCTGGTTTTGTTTACATCACTTTCTCATTAAACATTTGGCCACTCTATAGGAGTTTAGTTCGTCAAAAAAAAAAAATCTATAGGAGTTTAAAAATGCTTCTGCTTTGTAACTAGGAGAATTAAACCTACTAAGTAGTCTTAAGTTTATTCCTCTTTCACAGTGAATATCTGCTCCATTATTATTCTAATATGCCATCACCAAAATAAATAAGGACTGAAATTGTAAGTAATCGATGTGTTAACCTTGATGGAAGATTGTTCTTGCAAGCTTGGAACTTTCTTATTAGTATTCATTGATTTCTGGTCCTAATGTGAATTTCGTATGAAATTTATATTCCATGCTTTTCTTGTAGATTTTGGACTTCACTGACCATGTTTGGACAGAATGCTTTTCACCATCTCTGGGAAGGTACTGTTTTATTATTTGCTTCTATATATATACTTTCCTGTACAAGTTGTTTACTGAAGCTCTTGGTTGATCTACACTTTGCAGATGGATGCATCTTGATCCTTGTGAAGGAATTTTTGACAATCCATTATTGTATGAGAAAGGGTAGTTACTCTGTTTCCGATAGTGTCAAATTTCTGTAGAATACCTCTAATCTTGGTTGATAAGCATATTTACCTTTGGAGATTGCTGGCGCTCAAGATTTCTTTATAATAAATTGTTGCATTGCACTTTGGTAAAAGGAAGGGTACAGTTATTCCATAATCATATCCATCCTCTGACCACAGTAACATCAATGCTTCATGTGCCCCAGTTCTTAGTTTTATGAGTGCTGCAGAAAACTTTTTTCATGGATATAATATCTTCCTGGATAACATTTTTTTTTTTTTTTGTTGAAGCTGGAATAAGAATCTGAACTATGTGATTGCTATAGCAAGGGATGGAGTATATGATGTCACTAAACGTTACACTAGGAAGTGGCATGAGGTAGTCCTTTTCTTCCATATTTAGAATGTTTTATCATCTACATTTCATATTGTTCTATAGAGTTTTAGAGATTGACTTTGAAAAATGCTTTGGGGTTTAAAGGTTCTGGCACGGAGAGACATTACAACAGAGCCTGCTCTTGCACTTATTCTCTCAAATATAACAAAAGAATGTAGAAAAAATTTTGCACCACAAATTCTTACTGCTCTTGAGGAAAGAGACAGAGATGAAAGCAAAGCACTTGAACGAGATTTGTATTCCAAAGATGATGGTTCAATCTCATTACCTGGAAGACTGAGTGGGGATGTGGAATGGCGCATGTCAAGATCTGAATTTGGCTCTGAATCATTGAGCTCTTCTTGTTGTCCTGTTCGCAAATGTACGGATGAGCATGTGACTAAGATCTATAACGCATTTTCTCCTATTATTTCTCAGTTAGTTGGGCAATCTTCTTCAAAATCACAAGCTACTGAAATTGTGAGATCTTTGAAAAGGATTTTAGTAAATCTTAGGAATTCTCCCTTCAAGACCAGGAGGACATCAGTAGATTCTGTTTCAAATAGTGCACAATTCGTTAAGATGATTCCTTCTTTTGCCAAATTGCTTGATGCTCTTTCATTGAAGACCAAATTAGATGTGAATGGGAGAATTGACATTTGTTTGGCATCCGATCCTGTAAGAACATCCTTAGCTCTGCCTGTTGTCTTCCATGCCTTGGATGATCTCATATTTCAAATAAACCATATTGACCACTTTGATAAAAATAATCTTTCATGGCCACTTCTAAAGTTAAATAGATTATGTTGTGGTTTGGTCCTTGCAAGTGGAGAGGAGCTTCCTTTTGGAATTGTAAGTCTGTTGACCTGTGAATTTTAGATTCAGTTTATTGAGACTGGCATAAGCTCTTTGTGATTGTATTTTGATGGCCTTTTTTTTTTTTTCTTCTCATGACATCAGTCCACGTTGGCATTTGATGGAACCCGGATGTCTAAGTGGGAAGAACCAAATGGTGCCACAGGTATACTGAAGCATAATTTTATAATGAAGTGGCAGAATATCCTGATTAAGCAGTACAAAAATTTTATTTTGAAAACCTGAGTAATGGATCCACTTATGTTGTGTTATGTTTTGAATTTTATACCAGTTGAGTCTCATTTCGATCAATGATAACTCTTGTTATGTTTCAATTTGTTGTGCCTGTGTGTTATCTTCTGTATTCTTGGTTAAAAACACAAATTTCATAATCAAAAGCTCTTATAGGCAGCATATTCCCAATAAAGAGAAAAACAAGAGTTTTACCTAAATAATTCTTGTCCTTAAAAGGGTTGTACCCCTTTTAAGGATTTGCAGAAATTATAAAACCTTGATATGGTGTTCTTAATGCTGGCTTTCACAAAAAATCTGAAGTCATTCAATTGAATTCTTTTAATACAGAAATGGAAGACAATTAATGATGTATTGAAAGAGGGTAATCATCATGGATCTAGGTTTTCTGGTTTTAAATTTGTGTCTAGCCATAACCTCATTATGAATTTTGAGATGAGTATGATAATTATGTTCTGCAAAAATTGATTAAATTTTCCATTAGCTTGTCAAAATTGATGCTCAATGAACTCAAGCTACTGCTTATTTCCGGAGAAATTAATTTTGACTGAGTGGTTCGATTGCCTTTTGTAACTCTATATTCAGTTCTGATAAAATAATTTCCTCTTAACTAGTGAAGAAGACTATGAATATGGAGAAAGGAAAAAAGAGATGACTGGAGAAAATCAAAATTGATTTGGAAAGATGGAAACAGCAAATGATCTAATGTAAACAAGATATAGTTAGGACCTTTTACATTCACGTTGAGTGGTTTTCACACGTGCTTGAACTCTTCCTTGGAATGTAACTCTTGGATCTTTTCTTTCTTTTTTAATTTCCTTGAAGTATCTTTTTGGGGTTTCTCTGAATTGTTCGAGCAGTGCATCAATAAATTCCGTGTCTGATGCCACTTCACTTTCTCTACCCTATACATGTCCATCTAAATCCCCTAAAATAAGTGGAAGAGAGGGCATAATATGGTTAAAAGGTGGCAAGGGAGAGCACTTAAAGTTCTTCACTTTATTGACATTTGTTAGGTTACATGTTACTGTAGCTATTGCTAATCTTATCAAGCTCCAAATCCGCAATAGTTAAATCTGGTCTCCTACTTATGTTACACTTCTTGTAGGTTGTTGGATTGTTTATAAAGTATTGGACAATCAGATGTACAAGATAGTGGCATATGAGCTGATGTCAGCAAATGATGCACCAGAGAGGGATCCAACAGATTGGTATGATACTTAGATTTTCTATGCCATGGATTTGTGTACCTGTGGATATGAGCAAGTTTATGACACTACATTATTATTTCATGCTTTTATCCTAGTTAGTTCATAAAGTCAATTTTGGGGATTATGACCTTTATTTTCTCTCTGTTCTTATCTTCTTCTTCTTCCTCTTTTACTTTTTCAATTTTTGTTCATGGCCAGAACTTTGTGAAAGATCACCACTTGCCTAGTGAAAGATCCTTTCGCCATCAAATTTAATTCTATCATGCTCCTTCTATAATCTCTTATATCTCTCCTTGGATTACTAAAAATTTCATATGAAGTTTGGAAATAACCCTTACACTAGGAAATTGATGTCTCAGATATTCTTTAGTATTTATGCCTATCTGCATAGTTAGGTGAGGATGGTGGTTGTAGAGGTGCAGCAAACCCAAAGGGGAGCCAAATGATATGTGAGAAGGTAAGCAATGGGCAGGATCCAGAGTAGTCTGAGGGGTTAGAATGTCACAGATTATCTTGTCATGTGACTGGAATGGAGTGCGAAGTAGGCATTTCAGGAAATTTTTTATTGATGTTTCTAATTAAATACCTTCAACTTTTTCCTTAATAGTAGTTTTAATGATTATTTGAGTTGGAATTAAAGTTAAGGACATTTCAATTGATATGTGTGCCATTTGATTTGATGAAATTGGGAAATAATTATGTAATTATGTGAAATAATTGGAGGTTGATGAAATTCTTAGCAAACTTAGTTGCTTTATAACTGGACTTTGGGAGACATTTTAGGGCTATATGATTGAAAGGGCAGAGAGGCCAATAACTCCAGAACGGTGGTTGGTGATCGTTGTTAAACCTGGATGCCAGGTGGCTGAGTTGGAAGGGGATTGGACGATAAGATAGAAAACATAAGTTTTATGGTAGTATTCCCAATAAACCTTGTTGGTCTCACCTGTGTTCTTTGTGATTGGGGCTTGATGGCTGAATTGGTTGGAATGATAAGCCGTGCAACTGAAGTGTTGAGTAAGCTTCTCAGCCCTATAATCAAAAGAATGATCATGATAATCCAAAATCTGTGAAACCATTTTTTGCCTTCAGCTCTCTTATTAATTTTCTGTGATAAGGAGATGTGTCAGAATCCTGAAAGTTGTTTTGATACAATGTTCACTATGAAGTTTCGGAATTATAGAATTTACTGATTAAACAGATACTATACATCACAGCTCTTTGGTCTCTTATATAGCCAAAGAGCTGAACCTACACAAACTAGGAAAAGGAAAGAAATAACGATGGAAACCAATTCAGAACAGGACTGATTGGTTTCCTAATTCCTCTTGGTCTCCTAATCCTAGACAATTATTACAAACCATATTTATCTACAAATGGTTTAAGGTAATGTTTCTGGAGTCCTAATTACACTAGTTTATTACTTATTAACTCACGGTTTTCAACACTCCCCCTCAAGCTGGTGCAAAGATGTCTATCATGCCCAACTTTCCAATCTGAACCTCAAATGATTTCTTCACAAGCTCTTTAGTCAACACATCTGCAATTTGTTGTGTGGATGGTACGAAGGGAGTGCAAATTATCCCTGCCTCGATCTTCTCTTTGATGAAGTTCCGATCTATCTCAATATGCTTCGTCCTATCACGCTGTACTGGATTGTGTGCAATACTTATTGCTGATTTATTGTCACAATACAGCATTATAGGAAGTTGAGCTTTTAGGTGTAGATCATTTAGAACTCGTCTCAGCCATAAGGCCTCTTTAATTCCAAGTGCCATTGCCCTGAATTCAGCTTCTGCACTGCTTCTAGCAACCACATCTTGTTTCTTGCTTCTCCAATTGATGAGATTCCCCCACAGATATGAACAATACCCTGAGGTAGACCTTCTATCAACAACATTTCCAGCCCAGTCAGCATCAGTGTATACCTCCATCTTTCTGTCTTCATTTTTTCTGAAAAATATCCCTTTTTCTGGAGCTCCTTTGAGATACCTCAGGACTCTGTATGCAGCCTCCATGTGTTCCCCTTTTGGAGAGTGCATGAATTGACTAATCAAGCTAACATCAAAAGAAATATCTGGTCTAGTGTGAGCCAAGTAGATCAATCTACTAACCAGCCGTTGATACCTTCCTGTGTCTGCTGGGATTCCATCTTTAAACTCCCCCAGTTTGACATTCACATCAATTGGAGTGTCACAAGGCTTGCAGCCAACCATTCCAGTTTCAGTTAATAGGTCGAGAGTGTACTTCCTCTGTGACACCATGATCCCTTCTTTTGATCTAGCTATCTCCATCCCTAGAATTGCAACTTTCCCAAGTCTTTAATTTCAAATTCCTTGGCAATGCTATTTTTCAGTTTCTGCATCCCCTCAACATCATCACCAGTGACAATAATGTCATCAACATACATAATCAGTACTGATATTTTCCTTTTATTTCTTCGGACAAACAAAGTGTGATCAGATTGGCCTTGTGTATATCCCTGAGTCTTGACAAACTTGGTGAACTTGTCAAACCATGCTCTCGGAGATTGCTTAATCCCGTATATGGATTTTTTTCAGTTTGCACACCTTACCTCTAGCCTTTTCAGAGAAACCTGGAGGAGGATCCATATACACTTCTTCCTTCAGATCTCCATGAAGGAATGCATTCTCTACATCTAACTGCATTAGTGGCCAGTCGAGGTTGGCTGCAATTGATAAGAGGATCCTTATGGTGTTGGCTTTAGCTACCTGTGAGAAAGTTTCTGAGTAGTCAACACCATATGTTTGAGTGAACCCCTTAGCTACCAGCTGGGCTTTATATCTTTCTAGAGACCCATCTGAATGGCATTTAACAGTGAAGACCCATTTGCAGCCAACAGTTCTCTACCCTTGGGGTAATTCTACCATCTCCCATGTAAAATTCTTTTTCAAAGCTCTCATTTCTTTCAATACTGCATCCCTCCAATTTGGAACCTTTAGTGCCTCATGAATGTTGTTAGGAACAGTTATGGATGAGATTTGTGAGACCAAGGCAGAAAACCTAGGGGATAGGTTAGTATAAGAAACAAACTGAGCTAGAGGGTGGTTTGTGGTACATGATCTTACTCCCTTTCGATGAGCAATGGGTAAGTGCAGGTCATCATCACCAGAAGGATCTGGGTTAGCTAGATTAGGTGTAGCTAAGAGATTCAGGCTTACCTGTAGGAGCAGATTGCTCAGAATTGGTGTTCTGATCTCCATGATCTACCCTCTGAGAAGATGTTTGCTGATGCGAATTAGGTGGCAGGTGATTGTCCTTCCTCCTTGCGTACACAAATCCTTTATAGCGTTTCTCATCTATTTTAGGTTCAAATGATTATGATAAAACTTGTTTTGACCCTGCATCACTTCTATTTGATTTGTCCTCCACTACGAGTGGTGCAGGTGGATCAAACAGAAGTAATTCAGGTACAACATCTTCACCTTCACCTTTTCTTGGTTTAGGTTGGGACTCCCCCTGAAGTGGAGGATTGCTGTAATAGGATGTGCCTTCTAGGAAGGTTACATCCATAGACACAAAAACTCTTTTTAACACAGGATCAAAACATTTATAACCTTTTTGGTTCATTGCATATCCAATAAAAATACATTTATGGGCTTTCGGATCATGTTTGGATTTTGTTGGACTGAAATTGTGAACAAATACTGTACTGCCAAAATTTTTCAAAGGAAGTGATTGTAGTAACTGTGAGTTTGGAATAGTTTTGTTTAAAACCTGAATTGGAGTTTTGAAAGCTAGGGTTCTAGTTGGCAGCCTATTGATCAAATAGGCTACTGTTAACACAGCTTCTCCCCATAAAAATTGAGGTACTTTGGTTGTAAACCTAAGTGCTCTAGCCATTTCTATAAGATGTCTATTTTTTCGCTCGGCTACTCCATTTTGTTGGGGGGTATAGTTACAAGAACTTTGGTGAGTAATACCCTGTTCAGAGAAAAAATCCCCCAATACTTATTTAAAAAATTCTTTTCCATTATCATTTCTGAAAATCTTGATTTTTGTTTGAAATTGGTTTTGAATCATTGCACAAAAATTTTTTAACATCGTGGCAACTTCAGATTTATCTTTTAACAAGAAAACCCAAGTTACACGTGTGTGATCATCAGTGAATGTTACAAACCACCTTGTTCCTGACAAAGTAGCAATTTTAGAGGGTCCCCAAACATCACTATGAATTAGTGTGAAGGGAGCCGACTGTTTATAGGGTTCGGGTGAAAACTTGGGTCTATGGTGTTTGGCCAATTCACAAATCTCACAGTTAAAATCAGAAACTGCTTTATTATAATATAAATATGGAAACAACTTCTTTAAATAAAACAACTTTAAATACTGAAAACTTGGATGACCTAATCTATAGTGCCATAACAGAGGTTTATCATCTAAAGCCTTAATAGAATTGAAACACCTTTTCTGGTCTAGTGAACTCAAAGATTTGGTGTTTAGGAGGTACAGTCCACCATCCTCATCAGCATCCCCAATCATCTTCCCGGAGGTGAGATCTTGAAAAATGCATTTAGAGGAACAGAAATTAGCAGAACAACAATGATCTTTAGTGAATTTGCTAATGGACAAAAGATTATATGACAAGGAAGGAACATGGAGGACGTCTTTAAGACTTATATTGGGAGGCAACGAAACAGGCCCGGTTCCAGCCACTGTGGCATAAGAACCATCAGCAATCTTAACTTTGGTGTTTCCTGCATAAGGTCTATAAGATAGGAAAAAACTTGAAGTGCCAGTCATGTGATCAGAGGCTCCTGAATCTAATATCCAAGAGCCATTGGATTTGGTACAAGCAATTGTCCCAATTGGACCTGACTGGCCGAAACAGTAGAAGGGTTAGACTGACTTCCTATGGATTGGGATTGGAGCAGCTTCTGAGGCTGTTTGAACTGCTCTTTGGAGAAAGTGAGAGGTGTTGTGTGGGTTCCTGAGTCAACATTGAGGACTTGGGAAGCATGCCCTTCACCTCTTGGCTTTGATCCCTGCTGCTTCTTCAAATTTGCAGGTTTTCCATGGATTTTCCAGCAGGTTTCTTTGGTGTGCCATGCTTTTTTACAATGGTCACACCAAGGTCTCTCTCTTCCTTGTTTCTCCTTAGTTATGTGGACCACTAGGGAAGATCCTTCTACTTCAGTTTTGTGCTCACTGGGAAGCATGACCCTCTTTCGAGCTTCTACCCTCCGAACTTCAGAAAAGACCTCTCGCAGTGATGATAGAGGTTTGCGACCCAAAATCCTACCTCTAACTTCATCCAGTTCTGGATTAAGTCCATTCAAGAAACAATAAATTGATTAACTTTGGACTTGTACAAAATACTATCTTGAGGGTCTTTCCAGGTTTCGATTTCAAACAGATCTAATTCCTGGAAGATGGCCATCATCTCATTGTAGTATATTGTAACCTCCTTGCTTCCTTGCTTCATATTCCACAAGCGACTATTCAACTCGAACAATTGGAAATCATCCTCCAAGTCTGAATAAGTGTCTCTAATTGCTTCCCACATATCCCGGGCTGTGGGAAGGAACATAAAGGATTTAGCAATATTGGCTTCCATGGCATTGATTAACCACCATGTTACCATGCAATTTTCCTGACACCAAGACGTAAACTTGGGATCAGTTTCTGCCAGTGCTGGTATCGCTCCATTGAGATATCCTAACATCCCTTTCCCACCGATCACCATCCTAACTGTTCCTGAAGATTCTGAGATTGACCTTGACTCCACCATCGTAATTTTCTTGGGTTAAAACCTAGGTTTTGATACCATGTAGAATTTACTGATTAAACAGATACTATACATCACAGCTCTTTGGCCTCTTATATAGCCAAAGAGCTGAACCTACACAAACTAGGAAAGGGAAAGAATAACGATGGAAACCAATTTAGAATAGGACTGATTGGTTTCCTAATTCCTCTTGGTCTCCTAATCCTAGACAATTACTAGAAACCATATTTATCTACAAATGGTTTAAGGTAATGTTTCTGGAGTCCTAATTACACTAGGTTATTACCTATTAACTCACGGTTTTCAACAGGAATATCAAAATGCTGAAATTTTTGTTTTATTTTATATTCTTGGTGCTTCCAGTGCATGACTACTCTAAAAATTGAACTTTTTCGGGGCAACTAATATGTTTCCCAAACGGTTTGTTTACCGTAGCTGGACAAGGTTCTTATTACACATCATTTTGTGACAATGTAACAACATTTCTTTTTCTTAGCTAGGTTTTGATTGGAATTACATGTCTGTTATATTGTTCTCTATTAGGGTGCTTGAAGGAAGTCCAGATCGAGGAGCAAGCTGGCATGTTTTGGACAAACAAACCGCTCAAATATTTGAAGAGCGCTTTCAGCGCAAAACGTTTAAGCTCAACTCGCCCGGGATTTCAGCAAATGTCTTCAGGTAAACACTCGTGTTGATTTTTCAGTTTCGCCGATGGCTGACCTATTGAGTGCATAACAGATGTTCTGCTGATCGTAAAAATGGCAGGTTTAGGTTTATCTCAGTTAGAGATCCAAAAGCAACTTCAAGGTTTCAAATAGGAAGTATTGATCTTTACTCAAGTGAACAGTGAGCCTGAGAATTCATTCATCTGGACACTGGTCCAATCTGACGCTTAAAACTTCTCAACTTGCATTATGAATATGCGGCTTGTTGGTCTGTTGTGTTATTTTCAAATATGTATGTGAAATATCAATTCATTTTGATGTACTGATAAATATCAATTCATTATATTCTATTATAATTTAAACATAATAAAGATTTTTCATCATTTTCAATATACATTTTTATATTTTCATTATATTCTTTACATTTAAAATTCGTTTTTAAAAACATGTTTTCAATGCCATCCCTTAAAATTTAGGGGCATGTTAATTGCAAGATACTTTTTACTAAATACAGGATATTTTTTAAAATTTTAAGTGGTAAAAAGACAATAATATCTTTATATATTTCTACAATCATAAATATTTTTACCTATATCCTCATTTCCTCTTCAATTCTCCATTTCACTCTTTAAGTCACTCTCATTTTTTTATTCTAATTTTTTCAAATTTTCTTTCACTCATCTCCATTTCTTCTGCAGTAAAATTAAGAAGAAAATTACTTTTAAAAAGAATCACTTCAACCAAGCAATTCTATGGGAAAGAATCACCCTGACCAGGCGATTTTATGGGAAAGAATCGCCCAAAGAATTGCCCAATTCGAGCGATTCTATGAGAAAGAATCACCCAGATGGGGCGATTCTTTTCCATAGAATCGCCCGAATTGGGCGATTCTTTTTAAAAGTTGTTTTCTTTTTACTTTTACTGTAGAAGGAAGTAGAAAGGGGAAGGGCAAAAAAATAATTTTAAGTCTAAATTTTTTTAAAAAGTGTCCTTTATTTAGTAAAATGTGTCCTTCAATTAACAATTTCAAAAATTTATTAACAAACAGGCCCTTATTTAGTCTGTTAAAAGATTAGCAGCGTAAAGAAAAACTAATATTCAAGAAAACAATAGATGAAAAATCAGGCAACAAAATTAAAAGTAAAGAACAAAAGGTTTACACAATTTCAATGGTTCAAAATGTGGAAATAGATGTCAGGAGTTTCGGTTTTAGGATTCATTTCCATTTCTTCTTTGTTGCTGCATTCTTCAATTACCAAAACTCATGTACACTCGCAGCCGAGTTGCGGCCGATATAATGTTAGGAATTTTTGCTTATAGTTTTTTACTTTTATTATTAACCCTTTTTTGACCTTTTTACGTATATTTTAGAGAATTAGACTTGTACCTTTGAAAGTGAAAGGAATAATTCTACTCTGAAAAATAATACTGATACTTTCAAAGTGAAAACTAATACATTTAAACATAAAACATACATTTTTATATTTCCTCTACCTCATTCAAAAAGTTTACTTTCAAAATATTTTTTTGTTCCATTTAAAGAGCTCACTTTGAATTTATTTACACTACATACCTTTACTAATATAATAATGTGTAATTTACAATTAATCCTTACTTCTAAAATAAGGATATAAGCGAAAAATATGATGGTAAATTACTTATTTTAGTTGTTGTACATCACAACTCATAATAAGTTGTACACATTTCAAAATAGACTATTTGATTAGGGCGGAGGGAGTAATAGATTTATACTTTTGAATATAAGATTTATGTTCTTAAAATTGAATATACATTGGATAGGAACTCGCTCTCGGATTCACATCACTAAAGTCACACACTGTTTTTAAGTAACATTCGATTCAATAGCTGATAGACATGAGAATTCTTTATTAAAAGATAAACAAAAATTGTTTGAGGAGTTCATAATAAACCTTACATCTCACATCAGTATACAAGAAAATGCAAAATGCATATGCCAGTAATAATTTAAAACGTGAGAATACACATACCTAAAATCTTGTACTAGCCATAAGTCTTCAATTACTGTAATGTGAATTTGAGTGGATCCACTAGTCAGCCCTCCGCGTATGTGAGAAAAGACATAGGAGGGGACACACTAATGAAGACACAGGATCTCACCCGTGCGTATCCTATCTAAGCAAACTAAACCACGAATGTGATTTGGTAGCTCAAAAGACGAAAGAGTAGCCGTGCACTCTGGTCACCACATATGCTCCTTTTGTGTATGAAAAACACGAGGGATTTTCATCATTTGTTTAAGTTGTTTTGTAATTGCACTATTTTGGTGCTAACGGGTTAGAAAGAAGCCTTAGATGTTATCTTCTTAGTAGAAGTTCTTGGCAACATCTTGACAAAAACATTTCCTGGCACTGAAATTCACATTAAAATAAAAACGGAATTGTTATCAGTATGACACATTTTATTATTTGTAGGGCACTTTTTTAAATTTTAGCATGTAAAATTACCAAACTGCCCTTCTCTCTTATAAAGTAAAAAAATATTTTTTACTGCCCCATTCCTTCTCTTCTCCATTCGGCCGTGTCCCCATTCCTTCTTCTCCATTTCCGTCCGTGCCCAGCTCCTCCGACCGCGACTTGTCGACCGCCGCCGCCGCTCCATCCATCGATTGGTGGTTTTTTTTTTTTTTTGTGTTTTTTAAATTTTTTCCAATTCTTGAAATTGCATTGAGTTGGTTGTTGTGAATTTTATGGGCAAGTTTATGAATGCTTTCAGATGTTTGTTGCGTTTTCCGGCTGTTTTGTGCATAATTAATGTGCAATTTCCATGCATGTATGATTTCAGGATTTCGGGCTGTTTTTGAATGGCAATTTTGTTGAAAATCTTGAAAGATTGCATTGTATTGATTGTGTAGTAATGT
The DNA here is from genome assembly GCA_016801395.1 of Leptodermis oblonga. NCBI lineage: Eukaryota > Viridiplantae > Streptophyta > Magnoliopsida > Gentianales > Rubiaceae > Leptodermis > Leptodermis oblonga. The sequence continues at coordinate 16,601,948 of CM028755.1, read as the reverse complement.
TTTAGTGTTTATGTTGCGTTTCCGACTGTGTAGTTAACATTTTAGACTAAATTTCGGGGTCGTTCGTCGGAAAAATGATTTTCCGACGAAACGACAAAAAACGCCACAGGTGCGTTTTTTTTAGGGACCCGAAGCGATTTTCTGTGAGGCGATTTTGTAAAGGAAAATCGCCTCTTTCCGATGATTTTCCCTTAATAAATCGCCTAATTCAGGCGGATTTATTAGGGAAAAACGCTGGAAAAACTCCCCGGATTTATCCGGAATACCACTCTCTCGGGATGTTTCCGGGTTACTACTCTCTTCGGATTTGGATCTTCTGCCCGTCCGACGGAATATATTACCTTTATATCTATCCCCCATATGTAATTAAAAGGTTGCATAGGAATTAATATTTAAAAAAATTCAAAACCAAACAACAGATTAAAGGGAAAAAAAATAAAAAAGCAAGACAGAATAGGGAAAAACGCCCGATTCAGGCGATTTCAGGCGTTTTTCATTAAAAAAATCGCCTGAATCAGGCATTTTCCGCATCTGGGGAGCCTATTATTCCAGATGCGGAAAATGCCCCTCGTGTTCCTCCAACGGCGTCTGAGCGTTCGAGAAAGGTCGTGGCATGATCGCGAGCATCTTCTACGACTGGGAATGTCACTACTCCCATTACGGAACACTCAGTTCAACCTTCCGTCTCTGGAAATGAGTACATCGGTGCGTCCTTTACTGAACAACCTTTTGCACTGCCATTTTCAGATGTTGAAATGTCCCATGACGATGGTGACGGCGAGAGGGCTTGTGGAAGAAGTGATGCTGAAGGGGCGAATACAAGCATCGAACCAACTAAGAGAGCAGGGAAAGGATTAATGGGCAGTGAGGCTAGGGCAGTGATTGCAGGGTGGATGGATTACAGGGAGCTAGACCATCCGCTCGAAGGTGGTCCTGTAATCCCTGAGTTGCTTTTGAATTTCAAAGGACACACTGCCTACCACGTTTGGCATGGAGAGGTAATTCTATTAAATTGCGTACTTGTATTTGTGATGTATTTGAGCAATTAATTTTTTCCTAATTATATATGCTTCACTACTTATGATCCAAAGTGGAATAAAAAAGTATTTTCGCATAGTTTAAATATTTTTAACAAAAGAAATGCTTTAGGAATTGTAACCCTTTGTTTTAATTCCATTCTTTACATTTGGTAGGAACGGAGGATATTGAAATGTCATAATGGGGCCGATCGCTTGAAAAATTGGCCAGGCGATGATGACATGAAAAAGCTTGTAGAGGGGTCCGGTTTGGCCCATTTAGTACAGTGCATGCATGATGAGTTAGACGCCGCTCTGCTCTGTGCCTTTGTGGAGAGGTGGCATCCGGACTCTAACTCATTTCACTTGCCATTCGGGGAGATGACAATAACATTGCATGATGTTGCATACATACTGCGCATTCCGCTTGGGGGTAAGCCCATTTATGAAAAAAAAAAAAGACTGCACAAAAAACGACGGATGTTGCAGTTGTGTTGGGAAAAGATAAAGTGAAGTGAAACTGGATAAGCCTGGATTTGTGAAGTTGACAAGCATTGAGGCAAATTGTCCCGGTAGATTTGATCAAGTGAATGCTGCCTCAGGTTATTTATTGTGGGTTTTAGGGCTTTCCTTATTCGTGGACAAGTCGAAAACCCACGTCTTTGCGCAGTATTTAACTTTCCTTCGCGATATTGAGAAAGTAAGTGAGTACTCATGGGGCGCAGCTTGCTTGGCGTACTTATATCGCCAACTTGGGAAGGCATCTAGGGTACAAAATGCTCAAATTTCTGCTTGTTTGACTTTACTGCAGGTTTTTCATTGTACATGTTGCTTTCCTTATTAGACAGTGCTGTATTTTGGGCGAACATATGTTTTAATTATTCTTCTGTTCATTCTTATTAGAGCTGAATAAATGAATACTTCCCAACATTCAGCCCATCAAAGAAGAGGTCGTAGAATACTGGATGGCCTACGACAATGAAATGGCACGTTGGTACCAGGAAGAAGCTTGTTGCAAAATATGATTTGAAGGCTTACAGGAGGGCGCTAAATGCATTGTAGCCGAACGAGGTAATATGTCCGTTCTGTGTGTTGGTAAATAGTTTTTTTCTCTTTCTGTCCTATCTTTGTTGATTTGTTTTACTGTCGAACAGGTTAATTGGATACCATTTGAGCCCAATTCGGCATTGGTCCATAAAATTTCCTTGTATAGGGGACTTATATATTGCGTTAACGTTGAAGAGCCCTATATGCCGGATCGGGTGTTAAGATAGTTCGGGTACGCCCAACAAATTCCTTTTTAAGTCTTCAAACCGAAGGAGTGCTACAGAGGCCCAGAGACAAAAAAGTATGTCTGCAAGTTTGTTGCTGACATCAGTGGTTGGGAAATATCTCATACAAGGCTTCTGCGGGATATGAAGAGGGCCGATTATACTGACGAAGCATGCGAGGGTTACCTTGAGTACTTCCGATCGCGGCGCACGTTCGTATCAGTAGGGGTCTGGTCGAGGAATACACTCCTGATTCAACACAGTTGTCCCTCAATGCAATGAGTTTTTGATGATTTTAGATTTTCTTTTTACCTATATCTGTCTTACTAGTTGCTGATTGGAATTATAATTTTACTTGTTGCAGTGAATTCAATACTTAGCATCTCGGGTTGTCTTTTTTCATCCAAAGGTTGAACATGCCGTCTACCCTGAGACACGTAGGCAGGCTATTGCAGAAGTTGCTTATCATTTGGAGGCCCAGATGCCGGGACTCGAAGAACTTGCGAGAATACCTCATTTTCAGCCGTAGTGCATTGTCTTACAAGATTTGGATTATGTATTTAATGAATTAAATGTAATGGTGGCCGAGTGAATTTTTTTTTTTCCCGTATACAATTTGAATGTTGAATTAGTGCCTTAACTGAGTGTTGCTGGTGAATGATTTAGAAATGTTAATTTAGTGATTCATTTTGTGGTCTGAACAGGGATTCAGTTGCTCATGTACAGGGGGAACTATGCCCAAATTTTACGAGGCTAAACACACTAGTATACAATAATACACTTCAAATTTGATGAAAAAGTAAACAAATTTGGTCTAATCCCCCAACATCTAATTTTCAATACAAACCAAAACACACCCTAAAACTTTTTGAAATCATAAAATCCCTAAACCCTAATCGATAACTATCGTGGGTTGGGTGTCTATATTACCTATGCTATCGATGTATAGCCTTTGATAATTATATAAGCGAGATTGTAACATGTCCTTCAACTCATCCATCATGTCTTCCTTATGGTGTCGCCACAACACACAAATTGGGGGCAACAAGATTTCATCCATCGTCTCCAAACAAATGAAATGGTTGCTCCGGATATGACCCATAGTGATATACGTGTTCGGATTATCACATACGCCGGAATCCCGCAAGCGAAGTGGAAGGAATGTGCAACATTTCGCTCCGTAGAATGCGAATACCCTCTGGTACCTCGTGGCGACAAGTAGGCCAAATAGATAAGTATCAAACCAAAACTCCTCTGTTGCAGGACTTATATGATAATCCAATACTGTATAAGCTTTATCGTACATTGCTTCACCGAGAACTCCAAACCATAATGAGGCATACGCGTGAAGTTCATGTAACAGCTCCCGCCGGACTTGCGACCAAAGTGACTCGTCACCATGTACGAATTTAGATATTACCCTAAAATCACAATGTCCATCCCCCATTACATTTTTATAATCCACAACATTATCGAACACAAACTGTTTTACCAAAAACGGCAAGTTGAAAGGCCAGTTGGATTCGTTGAAGTCATTCGATTCCTCCTGGTTGATGACCCACTTGACCTGCTGCGCCCTGCATATGTTATTCGTATGCATGAAACAATAGATGCATCATAATAAAAAAAAGTAACAAAAAACAAAATTGAAATGGACATGGCAACTATATGTACCTCTGCCTCTGGATCTGCCTCTGCCTATGCCGGCATCCCTCTCGGCATGCTCGTAGCCCGATAGATCTCGCTGCGTAGGGTTGTTCCTCGGCCTTCTTCTATGTGGCCTTTGTATCTGATCAGCAAGGTCAACAATCTCTGGATGCAAAGTGTTATGCATGACACCTGCTACTCTATAAATGTCCGCAGTCGGACGTTGCGAGGTCAACAAGGTCAACAATCTCTTGTGCTGTTTGCCGTTTCTCATTGCTAGGCATGTTTCCCTCATCCAAAGATAGGGTCCTCCAAAAGAGGTCTACATCCAAAGGATCAATAGGTCTGTAATACCTGACCATTTCAACCATCTAATGCGCACACGGCAAGCCATAGCTGGTTCGCATTTCACAACCACATAGCTCACTATTTGCCCCATAGACTGCACCTCTCTTTTTGTATTCATTTAACAACAACGGTATGACATCTTGCGAAACTCTGCCATTGATCCTACTATACAACAGGTAATTGGCTTCGCGCAATGTTTTGCTCCGAGATGCCTCCATTTTACTACGGATCTCACCCAAATGCAACTTCATCATCTCATTTATGCCCAAAAAATTGTAGGAAATGATCCTCTCTGTCAGTTGTAATGGCACGCTTCAACATTGCGTGTACACTCTCAGTCCTGCAGAGATAAAAAAATATACAAAATGAAGGCTTTTAATAGGAGAATAATGTATAATGGAGTCATATCTATAACTAAATGCGACGAAAGTTAATAGATGCTCACATGTGGTTTGTGCGCCCTCTATAATGTTTTATTTCTTTAGTCCAGACTGAGATAAACTTGGTCTTATGGGGATCCAATCATGTATGGTGCACATAATTAACCACAGATATCCACCGGCCTCTATATTTAGTCTCAATGGTTTCCACAGCTTTTGTGAACTTTTCATACATTAGAGCACTCATCACTCTTCTCCACCGACCTTCAAACTCTTCTAATATCTCTTTGTCCGTACACACAGTCAGTGCTTTCTTCTTTACATCCATGGCAATATGCCTTCTGCACAATAGTTGTTTAGCATCAGGGAAGACATGGTGTACAGCTTTCAGTAGAGCCGACTCTCTTTCAGTTATAATAACATGTGGATATTTCACGGGATCAAAAAGTTGCCTCAATCTAGTCATAGCCTAGAAATAAGTTGCATAGGTCTCATGCCTTAAGAAAGCAAAAGCAACATGAATGTATTGATCCGTCGGAACATGAGCGACTATCTGAAGCAGAGGCATATCATACCAGTTGGTCTTATATGTCGTATCCATATACAATACGTAAGGAAACGTATGTAGACCAAGAACATCCTCATGCGTGAAGAACACGTTTTCAAGAGCATTACGCTCATCTTTCGCTGTGTACTAATACCTATAATCCTGCATCAGTTTCAAGAAGTATTGTATAGTACTTAAATCTCCCCTCTCACCTCTTCTAACTTTTGCCGTTTCGTTGTACACCTGTCTGATACGTGTGACATTTGTCGCATTGTCATATCGCAGTTTTGCCAACATCTGCTTCGGAGCCAAATTTATCTTCATTATTTCTGAAATTTTCTCCTTTTCCTCTTCATTCAACTTAGAGTGCTTTTGATGTCAATTTCTAACAAGGGGTAATTCATAATTGTGCTGACCTTTTATGACACTCAGCTTCCAGTTACCCCCACTAATTTCTTTTCCTAATAATTGAAATGGACAACCAATCAGCTTGCTACTTGTGTTGTTACGGGCTATTTTCCCTTCGCCTAAGGGTGCTTTACTTCTAACTTTCCCCGATCTATCATAACATATATCAACTCTCCCTCTTCTCCCTTTTAGAGGCCCCTTCCATTTTTTAGAATAAGTTATTTTAGTATTAAAATGATGCTCCGACGCTCTGGTTTCAACCCAACCAATCAACTCAGCTCTAGTCATAACTCTTCCTCAGTCCGAAATACATCTGTGTAAACTGGAAAGATGCGATCATCAGAAAAACGTAGAGCCTGGCAAGAAAACAAATATGACATTAGAAATCACCGAAATCGGGGGCGAAAACTGATTAGGGGTAGAATCGCCCAAGAGGGGCGATTCTAACCCATAGAATCGCCCCTAATTAAAATCCATAGAATCGCCCAGGAGGGCGGATTTTATCGGATAAAATCGCCCAAAGCAGGTGATTTTATCTGTAAAAACCGCCACAGGACACCGATTTTTCCCAAGAAAATCGCCAGAATTGGGCAATTTTTTAATATAAAATCGCCTAGATAGGGCGATTTTCTTCGGGAAAATCGATGGCCTGTGGCGGTTTTTACAGATAAAATAATCTGTTTTGGGCGATTTTATCGCAGGCGATTCTCACCCAAAGAAAAAATCCTAAAAAATGTGCTACATTTTCTTCATAAACATAGTAATGTGATACGTACCGTGTAATATGGATCTTCATTTGCATTTTCGTCCATGAAACGCAAGCAAAATTCAAGTATTTTAATGAAATGAATGTATGATTTAAGGGAGAAGATTGAGTGAAAATGGGAGAGAGTATGGATGAGGATGAGGAATGTGTTCTTCATAAAAAAGGATAAAAAATTAGGCTAAAAAAGGTGGGTAATTTTTTTTTTTTTTAAGTTAGAATCAATGGCATTAATATCTTTTCATCACTTAAAATTTTAAAAAGTATCATGTGTTTATTAAAATGGATCCTGCAATTAACATGCCCCAATAAAAACCACATATGCTCCGTTTATGTCTGAAAAATACGTTAACAAATTTTCAGCATTTGTTTAAATTGTGCCAGAATTGCTCTATTTTGGTGCTAACGGGTTGAAAAAGGCCTTAGGGGCTATGCTTTTTAGTTCAAGTTCTTGCCAAAATCCTAACAAAAAGTTCTCCTCACTCATATTCACATCACTACAGTCGCCACATATGCTCCTTTTATCTATGCAAAACACATGAACAATTTTCACAACCTTATCATGCCTAGAAACCTAAAGATAACCACCACGAAAATTACTATCAACGTAAATCAAACTATGTAGTGATACAAATGGTACGAAATGAAAATTCAATGTTTAATACGTTAACAGGACTCCCAAAGGCCGCATAATTTCAAATAGTAGGCAAATGCCCATAATCTCATATTCTAACTTCTTGTAGCGACAAAAAGCAATAGAAATAGTTTGCTAGAAAAGATATGGTAATCCAATCGAAGCTTAATGTGTTGTCAATGATCTTCTATCTTCTTCAATGCTTTCATATCTGTTGTTTCCACCCTACAATAGAGCCATACAATCAACAGAATATTACAGGAGTGAAGAAAAGTAACTGAAGAAAGTAGGGTTGTAGGGCTGTGCTTAATCAACAATCTGAATCAGATGATATAAAAGGGGATTCTAGAGTGGATAGAACGTTCAACAAAAGCATCATCTTTTATGAAAACATTGTGCAGCACAACCCTCTTGATTTCCAACCATGAGCTATTCAACTTCAGGATAAGATGATGCAAAATCTTTTGAGTTATGGCATTTTGTCATCAGGCAAAACATGTAATTTCTTACATCAGGATAATAATGTTTTCCATCCCCTCTCTGACAATAAATTTTTTTAGTACTATGGTACCCAACAAGGGCACTAAACATATACGCTAAAGTTTTATGTAGCTGAAGTTCAGCGGGAACAAAATTTTGGTATGCATTAAATCTCTAGAATTAATTCACAACCCAAAACTTATGAGGAATCTTTCTAGGCTGTACCTGCTACTGATAGGGACAGAACATGCAAGGCAGATGAAATATGAAATATACCGGACATTATGAAATTATGGCAATCACAACAAACTTACGTTGTTCCATATAGAACAATCTTTTGAATCTTTGTAATGTCAGAATCAGACTGATTATCCTCAATAAAGATTGTCAAGCTGTACCATGAAAACGTCAAGTTAAATCCAGGCAGATATCATTCAGTTCGAAAGGACAAATCACAGGAATTCAACACACCTTCTAACGTTTTGAAACTTAACATACTTCAAGATTACAGGTTTTCCCTGCAAAGTACAGATACTGTGATCAATTGTAATATTCAAGAAGGTAGATTGCAATACAACGACAATAAAGTTTTTATTCACAGTGTGAGGTTAGTTATATGGATCCTATCTTGCCATCATGCCATATTATTACATTTATGTATTCAAATATAAACATGCGTTTCTTTTTAGAGTTTCCTTCTGATTTATTTAGTCCTCCCCTTCTCCTTTCGGTACGAGTTAATAATTTTCTATTTTCTACCCATATACTTAGGCATCTAAAGATTTTCTACTTACATATCCAAATCATCTTAGGCACATTTCTCTCTTATTTTCATCTAGTTTTGTTATCCTCACTTTCTTTCCAATACATCCATTATTTATACATCCATCTTAATATTTTTATTTCTGCTACCTTCATTTTCCATTCATGTACATATTTAGTTGTCCAATACACTAGACTGCAATACATCGCCAGTCTTACTGTTTTATCAGATTTTCCTTTTAATGTTAGCAGTATTTTACGGTAAAAAGGTATAGATGCTTGAATCCTGTGTAACATTTTTGTCAATTCCTCCATTTCTTACAATGATAGGCCCTAAATATTCAAAATCTTTTAATTTCATTTATTTCATGTTCACCAATTTTCACCTTTATCCTATTGTAATTGTTATGATTATGAAAATGGTATTGCATATATTAGTTTTAACTCTACTTATAGTAAAACATTTTGCTTTCATTATCTTCTTCCAAGCTCCAACGATAGCATCTACATATTCTTTGGTTTTGTTGATTAGACTTTATTGTTTGCAAATGGCATACACTCAGGTAGACTGCAATACATGACAATAATTAAGTTAAGGAATGTTCTCTCTAAAGCACAAAAACCAGAGACACTTTGAAACTTGTGTAAGCAATGTAAAATACCTCAAGATTCTCTTCAGATAGAATAGCTGTGTCGCTTGGAGGGTAATCATTAACATTACTGCACATAATACATAGAATATAGAACATTCACTCCATGTCAATAAAAGTATTACATGCAAAATATAAGTAATCAAGAAAGATACTTGATCTCGAATCTACCTGAATCCCATGTGGTCCCTATTTGAGAAAAGTTTCACAGTTTTAGGACCTGCAAGTTAAAAACACATTCAGGTGTAGATATAATGCTGTGATCCACTAAAAGTTCCAAGTGAATCCTATGTGACTCCAGGTATCATGATTTCCTTCCCATTAATTCTTTGTTTTACTCATTTTTCTACCCTATGAATTTAAGGCTCTCCATCCTCACTCTTTTCAAAGTAATAATATGCAAGCAAACATTCTCAGCCAATAAAGAGTAAGGTCAGCTTCTAAATCAGAAAGGAGAAGCAATTGTTACACATAATACTGATTCCACTGTCAATTGCAACTCCACGAAAATGAGGCATATGAAACAACTCCATACACGAGAGTAAGCAATTTTTTTAACTGATCAACTAATTTAAAGGGATAACATCTAATATTGGGCAAAATGATTTCAACCTATAAATTTAGATACAACATAAGCTCAGATGGTTCCCTGCCACTACTACTCATCTCAACTTATCTTTTCAATATACTTGTAAACAACAACTGAAATATCAAGTAAACAACAGATTTTGGCATTGAACTAAGGTAACTGGCATAGCTATAGTAGCAAACAAGCATAAGAACCACAGAAGCTGCAATATGTAAGTAGAGACTGATAACGTATATGATAATAGTACAAATATATGCTTACCTTCCTCCTTTGGTCCTTTGATAGCTATTGAATGTAGTTTAACAACTTGATTAAACGGAATATAAATTAAGAGCTGCTCATCTGCGTCACTTTCTAAAACCAAACCCTCATCCTCCCTATATCCCTGATACAAAAGTATATAAAGTTCAATAACAATATCAGATATAACAAACTTCTCATAGCAATGAGGAAAAAACAAAAATGATGAAGCAAATCAACTTCATGCTAAACTTGTGGACACAGAAAGAACATTTTCGATTCTGAACATTATTTGAAAGCCAGCTTGCAGTATTTCTTCTTGGTTATGAAGATGTTCCCAACAAAAAGCAAACTCAGAAGTTATCTAAGTTTTTATCATTTTACTGACTTCATTGTGTCAAATAGCTTACATACATGTCAACCCTGAACAAGATTTGACAAAAACTTTACGACATCACCTCCTTACATCAGAAAACACCACTAACAAGATCATTCTAAATGATGATTTGATTACCACCAAAATTAAACAAATAAACCTAAAAGTAAAATTCATGAAAGAACTGAAAAGAAAATCGCATATTTAATCATTCCTTAGCAAACATGCCATCCATGTTTGACAGTAAATTTCAGGAAATTAAATTACAGGAAAATTGGACAATATAACTGTAGACAATGCAAAAAAGGAACAAATTTATTCAAGGGAGGCTGACTGCTATAATTTTAGAATTATTTGGCATTATCCTCTTAAGCACTTTGAGTACATCCATTGTTCCCACTAAGCAATGCAATAGTTTAGAATTTAAAGCCAGAATTTGCTGAGTTATCGCTAGTAGTTATAGTATCAGCACAAACCAGAATTTGATGCAACATACACCAAAGGCATTATCTACTTTAGTGTTCTGATGTGTGAGAAAATGATGCTAAAGAAGTCAGTCAGAAGGGTAAGATAGTAGAATCTTACAAAAAATCAACAACAAATACAAGATGACAAAACCTATCATTGATTGCAAAGCATGTTAACTAATTTGTTTTCCTCTAATTTGTTTACACTGCCATCCATTTCACAGTCACAAGAATTTCTTACCAGAACTCTCTTTTCAGTTTTCATTTGTAAACAAGGCATCAATTCTACAAAATAAAATATATCTATATTCTCATGTATGCTTAAAGTATTATTCATCTAGATCAATGTGGATCAGGAAGTGTATAGCTACAAGAACTATTGAACTGTACAGCCAAACTATATGTAATAACATTTGAGAACAGAATTGCTTATGTTTCTACCTTTCTTTTTCTTCACAGTATCTTACATGCATCTAGATAGAAGTTAAGCAAGTACAAGATGGTCAAAAACAGAAACCTTCACCATATGAAGGACAACTATACAACTACAACAATTAATCCTAACCCAATTTGGATCAAATTGGCTTTACGAAGAATAATCCAACACTTAGGTCCTAGAAAGCATTCAAAGCAACATTAACTGTGCCATTCAACAAAAGAAAAACCTATAATCAGAACATCAACATAAAAGCTAAACAGAATCAGCAGAACTAAGAGAACCCATTAAAAATTCTCGATCTTTCTACCTGTTTAAGGGCGTTTGGAAGAGAGTGGGTGCTGCTTTGGTTAAGGCATTCAACTCCAGACCAGTCCACAAAGTCCAACAAATCCACCTGAATGATAAAATCGAAAAGTTTGTTCCTTCGTTTTCTTTGTTTTTGTTAATCATTAATAAAAAATCCATAAAAACGTTGCAAGAAGAATTCAAAAAGAATGGCGGATTTGATTAAGACAATTACTTGGCTTCGTTGAGCAGAAGAACCTGATTCGGAAGACATGGCCGATATGATGGAGGTCCACTAAGGCAGCAACACAAACAATTTTATTGGCAAGAAAGGAAGAAAAGCCTAGATTTCAGCCATCAAGTATAAAATTACGCTCACTAAATTGCAAGGACCTCCTTCAAGTTTCTCGTTATTACGGATGCAGGACCACTAATGTTTGGGGAACTTATTGTGCAATTTGGTAAGTTCTTAATAAGGGCACGCGAGACTCTAATAAAGTTAAATTTAACCGTTTCAATAATTTGTTAACAATACTCCCTCTGCATCATTCATCATTAAAGATAGTTTGGTTTGAAAAATGTAAAATTTATAACTTTGTTTCTTGTGAAATCGATTTACCTATACAGCAACTCTTCAAGTAAACAATATGCATATTTGGTTTCAATCAATTTGCCTGATTCTTTTGAGACGTTTCGAGTCCTCTAATTATGCTTCTAGTGGTGTTCCATGGATATGCCAAAAGTGACGTTCTTAATGAAGAGGTGGGGAGAAAATGTCAAGGCTCATCATGGTCTACTGAAGTTTTGATTACAGAACAAAGGGGGAGGCAGAAGAATAGAAATCAAGATAACAGAGGTAGAAGTAGAACCAAGTCTAAATCTAAATACAAGGATATTGAATGCTACCATTGCCATAAGAAATGTCACATCAAGAGAAATTATTTCAAGTTTAAGAATGAGAATAAGAGTGATGATAACAAGTCAGAAAATAGTGAAGACAGTAAAAGTGATCGAGTTGTCACTACTATGAATGATGATCTTGTTATTATTTTAATGATCCTAACATCAATTTGGTTTCTTCTGATACATGTTGGGTAGCTGATACAGGTGCTACAGTTCATGTTACAACAAAGAAGGAATATTTTACTACATACACCACATGTAATTTTGGTTTCCTAAGAATTGAGAAATAATAGGGTGTCTAAAATAGTAGGTAGTGGCGATATTTGCTTGAAAACTGGTAATGGGTTTGTATATTATTACTAAAGATGTTAGACATGCTCCTGTTGTTCGCTTGAATCTTATTTCCTTTGAGAAACTTGATGATGATGGATTTCGCAATTATTTTGGAGATGGTAAATGAAAGTTTTGCAAAAGGTCTCTAATTGTGGTGCGAAGGCAAAAATTGAAGGCAATTTATATTTTTTTTACAGGTACCAATTTCTAACTACACTGTAAATTTGGTGGAGAAACATAGTTTACCAGAGTTGTGGCATAAGAGGTTAAGTCACATAAGTGCTAAGGGTTGGTGAAAAAGAATGTGCTTCAAGAGGTGAAGAATGCAAATTTGGAAAAGTTTCTCATTGTACAATGTATTAGACTTGGTGCATTCAGATGTTTTTGGTCCATTGAAATAAAGTCACTTAGTGATTCATTATATTTTGTTACCTCATAATTGGAGAATAAACAATTCTTTCCCAGCCACTGCCAAGATCAGCAGCTGGTACTTCTTCTTCTTGCATGGTATCATCAGAGTCAAAAGTGGTGTCTGCTTCAGTGAAGTCAGGATTGCAGGTAACAAGATTTATTTCCTGCTCACCATCATCATGAGTCTCTGTCACAAGCTGGTCCTCTGCGACATCATTAGTTGTTTAATGAGAGTCAAACAGAGCGAGAAACTCACGATATTCTATCAAGGTAAAGATGTACCATAATCAGTTTCTAAATCCTCAGGATTCCATTTAGCATGCTGCTCCTTCAGTGTATCAAACTTCATACCATCAAGAGGCCATGGTTCTCTATTTACTAAATGATAGAACAAATATTTAGGATCCAAAAAAGTTATGTAGAAAGCATAATAAGAAACTATAATTATTTTTTTTAATAAACAATCTACAATCTTGCTATAAGCTGAGGTCTCAAACCAACAAACAACTTTAAATGCCCCTGTTTGGCCAAGTTAATATAGCGAGAAAAGTATTGAGTTGTTAGCCATATTGCAATAGATATGGTCATTTCATATCTCTTTCACCATAAAATTATATTTAGTGTCTGCAAGGAAAAATAGGTCCAGAGCAGAAATGGAAACCTTCATAGGCTATAAGCCTTCATATCTTGTACAAGCAACTTAAAGAAAGATGTTTCTAAGCAATCACACATATTGATGAATGCTAATTAAACTTTATAATCTAGTAGAGAAACACTACTGATCATGCTTCCCCAAATAGAGGAAGTAATAATTAGTGAAGATAAGTAAAAGCTCATTTCAGAACTAATATGAAAGCATGGCCTCTTGGAGAAAATGAAGAACCTATAACATTCCCTTACATGCTGCAGCAGCATACCAAAAGATCTACCTTGGATAAGTATCTGTCCGCCACCGACAAAATCCCGCAAGAAGTATCATCCCAAAAGAAGCAAGAAAGATCCCAAAAATCTACTCAATTCTAGCACTGATGATAATCAAGAAGAAGTTGACAAGAAAGAAGTCATTAATGTTGATGATATATGAATGCTTAGTGATATATACGGATACTTTTGAGGATATTCATGAAGTTGTCATGCTAGCTAGCAATACAAATATTGGTACTTTTGTATGGTGCTAGTTTTAAAATCTGCCATTAGTTGAGTTAAATTTTATTAATTTCCGTAAGATATAGTGTGGTACTATCTTCATCAATTGCTTTTGTATATAACATTATAATTTTTTTGTAATATGATTAATATTTTGGATTGTCTAATCAATAAAACTGTGATTGAATGAGTGATATTTGCATGAGCAACTATATATTGTAAGGGCAAATGACATCAGTGGTCAATCAACTATTTGCAATATTTAGTTTTGGCGACTAATATTTTTTTTTGTGTGTTTCCCCACTCAACTATTTACAATGTTCAATTTTGGTCACTAATATTTCTTTTGTGTGTGTTTGACCACTCAACTTTCTGAAGTGTTACTTTTAATCCATTCCGTGAGAAATAACATTCAAGTTAGACGAAATCCCTTACATGGTCTACTCACATGATTTTTAGAGTGGTAAAATCGCACGCATAACTCAATACAGTTGAAAACTTAATAAATATAAAAGAAGTCAATTTACTATTTAGAGTTCAGTCCAAATGCAAATTCCATCAAAAGCATCGAGGTGATTCTATCCAAGCAAATGTTTGCTAATTCTTCTTTTTCGACTTTTGGAACATAAGGGAATGAGATACATGTAAATGAAGTGTAGACATACGACATTTGTCCTCCTACAAAATATTTTGTAGGATATCTTTGTATTGGAATATACATTTTTCTTTGTAATGTCAATGCTTGCAAATGTATGAAAATATTAAAAAATAAATAAAAATTGTAAGTTGCATGGAATGTTCGAACTTATATTTGTTATAAAATGCCTATATTTTAAGAATGAGTTGAAGGAATTCGTAAAATTTAACTGTCAATTCTCACTGAACGGATTAGAATGAACTGCAAAACGGGCTAAGAATGTCACTGAACTGTTAGTCTCCGCTCGTTTTGACGGAATGGGTAACACATGCTTGTCCTGTGCCAACTTTTAATGGTATTTTTGTCCGTTTACTATATCTTCTTCCATTGAAAATTTTCTTTTCTTCTTTTTTTCAAAATTTACTGTTCATCTTTGTTTATCAAATTCCTCCCCCCTGCACCTCCATACTCCCTCTAAATCAATAAATATCCCCAAATCATTATTCCAAACCTAGAAGCAAAACTACTCCGACAGATCAAAACGTCGTCGCTCTCCCTCTCTCTGGCTCACTATCTGTCGCAGGTGACTTCGCCGACTTTCCCCTCAACTGAAAGCATACCACCTTCACCAATTCCATCTCTGTTATTTTCAATGGGTGCCCGTACTCGTTGATTGAAGATTATACCTTGCTTGAAATCTGATCGATTCCTAGCATATATATATATATATATACATATCAAGTCTAGCAACCAAATAGTGAAAATATAAGTGAATGGCGAAAAAAAGATGAGATAAGATTTAGATTCTCCAGACATGGAACAAGCTTTAAAACATCAAATTACTAAATATAAACTTTAAGAACAATTCATATCAGTAGCAAAATTAGTAAACCACAAGTGTAGATCATGGGATTAAGAAATAATGATTAATCCAAGCTTGCCTACCAACTTCATTCCACCACGTACGCCTGAATAAAGCGTAAATCTACGCTCAAAGATGCCAATGCTCTTCAAATCTTCGGACTGCATGTCGCGAGGGACTTTCGCCTTACCTCGAAGAACAATCAAATCGAAATTTTCCATATATTCTGGAATTTACTTGGGAAAGAATAGAGCCCAGATGAAGGGATTAGAAACCCAGAAACCAATCTGGACAGCAATGATCTTATTTCCCCTTGTTGCGTCATAAAATGCATACCTAGTTGGGTTTCAATGGCGGGATTGACCCGAGTGACTTGAGAAGGAAGCATTCAACAGTAGTGGAGGGAGGGGGGAGAGGGGAGGGGAGTGGAAATGGGTGGCGGACGAAAGCGTAGGAGAGAAAAGGAAGGTAGGGGAGTTTTGTAGAAAAAGATGAAAAGTGTATTCAATAAAACAAAGGTTTTACAATCACATGGACAAAAATATCCCTAAAAAAGAGCATGTAAGAGTCACATGTTGAACATTTTGTCACCTCTAACGGAGAAAACTAGCGGAATGACACTTATGGCCTGTTTGGTGACATTTGCGGAGGGAAAAAAAGGTTTAGTGACCAAAAGGGGAGAATTTGGAAAATTAAGGTGACATTATTAGCAGTTTACTAAAACAGTTTAAAAGTAATACTTCATAAAGTTGAGCGGACAAACATACACAAAAGAAAGATTAGTGGCCAAAACTGAATATAGTGAATAGTTGAGTGGGCAAACACACAGAAAAGAAAGATTAGTGACCAAAACTAAACATTTGCGAATAGTTGAGTGACCACTGGTGTCATTTGACCAATTGATAACATGTTGGTAAAAAGTGTTCTTGTTACTGTATGTAAGTTTTACCCTTTTCAAAATAAATGCAAGCAAATGTGTTGCATATGTACTAAAATAGGGTTGCATTTGAGCAAATATTACTACAAAAATGTGATGAATTAGGTGAGAAAAATATGTTGCATATACAAAAGTGTTCCCTTAACTATTTTTAGTAAAGTTCTACAATATATGCAAAAAGTGTTGCCTTAAATATAAGGAAACAAGACATTCGCAATACTCATAAAAATGTTATCTTAGGTCTATTGCAACAAAAAAGAGGTTTAAACAACATGTATACGGTGTTGCTATAGGTTCATTTTGTAGTAGTGTTAAAATCTTGAGCAAACCACTATTTTGGTCATTCACAAATCACCCAATGCTTTTTTGTGTCCCACACATTTCAAATGGTGAGAAAATATCCTTCACATTTCAACTAGTGTACTATTTTGGTCTCTCACTAATTTTTCATCCATTTTTCCATCCAAAAAGTCACATGCCACTCACATGTTGAATAATTAAATGATAAAATTAAAATAAAATATAGAATGAAATACAATTTCCTCCTTGTACTTTTACATAAAGGACAGTTCCCCTTTTTGCTTTTAAAACTCTCAGTTACCCCCTTGTGGTTCTGGACTAAAGTATCTATTAACAGAAAAAATTAACTTTAATAGTATTGAGAAAAAATCCCAAAAATACCCTTAATATGATGTAAAATCACTGGATAAAGCTTTTCTCGCAGGACTTCCTTCACGAAGATATCTTCGGAAGAATCAACTGCCTCCATTCAGTCACTAACTCTACGCACCCGACATCAAATCATCGCCGGAGGACAACTATTTTAATTCTCTTCTAGCTGGACAACTCAATCACGGCTATGAGCCAGATTTACTTGCTAAACATAAAACTCACCATGCCTTTTCGGTTGAAGAACAAAAATCCTAAGGTCTTTCCCATGGAAAATGATTACCACCCAATTTAGAGATGAAAAATGCAAAAACATATGTAAGAGTTAATTGCCTAGTATAAAATACATACTGCAGAATCTATCACAAATTGAATCAAAACTGAGTAATAAAAATACAATAAAAATAAAAATTGTAGGAGTTATTTTTCTTCTACAACTGAAACTTAAAGAAAAAATAATTTCCAGAACTGAAGCTTAAAAGAAAAAGATAGAACTTTCAGAACCAAAGCTTAAGGGCATGTTATTTAAGTTTTGATTTTGGTTTCAACAGTAAATTTAATATATTATAATCCATTTTCATAAGTTATAATATAACTTTTTACTATTCAATTATACATTTTTACATTATAAAATTAATTTTTTAAAACCAAAACTCAAACCTTCCTAAAAGAACATGCCCTAAATGATGAAGAATTTTGTAACCCAATTTGATATTGAAAAAGGAAAACTTCAGATTCATAGCATTGAAGAAACTAACTTTCGAAGAAAAATTGAAGGCACCCAAGATACTAAACAAAATTTAAGACACCATAAAAATTCTCTTGAACAAATTTTAGGATAAACAATACATTTTTCATGAAAGGAATTAAAATTTGAAAAATGCCACTCCAAATTCAGCTTGAAACAAGCCCTAATTTCTCTCCCAAATCTTGACCAATAGCAAGAAAAAGAGGGTAATAGAGGCAGCCAGAAGAAAACGAATTTATAGAGGCACAGAACCAAAAAACTTCTACACATATCAATGACAGCAGTAGCCTCCCTTGCAAACGGTACAGACTGCGCAGAGAATAGATTAGCAACAACGGCAGTAATAGTCGGTGACCAGATTTCTGTAGCGGCGCTGTTTTTTTTACTTGTGTTTTTTACACCTTCCTATGCAGGGTTAATTTTGGAAACATCATAGTGGCATAATCTGTATTGTGCCATTCACTCTCTCGTATAGGCGCGTTCACTCCTCCCTCCGTTAAAGTTAATTTTTTCTGTTAATGGACACTTTAGTCCAGGACCACAAAGGGGTAACTGGGAGTTTTAAAAGCACAGGGAGAAACTGTCCCTTATATAAAAGCACAAGGAGAAAATTGTATTTCACCCTAAAATATATAATAAAACTTGGTATTAAGTAATTTATTATTATTCTTTTTCAAATTTTAATGATACTTTTTATACTTATACTAATTATAAATACAAGTAATTGTATTAGTAAAGATATGAAAAAAAAAATTAATACATAAATTTTCTATTAGGAAAAGAAAATTTCTAAAAACATAAATCTTCCATAGAAAATTATAAAATATAACCAAAATAAATTGAATTATAAACTACTATCCTTATTTTATTGGTATTAGTGGATGAATTTGAATTACCAAATTTGTTACTCAAAAATATAAACATAAACATAAACTTAAAATTTTCAATATACATATATGTATAACTATTAATTGTATAAATTAAGAAAATTATTTTTATTCAAAATAAATATTAATATTATGTGTACTTCAGTCATTAAAAGATTAATTTAATTCAAATAACCAAGTTTACAAATTTAAACAAATTGGAAGGTAAATCATTCGATTGATTTTTTTTTTCCTTTCATTTTTGGCATTGAGTCATACAATTGAGTTGACATGTGAATTTTTTTTGTCATCACAAAACTACACTTATTTACACTATCTTAAAAAAAACTATCACAAATATTGTTTCAATTTAAAATATTTTTCTATTAGTTTCTAATATTGTGTTATTGTTAAACATAATATATTTTTTTTCTCAAATGAATGTTTAAAGACCGAAACTGATGAAGCCGAGTTTGCCGGTGAGGGTCTTCGGGTTGGATCCGCTCTGATTCATCAACTCTGGTACCTGTATTAATCTGGGACTTCCCCCGATTAAGCTCCGATGCCTAAGTTAGTATATGGAGTTAGAGGAAATAGTAAAGTTAGAGAGAAAGTTACCAAGAAGAGAGCCCCCTTATAATGGGCATGAAGGTGCATATTTATAGAGGCTCGGTCTCGTGGTTCGGACCATTGGTCCCTCCGTGTCACCCGATAGTACGAAGCGTGGGATTGTTCACCGGTCCTTCCGTTGTCGCCTGTCAAGTCGAGGCGTGTGATTGTTCACTGGTTTGTTGCCTCTGTCTCCTTCTCTTGTTCGGACAGAAATAGTTTCCCGTTAGTGGACTGACTTTGGCCAGATCGTAGGTTTAGTAATTGGGCCTCGAATTGGGCCTAAAGACAAACCGAGCACACCAGAGACGTATGGATCAATTAAGGTGCTTCACTCCCTAAACGTACGTACAATGTATTTATTTTTCTCTCATCACCACATAATTTATTTAGATGTGAAAATAAAAAAAGTTTGGACTATCCTTTTTCTCTATGCCAAAAGGAATGGGGTGGGACACTCAAATTTATAAAAAATTTATTCTATTGATCAAATTTGATTTGATTTGAAAAATATTTTATGTTGGAATTTTGGATTATCTAAAAGAAAAATGAAAGAGGTTGTAGAAAACTATTATTTTAAGAAAAATTCTTTGATAATTGTAATTCTATATTGTATAGTAATTAGTTATTAAAAATTAAGTCTGGAGAAAATAAGTTATTCACCAAAAATTTAAAATATTAAATATTATTACATGTCCTTAAGAATAATTACAAAAAATAGCAACTTTTTTAAGAAGAGTGAACTACCTTTAATACACATTTACTTTTCATTTATGTTCGCTTTGGTACCTTTACTTTCTTTTTAACCACGAATGTACCTAAATTAATTTTAACAGGCCAAAAAGGTACTTTTGTCATTAAGTCCTAACGGAACTAACAGAATCAGCAGCATGTGCCTCTCAATTGTTCATTGTTCATATCTTCTTTCCCTTTTTTTCCTTTTGTTTTAATTTTTTTTATTTTAAAAAATAGGGCACCAGTATATCTTATTCTTTAAAAACAGAGTTTCAGATCAATTCATGGTTCAGATCGATTACACAAGCAATTTATGGTTCAAATCAAAACTCTCTAAGGCATAGTCCAAATCAATTTCCATTAATATTACTGATTTCTATTAAAATCCCAGTGGTTTGCCTAATTCTCAATACAACATTACATATGTGAAGGAAAATTAGAGACCCAAAAAAATCCCATAAATGAAAAAGAAAGCAAAAACAGTGAAGAACAATTAAAGATGGTTTGGAGGAGCAATCAAGTTGTTGAAAAAGTATCCATAAAGCTAAAAGGGGAAACAGGAACAGCGGCGGCAGCGTAGGGAGGGGGAACATGGTTGCCGGATTTTGTGGGTTGCTTGTAGAAGATGATCAGCGGAGAAGATGGTGATTCTGAAATTGTTGTAGGTGTTGCGATGGTGAAGATTAGCATGGGGGAGATGAATCGCCTGCCAAGTTTGCAGCTATTGTGATTTTATGTTTGAACACCTTCAGATCTGGGTTGTGGCAAAGAAGAAGACCAGATCGTCGAAGATGGAGGGTTGTTTGGTGAGGATTAGCAGACCAGTCCGACCGGTTGTTAGACCAGATGGTCTTAATCCTTATTTTGATTGATGAATTTACACATATGAGAATCAATTTATTAATTGATTTTAAGTGAGAAAATGCAGAAGAAAAGATCACGGGAGGACCAATACAAAAAACGGCAAAGAAAGCGGAGTTAAAACGAAGAAACTACAAGCAAATGAAGAAGAGAAAAAGCTAGAAGGAGGGAAAATCGGTTTTAACTGATGTTATTGTGGTTATAACCGATCCAAGCTGCTGAGCGCGAAATTGAAGAATTCAAAAAAGCGGTTTTCACCGATCATTTATCGATCGGTTATAACCGATCTCTTGTTAGAACGGCTATTTTCTGAAATTAGCCGTTAGAGATCCGTTGGAGGCCATTTTACACCAACTATAAAAGCACCCAAGCCTCAAAATGATGGGCAATCATCCCCCACAACTCTCCTACACTCAAGAAACATTCCTAAGCTTCATTTCATACATTTACTTGTCAAAATAGACATTTAAGCTTAGATTTGAGTGAGTTAGAAAGAAGCCTTTGTGCTCAACTTTTGTATTTCATTTGTAAATTCCATTGTGGAGATTCTAACATTGAAAACACATTGAGGGAAGTCCTAAACACTTGTGAAGTGTTGTAGGCACATTGTATGTGAGGCAAACTTCTAAACTCTTCTTTAAGAGTTAGGCAAGAAGAAAGGGGGAGTAAGAAGAGAAGCAGAGACCCAACTCAAGAGGTTGAGTTTGGGCATTTGTACAAGTCCTAGCTTGAGGTAAGTTGAGCAATTGGGCTTAGAGTCCTATCCAAGAGTTTGGATTAGGCAATGGGTAAAAATCCTAGTTTAGAGCTAAGTTAGGCATTTGTCAAAGTCTTGATCAAAAGGTTGATTAAGCAAAAGTCCTTGGGTCTAGGCAAAGGGAGTCTTGAGTAAGACCTAAAATTCTTGAGGAAGGATAGGGCAAAAGATTCATTGCCAGCCTTAGGCAAAGGAAAAGTCTTGAGATTAAGATATTAATCTTGAACAAGTGTAAGGGATTGAAACACTCCTTTAAGTGTTTCTTAATGGATTAGAAATGTCAAGTTGTATAACTTGGGGAGTGTAGTAGAATTCAAGGGGAATCCGAACCACTATAAATTTGGTGTGTTCTTGCTTTGTTTGTTTATTTGCTTTCATGTTTTGCAATTCACTAATCAAACACTTCACTTAGAAATCTAGTTTTAAATTGGTTTTAAAACTTGTCTTTGAAAATGGTTTTTCAAAGTTGATCTTCTTTGAAAATTATTTTTAAAGGGTTAAGAACCTAATTCCCCCTCCCCCTCTTAGGTTCATCTTAGGTTGCTATTGATAATTGGGATTTCAATTGGTATCAGAGCTTCTGCACAAAATTGTAGGTTTAACAACCTTGAGTTTAAGATCATATTTTGCAACATTTTCAATTTTTAGAGTCTTATTTGCCTACTTGATTATTTGTGCTTTATTTTCCAAAATTTGCACAAAATGGCTAAAGGTAAGAAAGCCATCAAGAAGGTGACCAAGCTAGCTAAGAGTTGGGATGATTCCTCAAGTGAGGAAGAGAAGGAAATCACACATAAATGCTTTTATTGGGAGTGAGCTTCAAGAGGTAACAAATTCTTTTCAATATTCTTCATGTGGTAGGGAAATGCATGAAAGTGATAGTGATGAAATGATAATGCTAATAATGCGCAAAATATACAAGTATGTCACTTTAATGCATGAGAAATGTATGAATTCCTTGAAAAAGAATGTTGTATATGAAAAGAAAATTAATTATTTAGAAATTCATGTTGCATCTCTAAAAGAAGAAAATTCAACTTTTAAATGTGAAAATGATGAAGTAAGAAACAAAGTAAATGAAATGAGTACCTTGCTTGATAATGAAAATGCAAAGTATATTGATTTGAAAATGTATTATGAAAACGCCTTAGATGAAAATGAGAAATTGCATGAAAAGGCTAGTTCATAAGATTTGTAGAAAAATGAGTATGAATGCAAGAAAAAAAAAATTGAAGACTTGAGTGAAAGTATTGAAAAATTGACTTTAGAAAAAAACGACTTAGAAAAGTTGTTAGGCAAACAAAACGTAGGAAAAGATAAACATGGTTTAGGTTATGAAAGTAACCAAAATTGTGATATGCCTTCGACTTCTACTACATTTGTTAATGCTTCAAATTGTGATGTTAAATTTTCCTATCCATCTATTGAAGCTTACAAAAGACTAATCATGCATGATTGTATGAAAATAAAAAGAAGTCTTCTGAATTTAAAAATGATGTGAATTTGATTGATTTCTCGTTTTATATGCCTAGAAAAATGCATGTTCTCAGTAGGCATAGTGAAGTTTGTTGTCATCTTCATGAGTTTGCTTTATGTGTTCCAAAAAGGGATGTTTACTTGATAAATGCTCATGCATCTCATCATGCTCCTAGATACATGAATAGTTCATTTGAAAATGAACCTAGGAGACATTGTCATAAGAAAAATGATTCTAGGAAATATAATGCTTCCCATTGAAGAAAGAATCATTGTGTTCATATGTCATTGAGTAGGCATAATTCAATTAAGTATAATAGAGTGCCATATGCATATAGAAAATATGTTATGACATACACTTCATTAGATGCACCATTTATGTGTGATTATTGTGGTAGACATGGTCACACTTCTAACCCCCTAGGACCCAATAAGTGTTGGGTACCAAAATCTTGTCATTGATTTCCTTATATGTCTTTGATGCTTTTTTGTGGACTAAATCCCAATGAAGAGATACTTGAAAAGTAACAAGGATGGTTGATTGGAGCCAAATGGTGAAAAATGCAAAAATTGTAAAAATAGCTTCAAGAATGGTAATGAGCCATTTAATGCTCATTTGAGGTAACATGTATCATCTATTAATCCCAATGAAGAGATATATGCAAATTGAGTTGAATATGATGAACATGTGTGATTTATGTTTGAAATGATGGATATGTGATATAAAATGCATGTTATGCTTAAATGATAAAGTTGATTTGTATGTTAACTTCATATTCTTCAATCATTTTGATTAAAAGCATGTTTTGATGAAAGTCCTTAAGACTTTATGAGCTTTATTGGAAAATAGCTAGAAGTTTGACTGTAGGTTGACTTTTAGACTTTTACATGATTTGAAGATAAAAATTGGTCTAATGTTACATGCTTTGAAAATTGGTCTAGAAATTTGGCTCTCTAAATTTTAAACTAATCTTATTATTACATTTCTACACTTCACATCCAAAAGTTAAGTTCTCAAATCTATTTATTCAAAATTACCATCCACATTTTAGGATGTACTTAGTCCATCTAGGTGAGTCAACTTGTGTGAGTTATCTTTTCTACGCGTTGGGACATGCTTCGGGGAATAGGGGAGTCACATTCTCCCCCACTTTGAAAATTTCGTCCTCGAAATTCATTTTGTGGGTGTGAGCAAGTAGTTTAGTTTCATTCAGTAATTAGCATCTTTCAAAGAGTTTTTGTTATTCTATTACACAATGCGTTACCATTTATCTCTAACTTATTCTTTCAAGGTTTGTTTAGTTTATCTCGTCTTGATACTACATGCTTAGTTATTGAGTATTTCTACTATAGAGTTCATTCACATCTTGTACTCCTTATAAAGGTTTATCAAAACTTATTCTTGATTGTAACTTGGTTTACTTCGCTCAAGGCTACAATTTTCATTTAAGGTTCCTAATTGGGGAAAAATTAAGCTAACATAGGTTAACTTATAGAATTTAGAATGACGGATTATAGATATAAAAGGTTAAGTTTCAAATTACTATTTTCTTTGAAGTCAAAATTGAATTCTGTTTCACTATTTTGGCTCCAGTAGGTGGTGCCAATGTAACTAGTACCCTTACTGTTCCTTTTGGTAATTTTACCTCTACACCATGTACAACTCATGTTCTAAAGCTCAAAGAATTGAAACTTTTAAGGCTCCCCTGGCTAGCTAGTTTTCATGTTGATTATTTGTTGGTAAATCACAATTCTTAACTAGTTGTTTCTAATATGATATTTTTAATCACTTCTCTCTGGAATTGGGTATTAAGATTTATCTTACTTGGATGTTAACAACAACATTTGTTTGAGTATTACTTATCACTTTAATGTGTTGATATTTTTACTTATAGAATCGGAAAAAAAACTAGGCCTTAGTTGTACATGCTTAAGACAACACTAGCTTGTACTTATGTGCCTTTACATTGTCAAGTTTTACTAAGCAGCCTTTCGGTCTTAGAGTTATCGTTCCACTGACATTTATCATGTGACTTAGGTATATTTCAAGTAATTAACAGTATTATTTAGGACATTCCAAATTGTACTATTCTTGATGCATATATTATTTTTATTTTTATTTTTAGTTTATTGTTTATTTTTTATTTATTTTTTTTAACTATAAGCAATGAATCAATTTAGTTCATTGCCATGGTTGAAGCTTACTAATTGTTCTCTCTATGCCGGTTATATCACTAAGAACAGTTGTCTATATTTTCTAAGGTTTTATAACAGAAAATCGGTTACTAAGTTCAAGGAATGAACTTGTCTGTAGCTTTTGTGAAGACTTCTAAAATTTTATTTTGTTACTCTTAATTCATTAATGAACTTGCTGAAGTTCAAATTCTCTAAACGCCACACAAAATTCTGATTAACATTTATTTATTTTAGCAAATAGCATAGATATCTAGTAGACATCCTATGTTATATCGACTGCTACACTCAACCAAGTAAATTCACATTACTAACTAGTTTGGTGGTGTACCTAAGTTTAGTACTGGATGGTCCCTTAGCTATTCTAACTAAGCTATCGCACTTAAGAGATTTACCCAGCGAATCTAGAATAATCTCCTCATTAAATTGAAAGGGTAGATAATATAGTTCCATTATGCTTTTAATTACAATTTCCTGATTATCTTCTTTTTCCAAAATTTTACATCCTAGTGTTTTATCAGGTTTGGTCCCTTTGACCTAACCGCTCTGATACCATAACTGTAACACCCCTGTTTCACCTCCTTGCTTAGGAGTGGATGTGAATTGGAGCGTTAGCCAAACTCATGCTAGGACTCAGTAAATAAAAACAATAGTCTATTACAAGTTTTCACTACAAGGTGAAAATGACTACATCTATTTCTTCATTACAACTAAGTTACTAACAATTACAATCTACGCACCAAGCCTATACGCTTCCAAGTTTAGCACCGGAAATTTTCTTTTCCTGTAGTTGCTCAATTAAATGGAGTGCCTGTAAAATTAAAACTGATTAAGTGAGCCCTTGCCCAATGAGGTCTCACCGTTTTCGCAAACTTACTGAGTGAGTGATTAGGCCAAGCATTAAACTATCAAACAATTAAGATCAAGTAACAAGTAGATCATGAGACAAATAGTAAACACATCATATCTCAAACAACTTGCAAACACAATATTATAAAATAAATGAAGGATATGACTGAGTCTAAAGAATAAACCAATCGACTCTATTTGAGTATGGAAAGGCTTATTCAAAGACTCCATTTCAATCTTGTACTCGTGAGATCTCACTATGAGGGTATACCAACGTGGTTACCAAATATAAACTCCCCGTGCAGACGTCTAACCTCCCGGTCAGACCCTATGCCTTCTCCGTGGGCTTCGACGAACTGCAATCAGGTCCAGTACTGGAGAAACTAGCATGCACATTTGCAATGAACTTGTAATCAATTTATACATTGGTCCGGTGAGGTAAAGTACACAACCAGCCTAGTTAAATAAAAGTTTAAGCATTAAGCTACAGGTCCAATGTGATAAAGTACACAAGTAGCCTTATCAAACAAAATAGTGCAGAAGGCACAAATAGCATCACAATCTTATCACATTCATAATATCTCAAGCAAGGTCAATCGCAAGAATAACACAATTTCAATAAATCATTTGAGTATTCTGCAACACTTAGCACACATAGCACAATTGAAATGTAATCACAATCATCAAGGAGTACATTTAATCACGAGGAAACATTATAAGAAAGCAGTAAACTGATTCATAATTTAAGTTGCGATTAAAACGGTTCTTAGTCAGTGAGATTACTCACCTGTGTCGCCAACGTTCCTCAACACTAACTTGGATCTGCGTTAATTTTGAGATCATTCATTAATAATAATTCTACCGGTGAAATCTTAGACTAGTATGCTCTTCTAATTGCACGTAAATACTTATAAGTATTTTTGTGAAGCTTTATGGTTTAAAACTCCGAATTCAGCTTAAGCAAGTTTTACAAAGGGCAAGCTCCCAAATTTTGGAGTTTTCCTTGCCTAATACAAAACAAATATTTGACACAAGATAATATATAAACTTGAAGTTTTCCTCAATAAGCTAAGACAGAATACTTCAACATCAATTACATTCTAAAACAAGAAGACTCTTTACTATTGAATCTAAAACAAGAACAATCTTCATTATTGAAACTGACAACAAGCCTTATCTCAGGCTCACTTCAAGTAAAATAGAACTCTCATTCAACCATAATTATACTTCAGAGCCGAGAAGAATTTTTACTTTTGATCCTGAAATTGCAGGCTCATGCATAAACCAAAACCAAGCAGTATCTTTAGCTCCTAATTATGTTTTAAAACGAGAAAGGCTTTTAGCCTTTATAGTCAAATGCATGACATAAATAGTTTAGGCTCAATTTATACCAAAACAGAATAAAGATTTAGCTCTTAATTATATTTTAAAACAAGAAAGCCTTTTATCATATGAGATCAAATGCGAAGCACAACTCAAGCTCAAGTATAAACCAAAACAGAATACAAGTTTAGCTCCCAATTACATTTTAAAACAAGGACTCCTAACTTTTATAATCAGTTGTAAAACATAGCTTAAACTCAAGTGAATTTTCACTTTTAGAGATGTAACTCTCAAGTTTAAACTGTCCATCGTCCCAACAAACCAAAAACGGAAATTGTTAACAGGTTTATTAGCTAAAGAAGCAATTTCGACTCAAGGTAACTTGAACTTGATTAAAACAATACTTATTTGGTCCTAAGCATTTACCAAAACATATTTTCAAAAACTATCAATCTCAACTCATTCGAATATGATAAATCATCACGCACATGCTGCGACACAAAGCTACCACCATTCTAATCATTTATGTAAGTTGAAGTACTACTATGTTTAATAATGCATTTGTATATCTATTAGTTCTAGAAACCTCAATGAACATTAACTTTCTCAAAATAGTAAGCTTCTTTTAATCTCAAAACATGGTAGAAGTCGCTCAAGCATTTCTAGCTCCTTTTAATCTTAAACACCATAGAAGTCACTAAACCATATGTAATGTTTTCAAAATTCAGATTCTTAGATTCTTGAGAAATAATTTTTTATCATTGATCGTTTTATTCAAGTTTCTATAACATAAGAGCATTTTAACCCTTCATTTTAGTGAGTACGTAAAGCTTTGTAAAGTTTGCAATAAGCTTTAGGTGAGTGCAAAAGTTGAGAATTCTCAAAATGAGTCTTCGTAAACTATCAAAAGAAAGAAGGCAATGAGACCTTTAACAAAAGATCTTATATGCCGAAAAGCTTGAAGTTATGAAACTCAAATATGCTTTAACATACGTCATAAGCTTCATTTTATTGTAAAGTATATAAGAGTTTTGGAATCATCTTGTCTTAAGAAATAAGGCACATTCAAGTCACAAAAACAACCATCCATGAATTGAAGCTCTAAACATCCAAATCAATTCCAACTGTTATAAAACAAGACTCAACATCCCTTCAATTAATTCCCCTTAACCATATATATTTATACATCCACATGTTCGTAAGAATTTCAGTTTTAGCTACAAGCTTATCAACTAAATTGCCACATAATTCATGAATCAAAATTCTAATCACATTCCAAAAATACTTATAATTTTCTCTGCTCCAAAATCACCCATTTAAACAGATTTTCTGCAATCCAAAATCCCATATCAAAATTAACTTCAGCAAAAAAAATAAATGATATCTCATATCAGAGTAAATCACTTAAAGCATAAATATGAGCACCTCACTTAGTGATTCTTTAAAGCTAATAACTATTCTACTAAGCCTGCACACATACAGCTCTCATTCAATCAAAAAGTCTGACAATCATATTTTCAAACACTTAGCCTGCACTCATTTTTATTTATTTTTCCTATAGATTCTACATGCATGCTCTAATTCTTCAATCTAAAATCATTGATGAGAAACCTACCTCTTTGAATGGCTGAACTCCTTTCCACGCCCATCTCCTTGTTGATCTCAATTTGAACTTCACAAATTTTATCCCTCCTAGCTTTGATTTATGATTCCTCTTTGACTCCCTTTGACTGATTAGATTTAATCTCCTTGATTTTCCCTCTCATCTTATTCCTTAAAGCCGTGGGTTGTAGTTTGGAGATCAAAAAGTATTTTGGAAAGTGAGAAGCAAGAGTATTTTGAGTCCCTTAAACTGCAGAGTCGAGAGAGAGAGGGGTACTACATTAAGGGCTGCGAATTGTTTCAGTTTTGGGGCAAAATGTGGATGAAAGTGAGAAAGACTATGGATCTCTTGTTTTGGGCAGAGAGGGACGTGAAAAATGGGAGGAGCTTGGGTTCAGATTTTGGGAGGAAAAATTAGAGCAGTATCTGCTGAGAAAATTGGGAGAAGGAGAGGGTTTTGTTCTGTTTTTTCATTTTGGGTAAGAGAGAGAGAGTGTGTGTACGTATGCTTTTCTCCTTGCGGAGTAGTCACCGAGGAAGAAGAAGAGGAGATAATTTCGGTGAGGAAATGGAAGGGAAGAGGTGGCATTAAGGTGGCATTCAACTCACATGCACATGCACATGCAGAAGGACACATGGTCATGTATTATTCTAACCAACTGATTTTAATGGTCTTATGAATAGGTCATTCTTCTAACTAGTTTAATTTCAATTTGATTCCATTAACTTTTATTATTGTTCATGAACTTAATTAATTTCCTTAATTTCCCAAATTATCTATCTTCTTCGTAGAACAATTTAATGATTTAATTAACTTTTCTCCATTACTTAACTATGTTCGGTCAAAGAATTTTAGTTTTACTTAAAACCTTTTAATTTCTTCTTGAGGCTTATAATCATTATGAAGTTTGCTATCATTTTGATTTTAAATATCGGCCTTTTAGTTCCAGTTTGGCTCTCAAAATTTTGAACTAATCTTATTATTACATTTCTAAACTTCATATCCAAAAGTTAAGTTCTCAAATCTATTTATCAATTTTACCATCCATATTTTAGGATGTACTTAGTCCATCTAAGTGAGTCAACTCGTGTGAGTTATCTTTCCTACGCGTTGTGACATGCTTCGGGGAATAGGGGCATCACAGTTCTCCCATTAACCCTAACAACCCAGCCGATGCCATTCCTCACCCGGGATATCTTGGAAAGGTTACTGCACAAGTGAAACCACTGGCCCTGTCATAGTTAACTCAGGTACGGGCCAAGATCTTGGCACCCCCATTGCGGTTTCAGCCATTAAACCCTAAATCTGCACAAAAGGCGTTAGTGGCAGACTTAATGCATTCCCTACATGTGATATGGGAGGATCTTCGATATTGATAACCTCTAATACTGAAGCAGGAATAGTAGAAACCACTGGGCCGGGAAACCAACTAAGCCTTCCTCTATCTGGAAACAGCATACCATTTGCTTGAGGAATAGAAATAATCGATAAAAATTGTCCCGATCTTGTTGCTCTTGTTGATCAAGCGTGAGATTGGATGAAGATCCAACATGAGCCCCTGTAGTAGCAGCAATAGTATGAACGGGAGGATCCACAACCGATGCATCAACAACAGAGGTGTTCACAATTGTAGTGTCAACATTTGAGGTATCCAACCCTTGAGTTCCTTGTGTCATGATGTCAACAAATTCCTTCATTATGTGAAGACAATTTGATGAACAAGTCAATCAATCCCCACAGACGGTGCAAGTTAATGAAACACAAAGTGCCCAAGAAACAGATACCCGGGAAGAAAGATAGTACCTTAATTGTATAGCTCAGGTTTAACCCTTTTTAGCCCAGCTGAAGCACTGGCAAGGCCAACCAGGAAATAAAAATAAGAACAAAGCGGGGCTATCCCCCCCCTGTTCCACTTCGACGGTCAAGTCAGGAAAGAACAAGATAAAAATGATATGGACCAAGTGTAAAAGATTTAAGAAATTACGTACCTTCTTTGGTCTAAAATGCAAGTATATATAGCCTTACCCTGCTGCTCTTTCCGTTGCGCCTTTTTCGGCTCCAGCCTTTAATGCCCTCCTAATTTACTTCCTTCTTTATTACCTGGATCCAACTCCTTTGCTTTAAATGCTTTGCGAGATTCCTGCCATAACAATAGCCACAATCCCTGCCACCTATATGTTACTTTATAGCTCAGCCACTTGCCTTTACGCTGACCTAATCTCCTTAACGGGTAATACCGACCTAAACTCTATCTAGCCTCTAAACATCGTACCAATTACGAGCTTTTACTCCTATTGGGCCTAGCCCAAACTCCTATTTACTCTTATTGGGCCGGCCCAAATGTTTACTCACTTTTAGTCACACCATATATATATATATGTTATTTTTTTTTGTTTTTTTTATACCTTTGGTATCATATTTTGTTATTAAAATTTTCATGTGCTCATATATATTTTTCATTTATGTGTAACAAGGGAATTTTTGTTGGAACTTGATGTGGAGCTAATGAAACCATTTTACTCTCGGGCAATTGTGCTAACGACTATTCTATCATATGAATGTATTGTTGTTGGAGATAAGAGTGCCTCTTTATAATTAAGGGAGAATGAATTCGGGATATGCTAAATGATTTGGAAATCATTGAAGGAGATTGTCTTGAAATTATATGTGATGATCAATTCCTCCAATTCAATACAACATCGTATACAACAGAATGGTCTAGAATAAAACTCAACATAACGAATTCACTTCCTATCTCAAAAAGTTACCTCATCGACATTGAAGACATTCTCAATCTGGTATGTATATGGATTTCTATATCAAATGCATAAAGATTTGTTCTATAATACAAATGACTGTTTGAAATACTAATTTCATATATATTTTGTTTTTCTAGCAGTTTATTGCTTGGAAATTTGACCCAGAATTTGAGCTTTTTGGAAATATATCTTTTTTCACAGACACATGGTCTGGGACCAACATGATTGATACATATTACCATTCCAATGGGATTGGGTTTCATTTCTCTGGCCCTGTTTGGCTAAAATTTATTATTAATCATGGCGTAAAACCAATGATGATTATTAATCTAGAGTTCATTGGCTTTTAATAGTCAATTTTAGATTTTTTCCAATTTCTTTTAGTTAAATGGGTAAATGGATTACTTTCCGAACCCTAGCCGCCTTCTCTCCTCTGCCTTCTCGCTCCTCTATTTTCCTTTCTCCCCCATCCTCCATTAATGGAGGATGGGGGAGCTCCTTTCTCCCCCTTCTAATAAATCTTTCCTTGTCGAGAGTTTTCTTGTCTCTCCTAGTTGAGAATTTTTTGTTTCTTTTTTTAAGAGAGTTTTGTCCGCTCCATTTTTGGAGTTGTGTTCTTCACTTATTTTTGAAGTCTTTAACTTCAGATCTTTGGGATGAAGTTGTTGATGAAGAAGATGGTGAAAATAAAGCCGACAGTGGTTGGCGTCGTCAGTTGTTTGTCATGGGTCAATTTTGGAGCTATATCAGAACTCAGTAGCAGTCCTATGACACCGATCAGATGATCTGCTCAGCTATGTGAAATTTTGCTGCTCTTTGCTTAGCTATAGGTTAGATTTGCAGTTTGTAAATTTGATTTTCAGATCTACTTTGATTCTAGATTGTATATCTGATTTTTAGATCTACTTAAATTCTAGATTGTATTGCTTGGCTCATGGCCTCTTGTCAAATCGCTGCTGGACGATATTTCCAGCCAGTTAATTTAAGTATTTCTTTTGTTTCAAAAAAAAAAAAAAAAGGGTAAATGGATTGTTATATGGGAATAAGTTTTTTTAACATAATGTTCATTTATTTAGGAAATAGAGGGTGTACTAAATATACATTTATAATACCGGTAGCTACAATTTTTGTGTTTAACCATTTTATATTCGTGTCCATAAAGGACCATTTCAATAGGGTTTTTTCACACTAATTATTTTAAGAATAAAAGAAAAGGTAAAAAAGCATAAATTAAATAACAACTTTCCAGTGCTGACAAATGAAACTTAAATTCCATAATTTATATATAATAATTATAGTACAGAAGATAAGCTACAAAAATGAATATTTATAATTGTTTTATAATATTAAAAATGATCACATAATATTGAAGCAACCCACTTCTTCACAACTCCTCTTCATTAGCAGTCCACGCCCATCTAAACAAATATAAGAAAAATATAAGTTCATAGATATCAACAAATATTTAGAATAATATAAAATTTGACAACTAATTCATAGTATTGCTACAAAATCTATTGCAACTGTATTCAAACTCTGTATTTAACATAAGATTTAAATTGTTTTGTTTCTTATTTTAGAAATATTTTAAGCAGATTATAGTATAATAATTTCCTCCTAATGATTCTTACTCAAAAAAGATAACATGTTAGTACTTCAGCTATTCATTAGATAACGATTAAATTGCAATAAAAAGTTCAAGTACTACCAAGACCAATGCCATGCCAAGGTCTATATCATGATCCACCATGAAGTTTTGCCATCGTGGGCATGTAAATATTAGTCCATCTTTGCCTTGAAAATAAACATCCACATCATATGGGCCATTAACAGTGTTCAACACAACAGTGGCATTTCCTGTTTCTGGAATATGGCCATTAAAATCCCACCAGATTGGCTATTACAATAAAAAAAGGGTTATTCCAATGATTCAGGCTAATCTTATTGACAAGAAATTAATATTTCAAACATCTGTACTTACCAAGTAAACACGATCAGACGTGACAATCTGTGCAGCAAAATGGCAAACCACA
Organism: Leptodermis oblonga; assembly: GCA_016801395.1. Taxonomy (NCBI): domain Eukaryota; kingdom Viridiplantae; phylum Streptophyta; class Magnoliopsida; order Gentianales; family Rubiaceae; genus Leptodermis; species Leptodermis oblonga. The sequence continues at coordinate 16,567,936 of CM028755.1, read as the reverse complement.
CCATTCTCTCTTACAGCATGGCTTCCTTACTCGAAGGATCATAACATTTCAAAACAAAAAGATTTCTTTCACAAATCTCCAGCTCAAGTAAATCCCCAACTATGTACCCAAGCTTTTTACACAATCCACTGAAATTAGAGTCATGCAACTCAAACTTTCCATTATTTGTTAATCTCAATTCACAGAGATTGTGATCGTTGATAGTCTCAACGTAAATGTAATGGATAAACACACCTTTGAATTTCCTCATAAACGATGGAGGGATTGACTACATAAAAAATATTAATAACAGCGATTAGTGACATGTTTATGCCATTAACAAGTAAAAAGGAAAGACAAACAACAATAACATATTATCGCCAATAATAAAAAAAAAAAAATCGACTATCTCAATGAGTTGTTTGAAGCTATTTTAACTACAACTAGAACTTCATAACACCAGTATTACCGAAACTTTCTTTCAACCTAAGAAATTCAGAAAAGTAGTAAGAATACAAAATTTAACGGTTTTCAAAAACTAAAAAGTAATTACAAACACAAAATACACATAAACGAATTTATACAAATTTTTAATGCTTAAGAAACTAGAGAACCTAAACCTGAACATACCATGGTAATAGATTCGGTATTAACCATAAGTTTTTTTAGACTTCGATGAGCATCCATGTGGCTAATCTTTAACAAATTCTGGAAAGACGATAATGATTTTGGATGTCAAGTTTTGGTATAAAAAACTTCAATCTTAAATCTCCTACATTTTTAGCTCTATCCTTAAATATGGAGGGATTGATTAATTTATATACATTATTTATATGGCAAGATTGAGTGTTAGTTATGGAAATATAGTAATGATGAGTGGTGTCTTTTGATTTTACTAGGTCATTAATTTGTAAATTAAATGCATTCTCACCTACCATTTTTCAAATCTAACCGTCATCATAAATATTATTTTACTGTTTTAAACTATTTTTTTGAACATTAAAAACCATTGGTATTCATAAATTTGTACATAAATATTTGTGGAAAAATAAACGTGAATGCCATATGTAATTAAAGTACCTCCAGTTACTAATTAAGTACATATTACAAAAAATATTAAAATATAAGGATATTATAATGTTGGAAAACTTTAAGATTTTGGATATAACATATTTAGCGAAAAAAAATCTAATTTATCTCCACAAACAAATAAACCGAACATGTGTGCACTTCTTACGTTTCTAAAGACAAGAGCCTATAAATGCAATTATCTATAAATGTAATTAAGTGTTAACCTTATTGTATTATCCCTCCATCTTCTATCCTTTCTCCTCTCTCATTTTTCCTGCAATCAATTTTTTTCAAAATCTTTCTCTACAATATACTTTCCTTATTTCTAAACATCTCTATATTTCCCATATACATTAAGAATAATCTATACCCCACCCACGTCCCCCCTTTTTTCTTTTTCTTTTTAAATTTTATTTTAATTAATTTTATTTTGCAAATTTTTTTTTGACAACTACTTTTTTATTTTAAAATTACCTTATCATTTTCACTGCTAAGCATTTTAAACCCCTTTAAAGTTAATATTGAGTATTCTAATTTATTTATTTTTCATAATAATAATAATTATAATTTTTTACTTACTTTCTTTTTTGCCAAGCACTAAAGAGAACTAACCTTTTGTATTTTCTGCCAAACCCATTTTTACATAATAAAATTATATCACTATTATTACAAAAAGATAAATGAATTAGAATCTAAAATTAAGAGAAAAATTAGATGATTCATTTTATAGTGAAATGAGATTCATATATGCAACTGGTAATTAAAAACTAAAAGCCAGCACTTGAAGAACAACACAGGTGAGCTACGTGGTTGTACCTTTAATTAGGGGTGATAACAAGCTGAGCCGAGCCGAGTTTTGACGTGTTCATTTATCGTGCATTTATTTATCGAGCTTAAAATCTTGTTCGTGTTCATTTATTTATTAATCAAGCCGAGCCGAGCCGAGCTTGTTCGTGAACATTCATGTGCGTTATATCTCGCATTAACTAACAGAAAATAGTAATGTTTAGTTACTTTGATATACTATATCAACTTACATAAAAATTAAAATTCTATTTAAACTCATATATTGATATCTATGTACATATAAATATATATAAAGATTCAATTATTTGTATTATTTAAAATTTTAATATTGTATATACTTATTTTATTTATATTATATAGTTAATATTTTAATCGAACATGTTCACGAACATTAACAAGCTTTCAACACCTTGTTCGTGTTCGTGTTCGTTTATTATCGAGCCTAAAAATCATGTTTGCGAACTTTTTTATCGAGTTGAGCTCGAATTTGTTCGTGAACGTTTGTGTTCGTTCTCAGCCCTACCTTTAATTATGACATTAATTACAGTACATTGGGAACTCGTAGGCCATCAACATCGACTGAAAAGAGAAGACAATTTAGCTTTTCTTGCCCACATGATTGTGTAGAATTTTTGGGATTCTTTCTGCTTTGTTGAGATGAGAAACTTTTTGGGGCTGTTTACCACTTTAATACTCCTTCCCTCTCACTTCAAAGTGTTCATTTTGTATTAATATTTTTAATAATACAAAGTGTACTTTTTGAGTGAGACAGAAGGAGTAATAAAATTTAGCTCAGTTTCAAACTTGTACTTTGGGTTTCAACCGTTTTGCACTTTACCGATACGGTTATTTCAATAGGCACAACGTTGTCAAAACAAACTGAACCGTAATTTTGTTGTATTTTGTAAATTCTACAACACCATTTACTAGCATCTAAATTTCATTCAAACAATATCATAGAGTTTAATAATCGACCAGTACCAATTACAAAACAATATGATGCTAATCGAGAGGCTTAATTAGTCTATGAAGACCCCTTTGCATTTACTCAGAGATTTAAATAAGAGCTTAATACTTAACAAAACTGTAAAATTTGCAAAATAGGCCCAAAATACCATTGATGTTTGTTTGACTACATAAAATCTGATGTACCCGGTATTAGAATTAAAAATGCAACAAAATATAAATGTAAAAAAAAAAATTTAAATATAGTAAATTTTTATTACTAAGTTGCAAATAGTCTAAACTTTTAAGTACCAAAAATGTCATTCTTCCATATTCAAACTGCCATTCATATTTCCCTTCTTTTTAGAGAAAAAAAATTATTACTTTCTGAACATGTGAAAAATTAAGAACCTTACTTACCATAATTAATTGTCCTTACAGAATTTGTAATCCAATCACTTTATCATAGGCACTTTATCTTCTTACACTTTTACTTTTTAATCCTCACATTTTCCCCTCTTTAGCTTTTACACTGACGTAGAGACTCCAAACATTGTTGTGATTGTTATCTTTACTTTTCCTTTTTCTATTGCTTCCAATTAGTGCTACAACTACCGAGAATATCAAGGTGGAAGAAATCTTTTCCCAAAATTTCTATTTTAATACGAAACAAAGATTTTTGCATATGTAAATTGGTTTGTTGTGACCATATTTTTTGGTTTGTATAAACTATGAATGTGGTAATTGATTTTTTTCATGGCTTGTAAATCTTTATCCTTTTTGTATCAGGCAAATATCCATAATGGACTCCATGACAAGGATGCATCAAGTTTTCAACATATATGCAATAAGTCTTGTAAGTTTCTTTCCAAACAAAGGATTATGTATTTATTGATTTGGATTATTTGTATCATTTCAATTAATTCCTTACTTCTAAGCTTTTTGTCAATTTTTCCTCTTCTGCTCTTTTTGTTTTTAGATACAATTCTATCATAAACAATGCTATAGCAATGAAAAAGTAGTTCAATATCTTACAAGAAGATACCGGAATTGTTTGGTTCTTACCTTCATCTTCATTTATAGGCATTGCCTAAAGGATATAAAGCTCCAATTAATAACTATGCTATACAATTCCAAACATTTCAAACTGCTGGGAATTTTTATGATCAATCATTGCCTGAAGGATATAAAGCTCCAATTAATAACTATGCTATACAATTTCAAACATTTCAAACTGCTGGGGAGTTTTTATGATCAATTAGGAATTCGGATGAGGAAGAGTCCGAAGTGTATGGAACTGGTTTGACCAATGCTTGTAAAGCACTAAAAGTTTCACCTCTTGATTTCATTCAGATTGAAGTAACATCTTCAAATGATTTCTTCCTGCGTGCATTTCATAAAGATGGTGAAGAAATAAAATCAATAATCTATGAAGGGATATCATGCAAAATCAACTATCATACCTACCTTCCTACCTTAACTACACAGTTTCTGGTAAACACTTTATTTCCTAAAATAATATTTCATTAAAACATTATGCATAATATAATATTAAAAAATTATTTATTTCTACATCTTGTTGTTCAAGATTTAAGTTGGGAACTACTAACAGCAGCCAGGTATACAAAGAATGAAAATCTCCTGCTAATAACAACGAATGAACATAAACGAGTTTCAGCCACATACAAAAAAAAAAAAGAGGTCGTTGCTTTCATGGAAATGCTTGGACAAGCTTTGCATTGAAACATAAGTTAGGTGCTAGCATGTAATTTGTCTTCACGTGGTCTGAACGTAATGAGTTTATGGTGTTTGTGTACTATCCATATGGTCGAGAGTCAACTGATTTTTTTCCATATGGTAATGATAGTTTACTGACAAATTTTGTATAGTAAAGAAATCTTAAGGATTGTTAGTTCATTGGCATTCTTATTTGCTTGTTTATTATTTATATGTGGTTAGACTGTGGACCTGTGGTAGATCAGCAAGGCGAATTGAGGTACCAATTGTTATGTCTAGACCCTCTAATGCATATGAGGCATCTATTCCTATCCCAATAGGAGATCCATCAAAGCTTCGTGAAGGTGATAATACAATTTTAAAAATACAATAATCATTCTATCATTCGTATAGATTGCGTTCAGATAAGAATTTTTGAAAATAATCTTCTACAGAATCATTTTTGGTCATCTTTAGAAGTTGCAACTCTGCTTCCGCGACACTGGTACGTATCACAGGCTAAGGCTTTCATATACATGTTCCTGTTTAATACCTTTTGACCTGTAAATTGGTATCACAAATTAAATAATATATTAACTTTTGTTTATTTTTAAAAAATGGATGACATTCCTGCTGAGTTTGTTGAGCGTTATAATCTCCATCTTTACAACACAACAAAGATCATCTTGCCTGGAGGCGAGCATATGATGCGGTTGGAATGTCAAAATGGTCAAGGCTCACAAAACATCCTTCGTGGAGATTGGAGAAGATTTGCACGGTAGAATGGCATATATTCATGGAGGAAACTTGAGTTTACTCTAATGTCATTCCGACCTTATGTTGACAACCAGCCTGTAATTTTTGTTGTCATTTGCATAACTAAAAAGCTTTTTTCAATGTAGCATGCTTATGTTGATTTTAACATTCAGTTTGGTTTTCTAGCGGTTGAAGTAACAAACAATGGTTTGGTTTTAAATTAAGACAAATTCGTATGTTTAGCGCAATAATCATTGCAGTTATTTCATGTCGTTGCCCTTTTGCATTATCAACATTTGAATCAAGTTAAGACTTTGTAGAAATAGTATTACCTATTTATTCAGATGAAAGTTTCAGTTTATTCAAATTGTATACAACAAACATGTAGTTTAATATCTCTATTTATATTATTTGTGCAAATCAATTTCCATTTGAGGAAAAAATATAATATTGGACTATCAATGGTTTTTTTTTTTTCTTTTTGTGAAATAGTTGGATTTTCAGATTTTTTTATTATTTGTAACTACTACTCCATCCGTTCTATTAAAATGTCTATTTTTACTAATTTACTAATGTACAACTTATTAAGGATGTCAAAATACAACATCTAAAATAGTTAATTTGACACTCTCTAATCCATTTATATCCTTACTTTTTATGTATATACTAATTGTGCAACACACATAATTATATTAGTAAGGGTATGAAGACTTAAAAAAATTAAAATTGACTTTCATAGAAGAATAAAAAATATTTATCAAAATGGACATTTATAATGGAATGAAGTGAATATAACATAACACCATACTTTTATAAAATAGTCCCTCAGAATTTGGACAATATATGGTCGTAAAGCCCATACCGCCATTAGGTCCAAGCTATGGTTTTCTTCATTCTTCGGGCCAAATTTTATAACCACAATAAATACTTAGGAAGATTATTCTTCTGAATATATCTAATAACCAGTCACAAAACATTCTTGAAACTTATTTCTAGCAAATTCATCACCTCATCAAGCCCTTCCAGATTGATTCTCAACATCATTTTTCAAAACACATCAGATAATAACCACAGTGATTATTGAGAGAAAATCATTCTTCTAGACAAATCTATTAACCAGTCATAACACAATTCTTAAAAATTCATACCACACACAACTCTTCAGCAGGCACCAGCGACTTCATTACAGTTCGCTCTGAATTCATGTCAGACGAAACTAAGATTTCGAGAACCGAAGGTTAAATACAATTCCCTTCAGATTATAAAACCTTTTGGGTTTTTTTCTCTGTGGAAACTAAGACAATAAACCAGCTGGAGAATATAGTAGGGTTGTATTTATGAATGAACAACTTTGCCATCAATTTTTTCAATAAATATTGATTCCAAGAGTCTCAAATGATAGAAGTTTAAAAAGTTAAATTAATCACACATAAATTATAATCACACCAATTTTTTTTTAATTTACTCGCAGCTATTATTAATGGGTAAGAAGCGGTCACTTCAGCTCCCAAAAGTAATGATGAATATAACATCATGCATAATGCAAGCATGGTATATTTAAAAAACCTAATTTTTTACTATGGTATGATGTATTATGGATGCATGCTTTTATATAGGGTAATTTACAAACATTCCAAATTTACAATAAATTATTAGTGGAAACAATAAAGCTCCTTTTCAATAACAGGAACTGTAAAAAATTAATAAGTTCAACACAAGAATAATAAATATACAAAAATCTGTAATTAGAAATTAAATTTTAAAAAAGAGTTTATAAGATGAAAACTACTCCTTGTCTACCTGTCTACTATGAGTTATAGATGACATATGCAATGGTTATTATTCTTCATGTCTAATCATGAACAAACTACACTCCAACTATTACACTGCATTATCATAATTACCTGAACAGGTTATGTGAGTAACTCACACTTACATCTATTTGTTTTGTTACTCAAATAGATTTTTTTTTTTTCTCTAAAAGAATTTTTATGATAGGAAAATATTTATGGGATAATGTGTCAAAATGTAACGATCACATGATTTTAAACACTTTTTATTTATATACTTTTGGGTGAAATACATGGTTTATCACTTAATCAATGACTTTTACAAAAAATAACACTTTTTAAAAAATATTTTTTTTTAAACACTTATCTTCCATTTTGCTCAAAACGTAACACTCTGTCCATGTCACACGTTAAGTCACTAACGGCCCAAAAATTCCAGGGGTAATTTCATCCAAATGTTTTTTTTCTTTCTTATCTTTCCAATATTTTCTTATATTTACAAAACAACCCTCTCCCATTCACATTCCTCTTATCCCTTCCATAATGGATTCACATTAATCATATATCTCTCTCCCCCCCCCCCCCCCCCCCCCCCCCCCCCCTTTTACATCTGTGAACCTCTCCCCCTTCCCGTTCCTTATCCTACTCTCTCCTTCCCATCCTCTCATTCCCCTTCCTCTGGAATTGATGGCCACCACCACGAAGCAGCAGCAAACAAGAACAGAAACGAAAGAAACAAAATAAAAAAAAAAGAAAGAGGAGAAGAAGAGTCGGACACCGGAATAGTCGGGAAGGTGGAGGCGCAATTCCAGATCTAGGTTGTTGCGGCAGCTCGATTCCAGATCTGGATTGTTGCGGCTGCGCAAAGTAGAAGCATGGTTGCTGCTGCGTCAGGGAAGGTGGCGGAGCGTTGAAAGGGAAGGGGAAGGAGAGAAGGGGAGAAAAAGAATGTGTAAAAAAATATTTTAATAGTGAATGGACAAAAATGCCCTTAAAAATTGACACAAATTGGGCTTTCCGTTAAGGTAAACGGAGAAAATGTCAAATATGACATTTTTGGCATGTTTAAATAAATATGGTGACATTTCTGAAAAATAAAAAGGTTTAGTTACCAAACCGAACAGGGTAGAAAGTAAAGGTACACTCTAAGGGTAAAAGAAAAAATTGACTCATCTTCTTATTTTGTCTGATTTTGCTATGATAGTTACTTATTTAGAAAGGGAGAAAATACATAAATACAAAAAACATACATATGGCCGTATGCTTGTTGTATTAATTGCTGAAATGAAATGACATGAAGCTCATGTCCTATAATTATTAGTTTATTTAATAATTAATAATAATAAATTTTTTTATAAAAAATGCATCCTCCAACCTATTATTACAAAGAGTTTAGTTAAACAATTAATAATTTTCCTATTAAAATAATTCAATTCCAAATTTGTTTACTATTAATTATATTATTGTACTCCATAGTATTTTAGACTTCATCAATACTTATCAATTAATCAACCTATTACAACTGACCTTTTTTATTTGGAGATATATTTTTCCATAATAATAATAAACTATTCTAAGGGAACATAAGAGTATCTTTTTTTTCTTTTCTTCAAATCTTTTTTTCTTCTTTAAAAATATGATTTCCAAACCAACCAAAGAGTAACTATCTATCCATGCAACCCTATAAATAAATCTACAATTTTCTGGTTTCTCACCAAATACACTAACTCAACATAAGTCTAATCTCCCGTGTTTATCTCCAACCTACTTTCTACACCAACGTAGAAGGGAGGAGAAAAATAGCCAAACAAGTTACAACCCTTGCATTTCAACAATGGATTCAATCAACCGCCTGTTTCACATTGAAGATGAAGATTTACACGGAGTAGCCATTGTAAGTACTTTATTCTTTAGACATCAACAAATTCCACAGAGATTAAGTAATGTTATTTATCTATTTGATTTTTATTTATAAAAATCATGGAGTAATATCATTATTTGAAGTAATATCATTTCTTTACAATTACCTAAAGAGTCATGAAATGAATCATTTCAAATTGCCTATTTACTCTTCCGTTCCAAACAACTTTTCAACAATCCTCAATTTCTATTTTACACAACTAAAGGAACCCTCTGGTTTATCATTAATAATTTTTTTGCATAGTTAATATGATTTAATTACCTCCAAGCTCTTATTTCTTATTATTACTATCCTACGTAATCATATAATTCAGCCTTTACCAGATGGTTTCCACATACCATTTGAAATCCTGATTAGCAACCTAAGAGGGGGAGGGGTGAATTAGGTTGTTGGTAAATTAAAATTCTCTTTTGAACCATTTTGAAAAATCCCTTTTTAAAATTCTTTGAACCAAAGTGTAGTGTGTGAAAAGTGTTTTGAAATGTTTAGGGCAAAGTACACAGAAGACAGAACACACATGATTTAAAGTGGTTTGAATTCCCCTTGAATCCTAATCCACTACCCAAGTTCTACAACTTGGGATTTTCTAACCCTCTCAAGTGAATTACTTAAAGGTGTAATTCAAACCTTTACAAATGCCAAAATTCTAACCCTAGAATTTAGGACTTTTCACAATTGCCCAACTTAGGTCTACGTTAGGTCTTCATACCAAATGCTTAATCTAACTCTATACTTAGGACTTCATGCAAATGTCTAATCTAACTCTAGACTTAGGACTTTTACAACTCTTCTCCTTCTCTTCAATCTCCCCATTTCACCTGCCTATCTCATCAATAAGAGATTAGGACTCTTACAAAGTGCCTCAACCACTCAATTGGCTAGGACTTAAACAAGGTTTACAATGAAGTTCTTGCGCTAAACAAATGAGTGCTAAAAGACGAGTATTCAAAATACAAGTGGAATATGACAAGTCCCTTTTAGAAGAATGCAATGCTAGGATTTTTCACTTGAAATGAATTGGAATGTTGTAAATGATAGCTGAACTCAATTTGGCATTCCTAATCTTCAAATGAAAGGCTTGAAGTATTTATAGAAGAGCCAAAGCTTCCTTTCAATGGCTATTTAGAGGCTGTCCGAGAGGACGTCTGACTTGGACAGGTTCTCGGACGTGAGTCATCAATTTGAATCTTGCTTTTTCAACGGATATTTTTCCAACGGCTACTAACTTGCTGGCTTTCTTTAAAGTTGCTTGTCTGTAGTTTGTACGAGTATCTGTCCGACTCGAGCAACTACTTGTAAATGACATGTCACTTTTGAATGCAGATTTCTTCAATGGTCAACTGACATGCATTGATCTTTTCTGACTTGCATTCAATTGCTTTCATTCGTAGCTCGTACGACTATTTGTGCTAGTCGGATGACTGCTCGGACACCCTGTTCTTAAGCTTTGAAGATTGTCTTCATTTCATGGGTTTGTTCTTGCTCGTCTGAATTTCCATGCGAGTCGGATGACTGCTCGGACACCTTGTTCTTGAGCTTTGAAGATTTCCTTCATTTTCTGGGTTTGTTCTTACTCATCCGAGTTTCCGTACGCCTTGGATGATTGCTCGGACATCTGCCAGTCAATTTTTCTAAATATTCCTTTTCATTAGTTCAATTATTTGTTTGTCATTTAAATCATCAAAACACAAAAGAATTGAAACCATAGGTCTAACATCATTGGTAACAACAGAATGGCCAAAAAGTTATTACATACACTTAGAGGAGAATATTTGTGCCTTGTTAGAACATTTGATGATGGCGAATCAGAACTTTATGGCCATGAATTTTTTGAAGCTTGTGATGCTCTACATGTTTCAAAGGGAGAATATGTCTAGATAGAGTTTACAACAACACATGATTTGATCCTTAGATCTTTTGATCAAACCGGTGATGACAAATTATCATTTCTTGTAAACAATATCAACTTCAAACACCGATTTATGATTCATTTATCCTATCGTGCGCCGGATTTCCTGGTGAGATGAAGATGTCTTTTCCACTAATATTATTATTGTTGAATCAATACCATATATTATTGAACTAAAAAATGAAGATTCTACTATGGACTTATCGACAAGTGTCTGAGCTGGATAACAAATCAAAGATTGTACTTACCTCAAAAAGGTAACAAGTGAATGAAGGCAGTTCGCCAATATAATAGAGGCTTCTGCGTAAGTGGGAAGGATTGGACAAACTTTACAATGAAGCATAGATTGGATGAGAACATGCACATAGTTTTTACTTGGCTCCAACACAATGAGTTTCAAGTAAACATCTACCATTCAGGTGGCCGAGAATCAACGAATTTCATTCCATATGGTAAATCTTATACTTATTCTTATCCATAATTTTCCTCCTAAATTCTTTCCACATTCATGTCATTTAAATAAAATCTATTCCCCCATTATTTACATGTTTTTGCAGAATATGGGAGCACCAGAAAACTCCATATCACAAACCAGTCTGGTGTAAAAAAATAATTACTCAACGACTGCCACAGATGAGACCATTTCTTTGATTCCTCGACAGAATACACTTGAGAACCATGCTGAGCTTGTACATTTCCAACCCACCACTTCATATAATCCTATTCCTAGGGAGTTCCAAGATATTCATAATCATACCATGTTGCAAAAGCAAGAGGTACACCAAGGTAAATAATAATTTCAAAACATAAAATATCTCATATTTCCCATACGTAGATTTATAACTTTTATACATGATACTAATTATTATTCGGTAAACACTTAGGAAATGATCAAAACAGTCTGCTAGACCTCCTAGATCCCAACTCATTCACTGTCCCCTTCAAGGAGCGCATGGCATCTTACTACAACCTCGCAATATTTCTATTTATTTTCTTATACCTATTTTTTCATTGTAAAAGGTGTTGAAAATTTTTTACGCATTGTTAATTACAGGACATTCCTTGTGATTTTGCAACATGCCATCTCCTCTACTTGAACGACACAGCAGAGATTATATAGCTTGGTGGAAAATATATTATACATCTAATGATGGAAAGCCATTTGGAAGCCTTCTCCAATTAAAACTAATTCCTAATACCTCATATGCTTTTGATCAGATGTTACCTTCGAAGTTATTATTCACCCATGTGAAAAATAATCTCTCTTTCTATGATATGTTGTTATTCAACGGTACCAGTGACTGATCTTATGATGTTTTGAAATTTTATAAATATTATTAGTACTTTATTATTTCCATGTGTTTCTATAATAAAAATTATTTGTATAATTTAGAATATCAATCAACTTTATTCGCCATAGTATTCGGAATTCCTGTTCAATGCTATATGTAGAATTAATTCATACCTAAAATTAGGAAACAAATTATTAACTAAACTCATGGCGCGTTAGCGCCCTGTTGCCCAGCTAGTAACAAGTAAATTGTGAACTAACTTTGGTTGTAGGTTCTGATCTGTTCGGTCATCCAAATTCTTATAGGCCTCTGGTTCCGATACATATGAAGAACTTTCCCCATTCTCGCCATCATGAAATGATATTCAGTACAAGCCAAAGCGCAAAAACAAAAGGTTCAATGTAAACCTTTGATCATCTTCATATATCAATTAAGGTTTTATCTATCTAGTAAAACATTTCTCATCTTATTTTTATTTATATAAATTAATTTATATATTTTAAATTATTTATTTTACATTTATTACATAAAAATAAGGCTTAATTACTATTTGGCCCCCTGTGTTATCCTACTTTTACTACTAGCCCCTCTTTGTTTTCAAAACTAAGGGACCGTTTGGTTCGAATCTGTCAATTAGAATGGGAATGGATTTGATTGAGCAGTCAATGGGAATGAGAATCATATTGAATAGTTATTGTTTGGTTCAAATCTGTCAATGGATAGCAGTGACATACCCTTATGTTTGGTTCAATTGAAAATCAGTAATGGAAATCAGTCAAAATTGCAAATTTACCCTTATATTTCTTTAATAAAATAATTCAAATTTCTTCTTAATTATTGCAAAAACAGAGAATTGCAATGATTAATGAAGAAAACACGTCTTCTCTTTTCTTCTTTAATGAAGATTAATGAAGAAAACACGTCTTCTTCCTCTGCTTCTTCGATCTCCTTCTTATACTGAAAAGGAGAAACTCCTTGCCAGAAACCATGGCCGGCATCCCGAACCTTCGTAAGAATTGTAACCAATTTTCATGTGGGTAACTGTTTTCAGCATTCCTAATTGCGGAGGAATTTCTCCGCTCAAGAAATTTCTGGCCAAATGAATGAAATCAAGGCTCTTGAATGAACCGTACTCCGATGGAATTGGGCGCTAAAAGAAGAAGAAGAAAGAAAAAGAAGCAGAAGAAGAAGAAGCAGACCCAGCAGAAGAAGAAGAAAGAAGAAGAAGCAGAAGAAAGAAGAAAGAAGAAGAAGACGAGAGTTTTTTTAGTAATGATTGATAAAAATTGGTTCCGGACTAAGCTTCACTCCCCAATCCCAGGGGGTACATAGGATTGGGTGATTTCCCAATTTTTGGGAATGAATCCATTATTTCTATTTCCATACCCGTAAACCAAACATTAAGAATGAGAATGATTCCTTTTCATTCCCATTGACCCCTTTCATAACCCCTAACCAAACGCCCCCTAATACTTCACCCCCCTTATGTCTAATAAAAGAAAATAAATTTAAAAAATTACCAAAATGCCCCCATTTAATTCATATGTAATGGTTTCTGAGTATTTTTATTTAAAAAATACCTTCATTTTTCATTGTTCTTCTTAACCCTATTTTTTCCCCTTTTCCTTATTTTATCTCTTCGTACGAACCATTTATGTCCAAGAAACTAAGCCACCAACACCTTCACAATCACAGACAGATGAAACCAAGATAAATGATACTCCCTCCGATCCAAAATAAGTGTTATTTTAGAGGTTTTCAGACAAATTAAGAATCTATTACAAATTCATTTAAATGACAAATAACTCCCTAGTTGCTGTAATATGCTACTACAAGGAGTCTAGAAGTTGTAATCTAATTGTACTAATATTTAGTGTTTAAGATAATCACAAACTCTAAAAAGATTAAGACAAGGGCAAATTAGAAAAAAATTTATGTTTTTTTCTAAAACATCACTTATTTTGGAGATTTATACTCCCTCTAAAATGACACTTATTTTGGATCAGAGGGAGCATTGTTTTCCGCCGTCGATTATTGCTCATAAAACTTCAAGCAAAACTGAAAGATGACAAAGCAATACTCCCGATATATGCCAAGATTAAATATTTGGGGATTTTGCCCAATATCACAACATTGCCCCTCATTTTCAAGGCCTGTGGGAACTTGCAAGTCCTTCAAAGAGGTACAAGATGTTATAGCGAAGTCCCATTTGATTAATAATGTTCGCCTTGGGACGAGTGTTGTTGACTTTTACTCTAAATGTAGTTGTTTTAGTGATTCCTAGTATGTATTTGATAAAATGCCAGAAAGGGATATTGTTGCTTGGAATGCTATGATTTCTCGGTCTGTGGAATGAACTGAGTATGAGGAATCGTTGCTCCTATTTATGGAGATGTAAGAAGAAAATTTGAGGCCTAATTCAAGGACAATGGTTTCCTTGCTTCGGTCATGTGGGGAGCTGTCATCGCTTTGGCTTGGGCATGGAGTGACATAAGTATTGTTTGAGAAATAGTCAGATGAATAGTCATGTGAGTAGAGCTTTAATTGGTTTTTATTCAAGATTTTATGCGAGGATAGATTTTGTAGTATCGGATTGTTGGACTCAATGAGCACAGTTAGTTGGAATACCATGATTAGTGGATATTTCGATGCGGGTGATTATGTGAAAACTGTGGACGGCGACAAATGGCAAACAATATCCTTTACCTGAGTTTCATTTGTCTGTGATGGTGAAGGTGTTAGCTACTAGATTTCTGGGACAAAAATGGTTTATACGAAAATATGAAGGGGAACAAAATAGGGTTAAAAAAAACAGTGAAAAATAAAGATATTTCCTTTTTAAATAAGAAAATCAGAAACCATTACATACGAATTAAATGGGGGGTATTTTGGTCTTCTTTGGATTTATTTTCTTTGATTACATATAAGGGGGTGACGTGTTAGTTTTAAAAACACAGGGGGGGGGGGGGGGGGGGGCTAGTAGTAAAAGTAGGATAACACAGGGAGGCAAATACTAATTAAGCCTAAAAATAAATAATATTTTAATACTCTTCCTTCTCATTAAAGAGTCCAGTTAAAAAAAAAAATTCGTTTCATTGAAATAGTCCAGTTTAAATTTGTATACATAGCATAGTATAATAATGTAGGGTTCATATTTAACTTTTACTTAAAAAATAAAGATATAAATAAAAAAATATGGTGTTAAATTAATTGTTTCAGATGTTGTACCTTATTACACAATTTTTTAAATCGAACTTTTTAATGAGATGGTAAAAGTACTATAAAACTGTAATTTCAAAATATAAGCAAAAATACTATATATTCACAAGTACGTCAAACTACAGTCTAGTTAAAAAAACCACTATATCATTGGATAATAGATTATACAGTGGCGCTTACTAATGCATCTAATGATATTATCAGAATGATTATTCACAAAGAACTGTAATATTTTTCTATATTCACACTCAGTATATATCTCTCTAACTACTACCAATATATGTACACGACGTATTGGAAACTTTGACAAGAAGCAGAATTTTGGGTTTTTATATTTTCTCCGTTTGTTCGAAATTCCCCCATATTTGCACCCTTGAAATGAAATTCAAGCATAAACCGATTAACACTCTGCATGTAGTCAAACTTTTTAAGTGGTAGAAAACTTCCTCCAAAGTGTCGAAAGAAAATAAGTATTATTAATTAATTGGTGCCCAAGAAATTAATTAATCTGGATCTTCTAGAATATCAGTATTTTCTTGGGTAAATACACAATTACCCCCTGTGATTTCGAAAACTTATGCATCACCCCCTTATGGTTTAAAAAGCTATCATGCACCCCCCTTAACTTTCGTGAACTATGTAAAGTGGACAAAAATGACCCCCAAAATGCGCTCATTGTAGTTGTGAATTACAGTTTAGATGCGGGGGTATTTTAGTCATTTTTGTCCACTTTACATAGTTCACGAAAGTTAAGAAGGGTGCATGATAGCTTTTTATTAAACCATAAAGGGGTGATACGTAAGTTTTCGAATCCACAGGGGGGTAATTGTGTATTTACCCTATTTTCTGTTTCCCCTAAGAATCGGTGATTTAATATAGGGTAAATTACATTTACATTTCTCGAGGTTTGTGAAAATTAATAAAACCCTCATGTGGTTTCTTGAAACTATCAACACTCTCTGGACCGAGTAGAAATATGTCAATTATCCCCTTCTAGTTTTGTAATATTACATTTGTCCCTTTGTAAATCAAAAACTGAACTCAAAACTCAAGTGTTTTTTGTAATTAGACAAAACAGTCTTCTGTTAGAACGTATGATAGTTCAACAACTGATACTTTTCTCTCTTAAAATATTGGATAATGAAATATTTCTTAAAAGGAAAGTAGTGCATGTTGAACTATTTGGCAAGTTGAATACAAGTTTTTGCCAGAAATTAAACGTCTAGGGGTGTTATTGGTAGTTTCATGAAACTACAAGAAGATTTTGGTAGTTTTCACAAATCTCGAGAGAGGTAAATGTAGTTTGCCCTTTAATATAAGGCACCTCTAGGAATATGGTCGAATTTGCTTTGAAATTTACCAATCTTCATAATAATGCTATTTGAATTTTGAACCATCTTGACTACCCTAGTTCATAACCCATGATACGCACAATCAAGCGTATCACCGATATATGATTTAAGAGTTGATTTTCCAAAGAGAATTAAGGTTTTTTTAAAGTGAGAGATTTAAAACTCATGTATCATTGTTACCTCAGGGGTTAACACACAAAAAAGGTGTTGTGCACCTAATAGCGGATTTAGGGCGGGAGGGAGAGTGGGGTGGTCCCCGGACCCCTCCTCCACCCTTATTACCACAATATTGAACTTATAAATTGTTTTTTATACATGTATTTAATTGTTAAAAAAAATTGTTCATATATTGGACCCTGCAAAAATCTTAAAATTTTTTTTTTCTCTGAATTTGCCATTGTTTCCACCTACTAGTACAAATCCAAATTAACGAGAGGCTCACCTTCACCCTCGTTTTGTTTGCGACATAATATATATACAATATAAATGATATATATATATATATATGTGTGTGTGTGTGTGTGGTTGTTTGAATATCAATTAAATGGTCCAATTTATCCAAAACATTTATTAATTTATTGGCATCATCCCGTGTATGTGTGACATGAAAAGCAAGCATGCTGAGTACAAATTAATCTTTCTTGATACTAGACTCCGTTCATTCTGAACGTACCGTACGATCAAATTAATTAATTATAAAAACCCCATTACAAAGTTACAAAAAGATATTCAAAGGCAGTTGGAAAGGAAGAAATTAAACAGAGAAAATATTATATTATTTAATGAATTTACTTTTTCATACATGTATTAATAAAAAAATTTAAGCCCACAAGCTTTGACAAGTAACTTTGAAAGCCAAAAGTCCAACAAATTACTTAGAAGTAGTAGTAGTAGAAGCTTCTGAGTTATAAGTTGAAAAGTTCAACCTAAGTTCTTATGTAGGTATACAGCATATATATATACTCTTCCCGCGGCTAATTCCTCTTCAAATATTGCTAATTTTTCTTCTTCCATTTAGTTTCCAAGAGATCATCATCTTTCAAGATGGCCAGTTTAAGGACTAATTCCCTTGCCACACTTGTTCTTCTTGTGCTGATACCAGTTCTCACAAAAGGAGACGATCCTTTGACACCATTTATTGGTACGTACGTACTCTTTTTTTTCAATTAATTTGTAGATTATACGTTTAATTTTAAGACAAAACTACATTCTCATAACGAAATATTCAATCAAGTAATGAAATATATGTATGTTATGGCAATTCTAATGTATCAGAAGTTTTTATTCAATGATTGAATTATTTCATAATAAAACTAGAGTATTTTCCTAGTTTTGTTTTAAATCTATCAATCCTAATGAATTGTTTTCTGAAACTATACTTTAAAACTCATAAATAAGACGGGTTTATGTTGCAGAAAATATGTGTAATGAAATGGAATGCGGGAAAGGAAGCTGCGAGGCCTCAGTTGGGTCTCCCTTCAATTTCAAATGCGTTTGTGAACCAAATTGGAAGCGTACCCATCTGGATAACGAGGATAATCTGCAATTCCTTCCCTGTGTAATTCCTAATTGTAAGTTTGTAAATTACTATTATATACAAATAATTGATAGGTTAAATCACTTTATTGGTCCTTAAGTTGGGATGTTGTATCTGTTTAGTCCTTTAACTTGATGTGTGTGAATCTTACATGTTAGCCCAAAATAATTTAAAAACATTGTTAGAATTAGGATTTGGGGACAATTTTGAAATAAAATTTAAAATAAATGAAACAATTTCAAGCTAAGTGAACAAATAGATACAATATTTTAACCTAAGGGACCAACGAATTAGTGATTTAACCTTGATATTAATTGCTTGATCGACCACTTTTCTCATCATTTCTCTCTCTCTCTCTCTCTCTCTCTCTCTCTCTCTCTCTATTTTTTTTCTTCCTCTTTTTTTCTACCTACTTTAATTAATTGCATGAGAAATGACAATCGACCGATATTTTGTAGGCACTTTGGATTACTCCTGCATGCCGGCTCCTCCTCCGGCTCCACCGTTACCTAACAACTTATCAGTTTTCGATCGTAAGTATATTTACAGTTAAAATAGTACTTCAAAGGTCTTCTTAATTAACTAGGGTTGTTGTTCGTTTTAATATTTCAATTTGAAAAAGTTTTATTTGTGTGGATTTACTTCAATAGTAATTCTATAATTTATGTAAAATTTAAGCTATTTCTAAGCTGCTTAATTTAGGCTAAATTATGGGGTAAGTAAAGTGATTTCATCTTTTAATTTTCAATTTTCTTCATACTAATTTTCAAATCTCACATATTAGACGAAAATAAATTGAATGTTGTAATTTGGAAGACGACAATGAATGCCTTTCAAACTAAGAAATCAAAGAGAGACCACAATATAAATTAACAGATTAGTAATTTAACGTTTAGTTAAATGCACTGGCAAACCAGATAGTAGTCTAGTAAGACAATTCACTTTTTAAAAAGTATTCCTAATACTTGGTAAAAATTACCAAAAGAACTAATTTTTTTCACTACAATTTTGATAAAAATAGGATCTAAGGAAAACATAAATTAAATTAATACATAACTGTGAAGTTTTTGAATATCTCATTTTATCTATCAGACATTAAGAGTTTGGATCCGTCAAAATTTAAATGTGTGTTTCTCATCGATCGGACATTATATGGAGCCAAAAATATTAATGACGGTCTTTTCTTTTCTGTTGATATGTTGAATTAATTTAGCCTGCTACTGGATATATTGCGGAGAGGGAACATGTGCGAAGAACTCAACCTATGGGCACACGTGTCAGTGCAGCAGTGGTCACTCTAATCTCCTCGACATCCCAATTTTCCCATGTTACAATCAATGTAATTAATCAACTACTAGTATAAAAACGTATTTTTATATGTATATGTTGCATGTCCTTAATTAATTATTTTTAATTTATAGGTGCCCTTGGATCGGACTGTTCAAGGCTTGGAATTAAGGTTTCAAACTCTACTAGTTCATCTCCAAGCAACAATGTCAATGATGGCAGTCCCGGTAAGAATAGTTCATCTCCATCTCTGTCGTTTTCTTTAAATTAATTAATATTATATTACAACATCTCATTGCAATTATTTTTTCAATCTCATTAAATTAATTATATTTTAAAAGTTTTTTCTATTAAAAAAGTTATGTTTTAATTATTCTATCCTTTATATCTTTACTAATAAAATTATGATAGTCTACAATTAATTGATAATTAAAAATTAAGTAAGTGTATAAGTGAGAACATTAATATCAAATTATCAATTTTAAATATTGTGTCTTACCACTTATGAAGATTCGTACTAATAAAAAGTATGACACTTTAGTTTACATGAGATGGAAGTAGTAAGTGTTAGTAGATGGTTTTATTTTATTTTATTTTTGTGTGGTTGTTGGAAAATGTTACGTGGAAATTTTGTACGCACGAAATGATTAGTTTGAGAGAAACCATATATTGAAGATGACAAAATGATTCAATCGCATCTCTTTGATTTCAAAGTACATAGATATACATTGAATCATTTGGAATTATATTTTTTAGGGTAAATACACAACTACCCTCTGTGGTTTCGAAAACTTATGCATCACCCCCTTATGGTTTTAAAAGCTACCATGCACCCTCCTTAACTTTCGTGAATTATGTAAAGTGGACAAAAATGACCAAAATACCCCCAAAATGCCCTTATTTTGGTTGTGAATTACAGTTTAGATGCGAGAGTATTTTGGTCATTTTTGTCCACTTTACATAGTTCACGAAAGTTAAGGGGGTGCACAGTAGCTTTTTAAACTATGAAGGGGTGATGCATAAGTTTTCGAAACCACAGGGGGGTAATTGTGTATTTACCCTATTTTTTATCTTAGAATTCATTGTGCATATTAATTTTGTATTAAATTATATTTTTTTGACTAAAAGTACTATAAATTATATTAAAATATAAGATTTGTGGGAAATTAAATAAATTTAGTATTAAAATTATGTAGAACAAAAATGTCTATCATTGGTAAATAAAGTAATCTAAAAAAATAATGAATTATTAAGATGTGTAAATGTAACAAAGAGAGAGTGTAATAGAAAGATGCAATATACTATTCCAATATAAGCTATGGCAAGCCAATTAATTGTTTGGACTTTGGAGTACTTTGCTTCTAGAAGGTAGACTATTGAAGCCTCGAGTTTGAAAATATCGGTTAAGAATGATTGGTTTAAGTAACAATTGATTAATTCAATATACATCGAGATTTGCTGAATAATTAATTTTTTGTTACCACAAATTCCACCATTGAAAACTATTACGCGTACATTTGAAAGTTTCTCTTTGTAGTTAAAAGTCCAAAGACGTAACTTGCATTTACATGACCATCATATCATTTAAGCGGTCAACCATGGCTTTTATATATTTATATTGTATTATACTATATTCCATTTCAGATTAAATTACGTTTTCAAAATTTTCACAATTAATATTAAGAATCATTGCAAAATTATTTAGAAACTCTTAACTAGTACCCAAGATTAATTTCATAATACGCACCGAAAATGTAAAATGGTACGTCAAGAATGTAATAAAATTATTTGTGCATATATATATTATGCAACTGCTTAATTTTTTTCATATATATGATTTGGTGAATGTTGTTTAATTTCAGCTACTTCAATTTTGCCCGGGAAGTATCAGTGGATGGGTATGATGCTGATATCAAGTGTTTACTACGTGCTATTCATGAAATAGAAGGCCTGAAGAATTAATTAATCATAATTACATATCGATACTCCATTAATTTCGATGCATGCATGCATTAATTCATCATTTATTTATTTGGTTGACGTTCCATTAATTTTTATATGTATATTTTCAGATTTATATATTAATCTTTGTATTTTCCAATTGAATGTCTTTGAATAACATAGTGAATTCCCTCTCTCTATTATTACAATATATCTACTTCTAGAATAATGTGGCTAGTGATAATGCCAGAGCATGTTTTAGCATCCAATTTTTTTTTATCGGGTTTCCTAATTTGCCCTTCATAGAAAAGTGAACAAAATTTTGTAGCAACCTCGCACCTCCTATTTTGCCGCTCTCCTTTCATCCCCATCTTGTTCCTCTTTTTTCTCTCTGCCATTATTATTTTTTTCCTGCTAGTATCGGATCCCCTTCTATTTTCCTCTTCATCATTTTTTTTATGTCATGATGGAGGCATCCTTTTGACCACAAAGCTATCTCGCCTTCTTTTTCAATTTTGCAATTTCTAACTTATGAATGAACAAACAAGGCCAGTATCAATCACGTAAAGAAAAAGAGAATAAAATTTTCAACTTTTTGCTATCTTCTTTTCTTTTGCCGGAGGCTTTTTTGGATGCTTGCTCCATTGCAATTTTCAATCCAAGTGTTGAAACATTTTTAACGGAAGCAGATGCATCCCATTGACTCCATATCCAATTCAGATTCTGTATCATTGCCTACGCATAAAGTCCTATATACATATATAATTATTACTCCGTATGAAAAATATCTTAACAATTGGATTGGAAGAAAAGCATCAATTTTATTCAACATTGCATTCAGGTGTTAAGAGAATGGTCCCTTATATTGGTTCTACAATAATCATAAACCGTGTAGTTTCTTTTACCCACCGCATCACCCTATATTGCTGCCTAGTCAATTCTCCGGATCGATACGGGGATGCCGATGAATAGCGGATCAGTCAACGAAACGCAGTATAGGTAACCTATCTTGTATTTTTCAGTAGGCTGCTGTTATTGCCATAGCACATTTTAGCATTCGGAGCACTATTTTTTCTTTCCTAATTTGCCCTTAATTGATCCAATATGAAATTCTATCTTTTACCAATTATATCGGAAACTCATCCTTCTGTCTCTCTTTTTCTCCTCTTCTGTTAGTCTTCATAAATCCTTAGCTTACGATAATGAATAATACATCAAAGAAATATATGGGAAAGATCGAATCGGCTAAGTATGTGTGAAAAATTCAGACCAACTAGAGAAGAAACAAAAAAGATGAAAAGGGATTGGTCTCTGTAAAACATTTTTTGGATTGATTCCTTCGGTGTGTTTGGCTGAACAATGAATTTTCATCCTTGAAATCAAAATTTCTCTTGATGAAATCCCAGCAATCTGCAATGTCTTCAAATGCATCAGGGTAGAAGGAATTTGAAACTTCAAAAGACCTCAATCTAGTGCAATTATGATCTGAGAACCAAATTTCTCTACTTCTTGCTGGGCTTCTTCTAAGGGACTAGAATTCAAGTTGATTATCCATGGAAATATTATGTCAACACAAATTGGAATGAACCGTTGATCAAATATATGAAGATCGACAAAAGAAGAGAAAAAATCAAAAGTTGTGCCCGAAGCGGAAGGAAAAAAAGGGCTAGAGTCGTTGATTAAAAAATTAAAGAAAAGGACGTTGAGTTTCTGATAGAATTTGTGATTGTATCAATTAAGGGCAAATTAGGAAAGAAAATAAAATAGTGCAAAAATTAAAGAAAAGGACGATGAGTTTCTGATAGAATTTGTGATTGTATCAATTAAGGGCAAATTAGGAAAGAAAATAAAATAGTGCTCTGGATGCTAAAATGTGCTCCGGCAATACCATGAGCCTTTTCAATATCACCTGCAACAGAAGAAGATATTGGCCTCAAAGAAACTGTCCTTACATTTTTTCGGCCATATCTCTTCAGAACATCATCCACCAAGAATCTGAATCAAATCCCATATCAATCAATTTTGACCGCATAGACATAGTCATTAACCTTAATTCTTCTGTTAATAGTAACAAGGGATGCCTCAATCATGAGAGGATGCGAACTAATAAGAAAAATCTGAGGAGGAAAAGAGAAACAAAGAAAGGAAATAATGGTAAAAAAAGAAAAAAGAATGAAGAAGAAAATGGGGTGGAAAGGAGAGCGGCGAAATAGGAGGTGCAAGATTGCTATATAGAATTTTGATTTTTTTTTTTTTATGAATGGAAAATTAAGGAACTTGATCAAATCTTGCTTTGGATGCTAAAACATGCTCTGCCATTACCACCAGCCAAATAATGTACCACATGATGATAGTGATGAAACTTGAGTAGTTGCATGACCACAAAAAAGTACTCTATCCGTTTTAAGAGTTCACTCCAAAATATCATGTGACTTATAAATAATTGTACAGTTGAATTTTTAATGGAACAAAGACAGTACAATGCAATGGATGAAGCAATTGCATGGCCATAATACAATTCAATGCCTAAAGCAATTGCATAAATATTACTCTCTTCATTCCATTAGAAGAGTTCACTTTGTAATATTGGTATCAATGTTATAAAGGTTGACTCTTCTAATGGAACATAGAGAGTCAGCGACGAACGTAGAGCAAAATGTCAGAGGGGGAGACCTTAGTGGCAATTTCTTTTTTCCACATATCATTGAATAAAATACTTACTACTAAAGTATCAAAACAACCATAATAATATATGTCCAAAATAAAATATAAAAACCTTAATGAGAAAAATAAAAGCAAAGAAATAGTAGTAAAATAACTATTTCTTGATGCATGAACCACCAATACCGGACACGCCAGTAAGACGAGATAATTATGTTATGCGTGCCCTTATAGCTTTAAAATTTTGCAAAATCTTCATTTTCAATCTTGGCAAATATCTCCTTCTCAATATATGATACCTAACAATCATTCATCCACTCATCTCTCATTCTCTTATGCAAATTTGTCTTGATAAGTTTCATCGAAAGAAAACTCTTTCAATAAAAGCACTTGCAACAACTAAAATCAACGCTAACTTAATCAGACGATATACCAATGGAAAAAAAAGACACTTGTACCAGTTTCAACCATATTTTTTTTGCAAGATCTCCCAAATTTTCAAGCATAGAACATTCATCATCATCTTGCCCACTCGTAATGTAACTCATAAGTTTCCCTTGAAGTAAAATATGATCGGTCATCACTTGGATAAAGTTTAGCAAGTGGAATTAGCTTGCCGACGTCAAATTGAGAGAACGAATTCTTTGTATCAAGACCTCCAATGCAAATAACCAACTCCGTATATGATTCCTTAAAACGATTATTCATCTCTTCAACCACTCTATCAAAAACCTAACATTGCAAACAATAAAAGAATAAATAACAAAAATACTATTGGAATTAAAATATTGAAATAATATATTTAGAACTCATACGTTTAAGAAAATTCAACACGATAATGATGGAAATGAGTAATCATTTGCCTGCTCGGCCTGCTATGACCAGTGACCAGGAGTAATCATGTTTTTGTCCATTTGTGGTATTGGAATCATATGATTACCAGAAAGTGTGTTGGTTTTATTCAACAGTTCATCCCATCCCACCTCTCTTAATTTTTGTAGCTGAACTTTTCATTTTTTTGATTAAGTTGACAGCAAGAAGAATATTTTGATCCTTTTGTTGTAAGGCAAGTGACAACTCATTTCTGATTCCCAATAAAAATTTCATCAAATGCATCACAAACACAAATGAGTAACTCTCCATCATCAATCAAACTTGCGACCATACTGCTATTATCATTATTAGCATCATCATCATGCACATTTTCGAGCACTTGTAATATGGAAAGACACATAGACATTAAACGGACAATAGTCATATAGTGTGATCTCCAACAAGTGTCCCCTGGACGGGTCAAACTAAGTTATTAATTTTTTCCTTTGCCGCTAACAATATCTCCCGTCTCCAAACCATTCACAAGCCTCTCATGTTCAAATTGTCTAAAGTTGTCTTTTCTTTTACATGAAACTCCAACAATATTAACAATCATAGTAGCGTATTGAAAAAAAAATCACCCATGGCTCGACTGTTCTTACACACTTCAACCATAACTAGTTGAAGTTGGTGAGAAAAACAATGGACGTACTTTGTAGACGGATTTTCATTCAATATGAGAGCATGTAATCCATTGTACTCACCTCGCATATTTGAATGTTATCATATCATTGACCTCTCATTTTTGATAAAGACAACTTATGTTCTGCAAACAATTTATCAATACATTCATTTAAAGTAATAGAACAAGTGTCATCCACATGCACAATAGCAAGAAAACGCTCAATAACAAATCTCATTTGTTCTTTAACTGAAATGTCCCGAGACTCATCAATTATGAGAGAAAATACATCATTTCCTATATATTTGAGAATAATACTTGTGATTGAAGCATCACAAGCACTTGATAATTCTTTTTGAGTTCTTCGAGACGATGTTGTATTGTTTTCAGGAGCATTCTCAAAAACCTTGCCTACTTCTTTGTTTCGCTAGAAGTACCAGTCAATAAATTCAATAAATCCTTTATTTAATGATGTTTTTGTCTTATCATATCCACGGAAAGACAACCCTTGTTTCAATAGGAATCTAGTCACATCTAAACTTGTTGTTAAACGAGTGCGATAGGCAATCTCATACTCATGCCTATGTTCTTGTAACAAATGTCACACACTCTATCTTTGATTTTGAAAACATTTAAGTAGGATTTTTGCATCATTGTGAGCACTGGCCGGACCACTAACATGTTTATTACATATTTCTATGGCTTTTTTCCAATTACTCATCCCAACATTAGTAAATGCTTCTTCTCCTGTCTTACATTTTCTGTGCGTATTTTTAAAGAGATAGCACCAAAAACAAAATCTGGCATCTTTTGATATGCTATATTCCAACCATGCATATTTATCAATCCAAACACTTTGAAAACATCTAAAATCCTTACCATATTGTTTTCGGGGATAATTAAGACCAATTAGTTGACAAGGGCCTCTAACCAAATACTTTCTTCGAACTTGGTCTCTAATAGAAAATTCATATTATGCGATTGGTTTTTGTAGGCTTAGGTCCATGACAGTATCATTCCGATTGAATTCCACACGAGAATGGTTTTCCTTACTTTTATTCTCATGAAAGTTCTCATTTCACAAATTTATACATAACCTATCAAAATTTACCAAACTTACTAAATTAAAATTTTATCCTTCAATATCAACCCAACAACACACACTATAAAAACCAATCTTCACACAAATTATTAAACAAATTAAAACATATTCAAAATTAATTAATCAATAATAAATCACAATGACAATCACAATTCTATACAAAAAATATTCAAATTATAAACTAATAAACATACTAGAATTTAAAATAACATTGTTATAGCTATAATCATTATCACATATATTACAAAATTAACTACTAACTATAAAAATATATATAAAAAAAAAATTAAAATACACAAACAAATAAACTTACAATCTTTTAGTTATCAAGGCAGTAAGAAAATGAGCTTATGAAGGCAGCAGTCGCCGACAAATATGACTGGGGCGGCGTCCAGCCACTGCTGTAGTCATTGGTTGCCGCTGCTGCCTGCTGTGGTTGTGGTTTGTTGAGTTTGCGTCGGTCGGGCAAGGAAAGGGAAGAAATGTTAGGCTTAGGCGTGAATTGGGGGAAAATTGATTTAGAGCAGCAAGTAGTTTAAATTGAGGAGGTGTTTAGTTGCAAAATTCATTTCTCGAAAAGTCCTTTTATGTTGTTTTTTACCCCCTAGTAAAACAACGTCAATTTACTAAGGGGTAAAAAAAAAAAATCTAAAGACTGTCATCGTCTTCTTCGTGCGATCGAAGGGCAGGGTGGCAACACCTCCCGCCCCTCCTTGTGTCCTCCGTTGGAGAGAGTACAACCTTACAACAATGATGAAAAAATTATTAGTGTAAATCATTTTGACTATTATATTCTACGGTACTATAATTTTGTATACAATTTACCAACTATTTAAAACCTACGCATTATACCTTAGGCCAAAACTTACTAGTATAATTTTAAATTTTATGTTTAATTTAATTTCACCACGAGAATGAACATAGATCCAAACACACTATATGATATGATGTAGATATAATCAAAAAAATTCATTATAGGAAAATTAAAATATATATAAAAATTATTTTGACCATTGGACTCAATTTTTTAATTATATATATATGATGTATCTATCTATTTCATACTATTGTTTCTTGAACAAAAATAAAATAAAATAAAACTATATTAATAAATTTTTTGTTTTAAATTTAAAAATATATTATAAAGATGATTGAAATATGTTTGAAATAAACTATGTGACATGATTAAGATCGAAAATAACATGTTATAAGGAAAAATCAATTTTGTGAGTCACTTCGAATAATGTACTACATTATTATTACAACTTTAAAATGAAAAAGTCCAAGCCCGACTTTAAAATGAAGCTGAACAAAAATTAGGGAACCCGCTGAGGAAGGTTGTTGTTGATCTCTTTGGAAATTAATCCTATAAGAGAAATCCCTTCCTAGTCCTCCCCATCCATCATTTAAAATAAATCAAGATGGGTTTGGCTCCAACCATGGTGCAAAGAGTGATGGTCATTACATAAATAACTCCTTATATTTAATAATAAAGAAATTTTATCAGTGATAGTAAAAAAAATCAGGTAATTTAACAGAACTATCAAACAAAAAATAACTTGTTCGTCATTTGCAATCACAATGCACAAACAATCCACAAACACAATATTTCTTTAATGTATGCGAGAGTAAGGCTCCTTACGTCCCTCTTTATTTTTTTGTTCTTCGTAAATTTGTAAAATTATCACATTTTGCCCCGCCCATTTTTTTTCCTTTTGTTCTTGAATTCATTCTCATCTTTGTGACATTCCGATTATTTTTTGCTCTGTTAGATCTCAGTTTGGCAGGGGATTCACTTGGCAGTTTCAGCCCCTCTGTTGCGAACTTTCTTGCTGGCTTCGATTTAAAAAACCTGCTCCTCTTCAGTCCCATTTTATGTGTCATCAAAGGAAAATAAACACAATAATATAATACTATTTTAAAAATTTTTAACTACAAGAGTACAAAATTAGGAGGAGGAACTCGTCATTTTTTTTTTTTTGGATGGAATGCAAAGCTCATCACTTACCTATGTCATTTTGTAGAAGTTCACACTTTTATTTAAAATGCATATTTGACATGTAGCTATAAATTTTTAACAAAACATGACATTCCGTTAGACACGGACGCGAAATACTTGACGAAATGGTTTTTTGAGGGTAAAATCGTCCAGTTACCTATTCTTTTGTCTTACTTTCCAGTATTTATTATATTTACAAAATAAACCCCTAATTGTTTGTCATTTTTACATATTCACCACAGTCTTTCATTATTATCATTTTTTATTTGTCCAATCTCATAAATTTATTTTTATTTTAATTATATTACTTTCCTTATTTTTATTTCTTCCTTGATCATCATCTTTATCACTTGTTTTTAGTAAGTATTACTAATCTTTTAATTGCAACATTTCTTTTCATAAATAATAACAATTATCGTCCTAATAATTATTAGATTTAATTTTAATTATAATATTTATTTCTTTTTATTTTTATTACAATATTATATTTAAATTAGTTATTGCCCCGTTACTATTTTCCTGTTTATTTAATATTCTATAACAAAAAAAATTTTTTGTTGTGAAAAATATCTGATTAAGTAGGTGGGAAGCATGATGACCCTTTTATTAAAGTTTAAAATTTACTGGTACAAAAAATGAGGGGATATAATGACCTTCCCTCTTTTGGTAAAAGGAAATACCAAACAACAAGAATTACACTTTAACCATTCTAAGGTTTGGGACCAAGCAACTGTCAAGCATAACTAGTCCCTTGACCCATCTAGAGAGCTGGAGAGCTCCCCCAACAAAAGTAACTTGTGCGATGCTTGCTTGCCATGCTAAGTTGTCTGCCACTATGTTACCCTCCTTGTATACATGAGAGATAACAAGGTGAAGATCCATGAGTTGCCAAATCTGTCGCACAACCGCAAGATGTGCCCAAGGCACCTTGAAAATTTGCCTCACCATCTACACTAGAGCTAGAGAGTCAGACTCCACCTCCACTCCAGTCATGCCCAACCTACGACACTCCTAAAGGCTGAGAAACAAAGCATGCGCTTCTGCATCCAAATTTGTGCCATAGCCTAGATACACTGAGCCAGCAAAAGCCATTGTTCCATAGCCATCCCGGACGACATAAGTCTCATAACCTACGCCAAGGTGGCTAGGATTTTACAAGGTAGACCCATCTACATTCAGCTTCTAAGTACCCAAAGGAAGCGACCAAGCTATGGCCTTGGCTTGCATCTTTTGCGGCGAGGCCAAATTAAGAACCAAGCCGGCAGTCACCCATACCCTGTCAATGTGCAACTCCCCTTCAATCGGTCGGGCCTGGAAGGCCAATTCCATCAATCCCCTTACCTCCCTACAGAACCCTCTTGTAGTCGAAGTCTGTATATCATGAATCCACCTATTGCGAGCTTTCTACACCACCCAGACTAAAAGAGAAGGAATCAAATGGACTAGCTCCTGATGTACTTTCGAATTACCCTTAAACCTCCAATAAAAGGCCATCCTATCCCAAATCAAAGGCAGCAATGAGATGTCCAATAATTGAGAGAATTCCCCCCCCAAACTTACGACAGCATAGAACAGTCTGTAAAGATGTGCTAGATGGTCTCAGCCTACTCATAGATGGCATATTCCTGTAACTTAATTATGATTTTCTTATCTTTTAAGAATCACAATCCTTTCTTAATTACTGGTTTCCTTTTTTGTTTTTGTTTTTGTTTTTGTTTTTTCCCTTCTTCATTTCCTCTTATTTACTGCTTTCATTCTCTTTTTATTTTATTTTTTTCCTTCTTTTAGTCATTTCCTTATTTGCAATCTGTAGAACCACCACCACCACTAAACCACCAAACTTCCATCATTACCACAATTATTGCGCTGAACGACTTCCACCACCACCACTATTCTCATATGAAACCAGCACAACCACCGTTGCCACAACCAATTTGCAACTAGAAATGCAAAAAATATAAGAAAACACTTTTCTTTTTTTTTTTTTGATAGCTGAATTTGTCAGAGATTATTCTTGTTTATAGCATGAGAAGTTTTTGAAAAGATAAACTACATTAACAGCACTGAACATCACATGTACATTCATTAATCTCAGACAATGAAAATGACCAGCAAAGCAATATCATTTTTCCTCCCCCATTATTTCTTCGTAACTTTTATAAAATGATCACATTCTGCCCCACCCATTTTTTGACTTTTCTTCTTTAATTTATTCTCATCTTAGGGACATTTCAATGATTTTTTTTTACTGTGTTTGATCCTAGTCCGACAAGGGATGCGCTTGGCAGTTTTCGCCCATCTATTGTGAACATTCTTGTGGTCCTCGATTAACAAAACCTCTTCATCTTCAGTCAAATAGCCATTTTTTGTCATAAAAGGGAAAAACAAAATAATATATTACTATTTTAATAATTTTTAACTACAAGGATACAAAATTAGGATAAGGAACTCATTACATATATATATATATATATATTTGTTTTACTCACCAATCACAATGTATTTCTGTATGTGCAAACTTTTCTTCCAAGGTTTTCAATAGAATAAAAATGAAGCGTATCACAACTTAGTAAGAAAGTAAAACATCATCATTGAAAGGCTTCCGTATGTAGATAATAACTTATGATCCAAAAGGCAGTATATAATCCTCCATTTCAGCTACCAATTAAGTATTCATCTAGATAAAAACCCGTGGATAGTAGTGGCAATTACATAAGGCTCTGAGCTTCATTTGACACAAGAAAAGTCTCAGTCTAGTCTCGCTTTCATTTTCTTGATGGCTTTCTCCATTCTTTCTACATTCTTTGAGAAAGTTGCCCACTATTCCGCTGTCAAGCTTATCCCTTTAGAAGTGGGAAGTTGTTTGCCACCTTTGTTGTAATACTCCCTCATTGACACCAATGTCTTCCCTCTGATTATAATGGTCACCCTTTTACTTTCTGATAGTCTGCAAATGATGAGATCGCCATAATTGTCATACTCTTTATCCTTGTTTTTTTTCTCTACTTGTTATCGCCACTGTTTTTTTTTCCCCCTCTTATTCTTTCCTCTTCCTATCCTTCTTGTTGGTATTTTTGTATCGTAGAATTGTGTTCATCCAGGAAGGAATTCATGACCTGACGGATGAACTTCTTCCGGGTCGGCTTGGAGAGGTCCATGCCAATCTTCTTGCATGCAAATTTCTTGACATTGTACTCAATGACCTCGTCCATGTTGGAGTTCCTTAAGATTTCAATAATGGTTTCCTTGATTCTCTTTTTTATTTTAAAGTACTTTGTTTCACGAATTAAATCTTCCCTTTTGTTCACCTCTGTTTTATTAGCAACAAAATTTTGTTTGGGGAGATCACATAAGGGTTTTCACAGAAAGGAGAAAGATGAGAACATTTCTCATCATATATTAGAGTACATTAGAGAACATCTGTACAAAAATTATCTCTTTTACAAGTCGACTTTCAAAACAAACTTTCAGCTGCTTCTTAGAAAGGTGTCCGTACTGTCACATGAAAAATGGGTTTCGGGAGATGATGAAAATGGTGAGTGACAAGACCATTTACGACCTCGTTTAGAGTATTTTATTTTTTAATAAAAGGAATGAAAAGAAATTTGTTTTTGTTATAATTATCTTTATATTATCAAAACAATACTAAATTTAAAATTCTAAAAAACTCTACTATATATGTATTTATGGAGGGAAAATAAATAAGAAAAATTTCTGGCACATTTTGAAAAAAGATTTGCACAAAATCTGTATGTTAAGAATCTAAATTGTTACATTTAATTTACATATTTTATCATGAATTTTTTCACTCTACTTGAAAAAATCATAAAATTTTATTATTTAATTCAAGCACCAAACATTACAACCCCGCCCCAAAAGAGAAAAGAAAAATTAAGGGAAAAAATCACAAAGCCTTAGCACATTTTTGGAAAAACACTTGCACAAAATATGTATGTTAAGAATCTAACTTGTTAGATTTAATTTAAATATTTTATCCAAAATTCGTTTACTTTATTTGCCAATATGTTATGAAATTGATGAATTAATTCAAGCTTGAGAAAAAAATCAGAGGCAATTCCCGTGATAATACCTATCTTCTTTCTCAAGCCATTGCCCTGTGAATGGGAAACACCTTTTTCTCATCTCCTTTTATTTATTGGTGCTAAATTAGTCTCCTCATCTCTTGTGCGGATGATGCTAGGATCAATCCTTTGGCCATCCCAGTTCATATTCCGATCGTTTAGGAATACGCTACTAGCAAAGCTTAGGCAAGAAGGAGATAGAGATAGTCAAGAGTGCACTCTACCTCTTGGGGGCTAATACAACATGATTATTGATTTCACCGCTAGAAGAGGGGTCCGAGCAAAAGTTAGGAAACCCATTCTAAGGACCATGGTTGATTTGTTCATGAACTCAGGTAGAACTTCAGATTGAAGAAGTAGTTGTTATTGTTGATCTGTTTGGAAATTAATCCCATGAGAGAAAGACCTTCCTAGTCCTCCTCCATCAATGAATGCAAATCAATCAAGATGGGTTTTGTTTGGCACGACAATGGTGGAGAAAGTGATGGTCATTATAAATCACTATGAGCGAAAAAAACAATAACAAAAATTTTTTAGGGGTACTAAAAACATCCAGTAATTTAATAGTTAGACTATCAAACAAAAAATAACTTGTTAGTCATTTGCACTCACAATGCACACATAATCCACGTACACATTGTTTCCTTAATATTGTAAGGGTAAGGCTCCTTACAGCCCATTTGATTTTTTATTTCTTCGTAACCTTTTTAAAATGATCACATTTGGCCCACCTATTTTCCCCTTTTTCTTCTTGAATTTATTCGTAAATTTTTTTAAATGATCACATTCTGCCCCCACCCATTTTTTCCCTTTTCTTCTAGATGAGAATAAATCAAGAAGAAAAGGGACATAGCCTTACCCTCAAAAATATTAAGGAAACAATGTGTATGTGGATTGTGCGTGCATTGTGAGTGCAAATGATGAACAAGTTATTTTTTGTTTGATAGTCTAACTGTTAAATTACCGGATGTTTTCACTATCACTAAAATAAATTTCGTTATTAATTTTTTCTTCTTCTATAAATATAGGGAGTGATTTATGTAATGTCCATCACTTTCTCCATTGTCGTCGGCCAAACAAAACCCATCTTGAGTGATTTTCATTCATTGATGGAGGAAGACTAGCAAGGGAATTCTCTCATGGGATCAATTTCCAAACATATTAATAATAACAACAACTTCCTCAAACGGAAGTTCTACCCAACACTACAAAAAAAAATGCCTTTGGTGCGACACCAATTTTGGTCACCAAAAGCTAAAATCTGGTCACTAAAGGCTTTGGTGACCAGAAAAACCTTGGTCAGTGGGCGGTCACCGAAGCTCGGTCACCAAAGGGTCGGGTGACAGGTTGGTTTGGTGACCAAAACGTAGTGGTCACCAATTACTAACCAAAACTATTGGTCACTAATTTGGTCACCAAAGGGACATAATCTGGTCACCAAAGCCTAGCCCTTTGGTGACCAGAGAAAATGTGGTCAGTATTTTGGTCTCCAAAAATGACCTGTTAACGCCGTTTGTTTGCCTTTAGTGACCACTTTTTTTTTTTTTTAAGACAAACTTTGGTGACTACTTTTCTAG
Source organism: Leptodermis oblonga (assembly GCA_016801395.1). Lineage (NCBI taxonomy): Eukaryota > Viridiplantae > Streptophyta > Magnoliopsida > Gentianales > Rubiaceae > Leptodermis > Leptodermis oblonga. Next base: position 16,533,498 of record CM028755.1, on the reverse strand, counting down.
TCACCAATAATTTAAATTAATAATTAAATTCACATTATTAGTGACAATTTTGGTGACCGAATTTGTGGTCAAAATCTAGTCTTTGGTAACCAGAATTCCATCACCAATTCAATACATAACAGTAAACAATATTGACATTTGGTGACCAAAACAGTGGTCAACAAAGCAATAAATTCTCCAAAAAAAAAAAAAAATACAAAAAGAGCTTATATACTTCTAGCTCAATTAAAAGCTATTTCATTTCAAATCATAGAATAATACAATGTAGCTTATAAATTTACATTAAACTTTATACAAGCTCAATTCTCGAATTCAATACAATAGCAACCAAAAGATGTAAAAAGATTATCAACATCCCTACACCACTAAAAACAACACATTGCTTTTCTATCATGATCCCTTCATTGAAGGAAGAAGAATCTTAAACCCACACAAGGAAGAATTATCTGTTCAGTTAAGAGTTTGAAAACAAAAACATTCTTACATTCTTCATGATACATCTCTTCAGGAATTGGAAAGTTGCTCAAAATCCCTGAAATTGCACGATATTGAGCATCTAACTGCAAACTGATAAAAGATGTAACTGAAAAACTCACAAGTTAAAATGACATCCATCTATATGCATGACTCATAATTAGTAGAAAGCAACCATAGAAGAAACAGAAATTTATCTGCAAGAGTCAATTGCCCTTAAGTGCTGCAATTCAAGCCTAGAAGAAAAAAACCATCACGAGATAGCTTTCCTATAAAATTTAAATCTTAATATACCAAACTACCACAGCAGATTGCCAAACCATCTGAAGAGTTCTCAAATAGAATATTGTTTCAACATGACCATAAATGTACTCACCATAGAAATAGAGCATATTAGAGAAATTTATCTATCAAGGAAAATAAGACTGTATATATACCTTGCAAGACTTCAAATAATATCTGAAAATATAGAGCTTTTTACCGCAGCAATTGATGGGATATCAGACTGTCCAGGAGACCCATGTGACACATCCATCCCAAGAATTAAGGTCGGAACCTTGGACACGACCGGAATAGAAGGTGAATATTCAACAGCCAGCATAGAATTCAAACCACCAAGCTGTCCAGATGACGGGTGGATGAGTCAATGTATAGCAATTATTGAAGCCACATGTACTTCCAAAAATAAAAAGATGAGCATCCTAGAAAGCTAAAGAATTCCTAACCTTTGCATTGACCTTGAGGAGAACATTGGTCAGATATTGGTCATTAACCCTAGTGGGAGCAATGCATTGAGTAACGATATCATAGTCAGCCAGATTCTTCTTTTTCCAGGGACCTGAAAGATACATTGGGACATGTATAAACCGAACGCAAAAAACCACACAAGGGTAATAAAATCCATCCATAAATATGTACATGGGATAACTTCACCAAAGCAGTAAGGTAAGACCAACCATAAAGATCACAGTTTTTCCTCTCTGGGAGGAGACAGAGAAGGAACTTAGGTGCTCCAGGAAGTTTTGACTGAATCTCTTCAAACATTTTCTCCACCCGAACAAGAGGGGGTGCACGTCTGTATTGCGAATGCTGATTCCGCGGAAGCAAGCATATCACAGGCTGAAGCCAATCCAGATCCTGCTGTTGCTTTAAGCAGACCACCTCCACTTCCACCCCTGCTCAGACCATTAGTTGCTCTGTCATTGCTGGACTCATGGTTAAAACGTGATAGCAGTGATGATTGATAGACGAATAAACTAACAAATAAGTAGTAATATGAGGTCTCAGTAACAGAACGCTGGCATAATGGTAAGCTTATATATGCTGAAATGCACACCTTATTACAAAAAGGGTTATGAGAATGCAAACTAGACAGTAAGAATAACAATAATAAAATTCTTGTAAGCTAAAAAAATAAGATTTGGTTTTAGTCCTTACCCAACAAAAAGATGAAAAACACATCCTGGTGCACTGCAAAGGAACCAGGACATAAGATATAGCACTGCATTTTTTTTTTTTTTTTTACTGCTTTTACCCCTACATTTCTTTAATGAAATAATTCAAACTTCTCCTTTATTTTTGCAAAAACAGAGAAATTACTGCAGAACACTTCCAGTTTCACAGTATTTATATATAAACCAAAAGGAGTAGTTTGCAGTAGCTCTCCAAAAAGAATCCAAAAAATTACAAAGAAACAGAAAGGTATTCAGCTGCAGAAAGAAAAAGACATGCACAGCAGCTGCTTCTGCAGAAAAAAAAAAAGAAAGAAATTTGTAGAGTCCCAAAAGGCAAAAGTAACGCAGAACAGAAGGAAACATAAACATAAACTACCGTAGGAAACAGATAGACATTCAGCTGCAGAACAAAATATAACGCGGAAGAAAAAAAATCGGAAAGAAACAGAGGAACATTGGTTGAAACAGAAATTAAGCAGACAAATTAAAAATTAAAGAAAGAATGAAAATGACAAGCATAACATTGAGCAGCAAGAGAAAGAAAAAAGGAACCAAAAGCAAAAGTAAAGAAAAGGAGACAGAAAGTTATTCAGCTGCAAAAGAGAAAGAAAAAGACACGCACAATGGCTGCTTCTGCTGCAGAAAAAAATATAAACAAAAAGAAATCTGTAGTCTGGAGAGGCAAAACAAATGCAGAACAAAAGCAAACAGAAACATAAACTAACGCATTGAATTGAAACATTCAGCTGCAAAATAAAAAGAAAAAGACACGCAGAGCGGCTGCTTATGCTGCTGAAAAAAAATTGAAACAGAAAGAACTCTGTAGAACCATGAGATCGGGGAGAAACACAAGAACACAGACAACAGAAAAGAAATCAAGCAAGGGATAGAGGATTTTACCGTAACTCAGTACCTCAGGAATGCTGACCCTTCCCTTCCATCTTCAGCCATTAGCGTTAGAAATACAAAAGGAAACAAATTTACAAACTTAATTCATCTATAATCATATTTTCTTGATAAAGATACCTTCTTTGGGAGATCCAACCACTTGGGCCCTCATCAGTATAAAAAATGGTGACTGAAATTCCATTTTTGGCCAGTGAGGATGCACATAGTGCCCTGGGGCTGCACCAAGTATTCAAATATTACCAAATTTGTGCTTAAGTTAGCAAATCAATCCGTCAATATAGAGCAAGAATTGAGCAAAGAACAAAGCATAATAACCCTTAAAAAATAAACCCAATAATACAAACATCCCACCTCATCAAAACTTCTTCAAAGTTCCAACCTCGGAAAACAGAGCCCCGATTACCTAAAAGAGGAAAGGTAAAACTTTTATTTCTCAAATAGAAACAAAAATAGAAAAATAAAGTATCATCAGCCACAAATGCGTTTGTACATAGATACCTTCTTCTCGCCCAGGAAGTTTCAGATCTCAATGCATCGGTTTGAGTTGGTGACTGACTCCGCATCTTTTTACCTATAATCCTTGGCGACGCCGACAATGAGACTCTCGGATGGCTGAGCGCCGTTGGAATCTCAGTGGTGGCCTTGCGTGAACCGACAAAAGGAGAAGTAGTACGATGGGCTACTGTTCTGAGAGCTACGGGAAGGAAGAAGAAAGATGTGCGTTTGGTGAAGGTAGCGGCTGTGGTGCAAAATTGGGGGCAAGTTAGGGTTGAGAGTTGTAGGTGACTATCAAAATGGAGGGATATTTTGAGTCTGTGTTGGGCAAATTCTTTTTAAGAAATTTTGACTTAGTGCCTTATTTTTTAAGCGAAAATTTCAAAGTGCTGGAACCCATTTGTTTAAAAATTCAATTCCCTCTCATTTATTTTTTTCATCTCTCTTTTTAATTAATAACTATTTGAAAGTAATTATCTACTAAATTTACTATTTTCCTTTTGTAACTGTTCATTTTAAAATTTTACTTTATAGCATATGGTACTCTTTCCTTTAAAATCATTTTTGGTATTCAAAAATATTCATTTAAATTATTGCTTAAATTTTTTTAGTCTAAAATTAAAATCATTTTATTGAAAATGATTATGTTCTTTTCAATTTAAAAAATAATGATGTGCTTGAAATAAATATATGGGAGTGAGACCATTCACAAGTAGTAGGATCTCTTAATATATACTACTCCCTCCATTGTATTTGAAAAGTCCATTTTCACAACTGTACAATATTTTATTGATGTCAAGATACAACACATAAAATAACTAATTTGACATAATTTGTTGCATTGACAAGTATTTTGTTCAATTTATATGTATCACTTTTCAATTCAAAAGTAACATTTTCAAATTGACAAGTATTTTATTTTTATTTAAAAGTAAAACTTTTATATTGACAAGTGTCACTATTATATTTAAAAATATCACTTTTAGCTTTACAAGTATCATTGTTACATTTAAAAGAACACTCTTACATTGATAGGTATCAGTGTTATATTATGTAACACTCACTTTATCAATCATTGTCTTATATTAAAAGTAACACTAATATTAGAATAGTCTCATATTTGAAAGTAATATACAAGTATAATGTAACTTTTTACGATAAATTGATCTTCAATCCAAGAATATAGACTTAATTATCAAAGAGCATAACCTCAAAAGTATATCTGTGACTTTGAACAATATACTCCTCATTTTAAAAGTCAAGTTTATTCTTAAGTATCACTTTCGAGTTCAAAAGTGTAACTGTTAATTTGTACAATAAAGTATATTGTACAAGTTTCACATTTTCCAACTTTGAAAGTTGCACTCTCAGCTTGATATGTATCAATGCTATATTTAAATGTAAGTTACATTACTCATTGATCCCTTAAGTTAGTATGTTGTATTTCATTTGGTCTTTTAATTTGAAGTTGTTTCATTATAGTCCCTTAAGTTAGAAATTGTTTCAAAATTATCCCAAAATCCAAATTCTGACAGTATTTCAGTTATTTTCAACAAATACATGAGTTGTTTCGAATTAAAGGGTGGACAAAATGATTTAATATTTATTTTTTAATGTTTTGTACGTATTAATGTTTGTGAATCGTATATATTAGTCAAAATTAGTTTAAATATTGTCATAATTTGAATTTGGGGACCATTTTAAAATAAAATTTCAAGTTAAGGGACCAAAATAAATCAATTTCAAGTTAATGGACTAAATAGATACAATATCTCAACTTTAGGGACCATTGGAGAGATTTAATAATTAATAATTACCACGGTTATATATAAAAGTAATACTCTCACCTTGACAAGTATCACGGAACTAATATATGGTCCATCATGAATTTGCCATATATGGTGTTATAGTGTAATTATTATAAATATAAACTAATATTATAAACATACTAACTTTGGTCAACTTGGGCAAGATACTTATTGTACACAATATATATATATATATATGTATATATTACATCACTTCATTGCTCCATTAACTTGTGACATTGTCTCCTTTTAGTTCATTAACTTTAAAACCATTTCATGTTCATTTCTTAATTTGAAAAATTGTTTTGAAATGGTCATGAATCAAAATACTGACCATATAAGTGGGCTAAAAAAGTTGTTATTGAAACTTCTTTTTCACTGATATGTCCCCATTTAGTGAGTATAGATTAGTTGTCATTAATTTAACAAGAAATTAATGTTTATTTAATGACTAGAATTTCTTATAACTAAAATTTATGATTTGGAGACCATTTTTTTTCACCACTTAAGACAATCAAAAAAACTATTTGGTGACCACCTATTTTTTCATCACCAAAAGTAGCCATTACAAGGAATACATTTGGAGGGAACCTTCCCACCATTTTTTGGGCAAAATTTGATGCACGGTTGACCACTTGTAAAATTGGAGGGAAATTTCCCGCCATTTTTGGTGACCACAAATCTGGTCACCAAAAGTTTCCAAACTAGTGACCAAAATGTTTGGTCACCAAAAGACTTCTGACCAATTATTGGTGACCATTAACGTTCTGGTCACCAATTTCGGTCACTAATAAGTCTCAATGTGGCGGGAAAAGTTCCCGCCATAACCTTTAGTGACCAACTGGTGACCACTTTCTTATTTGGTCACTATTTTCAAGCTGTGACCAAGCTTTGTTGACCAAACGTTTTTTTGGTCACCAAATGGTACGTTTGGTGACCAAAATAAATTTTGGTCACCAGGTGTCTGGTCACTAAAGGCCATTTTTCTTACATGGACAAATCAACCATTGGTCCTGAGAATGGGTTTCCTAATTTTTGTCCAGCCCCTCTTCTAGTGGTGGAATCAATAATCATGTTGTAGTAGCACCAAGAGGTAGAGTGCACCCCTGGCTATCTCTATCTCCTCCTTGCCCAAGGTTTGCTAGTTGTGTATTCGTGAATGATCAGAATATGAATTGGGATGGCCAAAGGAACGATCCCGGCGTCGTCCAAACAAGAGATGAAGAGACCAATTTAGCACCAATAAATAAAAGGAGGAGAGAAAAATGCGCTTCCCATTAATGAAATCTGATAGAAGGCCAATGGCTTGAGAAAGAAGCAATATTGATATTATAACGAGAACTGCCACATATTTTTTCCTCAAGCTTGAATTAATTCATCAATTTCATAGCATATTGGCAAAAAAGTAAAAAAATGCAGGAAAGTTTTTAAATTATAGCTAACAAGTTAGATTCTTAACATGCAGATTTTGTGCGATTGTTTTTCACAAAATGTGCTATGACTTTGTGATTTTTTCCCCCCTAAATTTCTTTTGGGAGGTGGTGGGGGGAGGTTTGGTTCTTGATTAATTAATAATTTTTTAAGGATTTTATCAAGTAGATTTAAGAAATTCATGATAAAATAAGTAAATAAAATGTAACCAGTTAGTACAGATTTTGTGCAAATGTTTTTCCAAAAATGTGCCATAAAATTTTCATTTTTATTTTCCCTTCATTTTTTTGGGGGGTGGGTGGGGGGCTTAATTTTTTGCTTCCCTTTTCTTTGGTTTTCAACTGTATCTTAGGGTTTTTTTTAGATTTTATAATATAATGAAAATAAAAAAAATAAATTTATTTTCATTCCTTTTTTCAAAATAAAATACTCTAAACGAAGTTGTAATGATCTCGTTACTCACAATTTTCATCATTTCCCAAAATCCATTTCTTAGGTGATAGTATAGACCCTTTCCTATGAAGCAGATGAAAATTAGTTATGAAAGTCGACTTGTGAAAGGGATAATTTGAGTACAGTTTTTCTCTATTGTACTTTAATATATATGATGAGAAATGCTCTAATCTTTCTCCTTTATGCTAAAACCCTTATGTGATCTCCCCAAATTTCTTTTTTGTTGCTAATAAAATAGATGTAAACAAAAAGGAAGATTTAATTCGTGGATGAAGGACTTTGAAACCAAAAAGAGAATCAAGGAAACCGTTTTGGAAATCTTGAGGAACTCCAACATAGACGAGGTTACTCAATGCAGTGTCAGGAAATTTACATCTGAGAAGCTTTGCCTGGACCTCTCTGAGTCGACCCAGAAGAAGTTCGTCCACCAGGTCATGAATTTCTTCGGTGGTGAACAAAATTCTACGATATAGAAAGCCCAACAAGGATAGGTAAAGGAAGTGGAAAACAATGGCAATAATAAGAAGAGGAGGGGGGGGGGGGGGGTTGGGGGGGGGCTCGGCGGGAATAGGATAAAGAGTATGACGATGATGGAAATGTCATCACTTGCAAACTATCAAAAAGTAAAAGGATAACTATTATAATTAGAGGGAAGACGTTGGTGTCAATGAGGGAGTATTACAGCAAAGGTGGCAAACAACTTTCCACTTCTAAAGGGAAAAGCTTAGTGGGAAACTTTCTCAATGGATGTGCAAGGGATGGAGAAAGCCATCAAGAAAATGAAATCGAGACTAACTGAGACTTGGCTTGTGTCAAATGAAGCTCAGAAGCTTATGTAACTGCCACTAATATCCGTAGGCTTTTTATCTAGATAGATGTTTTAATTTTCCTATTGATCTTTAAGCTCAAATTTTAATTAGACTTTGGCTTGAGTCTCACTCATAATATTATTAAGAAACTCTTTGAATTCTCTTCATCTAGCCCGTGTCATTAGGCCTACAATATTGTCCGAAGAGTCTTTTAAAAATTGAATATTTTTACTAAGTTGACCACTTTGACCGCCTTGCTGAAGTTGACTTTGAATTTCGTCATCATGCTAGCTCTTTCTGATAGGGGGCATGTTAATTGCAGGACCCGTTTTACTAAACACAGAATATTTTTTAAAATTTTAAATGATAAAAAGACAATAATATCTTCAAACATTTTAAATAATAAAATAATTTTTTAACTGGGCGATTTTTTTGGATAAAATAACAAACTGAGCGATTGTTCATGGAACAATCGCCCATGGTGGGCGATTATTCCAATAACAATCGGCCAGTGGGCGACGGTGGTGGGCGATTTTATCCAAAAAAATTGCCCACTATGGGCGATTGTTTTCGGGAAAATTATTTTGCACAAACGATTTTTTCTACAATTTGCCGGAAACTCGTTTTTCCGGTGAACAAGGACGAAATTTATATTAACATTAGTAAAATATAGCTGGAAAACACCGAAAATTGCAAGACCAAACCATAAGACGAAGAAGTAGGCGAAGGAGTCCACAGTAAAAAAACTTCCAATTTCACAACATATGTGTAGTAGAAAAGGGAAGGGCAAAACTGTCATTTCACGGCTCAAATATCGCTTGGATGTGCATAGTGATGTCGGATATGACTTTGACTAATTGTCAAATTCTTTGCAGCGGCGTCACCTACTGTTATTGATGTTGACATTTTAAAGATATTTAATTTTTTGTTGGGACTTCCATATTTTCAACTATGATTTTGATATCGGTTTGAGTTTAGACTCATTCTAGCTATATCTTCTAAAGATTTTGTTTCTTTTATTTCTCCTTCTGATATCATGCTCTGGTGCTAGGTTGATGCCACTTAGTCCAATTATTTATTTATTTTCACAATCATCAAACCCTTGAGACCTATGACTATAGGTCTAACAAAGAAAAAAAAAAGTTTATATATCTCCTATTTCTACTACAAAGCAATGTCTAAGAATGATTTGTTTTATTTTATGTAAGTCTAAAAATAAATTTTGAATGTATATTATCACTCACATAGCCTATGTGTTTCCATAAAAACTTAATATCACACAAGTTTGCATGAAGTTCAATTCGTCATCAAGTCATTGTTGGGCCATATACGAAGGAGAATCCTTAAAATATAATTGACACAAACTCAGGTAAATCAAGATATGGAAATATTGGCGGCTGCGCAAATGGAGGAAAGTCTTTTGAAGGGTTGGTCGTAGTACTCTTACAGTAGTTTTGAAGAGTGGTTTCCTGATTTTTCCATTCTACCCATCTGATGTGCATAAAAGTGAATCTCTGTTGGGTCAAGCCCAATAGATAAAAACAAGGATAAAGAAGTTGAACATAAAGGCACAATTAAAGCCCAAATTCAGGTTCAGGTCGGAAAAACCTTATAAACTAAGCCTACAGTTGTGTTACGAATTTAGGTCGATCTTCAAAGCTCAGATCGGTAAAAACTCATAAAAGCTTGGGTCGGCAAGCGTCATAAACTAACTTGGTAATCTTAGGTCGGACTTTCTAACTTAAGAATGCCACAGCCTTTTTCTCACATTATTTGAATTGACCGATCTAAGATAGATAGACCGATCCGCCCTGCCTCACTGACGCAGTAGGTAAAAGTTGTCATAGATTAGGTTTCTCTACTCAATTGCATGCAGAAGTGTTCAGGCTTCCTAAAGTGACGAAGATAAGACCCGGTCAAATAATAGCGTCCACGCCACGCTAAACAGAAGGAGCAGGTGAACGAATCACTCATGAGGCTTCAACGGACACTTTCCAACTTGAGGTATATATGCTAAGTCTTCATACTTTCTAAGGTACGCAATCTTTACCATTTTCAAGCATTCATCTTCACTGTTTTCTCTCTCCAATTGTACTAACTTGACCGTCGGAGCCTATACAGGGGGGAAAGCCCCGCTTCTTTCCTTTATTATCTGAAATTGTCATCGGAACAGTGCGGATTACCTCTTCTTCATCAACCTGGCCGATCTGAATCGCCCAGACCGGTCTCCAGCTCATTTGTTCTTCGCTGTGAAGCTCCTTTCGAGTTGGGCCTTTTGCTTTTCGAGGAGCTTTATCGGGCCGCAAGAAGCATCTCCTGAAGTGAAATTTTTGCGTCACATCAACTGGCGCCGACTGTGGGGAGCGTTTGATCAAGTTATTTCATCAAATCTTCCTCACTTCTAAAGAAATTTGTTGAAATCATGACGCAAGCTCAAGATTGTTCAGGAACAGGTGCTTCTTCTTCTAACACCGCCGCGGATATCGTCATTACAACTGCTGCGGTCCCTACCGTCACCATCGCTTCCATCCCTCCCAATGATCCGCCAACTACAGCCGTCGTTGTCGAACCTCTCACCCCCCAACAGGAACAAGCAGAAAAAGAGAGGTTTTACCGTTTATTCCCACAACTATTTCACTTAATGAACCATATCGTTCCGGTTACCTCTACTCTCAATACGGAACCCCCCATATCCAGTATTACCACCACCACCCTAGGTGCAGCCGCCATAGAACCCCCCTTTAGCTCACAGGCTGTCCCCACTGTTCCCCCGCCAGGAACTCAGTTCAATCCTATGTCTGATCCTTCTGTCGTATTGATGTCCAGCCTCCCACCCCAGTCCATGACCGTTTCAGGATGCCCTCCCCATTCCGGGGGAGCTCACTTTCTTTCTGGGTCTAACTACATAGCTGGTCTCCTCACCCTCTCTACTGCAGCACTTGTATACACCACTTTAGCCCATACCCAGGTTGCTCCTACTTTTCCAGCCCCCTTCGGATTTCCTAACACACAACTCGGTAATTTCCCTTTAGCGACGGGTCTGCCTTTCCCCATGATAGGACAGCAGGCGAATCAGTTAGGTCAACTCAGCCTGGGCCCGCAGAATCAAGTAGGTCAGCCCGGCCTAGTCCAACCGTTAAACCAACCTAGTCACCTCGGTCCCGAAGTCAACCAATTAGGATATCTTGGGCACCCAGCTCCGTCAAACCAAGCTATGTTTCAGCATTACGGTTTGGGCACCAGCCGAGCCCTGCAGCCATCCACAGGATACTCTCCCTTGCTTAACCCGAGTTATTACCCCGGGCCCGGCGCGGGGAACTTCACTACTGGAGCACCACTACCGGCTTACCCCGGCATAGGGGGATACCCCGCAGGACAACCAGGGTATCCCCAGATCAGTCACGCCGCCCTTCTTGGATCTGGATATGCGCAGCTCGGACGAACCATGCCCACTTCCCGGGTGTCTCACCCATTCGGCTTGGAAATCCAAACAGCGCCTTTCCCCCTAGGCTACAGGGGCTTAGGTAAGATCGATAAGTACGACGGAACAACCGACCCCACGGCTCACTGGATGCAGTGCATGAGTGTGATAGACACCGCCAACTTATCTGACGCCAACCGATGTATGACTTTTCACTTGACTCTCAAAGGTCAGGCTATTAACTGGTACTGTACACTACCTCGAAATTCTATTCATTCGTTAGATCAGTTCGGTGACCTGTTTTTAGCCAATTTTATGGGTAATAAGATATTGTCCAAGCCTATTTCACACTTAATGAACATAACTCAAAGAATGGGGGAAGGGTTGCAGGCCTACATAGACCGGTTTAACGTAGAATCTAGGAAATGCCACGAAAAAGACGATAGGATAATGATGGGATCATTTATTAACGGGTTAAGATCAGGACCTCTAGCTACCGAACTTGCCCCCCCCCCCCCCCCCCCCCCCACTCGTATTTTGAAATGATGGTTACCGCTGTTAATTTTGCTGTAATTGAGGATGCCGCCGCCATAAAACAGGAACGAGAGAGAAGCTGTTCCGACCTGTATGGTAAGAGAAAAGCTTCTTCCCCGGTTCCTCCCCCGGGAGGAAATAAGAAACTAAATTTTGTGAATACTACTAACCCTATCCCAAAGACTGGGATAAATGTTAGTGCTGTGCAGGTAGCCGAGCCTTTTTCTGCTCCACGAGCTGACATATATGCAGCCATCCAACATCAAGGGTTGTTACCCCCGGCTCGCCCCATGACGGGCCCCGCGGATCGGCTCAATCCGGGCAGGTATTGCAACTATCATAAGCATATCGGTCACAACACTAATGATTGTAGAGATTTGGCTGCAGAAATAGCTAAGCTCATTCAAACTGGAAAGCTGCCTCAATACACACAAGTAGCCCCTTTGCCCAAACCAGCCGCTTCGGCAACGGGAGCGACCTACCGGATGCTACCGATGTGGAGAACCCGGCCATTTCGCCCGCGAGTGCCCCCAACCCGATCCCCGAGCCCCAAACGCCGGGGTTGGAGCCGACCTGACCATAGCTGGGGTCGTAAACACCATAGCTGGAGGACCAACCCAGGGTGACTCCAATCGCCAAAGGAAACAGGTATATAGACAGAGGAACAACATTCTAGGTAAGCGAAAAGCAGAAACCATGGCACCAGTTATTACTTTTGATGATAGTGATGTCTTTTTACCTTACAGTTGTGATGATCCGCTAGTGATCGATTGTTATATTTCCAACTATCAAGTACGTAGGACGTTATTGGACACGGGTAGCTCTAGTAATATCATTACAGTTAAGGCATTGACGGGATGTCAATTACATAAGGCACAGTTAAGTTCAGTACGAACTCCATTGATTGGCTTTGGCAACCACCATGTTATCCCTGTAGGACAACTGAGCATCCCAGTCACGTTAATAGCCGGTCAGCTAAAACGAACAGAAACCATAGACTTTGTGGTCATTGACGAACCTTCACCATACAATGTGTATTTAGGTCGGCCTGGATTAAATCAGTTCCAGGCCATTGCTTCTACCATGCATATGCTTTTGAAATTCCCCACCATGGGTGGGATAGCTGCTCTTCGTTGTGATGTTTTACAGGCTAAACAGTGTTATACGGCTTCCCTAAGGGAACCAACACCAGTAGATCGGAAGTCAAGAGGTGCGTCAGCGGTTCTTCCGACCTCCACACCACAAGCTTCGCCACCTATCCACCCCAGACAGACCGCTCATCCCACGAACATCACCGACCTGCCAGACGGCTCAGATCGGTCCATTGAAGCAGGGGCCGAGGTAAAAATCATCCCCCTGGCGGCCGATCCTAACAAGGTAATTAAAATTGGGGCTGACTTACCCCCTCAATTACAACATGATTTGCTTAACCTTTTACGTGAGTTCGCGGAAGTCTTCGCTTGGGGACCGGAAGACATGCCTGGCATTTCTCGAAATATCATTGAACACAGGCTGTCCATTGATGCCAACCATAGGCCGGTTCGTCAACGGAAACGTAACCTGGAGGAGAACGCAGCAGATACGTGGAGCTCGAAGTTAATGCCTTATTAGAAGTACGTATCATTCGAGAGGTGGACTATCCGGAATGGCTGGCCAACCCCGTATTGGTTCCCAAGCCCGACGGCTCGTGGCGTATGTGCATTGATTTTACCGACCTAAACAAAGCCTGCCCTAAAGACTGGTTCCCCCTACCGTTGATCGACGTTTTGGTTGATGCTATAGCTGGATTCCGTTTCCTTAACTTCCTGGACGCTTACAAGGGCTACCACCAGATCTTCATGGCTAAAGAAGACGAGGAAAAGACATCTTTCATCACGGATAAAGGTACTTATTGCTTTGTTACTATGCCTTTCGGTTTGAAGAATGCCGGAGCTACTTTTCAGCGTTTGATAAACAAAATTTTCAAAAATCAGTTAGGTAGGAACATGGAAGCATATATTGATGATTTGCTTGTTAAAAGTAGGAATGAGTCTGCCTATTTGCTTGATTTGCGTGAAACACTTGAAACCCTTGTCCAATATCAGTTGAGGTTAAATCCAAAAAAATGTGTTTTTGGAGCTACTTCGGGAAAATTCTTAGGTTATATGGTTTCTGAGGGGGGTATATCGGTTAATCCAAAGAAAGTAGAAGCTGTATTGCAAATGCACCCACCTAAATCAATTCGCGAAGTGCAACAATTAACGGGTAGACTAGCGGCCCTGAATCGTTTTTTAGCTCGGTCAGCAGAGCGAGCCTTACCATTTTTCAGTATTTTAAAGAAAACAGATAAATTTGTGTGGACTCCAAATGTCAAATTGCTTTTGAACAACTAAAAACGTATTTAGCCTCTTTGCCATCTTTAACCATGCCTATTCCGGGAGAACAATTGTATATGTACATAGCTACCACCAAATCTGTAATTAGCTCGGTCTTACTTCGAGAGGATAACCGGGTTCAAAGACCCATCTATTTTGTTAGCAAAGTGTTGCAGGCAGCAGAGAAGAACTATTCTAGCCTGGAAAAGCTAGTCTTGGCTTTAATCCACTCCACACGGCGTCTCAGACCTTATTTCAACTCCCATGGAGTCACCGTCTATACCGACGCACCTCTCAAAGCCATCTTACAAAAGGCAGGAGTTTCGGGTCGTCTCACCAAGTGGGCTATCGAATTGGGGGAGTATGATATCACCTTTACCCCTCGCACCGCAGTCAAAGGGCAAGTGTTGGCAGATTTCATAGCTGAAGGGGTATCAGACACCCAGGAAGACATCCTCGGCCCGGTACAAAAAACCGATCTTCTTTTAACTGTGGCAAAGGGTGACGACTCGTGGACGCTTTATGTAGATGGTGCTTCTAGCCAGTCCGGATCGGGTGCAGGGATCATCCTCACCAGTCCTATTGGAGAAATCCACACTTACGCTTTGCGATTCTGCTTCACGGCCACAAATAATGAAGCAGAGTACGAGGCCATGATAGCCGGTCTGAAGTTAGCTCGGAAACTTGGGGTCGGAAATCTAAAAATTTGTTCGGACTCTCAGCTCGTAGTCAAACAAATTTTGGGGGAGTATAAGGCTAAGGATCGACAAATGGAGGCATATTTAGCACTGGCGCAGCAGCAACTAAAATTTTTTCAAAATGGACCATAGAGCGAGTTCCACGGAGCAAAAACACAAACGCAGATGCCTTGTCCAAATTAGCTTCCTCGGTTTTCTCTCATCTGACTAAAAGCATTCTAGTGGAAGAGGTACAGAATAGAAGTACAGCCGAGCCAGCGATCTTGTCAATAAGCGAGGGTCGGGATTGGAGATTTCCTCTCTGGCAATACTTGAAAAATGGTACTCTACCAGATTCACGAAAGGAAGCGCAGCGAATAAGAAGAAAGGCTGAACATTATCAAATAATCGGGGAAGATCTGTACAAAAAGGGTTTCTTAATGCCCTTGCTAAAATGCCTGAGTCCGGGAGAAGCAGATGCCA
Source organism: Leptodermis oblonga (assembly GCA_016801395.1). Classification (NCBI taxonomy): domain Eukaryota; kingdom Viridiplantae; phylum Streptophyta; class Magnoliopsida; order Gentianales; family Rubiaceae; genus Leptodermis; species Leptodermis oblonga. The sequence goes on along the minus strand of CM028755.1, from coordinate 16,518,196 downwards.
CGCTGAAAGAAGTACATCAAGGAGATTGCGGGTCTCACATTGGGGCTCGGAATTTGGCTAAGAAAATAATTGGGGCTGGGTTTTATTGGCCCCGGTTATTCCAGGAAGCAGTAGAATTCGTTCAAAAGTGCCCCAGTTGCCAACACAACGCAACAATTCACCGGTTGCCGGCCTCCAGCTTTACAGGGATAATTGCCCCTTGGCCTTTCGCAGAGTGGGGAATAGATCTCATGGGGCCGTTTCCTAAGATCGGTTCCTGCCATTATCTTATCGTAGCCATAGATTATTTTACAAAGTGGGTAGAAGCCGAGGCATTGACAAACATTACCGGACGAACTGTAGCTCGATTCCTTTGGAGACAAGTCATCTGCCGGTTCGGCGTGCCCAACTCGGTTATCTCGGACAATGGGACCCAGTTCGAATCCAAAGAATTTACTGCCTTATGTTCAAAACTCGGTATCACCCAGCGTTTCGCATCTGTAGCTCATCCTCCAGCAAATGGACAGGTGGAACTCACGAACCGAACCCTGTTGCACGGGCTGAAAGCCAGGTTAGAAGATAAAGGCAAAAATTGGGTAGAACAGCTGCCTCATGTGCTATGGTGCCACCGGACTACGCCTAAATCGGCTACAGGGAAGACCCCTTTCGAGCTAGCCTTTGGAGTCAATGCTGTTATCCCCCCAGAAATACTAAGTGGAGCCCCTAGAGTTATGCACTTCGAAAAAGATCAGAACCAGAAAAACTTGGAGCTCAGCTTGGATTTGATAGAGGAAGTTCGGGATTCAGCCTATGTACATCAACTAAATTACAAAAATTTAGTTCGGCAACATTACGATGCTCGAGTCAAACATCGAGCCTTTGTACCGGGAGACTTAGTTCTACGAAACCGAGCTATCAGCAAACCACAAGAACAAGGCAAGTTATTATCTAATTGGGAGGGGCCTTATCGGGTAATCGAAGCCCGACCTACTGGAAGTTATATTTTGGAAGATTTGCAAGGACGTATGGTTCCCCGGGCTTGGAACGCAGCACACTTAAGAAAATATTATCAGTAAAGCAGTCAGAGTTAAAGATGGAGAAAGCAGAAGTTGAGGCAACAAAAAGTATCCTTTAATCAAGCTCGGTTACAAAAGAAAGGGCTGAATAATACAAAATTCTTCGAAAGGGACCAGAATCAAAAAGAAATTCTAAACTACAGGCTAAATTAAGGAGGGACAAGCCCGATCTAAGAAAAAGCCGATCTCAGGAAGGAGGAGCTTGAGAAGAAGCTTCATCTGCTGTCTCCTGGGGGTCGACCACAGGATCCTCTTCGACGTTTTCCGGAATTGGAACACCGATGTCTCGGCATTCTTGCTTGATTTCCTCTACTAAATCGAAAGGATCGTGTCCCACCGGAAGCAAAGAAGTCCGGGCCATGGAGTCTGCAGGAGCATCTTCTACCGACCTGGAGCTTTTTAGCTCGTCCCAGCACAGAGTATACCCACACTGGATTAGCTCGAAAAAACGCCGGTTCACCAACTCCAGCAGGTCCCCCTCCTTAAACGCTTTCAACTCGGCCTGGCGAGCTGCTTCAACCTCTTCCGAGCTAACCCTCTCTGCAGCCTTCTTTGTAGCCTTTTCTGCAGTCTTTGTAGCCTCTTCTGCAGCTTTCCTAGCCTCTTCTGCAGCTTTCTCCAGGCCCTGGATCTTGGTCCCTAGCTAGCTAGACTTCGAAAGCTGATCCTGGTATTGCTTCATTAGCCCAGTTTTTTCAACTTCGAGCTCTGAATATTTGCTCTTTTCGAGCCCCAGCTGAAACTCCAAATCCTCAACGGCCTCGGACGGCTTCTTCGACCTTTCCAGCTCGTAACTTTGGGCTAAGATGTCCAAAGCCGTTGCCCTTTTCGACGTAGCAGCATAATTATAAGCTACCTGCAAAAAATCCGATCCGGAAGTGTCAGACGAGGTAATCATTATTCTTAGACATCAATGTAAGTTTCGATGCTTACCCTTTTTATGTGCGAAGCAAGAATGGCCTCCTGCTGCATCATCAGCTCCATATTCTTCCGGAGCTGGTTGCCTACCTGTACCACCTCCTCAAAGGATCTCTCAGTTTCGGCCTCCAACTCCTGGTAAGGCCTCACGTCCTCAGGCAGAGGTTCTGGTAAGTACACTTGAAGTATGGGCCGAGCCAGGGAGATCGGTCTATCCCTCTTATCCTTCAGCAATAGGACCCTTTCATTTGTTGACGGATCCACGGGTCCCCAAAGATCATCAGGCTTTGGCAAATCGGGATCATGTGTGGGGCCCAGTAGCGCTTGTGGAGCTTTGGCAGCCTTGGCTGCCTGGATTTCTGCCGGGGTCGGCCTGCTCTTTTTTGCGACCCGGGTCACCAATGCCGAGCTGGGAGGATCGGCTACCTCGACCTCTTCCGTAAGATCGATCTCAGCCGATCTTTTAGAAGATCCTGAAGCTGCAGCAGGTTTGTTGGTTTTCTTCTTCCTTCCGAACCCACCAAGACCACCTGAAAACAAGCAACATGCAAAAAATCAAAATCACCGGGCTACAGAGGAGGATACAATAAATAAAAAGTCAAGAGACAGGTATTTACTCTCTTTTTCTACATCGGGGGATTGGCTCAGCCCGGCCGAAACAAGAAGATCCTCTGTAGGAAATTTAGCCGAATATTTAACCGAGCTAGTATAGTTTTTTAGCGCCTTATAGTCCGATTGAACTCTGGGGTCGGACTTATCTCGGGTTTGTTCGACTGGTAAAATAAATTGGGACCAACGAGAGGGTAGGTTTGCTTCCTCAGCCTTCACCATAAAAAATCTGTTCCTCCATTGTTTATTGGTATCGGGGGAGTCGATAATAATTATAGGGCTATTCCTACGTTTCTGAAAGGTCACCCACCATTTACCATAAGGGTACTTACGGACCGTATAGAATTGAAAAAACAGATCTACCGTAGGTCGAACCCCAGCCCCAAAACACACATATATGAACCCTATTAGAAACCTAAGGGCATTTGGTACTAGCTGACTTAACCCGATGTGAAGAAAATCACACATCTCGTTCAACAAATCTACGGCCGGAAACCTCAGCCCAAAATTAATATGATACTCATAAACCCCGACCCAACCCGCAGAAACAGTATTTACCCTCTCCTCAGGCTCGGTAAACGAATCGGGACAGTAGGATCTATGTAATGGGCTAACCTAAGTTTTGTTAAATCTGCCCTAGTCATTTCTGATATTATTTCTTCGGGTTTAAACTCATGAGCGGCGGCCGAATCTACAGAATCAATACAAATATCACTATAATTGTAGATAATCGATCCTACAGAAGTACTCAAACATGCCATTAGCAGAAAAGAAAGGGAGAGGAACACTAACCTGCAGCCGGAACCTGACGTGATGCTCCGGTGCCTGAACTTCTCTCGGAGGCCATTGGAGACAGACGAACAGGGATAAAGGCACGGCAACAGAAGGATGACGACGAAGGGACAACGACCTGAGCAAAACTTGCAAGGACTGGAACACGACGATAAAATTCCGGCAAAACTCGTAAACTCCGGCAAAGGGAAGAAGAAGGAGGGTAAGGAAATTTTTTCTTTCTTTTCAGGAAAGCAAATAATGGAGGGGATCAAATGTTGGCTCTCGCGATTTTTATGGAGTCTCAAGAAGACCGAAGAGACGTGGGCAGACCAAAAGTTGTACTCATTAATGATACCTCGAGAACATAAACAGCCTCGGAAGTTGTATCGGTTGCTGTAATAAACGTGAAGGCGTGTCCAGACAAGTCCGCCTCTTCGAAATCCCGACCTAGGGTAGCGCAAAGGTACGTCTTTACGGTTGCATTAAATTGTCCAAATAGTCCGTTCAAATTCTTCAGATCGGTATTGCCATTATTACAAATGCATCGAATAACACTATTGACTGTAGATCGGATTTCATAGTCACAATTCAGATTTTTACCGTGTTAACGAAACTATAGGTCGGATGAACACTTGATAAATGCCTTAGTCACACTTTCAGCTTGGTAGAATACAGTATCATGCTTAGCTCAAAAAACCCACACTAGGTGCTTTATGTTGAATTTCAGCTCGGAAAAACGCAAATAGTATTAAGTTTTAGATCGGTAAAACCTAATACTGGGGGGACATGTTGATGTGCATAAAAGTGAATCTCTGTTGGGCCAAGCCCAATAGATAAAAACAAGGATAAAGAAGTTGAACATAAAGGCACAATTAAAGCCCAAATTCAGGTTCAGGTCGGAAAGACCTTATAAACTAAGCCTACAGTTGTGTTACGAATTTAGGTCGGTCTTCAAAGCTCAGATCGGTAAAAACTCATAAAAGCTTGGGTCGGCAAGCGTCATAAACTAACTTGGTAATCTTAGGTCGGACTTTATAACTTAAGAATGCCACAGCCTTTTTCTCACATTATTTGAATTGACCGATCTAAGATAGATAGACCGATCCGCCTGCCTCACTGACGCAGTAGGTAAAAGTTGTCATAGATTAGGTTTCTCTACTCAATTGCATGCAGAAGTGTTCAGGCTTCCTAAAGTGACGAAGATAAGACCCGGTCAAATAATAGCGTCCACGCCACGCTAAACAGAAGGCGCAGGTGAACGAATCACTCATGAGGCTTCAACGGACACTTTCCAACTTGAGGTATATATGCTAAGTCTTCATACTTTCTAAGGTACGCAATCTTTACCATTTTCAAGCATTCATCTTCACTGTTTTCTTTCTCCAATTGTACTAACTTGACCGTCGGAGCCTATACAGGGGGGGGAAAGCCCCGCTTCTTTCCTTATTATCTGAAATTGTCATCGGAACAGTGCAGATTACCTCTTCTTCATCAACCTGGCCGATCTGAATCGCCCAGACCGGTCTCCAGCTCATTTGTTCTTCGCTGTGAAGCTCCTTCCGAGTTGGGCCTTTTGCTTTTCGAGGAGCTTTATCGGGCCGCAAGAAGCATCTCCTGAAGTGAAATTTTTGCGTCACATCACCATCCAAGTTTTTGGCTTTTATTCTTGAAGTTATGCTCCTCTTGGTGACATTCTAGTGATAGCTTATTGCGTTCGCAGTCCGGCCAGGGATGCTTTTTGCATTTTTCTCCCATCGATTGGCAGATCCTCTATTCTTTCATCCAATTATCCTATTGTGTGTCATAAAAGACAAATCAACGTATTAGGGTTTCAATATCTATTAATTACAATGGTATAAAATTAGGAGGAGGAACTCATCATATATATCATAGTATAATAGAGAACAACTGTACTCAAACTATTGCTTTAAAAAAAGTATACTTTCGTAACAAATTTAATTTCATCTTTTGTTGGATGAGTGTTTTTACGATCACATGAAAAATGATGACATGATGAGAATGGTGACTAACGTGATTATACAACCTCGTTTGGAGCATTTTATTTTTAAAGAGAAATATTTTATTTTTATTTATTGTGACAATTATTAACGTATCAATACAAGAGTGATTTAAAAATTTAGAAAACCTTACTAAGTATTTATGAAAAAAATACAGTTGAAAAAAAGAAAGAAAAGGAAACAAATCTTTTATAGAAAAGTTGCAATAAATTGATGAATAATTGAAGCCACAAAAAAAAAAGAAAAAGAAAACAAAACCCAGAAACTCAAATCACCTTCTTGCACATTCAAGATCAACAAATAAAATCGATCATATGATGTGATGAAAAAAAGTCTCAAAACAAAAGCATATTTTTGACAACATCATTAATCAAAAATATCCAATGAAGTATAAATATTTGGAATTGTTCTACTTTTGGGAAACCAAAAAAAAAAAAAAAAGTCAAATCGTAAATTATAGGGGTGGAATTTCTAAGTGGGTTTTTGGTTTTAAAATTATGGCAAATTTTTGGAAAAACATTTGCACCAAAATTGATGAGAATCATACTTGTTAGATTTAAGGCTGAATTACATTTTTCCTCCTCTGGTTTGGGGAATTATAAAATCATCTTCCTAATTTAACTAAATAACAAAAAAAAATCTTTTTGACTAATGGACAAATTAAAATATCTTTCTAAGGTAATTAATTACAAAATTACCCTCTTAGTTTAGTTAAGTAACAAAAAGCCCTATTGACCAATAGAAAAATTAAATTTCGGTTCTTAGGGTTTGGATAAGTTAAAATGATCATTCTATTTTGATTATAAAATTGATCCATTTCAAAATCGAATAATGACAAACTATATATTTGGGAAGACCAAAGTGTCCCTCACTTAGGACCTGTTTGGCACTCCTTTTCAAAACAATTTTGCAAAAAAGTTTTCAAACATTTTGGTTTTAGACCAATTTGTAAAGAACATGATTTTCAAACTAAGTTTTACAATTTGTGTTTTGTCAATTTTTTTTTTATTTTTCTTGGCAAGTTTTCAAAAAAAATTTTTCTTCTGCGTTTTCTTCCTCTTCTTTTTTCTCTATTCTTCCTGTTTTTTTGCTATTCTTCCTCTTCTTTCTACTCTATTTTTTGGTATGCTATTTTCTCCTCTTTCTCCCTTCTTCCTCTTTCTTCCTTTTCTTTCAGAGCAAGTATAAGAAAAAGATTCAAGAACAAAGAGGCATATAGCTAACCATTCTCCTTTTTAATCTCCTCCCGGTGGCGCTTGCGGTTGCGAACCCAATCGGCAATGGTGGTGCCGCCATCGGATTCAGATTTGCAGTCGGGCAAATCGGGCAGAACCTCAATTCGCAAGATCCTGTAGGAGAAGTTACTGTCGATAAACGCGAAGGCGAAATCCGATTCCGCACTCGACGGCCCATGATAGGGCACCGTCGCTGCCACCCGCTCCCTTTCGCCCAGTGGAAAATCAGACTCCATCACCACCGAATATGCGTCCAATTGATTGCCTTTCAAACTTCTCATTCAAAGACACAGAAAACCCAGAACCAAAAAAAAAAGCTAAACACACCAAGAACAAACCAAAAAAAACCCAATAAAATGGAAAGAATAATTGGGTATAAAAATAGTTTTTACTCTGTGAAATGAAATCGGCAAAAAGGGACGTTGAGATTCAGTTCCAGTGTGTGTGAAATTAATAAATCTGTGGAAACCAAAGTCCAGATAAGCATGAAGCAGCTCCCCTCCGGCGATAATGAAAGGAGGAGGAGGGAAATTTGTTGGCTTATGAGAGCCTTAACCCACGTCGGTGGGTGCTTCTTTCATTTTCAATTGAAGGTAAGTGTTGGGCATTGCGGCGGCGGAGTGAAAACAGAGTTTCGATTGAGGAGGACGGCGGCAGAGTGAAGAGGAAGAGGGGGAAGAGGAGGAGGAGGAAGAAGAAGAAGAAGAAGAAGAAGAGGAGAGGAAGAACAAGGTGATTAGGCAGGGTTTTCAAACTTGGTTTGTGGATAATACAACCGAACAAGGTTTTGCGTTGGTTTTTGGGTTTCAAACCATAACCAGCCCAAAACAAGTTTGAGAACTCTCAGCCGAACAGGCCCTTAATCTATCTAAATCTTAGATACCAAAATCTCATTAACAAATATACAAAGGAACAACACTTAGAATTCCTATTTTATTGTTGTAGACAAAAGCAATTTTTTCCTATTTCTCAAACAATAATACCGTTAATGGTCGCTTTATCCAAAAATTTATTTTATTCAATATCATATCACAGTTCATCCATACCTTATCAAATTAGAGATTGTGAAAATCTGGCACATCGTTTTAAAAATTCATCTATAACCTATGATAGTTGGTCAAACTTATTTTATTTCTAATATTAATACAACTATATATAAAGCATTATTGATGCCCATGATTTTTTAAGTTGACAGTATAATTGTTGTGATATTTATGATACTTATACAATGTTACCCTTGAATCAAAACCGATACTCGTTAGTAGTACAAGTGATATTCTTCAAGTTTCAAATGTACACTCTCAAAATACAAGTAATGCATGTAAATAATACGGGTGGTACTCTTCAAATTTGACAGTGTTACTCTAGTTATACTTGTAATATTTGTACAAAGCTACTTTTGAACTACAAACGATGCCGGTTAATATTATGAGTGATACTTTTTAAGTTTGACTATGTTACTTTTGTGATACTTATACAATCTTACTCTTGAACCACAAGTGATATATGTAATTCACACTCGTGATTGACTTTGAATTTGATAGTGTTACTCTCAAACCAAAAACCAATATTCCGGAAATGCAGTTATTTATTAAAAGGAAAAAAAACAAGATAGAAAAAAAAACTATCGCATATATGAACTCGTTTCACACCATAATTCGCCTTCATATTCGTTATATGATGATTGATTTTGAAAAAATATTTTTGGAAAAAAAAAAACAAAATTAATGTAAAAAGTGTATTGAAATTGTAAAAGTAAGTAGTACGTTAAAAATAATAAAAAAGTATTATAATTAAATTTATTATAAAAACCAAAATAAAACCAAAAGATAAACAAAAACGAACTGGCCTTATAGCTCATGTAATGCTCTGATGTGCATCTTTAAGTTGTTTATTTATAAGGTTTAATACACAGATGTCACGGGTATTTGTAGTTATTTGTGATAAATATTGCAGAGTTTAGGTGTTGAGTGGTAATGTGCAAAAAGACGTGTTTCGCCTACCAGATCTGAGTTACTTCTAATGCAAGTAACAAGAGTTGTTATGTAACTGTATTTCCTAATCTAAGTCGACTTGTGACACTTATAGGAATTTTATTCCTATCATGACACACTATTCCTCTTTTAATTCTGCTGCCTTAGTAATTATTTCCTATTTTAATTTTATGTGTTAGGAGAATATTTTAGTTTCCTTTTATTAAATTAACTCTGTACATTATAAATGGATAGAGTTAGGGTAGAATTAATATCTCGATTTTTAGTTTAGTTTTCGCATAAAGTAGCGGCAGCAGTAGTTTAAGCTTTAGCTTTATTTTCGGATCGGAAGCATTCCCGGCTGGGAATTTCCGTCGGCAACACTTGGTTCATCATTAATACAGTAGTATTTCTTCTCTCTTAATTACTTGTTTCCCGGTTCTGCCAGTTTGTTTAAATTGATCAATTTCGTGATAAGTAGTATTAATTAATTCATAGTTCATGCATGCGAGCTGATACGATTCTCGGCCTACAACGTTTCGGTTTGATCTTTTAATCTAGTATTGCGATTTCTTCTATTTGTCGTTGATTGCTTCAGTGCCGTAGGTTAGTAGTGTTAGTCAATTAATTTATTAGTTAGTTACTTTATTTATTAATTGAATCCGTAAGTTCCAGTACTTTAGGTTAGTTAATATATGCATGCAAGTCTTGATTTATTAGTTAATTAATCAATCAATTGTATTCATAGTCAGTGATACATGCATGCGATTTAGTTAGATTAATTAGTATTATTAAATTATTAGTAGTGTTTATGCATGCATCGGTCTGGTTTCCCGACAGTAGCTAGCTAGTTAGTAGATCCTTTAATTTATTAATTTATTAGAGTAATATGTCTTTCTTTTATAGTCATAGTTTAATTAATTTAATTAATATGAGTAGCTAAATTTTCATATCTGACATAATGCAAATAGCAATGAATCTATGCATGTCATGAAACCGAATTGTTCGTAATTAATATGCATGTGTTTCCTTTTACTCTGGGTGTCTATATCTCATTACTTGAATTTATATGAGCGTTGTCAACTTGTTTAGATTCAGTAGAACCAATTAATCCGTCTCACTACTTCATGTCATTTAGTGGATAGGTTAATTAGTGGTGAAGTTACCGTCAGGTAATGAAGGGTAAAGGGGTAGGTAAAGGGGTAGTAATTCATAACTGGTGACACGGGTAGGAATAACAAGAATCAGGTTTCCCTAATTATTAATGGGTGGCAGCTTTTCCGGCCTATTCTATATTAATTAGAGTACAATTATGTCAATAAATAAGGAGGAATCGGGTTATGTCTGTGCTTATTCACGTTAATCTATAACTGGTTGATGTATGCTTAATTAACCCTAATTAATATATTTTTGAGTTTGTGATTGACATGCATGAGATTATTGTGTATTTACATGTTGCTGTATTGCTTTAATTAATTGATAAATTAGCCTCTCTCGTTAGTATTCTAGTTTAATAATTCTAAGTTACTTTACAAGACACTCCGGTGCACAAAGGTGATTGCTAACCAAACAAGCCCTTGAAATCAAAATGTTTAAGAATAATAATCACTCTCGACCCTACTTTCCACTGTGCGAATCTTAGTTGTTTTGCAAGTCTAGTAGTAATTTATTACCTTTTGCTATGGTGAGCGATGCTATCCATCTTATCCCTATATCACTTGTGATTGACGTGAATGGCAAAACTTTTTCGCGTTCTATTCCGATAATGCCTTTCTGATGCTTTATCTTGTTTAGTCCGATAATGCCCTTCTGAGATTTTAGTATAATTAAACTGAAAGGGGATGATGGACCATTGTAACATTGTAACTTCAGCGCACAACATGGCAAAAAACCACTTGTGCACTCTCTGTAATCCTGTTTCTTTACATTTATGAAATTTCAACTTGCGATCCAAAAAAAAAAAAAAAAAAAAAAAAACATCCAACTAAATATGACATGAAGTGATTTAACCCTTAAAATTTCAATATAATTTGACAACGCCATTGAACATAATCAGTTTCAGATATTGCATGAAGGATCTAAATCTTGTTTCTCAATCTCATTAATTTTAGTAACAGCTAAGTTCAGAAAACAAAAGCTAAACAAAGGCTACATATTTGTGCAATTCTTTGGGGACTGATACTGCTGCAGTCAGATTTGAAGCCAGAGCCTAGCGGTTAGTACCGCAGGTTGATTTCTTGCATGTCGCGGATTCAAACCCACCCAGGTGGGAAAAATGTTTTAGGGGCGGTGCTTAGTAGGCCCCAAATTCAAAACAAAAAAAAAAAGAAAAAAAAAATAACGCTATGGTCAAAAAGATATGTTAACTCACTGAATCCATCATCTTTGATCAATCTTTAGCTTCTCAAGGTCATGTACTCCACATGGCCTTGCACACCAACAACAGTACAATAGGGCTTCATGAAACCTGAGTAGGCCAACCTAACTGCTCAATGGCGGTGCATGTACTTACATCCCAAGCTCCCTCTGCAATCTCATGAAGCAACTGCTCCCTACCCCAACTTGAGAACCCCAAAAAGAACCAGTAACCGTGGATCGACTTATTTCCTAACTTGAGTTCTTCCATTAGTTGAAGTGTTTCCCATTGATCAAGAAAGTGAACATCTGGTATCAGTTCCAAGTGCTGATCATCGACAGATTTGTGTGCTAAAGCAACAAGGAGCATTCCTTGTTTCATAACAGGACCACCATAAGAAAGGGGTGCCTCCTTCATCATTTGCATATTTGCATCAAGTTCCTCAAGGGACTCCCAATGGATATGTTTGTTCAAGATCAAACCTTCATAGCCAGCTGCTTGGTCTGCTTTCACAATAAGAATTCTTGATTGATCAAATGGATGCGCATTCATTAGCTTCTCAGTTGCAGATAGAATGGAACCAGCAACTACTTGAGGCCTTGATTCATGTGAGTCACTCAAAGAATGACCTCTATTTTTAGTAGCTACCATTTCCCTCGTCTGATCCTGGAGTAGAACTTCATGGTACATGCTCTGTCCGGAAAAACCTTCACCTTGTTCAACTTGAAGCCATGGAATACCTAACTCAAAAAAAGGGAAACCTGATTATTAATGAAGAAAATAAATTTCGAAAACCAAACATCACAATCAGTTATTTAAGTTTCAGGCAAATGGCATTTATATTTCAAAGTTTGCCCAACGTAAAAAGTGGTCCAATAAAGTTTGACCTTATTATATGTTAATCCACTCTACCCTCGTGTTCTACATTTTTAAACTTCTAAGGGCATGAGGAAGCACAATTAGCTAGTGTCCTCATTAATCCCCACAAGACAAAGAACCGCTTGTTCATTTTGTAATAAGCCAGAACCCTATCATCCAAATACATACAAACATGGCCTGCAGCATAGCTCTCCAGCAGCCAAGATACTAGAATCTCCACAGGGTGAGAAAGAGAGTAAATTATACATTGCATCAATCTAAGTTTTCGTGTTGATACACTTGCAGCTTCAGATTAACAAACAGAGCAGGAATGTAAAAGGTACATAGTGCAGATCTAGAAACTCTTCCTGAGTACAGCAGTCAATAAAATTTTCAATTTGCCAAAAGTACATTTGAGGTCAAAATGTATGTGCACGCATCTCCAGTGCACAACTTTCCCCACTTTTCATGTGTGTTTCACGAATGTATATGCGAGGTCTGAATAGTTGGTCTAGGATCTGTGTGCGTGAGGGGGGGTGTGTGTCTACATCAGACACTATCAAAACGATTCCGTGCATCTGTTCATTTTTGTATGTAGTAAAGGAGAGTGGGAGAAGAACATAACCCTCGGAAGGTAGATGCCACTGGACGGAGTCAGAACTTGCGGCCAGAATTAAGGTCTGTTTGTGCAGCAACTGTCTCCATTGAAATATTCTCCAGGAGATAGAAGATGGGGGTGATTCAATAATGAGGAAAGAGGGGAGGATAGATAGGTTTATTACTAGCATATGAAACTCAACAGGATCTACATAAATGCATGTGCACCAGAGTTTGATATATGTTGTATACAATATTTTTGTACCTGCTTTTTATTTTTTCTTTATGAGGTACATGTGTGTGCTATCAATCTAGCGGCTATGTAAATGAGATAAACCAAGTGTCTGAGGGTAAAGAGAATACAAGAGTGAGGGAATGTTGTGAAGAAATAAGAAAAATAAGATTCTTAGACACCATACTGCTTTGTAATTCATGTTCTCCTTAACTCTCTTAACCACCAAGATTTTTTACACGGTAAATGACACTATTGGTCCCTAATTAAAATTTAAACCGAACTCGGTAGAATATGGATATCCACATGATGAAATTGAATGTATATCTCTAAGTCAAATAAATATCATGATGTTTGGTCAATCCTCGAGAAGAATATCTAAACAGAATCACAAAAATTAATGGAAACCTGACGCTTTGACCTCAATGTCTCCAACAAAACCTTTTCACACAACAGTTAAACTCAGAAGCAATCACAATTTTTGTCTAATAGGTTGGTTGCTGTTCCATATGGACAGAAACCATATAAATTAAAGTTCAATTCATAACTACTGATAACTTACAGATCAACTTTTGTTGTTGACACATTAGCATATCTACCTTTTCACTAATTGATCGAGTGAGTTACAACTTTGAGAAAGGATGAAATTCATTCATGAAAGTTCAAAAACCTACTGAAAAAATGTGCTACTGCAATAACTGAGGTCTACTTAAATTAAAAATCTCTCAAAATTTAGCCATCTTTTGCAACTGAAATAATTAACCAGAAGCAACTAGACTGTTCCATGCCCTTTGGGAAGAATATTTTAAGAATAAAATTACATGTAGCTAGAGATACCACATTCCAAAGTAAAGCACAAATATATGAGTAAATTATCAAATAAAAGAAATGAAACAAACTATTGGCCCATACAAAAATGTAATCAGAGTATGCTGAATTCTTTCCACGAATTAATGGGCAAAATTCAACTAACTCTTTCAAAGGCTTCAAATGATAGAAAACTATTGAGATCTTCTTACATTTTGTTGTTAGGAGAGTTACTTCATTTACACAACACATTCTGAATATGGACGGTTTTAAGCTCCAACTTCATTTACACAACACATAACAAATTTAAAAATCTAATTACTTTTAGCCTTGAGGGTACTGCACGTCATTGATTACTTAGCCAATTTAACAGTATAAGATTTAATGCATTTTACCTTTCTCATTTACTAGAGCCTCATGATCCGATAAAAACTTTATGACATCATATACTGCCACATTTCCTTTGTAAATGATGGCATCTTTCTGACCAGCCGGAAACAGCACCAGAGAAGGATAAATTTCCCTCTGCAAAATTCAGCAACAGTGTATCTTAATCAATAAACGTAAGCACTTGCGGCTTAAGGAAACCAGATCCAATCTTGAACTAGAGTAGTATAGCATGTCATAGCTATGCCATATGCATTAAAAGAAGCCAAACTACTGTCACAAGGTATATCAAACAAATTACCCAACTCCACAAATAGTTCAAGCAAAAATTAGGAGTGGCAAGCACTTTAAATCTACTAAACAGAATAAATCTGCAGTTGAGTTAGAATGATTTGGTGTTTTGGATCACTTTATCCATGCCAATCAAGTTTAGGTTGGGCAATTATTACGTGGTTTTTCCACTACTTCAATGGGATGTGGAGGAATTACTTTAAAAGAACATGTAAACACATATCAACATGAAATCTTTTATCTTCCTATGTTGTTTCATTGTGATTAGACATTCATAGGATATCCATAATCACTGAAGACAGAAAACATTCCTTCTTTAAGTATAAATGAAGATATTTTAGTTAAGGTACCAGGGGATTGTTGACGTTGTAACTCAGTGGGCTGTAATGAGCTTGATGTGATCAGAATACCATATTTCGCTTAGTTCATCTAATGTGAAAGTATTAGACCATCTGGCAGCGTTTTTTGTAATTATTTGCCATCAATGTTCATGCCATCTAAATGCATCTGCCTAGTTTTACTAATTCTTGAGGCATATTACCATTTGAATTCTCTTGCAAAGGCAATATGTGAAAATTCACACTTTAGCTATGAAATATACAGAAAATGACAAATTGTTTGACAAACAGCCAATTAGTCGATGGATTGTTACGAGATGTTCTTGGTACTTTTTCTGAAAACCTCTTTAAAAAAAGAAAAAGAAGACAGTCTACTTCAATATGCTTGTCCTCTAGAGGAAAACCCGGTTGGAGGAAATATGCCCAGTTGCTTAATTCACAACCCAAAATTAGTGGTTGACAATGCTCAAAAGTAAAAATCAAGTAATATACTCTTTCAACCAAATCAATTTATATGTATGATCGTGGTCAGAGATACTAAGATCATCCCCTTCATTGAGCAACATCTAATGCTTCTTAAGTCTTCCAAAACACCAAATTGCCCCAAAAAAAGACACAATAAACTATTACTGACTTTTGATCTAAAAGAGAAGCAACTGAATCAGCATTGATGTATTGTCATTTCTAGTATGTCTGCGATTCTTGTAAGTCAATTCACTTAACACATAAAGAATAAACTGTTGGCAGCATGTGTTGTCATAAAGAAGTCCAAACTAAACACTGGTTCCTGGTTAAGTGCAGAATATGTTGAAACTTGCTACTTGAGCTTGGGCTTCAAGCCTAAACAACATATGCATTTGATGCATAGCAACCAACTGCACTACATTAATCCAGTCTTTCATGAGAGAACAAAGCACATTGAAGTCTACTTCAATTTTGTACAAGAGAAATTGCTTGCTCAAGTAAACAGATCAAGTAGCCCTCATATTTACATAGGGTTCGAGAGTGAATTCCTGACAAGATAAGGGTGCGCTTAGCGCGCAGGAAAGGGAATGGAGAGAATGGGCATCTGATTGCTAGGATTAAGATGTCTATGTTTGGTAGGCATAAATAGGAAAAAGAATCTGATCACTTAAGCAATCACTTCCTATTAATTAGGTGATAAATGACCCCTAGTTATTTTTATCCATAAATTACAGTTTAAATTTATTTTACCACTTCTTAGATTTTTTGTTCCTTAAAAAAAGAAGTGGCGGTAAACAAAAAAAGTATCTTTTCTTTCTTTTTTTTTATAGACCTTTTTTTTTAGTTTTTTTTTTAACATGTTTTTAAGGCAAGTGCTTTATAAGCAGTAACTTTGTAATTCCCACATATATTGTGCAAAACCAAGCATGGGAATGGCAAACTGATGCCCATTCCCATGATTATATCACATTTGCCAAACAGCTCAAAGGCAATCTAAAATGCCCTTAATGGACTCATCCATTCCCAAATATGAGATGCCCCCATTCCCATTCCCTTTCCCGCGCCCAAGCGCACCCTAAGAGTGTATGACATTCAGATTTGAGGGGGGTGCTCAGAGAATAAGGATATTGTAGTAAATTAAATAATTCCGTATTGCTCCTTTAAGTAGAACAAGCAGCCAGTTTTCTATTAAGGTTTTTATCTGAAAAGTATTTTGTCAACAAACAAGCACAAGAAGACAGGATAACTATCTCTTGGCCATTATCAAGGAGTCTCCCAGATAAGAGGCAGAAATACCACCAAACATCTCATCAATAACTTGAGTTTTCTTGAAACACACACTGAAAATACTTAAGCGCCGCTTACTCTCTGGTGCAGACAATACAATGTAATCTGTGAATGATCCATGAGGTTCCCATTACTTCTCTCCCTTCTCAGAAGCTTCAAGTTCCGGTTAACTTGAAAAGTCTATTTAATGTAAAACAATTAAGACATCTTTTATCGTGTCACATTTGAAAGCTGATTCTCTCACACAATCATGCAAACCTATCCGTCTCTCTGATATCAATTAGGAAACCCTTTCCCACACAGTTTAAACCTCAATTACATTTAAAGTACCAGTTTGATACTAGTTCTACCACTCTGAATTAAACAGTAAGGACTTCTTAACTGACAATACAAAGTTCAAAGCTCTGGACAAGAGACAACATTTAGTGCTCAAACAAAGCTGTACAAAACAAAGGCTACAGACTTTACATAAAAGAAATTTCTCTAGAGTGCGCCAGGCATAAATATTGTAGAAAACCAGCATAGTTTTGACGGAATTGTTCTTAAGGGCATGGAAGTGGACATTCTGAACAAATGATAATAAATTACAAATATGTAAACTGTATAGAGTACAACCATGACTCAACAATTACATTTAAACTCTCCTTAATGAATTTTGATTCCAGGTGAGTCATGAAGACAAAATTTCCTCAAAATCTTCAAGAATTACAAGGGGATATGATATCCGCGATGGGACATCAGCTACTATTTGGAAATCAACAATTTCAAAGAATCTGGATGGAATTCATCCTTCACAAGTTGCAGCACATAAGCTTAACTTATCCAAATTTCAGACAAAGGATGACGAGTCATGCCATTAGTTCTAATATTCCAGAAATCACTTAGTTTTTGTTAACTAATATTCTGGTCAATTCTGGATATTGTATACACACGGGAAAAATGCTCAAGGAATCAATTTTTAATCTGAAATCTGATGAAACAAAACAATCTTAAACATTCACATTGGGACACAAAATTCTACAAATTAGTTTGAGATAACAGTAAACAGAAAACCCAGGCAGCTAAACATAAGAACAAGATAGAAGGGAACACAAAAGGGATTAAAAAATACAAAAGAAGAGGATACAGACATCTTCAAAAGGACATCGAGCGGAGAAATATCCAGCTTCAGGCTTCCAGTGAACTCAAGTTTTATGCGGTAAAGCAACATCTAACCAACTTACTGACGAGATGAGAACTAGCAGCATGATGTCATGAGAGGAAAAGAAGAATTTCAAGGGCCCTTTTGTTTTTCCGAACTAGATAGTTACATTCTCTTTGTTTTCAACAGAAGTCATAATCTGTACCAAAATCCCCCATTCTTTTAACTTTTTAAACATACACAAAACTTGACACTGACCAGACGTTAATCCCAAAAAAATAAAAACATGGTAGGTAAATTGGGCCGGAAAATTAAAAAATCCATGGGATAAATCATGAATAGCCACTATAAGAAGAATTCACAACGAAAAATCAAAATAATTCCAGGGAGTGGGGGCTTGGAAACTTGAATTATTAACACAAAATAGCATATGTCAACAATTTAAAATATTCTTCAAAATTGAGGTGCAATGGTCAATGGTTATAAATTACTGGAACTCATACCTGAACAATTGATTTTAACATCGAACTGCAGTCATTCAGTGTGCAATCCATGAGATAAATCAGTGGAACCTTCATTGGAACCTCAGTATTATCTGCCACAAAACTAACTGATCATCAATATTACAAAGAGATGACAAAACAGTTATGATTCAAACTATTTGGTCATCTTACTCGCTGAACAAGAAAGAGAAGAGCAGTAGAGAAACAAAAAGAAAAGAAAAAGAAAATTGATCTTTTAATAAAATGGTGGTGTTTATGTATCTGTATTAAATGTCAGTCAGAAGAAGAAAATTGAGTTCTTATCACTTCTTAGTTAACACAACAAACAGAGAGAAGGTTAATGAAAATGTTTAAGTATCAAAAATTCTAATGCCTAGCATTTGCTACCAATTAGTTCATAAGACTTCCATTTCTCATTTCAAACAAAGTATTAGAGATCAAAAGGAATAAAAAATAAGTCTATTTTTCTATTTTTTCCAAACACGATGAAGAACATTCTCAACTGTAATTTCTCTCATTACGGTACTTTTGATAATATGGTGAGTAATAATCCAAAGTTTAATGTTCCTCCAATAGAAATGAAGAAAAGTTGATCAGAAGAAGATATACTCCCCATAAATGAGAAAAACCATAACTGAAAATACAAAGCTAAAGCAATCATTGGCTAGGGGCACTATGAGCATCAAATTAACAGAACACTCAGAGGGCAACAAGGAAACTGTTTGGGACACATGAGAGAGAGAGAGAGAGAGAGAGAGAGAGAGAGAGAGAGAGAGAGAAAGGGAGATGTAGTCAAGTTTGACTGCCAAAATGCTAGTCGGTTTGTGTCCATAAACCACCATACTATGTTTCAATTTGAACTACATCTCTAATTTAATAAGCTCTAAACAAATTTTCCAAGCAGAAATTTGTAGTAATCCAAGTGTAGAGAATTTCTTGATATATAGGATATTTCAAAAATCCTTGAACACCATTAAAACCAAGAGTTCTAAGAAGAAAATAATATAAAGAAACCACAACAGAAAGAGAAAATGTTGCCAAATAGCTTTGGAGGGGATCTGAAACCGGTAACCACTAAAAACAATGCCTATTACTGGCACTCTGGTGAGCCAGTAATAAAGCAGATAATTGATGATAAGTTGTAAGTACCTTTACTCAATAAGAAATTCTCATTCCTTGACCCCAATTTCAACATATTGGCATAGCCCTTAATAGCTCTAAGTGCTTCACGAACAACCATTTCCATCCTCTGGCAAAATCCACACCAGCTACTGGTAAATAGAACCAAAACATCAGTATCCCAAGCATTGCCAAACTTGGAATCAGACTCATCACCAGTGACCATCTCTGCAAATGTGTGTGCTGTAATACGAGGAATAGAATCTGCCTCGTGGAAATCTAGATTTACAAATGGAGGCATTGGAACCCCCCTTGGTCTCTGAACAATGGGCTGTGATTGCTGATATGGAAGAAGACTTCCATTGATAAAACCATCAAGAAAACCAGATAATAAAGGAAAATAAAAAACATCCGACTCTGGTAAGACGAAATGTTCCTGCCTAACAGGATCAACTATCACTAAAGATGGAATCTTCAAGCTAGTAGCAGCAAGGGCCTTCAGTAATCTGAAGTGACCATCACAGAAGAAAAATGAAACGCTACAATTTTTCTGTTCTATTTGCTCGTTTACCCCCGCAAATCTTTTGTCTTCAAATTTCGTAGCTTGAGAATAAGCCACAACTTTACTTGTATGAAAACTAATAATTTTTTGGGATGATTCTTCACTTTTTCCAATAGGATTTTTATCCTCAGCCAGCTGCAAAGATCCAGCACCAGTGAGACTTGTTTCTATCTCTTCCATTAGTGTGAAAGTACCAGGGGGTTGCACCTTTGAGTCCTCATCTTGGTTAGCATTACCTCCGAGACTGACTTCTGGAGAGAGGCCCCAAGCATGATGAGACTGATGTTCTGGTTGACCAGGTTCATCATCTGTGCTATTGATCTGAAAATCAGCAGATAAAAGTTGGAATCCTGCATCTTTTGCAACAGAGCTAAACTTTGATTTGTTCTTATCCTGGAGCAAATTTGCCAAGACCTCATGCAATGAACCACCTTGAAAATCTGAAATAAAATTTCCCAGTGAAATTTGCTGGCCATCATTCAGAATCATTATTGACATTTGGTCCTTCAGATTTAGTCTCTGCAATGTTGGAATCAGATCTGGACTAGTGGCTTTTGAAGGACTCTTTGCTTGATAAGTCTCATAGGATGACTTCTCCAACTTTCCACAATTCTGGTTTGAGTTGTGATACTGCAATGCTAATTTTCTGAAAACATCAAGAGCTTCTTTGCTCTTTTCCCTAATAGACAATGATTCAGATGACCTATCCACAAAAAGAAGTACTGATGGCCTGTTTGCAGGTAGAGTAGGCACATCATCATCTATTAGCTGCACCATATGAGAAAAACAAGCCTTAAGTTAAGAAAAGAAACAGGAAACTAATAGCCAAATTGTAAGTGCAATAAGAGCACTGGTAATTTGAGTTTACCAGACTTGCCAACAATTGTGTTTGAGAAGAGCTGAGAAAATAAAGGGTACCAGAAGGAAGAGGACAGGAGAAAAAAATAGACAAGGGCAGCCTGGTGCAAAGAAGCTCCCACATGTGCAAGATCCGAGGAAGGGTCAGGCTATAATGATTTACACAATCTTACCTTATAATTCTGTAAGAGATTGTTTCCACAATCCAAACCCATGAACTCAGATCACATGGCAATGGCACTTACTTTACTAGTGCACGCCAAGGCTCCCCTTTGACACCCAAAAATAAGGACAAAAAGATGCAAAAAAAAAAAAAAACATATATATATATATATTATCTCCTTGATGGCTAAGTTTAAAACTGGAAAACTTCAAGACAATAGATCAAAGTAAGTCAATCAAATAAAAACTGTCCATATTTATTACAAACAACAATATGAGAAAGAAAACATAAACTCAACATTGCTCAGACCAATAAAAGGGGGGGAAAAACAAACTCTTTCTACTCTGATTAATATTTGCTAGGGATTAGAAAACAAACATTTCAGAAGACATACACAAGGTATTAAACTTAAACTACGAATATACATAAAAAATAATGAAACTTACTAAGTCCAAAATCTAATAAATGAGCGAGTACATCTAAATCTAACCCCATTCCAATGTCCGCGAATTCTTTACTCTTAGCTACCAATTTACTCCAAGGTATGAATATGTTTCTAATTAACTTTTCAACTCTACGAATTCAGAAAGTAGGAGATAACAGGCTAACGAAAAAATTTAATAGTATTTTTGTCAGAGTGGAGAGAGAGAACAATAGGAGAATGCAAGCATCATAACAAAACTTTACCCGCATGATTGAAAGGTTTACTAAAAGCCCAAGATTAAAAGGAACATAGAGAATGAGAAGGCTTATGGTGTAAATGTCAATAACTGGTCTAAGAAGTACCTTCCTCCATGTTTTATCATTAAATGTAAAGGAAAAAAACAAATAACTTGAAAGGAAGTTGTCGATAATCGATCTTGGAATTTATACTTTGATAGTATACCTTATCCAACAATTCCCACCTTTAAAGCAAATAACTTTTGCAGGACATAAAGAGCAGTCAATTGCCAGCAAGGTTTCTGAAAGAGAGTTATGCTGATTTTTCATTTCAGGGCCTTCCAGCCTTATTACTAGCACATATTCTTCCAGCCTTATTACTAGCACATATTCTGATGATAACCTGTTACATAGATTTGAGGTCGGATTACTTCAGTAATGGTAATCCAGCACTATCAGGTGTTGTCTTGTTCTGGGGAGAATGAATCAATTATATTTCTTGAGCACTATCAGGCCAAGATTTTTCTCAAACAAGGAGGGTACAATTGAGTCAATAAATGGGAGATTTCTAAAATATGGTGCTCATGCTGATGATTACCTCTTATAAGAATCTATGGTTAGTTAATTAAAATTTTAGTACCAAAGAAGCTTATTACAGTTTCTTTTTCAACTAAATTTCAATTAATTATGTTTCTTGAGTGTCAGATTACAAAAACAAAATATAAAAATTCAGTTAAATGTTGTTAATTTGTTCGTTGTCCTGCAATTTCTCCTTATTCCTGTTCTTTTTTCTTGTCTGTCCCTTTCACTGTTCACATACTACTGGTCAAAGCCTTAGAAGAACCCTTAAATTCACCTTACCACTAGCACTACTACACAATATCAACACAACCTCATCACACACAGTACGAACCACAGTACCCACCGAAAGTCATTATTTGTGAAGAAACCCTATTTCATCTATGGCAGGACACAGAATGATTATCCAATTATGGACAAATGATACCAATACTCCAGATAATTTTGTCCCATTCTTGTCCATTTTCTTGTTAAGCCGACTTAGACAGGAATCAGTAGGATCTACATATTACAGACAAGGGAAAATACAAAATATGCAGTGTCATAT
This sequence comes from Leptodermis oblonga, assembly GCA_016801395.1. NCBI lineage: Eukaryota > Viridiplantae > Streptophyta > Magnoliopsida > Gentianales > Rubiaceae > Leptodermis > Leptodermis oblonga. Next base: position 16,495,864 of record CM028755.1, on the reverse strand, counting down.
GTCTCATAAACCCTTTAGTACTTGTTTATCTTTCATTAAAGCCCCATCCCTCCTTTTACCCATCATAGGTTATAACTACTAAATAACATGGTTGGCAGAGATGGCTTATACATTTCATCTGCACACAAACATGTAAGACGGCCATAGAGTAAATCTAAAGATAGTCTTACAGAGGAATCAAATACACTTTTAAACTAATTAAGGTAAAAAAGTTATGTTAGTCCTTATATCCAGCCCTCCTAAAATTAAAATCAACAGATTATACAATATCATCATATGATCCAAAGGGAACTAAAAGTAGTTAACTTGCCTCTTTGACAAAGGAATCTTGAGACTCTAAAGCAGCTTTTAGGTCATCACCTTCTCCAAGAATCTTTGAACAGCTAGGGCAACCAGCTGAATACAATTTCATTAACCAGGGAGCAGACGCATTAACAACTATGTCGGAAAGTAATGATCTCTCAGAAACCACTCCAAAGCTTAGTCTTTCAGGAGGAAGAAAGAAATCTCTTGCCAACTTTATCAATTTAGGAAAGAAAGATTCAAGACGATGAAGTTCATCTAGTGTACATGAAAAACCATCTCCAAATGAAACGTTGTCTGCCTCTGGCAAGATGCCATCATTCCCCAAAATAAAGTTGCCAAAAGATGGATATGCGCTGAACCCATCGTGTACATTGCAGCTCATTTTGTCATCTTCCATTCCCTACTTAGAAAGGAAAATTACTCAGCAGGAAGTCTAAAATCAACATAGCAGGTTTCAATGCATTCAACTTTTAGCATCACGAAGAGTGACAAGAAAATACCATCCACCTTCTGCTTCTTCTCCTCCCACACTTGCGTTCCATTAGTCTCTTTCAAACCTTTCCAAAAATCAGGAATATAGTTCTAATTAATGTGACTTAATGGGAAATGCTTGCTTGCAGAATACCTCGCTGTACATAAAATTTAAATGCCAAGAAATATTAAATCTGAATGTTCCAAACCAGAATCACATAAATGGAGATCGATGACTACAATGTATAACCATGCAAACTTAAATTTCCAAAAGCATTCATGATTGATTTTTATTAAATAGTACAAAATGGGAAGAGAACATGCTAAAAGACCTTTGGAACTTTGGCCAATGTACATTAAGGCTACAGACAAGAGATCAACATAATCTACAATACAGTGAGTAGATAAATTCTAACAGAATGTTCAGTCTTACCCTTCGACAGCAATCTGGGAGTCCATCCACAAAACTCCAAAAGAAGCAAAGCCTTGTCAGTTGAATCAAGAAAATTTCTCAACTCATCTGGTGTATTTAAGAATTTGAGTGGAAGTTGTCCAGGCTGTAGAGACATGACATAATGAATAGAAGATAATAGGTTCTGAACTCGAAGCCTTCCTCCATACTTGTAGAACACAGAATGACGGAAATAAAGAATGGTTATTCCCTCAGAGGCACCAAGTGCATTTGCAAGAATTCTTTCATTATTTCTGTACACTAGCATCAGCTTCAGCATACCAAACTTATCTTGTTCACTCTTAATAATATTTACCAACTCTTTCTTAAGGGATCGAGACTCTCCACACCCTGGGAAAAGGTTCAACATACCAAATTAGAAGCATACAAACAGAACATCACATGCTGGATTTTTTTAAACCATCAGTAAAGTATAAAACAAATGATACTATGCAAATAGATGTAAGAGCATTCAACAGCAAACAGTACATATATTGAAGCAAAAATGAAAAATTGAAAAGTAGAATGATTGCAGTTTCTCATTAAGAAACAGCACCAAATTACAAGATCAAATGAAAAGACAATTCAATTTGTTCACTGTAGAGACTTCAATCTAATATAATAAAAAACGACATTATAAAAAATAAAAATAAATAAATAAAACAAAAACAACAACAATTTTATGTTGAGAATGTCTTCAGCCAGGGCCTTATGCCCAGATCTTTATGCATGCAAGATCATAGCACAGCAGTCAAAAAACAAGAAATGTGCATTGAAGGGAAGCATGCAATCAAAAAGTATAAGCCAACAGCATATAACTTTTTAATCATTTTAAAATGAAAGTCATTCTATTTCAATTAACCACTAAGACCATGAGTCTTCGCTTTTACCACATGCAAAAACTTAGAAAAGTAATAAAAGTAGGCATCTTCGTCAGTTATTATAATGGTGAAACTCATCCTCAAACAAGAAAAAATAAAAATATAATGATAGGACAGAAGACAAGCATAAGATTAGTAGCTGTCTGGATTTCTTGGCACATAGTATAGAGATGATCTTGTTCCCTATTACTCCCACTAGCCTGAAATAGCATTTACTGAAATTTAGGTAGTTTTGATGGATCCTAAAAAGATGCAGGCTTGTTTTCTAAGTAAAACATTTGGTGCAGATATTTTTAAGACTTCAAATATTTGAGCATCTGCAACCTTCACCCCACAAAGCATGCAAGTCATACCAGTTATCAAAAGTCATTGGGTAAGTAGCTTGGAAGAAGTTTGACTAGCAACCAGTGTAATTATATGCAAGCCACCAACTAGGAGTCATCATGGTAGTCTTTCCAAAATGAGATTTCACAAATCTGGATTATGAAAATCATTATATGTAACCATTGCAGTGAGATTAGTATCGTAATCTTTACTTTACTAGTGGCTTTGGAAGTCAACTTTGGCAACAAAAACTAAACTAGGAATGCTTCAATCTCAGGCAGCATTGTGTCTTAAACAGGAAAATAGAAGTTCTGTTGCCAAACACCACCTTCAGGCCATGTATGCCTACAAAAGGGGGGTAATGCATGAATACCACTTCTCAGGTCTTTCCTTCCTTGATTCAAAACATATTAGTTTATGGCCCTAAATATGAAGCCATTATTGAATATGGTGTCACCATTAACCATCCTCTTTCACAGAAATAAACAGTTTGATACATAAATTAAAGCAATTCCGCATCCTACCTTTTATCTATAACAATCTCTTCCGACATAATCATTTTGATGGGACCTGATTGAATCATCCCAATGAAAAGAACCAGAATTGGCATTTACATATCAATAGCATGCAAGAAAATTCTAACAATTATGCACTAAGACAGGACCTTGGTAGCTTGAGAACCCACTTTTTGTAAAAAAAAAAAAAATCAAAACATTTGTACTGGATTGGCCTAGATATTCAAAGTCCCATCATCACAAACCCCCTTACATTCACCAACAAATGCACACTAAACAACATACCAACTGGATTAAGCATTTGAGCATCTTCTACAATTTTTAACATCAAGTTTTGCAAGAAATGAATCGAAAACAGAGCTAGAAGAATTTTAAATGAGAACCAAGCTGTTCAATTCATTAAAGTGCTATTCCATCACAAATTGATAAGCCCTAAAATGTACTCCCAGTAAAATTAGAACTATATATTTTCCAGGAGTGGCAATTCCCCGAAAAGTTAAGTCAATCAGAAACCTGGGAATAGAAGAAAAGAAGCGGGTGGCTGGTTCGTCTGTGATGATTATTGGCTCTTGAGGCATTTGTTCAAAGTATACAGGATTAATTTCAACAGAAGTACTTGATTGACTGGGCCATAAAACCAATCTTATTCAGCAATCTTAATGTCATATAATTCGCCTAGAAGACAAGCAAAAGCTTCATTACATTATCACAAAACAACAGTTAATAAAATATGTTCAGCAAGGCAGCTTCACTAGGGGCTGCTTGGTTTGGGGTTTTGGGACTATGGAATGGGTATGGAAATGAAAGTTGTTGTTTGGTTAGATTGGGGTATGGGTTTGATTCCCACCTTTGAGGGAATCCTCCATATCCTAGCATATTGGGGGGTATGGGTTTGATTTCCTCCTTTTGTGTGTATTTTTTATTTTTTAAAAATTTTTAAGTGCTAAAATTCATCATTATAATATATTTTAACACAAATAGTTTATAATATATCAAAATTTAAATGTAAAAAAAATAAAAATAAATTTTAATCCTAAAAAGTTTATTTGTGAACCAAACACCATCTATCATTCCCTCTACTATCATTCCATCTACTATCATTCCCCACTATTATCATTCCCATTCCCATTCCCATTCCCCTCTACGAACCAAGCGGCCCCTAAGTACAGTTTTCCCTGCTAGAACTAACACAAGTAACTAAGCAAGCATAGTCTTCCATACATACATATACAAATGGAAACATTAAATTTTTCTCCATCCCATCAATACAATCACAACGCAAAATCGCAAACATTACTAGCCAAAAATTTATTAAGGACAACAACAAGAGGGGGCTTACACGGGACAGTGATCATGAGAAGGATATGAGGATGGCGACGGATTTCCGAGGAGTAGTTAGTTTTTGTGAGAATATGCCACTGAACTGGTTCTGCATCCGTCTTTGCACCATCGGATTCCTCTGAATCGGCGGACTCGAAGGATTGAATTGGCTGAAGAAGCAGTGGCGGCAATAGCAGCAGGAGCATAAACAAATTTCTCATGCTTCCAATTTCTTAGCTCTCTTTCTTCTTTCACGGGCATCGAAGTCTAAGCGGGAGGGAGGGATTTGGATTCTTGTAAGAAGGTGGCTTCAAGGGTATTGACTATTGGGCTAGATTCAAAATAAAAGGATACTGGGCTTCAATGGTATTTGGGAAAACATGGAAAATTATTTGAGAAAATTTTGAAGACTGGAAGTACATGTTACAAAATCAGTGTCGAGGTTGTAAATACTTCTAAATTGTTTTTTTATATTTCTGGAGCAAAATAATTAATTTTAGAGTTAGATACGAAAACTGTCTCTCACATCTCGAGAAGATAAGCTTTATTGTCCCTCGTATTGAAAATCGACATTTTTTGTCCTACACATTTACATAAGTAATTAGGGTGCATTTAGCATAAATTCCAGAGTGGGAATATTAATGAGAATGATTGAGGGGTCAATGGTAATAAAAATAATTGAGGAGTCAATTGTGCTTGATTGAAATTGTGTAATGGATATCATTGTGATTGATAATGCTTGGTTTAACTCATCATTAGCAATGACAATCAGTTGAAATTCTAATTTTACCCTTTCAACTATATTAAGAAAATAACTAAAGTGAAGTAATAAAGTTAGAGAGAAAAAATATTAAAGAAAAAAGGTACAGAGAGAAAGTAAAATAATTGATATAGAGAGAGAAAGTAAAATGAGATATATAGAGAGACAATGAGACAAAAATTTAGAGAGAGAAAGTGAAGTAGTAAAGTTAGAGAGAGAGAGAGAGAAAAACATTTAGAGAGAGAAAGTGAAGTAATAAAGTTAGAAAAACATTTAGAGAGAGAAAGTGAAGTAATAAAGAGAGAGAAAAACATTTAGAGAGAGAAAGTGAAATAATAAAGTTAGAGTGAGACAAAAATTTAGAGAGAGAAAGTGAAGTAATAAAATTACAGAGAGAAAAACATTTAGAGAGAGAAACTGAAGTCATAAAGTTAGAGTGAGACAAAAATTTAGAAAGAGAAAGTGAAGTAGTAAAGTTAGAGAGAGAAAAATATTTAGAGAGAGAAAGTGAAGTAATAAAGTTAGAGTGAGACAAAAATTTAGAAAGAGAGAGGGGAGTAATAAAGTTAGAGAGAAAAACATTTAGAGAGAGAAAGTAAAGTAATAAAGTTAGAGAGAGAAAAATATTTAGAGAGAGAAAGTAAAGTAATAAAGTTAAAGAAAAAAAGTGAAGTAATAAAGTTAGAGAGAGAAAAATATTTAGAGAGAAAAAGTAAAATAATAAACACTGAGAAAGAAAAACATTTAGAGAGAAAAAGTGAAGTAATTTACATTTAGTGTAGTTTCTCATATTTGTAGAAGTTATCTTTTTTAGTGCTGTGTAAGAAAAAAAGAAATTATAAAAAAACAGGATCCACTTTTAATACCTCAAATTGAATACAAATATTAGTGATCCTTTTATTCTCTCATACAATAAATTATTAAAAACACTGACTTTCATTTTCTATTTGTAAGTTCATATTTGAATTGTGAAATAAATTTAAAATAATTCCTATTTATAGTCCTGATTGAATTTACTTAGTTATGATGCTAAATCTTGTTTAGTGCATCTCCATACATCTCAAAGCCTTTTCATTTTTCTTTAGCTTAGCGATTTTTAAAACCGTGTTCCATGTCAAAACATTCTCGTTGAGCTTTTTGATATGTTCTTTGATCTTTTTGGCATCAAAAGGGTTCTTGAAAAGTATTAGTGAGTTTTCATCTATCCTTACAAAGTTTTTAACATACTTCAAGCCTATCATTTCTTAAGGTCACTTTTAGACAAAACACCTCATCTACAAATTTATTCCAAATATTTTTTGGAACATTTAGATTTTTCATATTTTGTCCTAAAGAAAAAGTCAACTTCTTTTATATTTTCAACGCATGCATTCTTGCCATCTTCATTCTTTGATTTATTTTAAGTCCATCAAGGAGTCAACTATTCTTTCAAAACATCAATTTAGCCGAATGACATGTATGTTGGACTTCTAATGCAAAAATGCATCAACAACAGCAAACACATTTTAGTATTTTACCATGGTTTTCTTTTAAATTCCATATATTCTTAAGAAATTATGTGTCTTTTTTTTTCTTTTTCTTGTTTTAATCTTTTAAGTTGTACATGTTAATAATTAGGAAAGTAGATAAATTAGTCGTGCATGAAGCACATTTTAATGGCTGTGAATGCCCTTAGGCAATGCAATTTGTATTTAAACATGATGTTTCGTAATTAAAGACGAGGTTTTAGCTTTAAAAAAAATTCTTCAAGCTTAGTTTGACTTTAAAAAAGTCAACCACTAAATGAAGTCTTATATTGTACCTATTTTGCCCAAATCAGAGTTCATTATCTCAAATAAACATCAAAATCAATGCATCAAAGAATCAAACAGGTTCCAAATGTCATAATAATCAAACTGTATGTTTCATATTTCCCAAAAGTCTATATATAAAGTCAACTCAAGAGTCAACTCTTTCATAGAAAGTCATAAAAAATGTAAAAGAAACATATCTTATGTATAATTTGCTCATTCATCACATGTTCATCAAACAAATATAGAAAATAGAATAAAGGAATGAGACATGTAACCTCATGTCAGCAAAATTATTATTTTACTCTTCTTTGAAGCAATTTTGCGTTTTTTCTTCAAAAAAAATAATAATAAAAAAATAAAATTTGCTTGAAGCCTGCATAACCCATAAAAGATCAAGCAATGTGTTTTGAGCCTGATGTGCCCGAAATGCACAAATGGACTTGGCCTTGAGATACTTCCCAAACTCATAGGGCCTAATCCTACTGTCACATTTAAGGCTCAACACAGTTGATAGAATCATTTCAATGAGTAATTAAGATACAATCAAACCACTACTTACTACCAACCCACAAATTGGGGGACATGTTATCCACCCCCGATCCTCTCAACGGCTAAGGCTCATGTTCTTGCTTATAAATACAGAACGAACGCACTCAATCCAGGTACATTCTAATTCATGATGTGAATACACTCTAAACTAATCTTGCCTGATTATTGGTCGAAATTATATACATTCTTAAAGTGCTTGTTTCATGATTTTTGATGATATAAAGATGACTAATTTGTGATTATTTATGTTGTAGGTACTAAAATGAGAAGAATAGAAAATAAGCACAATTTGGTAGCTTCATCCACAAAATGTTCTCAATTTTGCAGAGCTAACTTTTGAAGACCATATCTGAAACTACAGAACTCCAATTTAGATGATTACTTTTGCTATTGAAATATTGGACAAAGGGATACAACTTTCATGAAGAAACTTTTGCATAGTTCTTGCTTCTCAATGCTCAAAATTAGGCAAAAAGTTTTTACTGAGAAGTTGTTGCGGGATTTTCCAACTTTGAAAATATAATTTGCAAAGAGGCCCTTAAGGTGATCTTTCTTCTCTTTTAGTCCCTCATTCGTTTTCACTACAAAAGGAGCATTTTCCATCAGATTTTGACATATCATGTACCTAGAAATTCATAATTTTAGAAAATATAGTATTATCTCTCTAGGGGGCATAAGGGAGGCATTGCCCGCTGAAGATTCCTCTCAATTGGTGGACAAAAGCATGAGCTTTGGGAAGAAGATTGAAATTTTGGCTATCCATAGGGAGTTTTTCCTTTCTCTGAGTATTATTTATGGCTATTTTCCTTGTAAAACTTCATTTGAGATTGGTTGAAACTCTCCTGTGTATTTAATTCTTATTCTACGGTGATGGTCTTGTGCTTATTTTTTATATCATGTATTAACTTTGTGTATTTTGTTATGAAAGGCATTTGATTAAAGTTTTGAGCCAACACTATTGAACATACACCACCACTGATAGAATTTAAGTATTCTATGGCTTTGATTAGACCAAATTGATTTGAAAGACTTTAGGAAGCTAATCCTAATGACCCAAAATTCAAATATTACCATGGTAACATAGGTAATTGCCATGGTAACATGGCATGTTCTTTTTTATTGTTTTGAAAACGGTTTCGAAAACATATTTTTGAAAAATATTTTTATAATGTAAAAAATGTATTGAAAATATAAAAATGTATAGTTGAATAGTAAAAAGTTTTATTAGAAATGATGAAAAAAGATTATAATATATTAAATTTACTGTTGAAACTAAAACTAAAACCAAAACAAAAAGAACAGGCCCAATTGAGGGAATTGAGATAATATAGGTTGATTGTGCTTAGGTTGATAATAGTTTACTGCCTATACTAATTGAGTTAGTTCTAGCATAATTACTTAGTTAAGCATGATAGTTTGGTACCTTTACATTGAGTTATTGCCTTTCCTAGATTTCTTGAAAGTTATTAGTTAATTTGTTAATTTATTCCTTTAATCTCTCCACTTTGAACATTGTTTGGTGACTCATAGGCATCGACCCATGCTCGTCATGGTATTACTTTCTTGCAACACCCTGCATTTGCGTCATCTATTTATACGCATCACTTTACACTAACTTAGACTTCAGAATATAATAAGGTGTCACCCTTGCAAGTACAGGTACCCCATAAAAATGTCTCTGGATCATACCCAACTCAGAGCGGACAAACAATGCTTCATCAGCTGGCATCCATGGTGGAGCCCGAACCAACGACCACAAAGTTAAGAGCCTTGACAATGTTGATGATGAGGGTGTCCCGACTCTGGTATCGATTTTAATAAAAAAGTTGATCGTAAAGAGAAAGGTTGTTTCCACATAGGACGACAAGTTCTGGAATTGAAACCAGCACTAGGAAGCAGCGGGCCCCCTGCTGATGCCAACCCAAAAACCACTTTGATTTATGCTCAATCCTCAGGTGCACTATGGCAGAAAGGCACTTAGGAGGCGGGTTCTTAAGCCCTTTGGAGGCGGATGGTGCGCCTCCATTTGGAGGTGCCCGCACCCACCTCCGTTAAGTAGATCATTGGAGGCGGGTGCACTCTAATTACAGATCATTGGAGTGCACCCGCCTCCAATGATCCTCATTGGAGGCGGGTGCAACTCCCACCCGCCTCCAACAAGATATCTAGGAGGGGTCAACCCGCCTCCATTAACTGATTATTGGAGACGGGTCAGCTAACGATTTCTACAATAATAGGATTTATCCGATTTCTCCTGCCATCAATTTATATTTGGTATTTTCCCTATGAAAGTGCTTAATTATATGGATATACTCTCAATATCAACTATATGCTATAATTTAAATAATTGCCAGGGGGGGGGGGGGGGTCAGTTCATGTAACACCATTAATATTAAACAACAAATATGCGCAATACTATCTACAATTTGGGGTTGCCTTCATAATGACCAAAATATATTCCTACTACTATAATATTATACATAGTAATATGAATCCATAAACTCTTCCAACTCATGAGACAATATATACGAGGCGAGAAACTGTCGCACACCATTCAGCTCATCTCTGGTCAATGCCGACACGTCTCTTGGGAATCGCTGCTCAGACATACAATAACCAAAACAACCACATAATTAGGTCCAACCAACACAATTCTAACTATCTTTGGAGACACCTAAGAATAAAGCTGCAAATTGATAATATTGCATTCATCATACCACATTTATTGGGAGACCTGGTGTCTTATGTAAGTTAGCTACCTCCACCATGTAGTACATGACATAATATCCACACTCCCAACCACTCTGTTGTTTCTTGTGCTACACGCAAAGATATAATGTCAATACACTGGAGGGTTGGGAAAAAAAATTTAATAACTTGTTTTACCTTCATATGAACAAAGTTGATCTTCTTATTCTTACTCTTCGGCCGGTTTGGCTTCTCTGGTTGCAAAGCATTATATTTGAACAAAGTACTGAATGGATAAATGGAGACATATCATTATTTCAAACTTGCATGTTATATAATCAATACTAGTTACCCAATCAACCTACTTAACATATATTTTCAAAAGCACATGGTTTATAGAACTTACTTATTCATCAATGCTTGCAGTGTCCGCGAAGGACCCCTATGAAGCGAATCAAACCAAAACACATCATCATCCCCTGGTTTGAAGCAAAGTAACATCCAATGCCGGCTACATACATTCAGTTTATCAGTTAGTATTCGGCTTCACTGTGAAATGGACATAAAGAGTAACATATATAGAGCACAAACATACCTCTCACAATATGGCATAACGCACAAATTCTTATCCCCTGAACATGAAATTCTATCATATATGTATGTTGCTATCTCCGTCAATGAATGTGATAACGTGGACAGTCTATCCGAGGTGAGGAAACATAAATGGTAATTCTTCCCTTCGGGAATGCCAATCACACTTTCCTCAATCCCCCTACCAAACACAAATATCAATGTTCATGCGATGTCCCGTGGTAATATTTAAACAGATTTACACGACTTAATCGGCCCCACTACGACAAACAAGTGGCAGTTATTTGATCACACGTAAGAGAACTTTTACAAGAATAATTTTGAAAAGAAATACAAAATACTATCTTTTTATTCAGCGTTTAACATCACCTAAATAAATAGAATGTGCAAATAATTGAACCAAACATAAGCTAGATTAATTGGACATGGACTCATAGATCGACAAGCATGCATGAACACGAGAGCATGCCAGAAAGTACTCGTAAGTTGTCATAACAATGATAATAGTAATGGGATGGCTGCCTACATTTTTCGTATGCACAAATGATTAGATTAAAAAGAGTCTAGTTCTATCTTGACAACGATGTACCCACTTAATCTTCCCAACAACTTTGTTTCCCTTCATCCCATGTTCTTAAAAATCGCTTCAAACTTTGTTTGGTTTCCATCATACTCAATTATCCATGCATGCATGCAAGTGGAGAAGTAGTGAAAAATTGTAACATCATTCTTGTCAAAAGTTACGATTGATAATGTCATATACGACGCTAATTACTCCACCTCACTTTTTTAAAAGTACACCAAAGAGGCGTTTGGTTGGTGAGTTTCAATTTGTTTATCGTTCTCATTCCCATTCCATTTATTAAACTTATTCTCATTCCCAAAACCAAATTGTTGCATTGAAATACAAAAATAACCAACTTTGTCATACCCAAATTAAGAAAAAAATAAAACTAAAAATAAAAATAAATTAAATTAGTATTTCAATATAAAGTCTTTCAATATTTTGCTCCATTAGACGTTAAGGATTTGACTACGCTACTAATCAAAACACAATTTTAATTTTACACCCTAAAGTAATCCATCAAGCTATATACAACTTGAAATCCCAGTTCATGAAAAATAATTTTTGATGAATTCTGACACGACTCGAAAACACGGGAGACACGAAATACCACCCTAGTCAAAAGTCCTCATCCTTTCAAAGACTCAAACTTGAAAGGGCTTTATTACTTTCACTTTTCTTTTGTAACACACAATTTTTATTGTAAAATGTAGCTATTATGCTCAAGGTGAGCATAACAGCTACATTTTACACTATCCCGAATCTAAAGGATTAATAAAACAACATGCATTTTCTAGAAAATATGCTAAGGGAGATACGAGGGAAGCCAATTTATTCACATAAACTTCGGTAATTCATTCCACAAATACTCTCCCTCATTTTGCTACAAAAATTCACTTTCAGACATTCACAATTTCATATTCAATTTTTCAGCATAACTTGCAGGTCCATAAACTACTTATTAAACCCATAGATCATAAGAAAATAATGTAAATCGAGAGTATATGCATTTACTTATTAAGTTACTTACTTGATACACAAATTAATGCAGGCTGAACCAATCTCTCTGTACGAGCATAAATCGTCAAACTCGGTTTTGTCCATATTGCATTTCAGCGCCACCCCTACTAGCTCTGGGGGCATCTCGAAATTGTACATGTGCGTAGGATCGTGGCCCACAGTCATATCATACAATGCCTTCAACTCTCCAGTGACATCCAAATCACTTAGCAGCGAGTGGCTCTTTGACGAACCCTCACTGATGCTTTTATCCTATGGGTTGCACGATATCAATTCAAGTTATTACAACCACATAAATATAATGCCAAACTAGCATAGTAACTAATCAACTTTCACAACACTATCCCTTTTCCTAATGCAAAATATTAATAACAATTATTCAATAAACATTGAAATCATCTCCATACTATAGTAGGAAACACTATCAAACACGTTACTATAAATTGAATTCCATACCGATTGCTACATCATAGTCATGCGTACCTCAGGAGTAGGTTGTTCATTCGTACGCCCGTGTGTGTTACCACTAATTGTGTTTAACCCGTGCATGCACTTGTGCTCCAGACAACGGTCTAATGGCAGTTCTATGCTCCTGGTGGCCATTGAATGCCAATTTCAAGCGGCGATAACGATGACGTGTGTCAAGGAACCTTCGATGCCCAAGGTATATTGTTTTCCTTCCATGCGTAAGCCACATACTCTCCGTATCCTCCTCGCAAATGGGGCAAGCTTTAGGGCCTTTAACGGTATATCCAGATAAATTACCATATGCAGGGAAATCATTAATGGTACAGAAAAGCATGGCACGCAACCTAAATGACTCCTCGCGATGTGCATCATAAACAATTGCGCCTTCAATCCAAAGTTTGTTCAAGTCTTCAACAAGGGGTCCCAAATACACATCTATGTCATTTCCTGGTTGTTTTGGGCCTGAAATCATCAACGACATCAGTATGTACTTGTGCTTCATGCACAATTGGGGAGGAAGATTGTAAATAACCAACATAACTGGCCAAGAGCTATGTTGGCTACTGAGACTCCCATACGGGTTCATCCCATCTGTGCACAAACCAAGTCTCAAATTCCTCCTCTCACAGGCAAAAGATGGGTACGTTGAATCGATGGTTTGCCACTAGGATGCATCTGCTGGATGGCTTATCATGTTGTTATCAATTGGAGAGGGTCTATTTGCATACCATGTTAGGTTTTTAGCATCTTCTACGTTGGCGAACAACCGTTTGAATCTCAGAATTATTGGCAGATACCATAAGACCTTCTCTGATGCCCCCTTCGTCTGGTCGACCCTCTGGTCTTCAATGTTGATGTCATCACAATTCTCTTGTCTTTTGTATCTGGATGCCTTACAATTGGGACACACTACAAGAAAACATGGTATTTGAGATGAATCTTTGAGACAGTATAAGAAAATCGTCTCAAATACCATTAATTTGAGACACTTATAGTGATTGTCTTAATAATTAAATTGAGACACAATAATTGAGACGGTTGTTAGCGTGTTGTCTCATAAAAAACTAATTGAGACACTTATTAGAGACGGCAATATAATTTGTCTCAAATGAAATTAATTGAGACACTCATTTAAGATAGTAAGAAATATTGTCTCAACCTAATTAATTAAGACAATAAATTGAGACAGAAAAAAATAATTTGTCTTAAATGTAAATAATTGAGACAATTATTGAAGACAATAAAAAAAATTCGTCATATAAAAGAGTAAGGACCAAAAAATGGGAAACTTAAAAGGAAACTTTAAAAATGAAAATGTGCATAGCTCAATGGCTTCAAGGCCCATTTTTCTTTTCAAAATATAAAGTTCATGCTCCTTCTTTAGATTGAAGTGTTATCCTTTTCCACCAAAAATTGAAACCATTCATTTATTTGTCGGAAGTCAATCGAACTAAGGTAACATTTTGACTCCCAAAATATTCTGAATGTGGCGTGCCTACTTAACAAAGCACGTCAAATCACATAGGAATGATAACTCTTTTGAGTTGACTCACTTAGATGACTGTCCCTCCTAGAATTTTGTGTACTAAATTTTATAAGGTAATTTGAGAATTAATTTTTTGAATATGAAGTTTATGATTTAACAATCGGATTAGTTTAAAAATATTGATAACTAAACTCAAATGAAAAGATCAAAAGTTAAAGTTAGAATAATAAATGTCATGGTAATTATAAACTCCAAAACCAAATTAGAAATTTCAAGCTAAGGATAAAACATTTCCAACTAAACTTAGTTAAGAGAAAAAGTTAATTAAATCATCAAAATGTTCTATAAAAAAATTAGATTATTTTATTTAATTAAAAGAAACTAATTAAGTTTATAAAAAATAGTGAAAGTTAATAGGATCAAATTGAGATTAAAAAAATTAGAAGAAGGACCTATTTATAAGACTATTAAAATTAGTAAGTTAGATTAATAGATAAACCAAATTAATGGGAAGAAAATTGATAAAAATAAGTATAGAAAAGATTAGATGCAAGCAAAACAACTCCTCCTCCCCCAAAACCCACGTCCCTCTCTTCCCCCTTTTTTTCCCACAGAACCCATCTCTTCTTCCTCGGTGACTCCGCAACCGCAAGGAAAAATCTGCACCCACAAACACGCATCCCTCTTGCTTGAGTCTTCCCGCAGAAAACCACACCTTCTGTCTCCCAATCTATTCTCTCCTTCTTCCTTCACTGTAGTGCCACAAGAATAAACCCACGCCAAAGCTGATTAAAAATAATCCAGGTCGTCCATCTTTCATCATATAAGCAATCATCACACAATCTTCAAGGCTTGGTCTGTAATACAGTTTACAATTGCTTTAGTTTTAGAGCAAAGAGAGAGACGGAAGATCCTCCTAGTAGAAATCGATAGAAAGGGGAAAAGAAGATGGACAAGGGAATGCTTGAAGACAAGGGATAATAAAGGGAATGTCCACCATGATTTAGCAACTCCAAATCCAAATCCATGACAGGTTCTAGTTCTTCACCCTAGATTAAAGATTTGATTTTTCTCTAATTATTGTGAATGCTTGATTGGTGAATTTACGGTGAAGTGAGTTTTGTAAATTGTTTATTTTCCTAGAAAGCCTTTTGAGCTTAGATTGAGTTACTCTGTTCAATTGGTTCGATTGGTTTTGTGTTCTAAATGTACTGTTAAGCTCGAAAATTCATTTACACCGTGTTGCAGTATAGCTTCTTTGCGGAATATAATTGCCCCTTTTGAGTGATCGATTGAATTTAGGGCCACTAATGCAAGATTATTTTATTATTTGCAATTTTCATATAGTTGAAAGTGTTTTATGCCTCTCTCCTATCCTTTTGGCCGCTGCCATTTGTTGTTCCCACGTTATCAAAAAATTAATCTTGAATGATAGATCAAAGGGTCACAGACTCATACTTTTGTTCCTTGACCAGTGCTTAGTTCTTGTAAATTAGGATTTTGATAGCTTCTATTGTTTGTTTATATTTGCTGTGGGTTTCTGTTGTACACGATAGAGCATTTCTGATGTTTATAGTTATGCAATGCGCTCATGATTTCAGATTTGATCAACTGATTTTCTCTGCATATTATGTGCAAAATGACTCTTTATTGTGAAAGTGGTGTGTGATTTCTGCTCTTATATATATACAACCCTGAAATTTATGGTGTATGAATTATCTGAATGCTAAATTTCCTTTGATTGTTGTTAATTTCAGCCGATTTCTTGTGTAGACTACTTAATAGGAAAAGCTATTGTTGTCAGTGGTGCTGAGAAATTGTGAGTTTCATATTCATTATGCAGATATATGGATTGATTTTGCTGTTCTTCCACAACTATTTTAATACGATAAAGTATCTATATTTTAGGTTTTTCTTGCGCTTGTTAATAATTGTACTTGCTGTTTGTAGGGAATTCTGTTAGTTTGTCCAGAAATAAAATTCTTTATAAATTTTCATCTGTTAAATATACCTGAAATTTCTTAAAAATCAGAACTGTAGACATTTTGGTGTACATTGATGCCCCGTTAAAGTGCAATTGATGTTCAAACCAATCTGTGCATTCTGTGGTATCGTTGCTCGTGTCATTTACTGTCCATTCTGTCATGTACTCTCCATTCTATGCATTCAGATAATGATATGCTGCACATGGTTACTGATTTGATTTTTCTTAAATTTATTTTATAGTTTGAGGATGTCTAATTCATTGGTGAAGAGGGGTTTGACTGACTGCATATACAACTTCTGACGAAAACAATCTTTACAAACAAGAGGAGACTTCTGTACGCTGATGTGCTGAGCAGTTCCTCAAGCAGTCGATGCAGGTTGGAATGAGAATTTCTGAACTCAACCGAGGGGCAGCAACCAAGATTAAATTCAGAAAGGTGGGAAGGTATATTTATGGTTTCTTTTTTCTTATTGTGTGTCCAGTACTGATTTTCTTTGGGAAAAATATAATTCCTTCCATAACTGATTACAGGCCCAAAAATAAGAGAAGGCTTGTTGGAAGTTTTTTATGGAGTCGGAGAATGATGCGAATTAGGTAATTGTTTCTCAATTATGTAAAGGTTCTTGGAAAGGAAAATGTTGCTTTCTCAATTATGTAAAGTTTATAGAATTTTAGAAAAAAATTTGGAGAGGAAAATGTTGCATTCCAATGTAGGTTCTTCAAGTAAGTTCTTGTTCTAATTGGAGATATGAGTTTTGTCATGTGAATTACTCAGCTATTCCTTCACATGTTCTTTCTGAACTGCTTGGTCAGACGTTTCTTTATAGCATGTTTTTGGGATTCAATATAGCTTAACTATGTTTGTAAAGGTTAGTTTAGAAGTGTGTAAACGCTTTTATTAAAAACCTCTTTATGGTTTTTCTCAGGACTTTCAAGATGAATAAGTGGATGGAAGTTAGCTCCAAAGTCGTGGCACTTATGCCTGCATTATTCTATTGCTCGACAATTTTTTAGCTTTCTCCTAAGTAGTAGCCATTATGTTATTGCCATCAAACTATTTAGATATCATATTGATGAACAGTCTCTTCTACTTTTATCAAAGTAGTGTCCTTTGCAGTTGCGCTTATGAAATACACAAGGAATATTTAGATGTATATAGGTTGTATCAAGTATAGTGATTGTATCAAGTACGGTGTAATTGTGGTGAACATTTATTTACATTTTAAAGATTATTTTTTTATTTATGGAGTTTCTTAGTTATGAAATTAGCAATTAAATTAATTTGAAGAAAAGTGTATTTATTTGAGATGGATTATTACTGTCTCAAGTTAGCGTTTCTAACTATTAAAAAAATAAGACATGATATTTAAGACGAATGACTATTGTCTTTAATTCTATTCAAGACGACATAAAACTGTCTTTGTTCAGTGTCTCTAATTTCTAAATACTTAAGACGCAATATTTGAGACATGAAACTATTGTCTCTAATTCCATTTGAGACGGCATATTACTGTCTCAATTAAGTGTCTCAAATTTTTAACAACTTGAGACACAATATTTGAGACGGTAAAATGAATATCTCAAATACTTTTGAGACAGTTGAACAACTGTCTCAAATCTGTCTCAAAACGTATTTGAGACAGTTAAACTGTCTCAAATTTCTTTTGCGACGGCCGCAAAGGGGACAACACATTTACTGTCCCAACACTGTCTCAAAAACCATTTTGAGATAGTAAATGCATTATATGAGTCAATTGTGGAGGTGTCTCTAAAAGGACATTTTCTTGTAGTGACATGAAGATGCATTCTCATGTTCATTACGATATAGTATGCAGTCATTAGGACAAGCGTGTATTTTCTTGTACTCCATACCCAGAGGGCATAAGATATTTTTCGCCTCGTAGGTACGACCTAGGAGTTCATTACCTTCGGGCAACATATCCTTCAATAACTTCAACAATGCCGTGAAACTGCTGTCGGTCCAACCGTGTGCGGCTTTCAAATTAAACAGTTTCAAAACACCTAACAACCGTGTATACTTCGTACACCCGTTATAGAGGGGCACTTCACTGTCGCCCGTTAAAGACGCAATGACATCTGGTCCATCGGCGAACTTACCAACCATTTCAACCATTTCCTCCAACTCATTAGGACTATCAATCAATTCTTCATGGGTGTCATTGAGATTTAGATTCACAGGATTTGTTGGCATCTCACCATGCCACTTCCATATCTTATACGTGGGATCGAATCCCCTCTTTCTTGCTATATTTCTGCAATCTTTACACGGACATAGTCCATACTTTTCTTTCTCATATGCGATGGCAACAAACTGGTCAACAAGTGCAATATAGGAGGGCGCGGTTCGATCACCAGATATAATCGTGTTACGAT
The DNA here is from genome assembly GCA_016801395.1 of Leptodermis oblonga. Lineage (NCBI taxonomy): Eukaryota > Viridiplantae > Streptophyta > Magnoliopsida > Gentianales > Rubiaceae > Leptodermis > Leptodermis oblonga. The sequence continues at coordinate 16,477,295 of CM028755.1, read as the reverse complement.
CCATAGCCAATTTGAGCAGCCTACATTGGTAATATATTAATATATAGTAAAGCCTAAAGGAACGCCAACATATGTAAAATGTTAGTTTCAGACCGAATCATATTATTGTGCCACTATAGGAAAAAAAAAAAAAATCCCAGAATGGGGGGTTAATATATAATGCGGTAATGGAAATAAAATGCTGAACGAATAGAATGCCACAATGTAAGTAATATTTGGCCGGGGGGACAGGAGTATTTGGTGACAAAACCTAGCTACTGTAATATGTAATACCATTATATTTATGCATACTACCATTGGAATATACACAAATAACTTTATTCCCTCAAAAAAATGTAATTTGTCCATATAATATTATATATATATATATATATAGAAAATTACATTTTTAACATTTTCAAGAAGGTACATCATTAATGATGGAGATTCTTAAAATTATGAAGGCTATTAAAAATAATAAGTCAAGGAACGGTGGACTAATATAACACAAATAAATATATAACAGAAATAACATTGTGAAGAAAAGTTTGGAAAGGATGCTAAATACAATTGTATGAAAAATAATATTATGTAAGAAGTATGTAACCTGCGGTATTTTATAAGTCCACAATGAAGAATGAGGTGTTGAGCACCTAAAGCACTCGATAGGAAAAAATGTGGCAGATAACAGCAAACTTCAAGGAACAACTGATGATTACAGAAAATTTAAGTATAGAGATGCAGGGAATAGGAGAATGAAAATCACAATGAAACTCTGACATACTTTTATAGGAGAAGATTAATCCAAATTCATTCATAATTGGATTTGACTTACCTTAACAATGATGCAAATACAATGAGTATTTGATAAGGGAAATACAATGTGTAATAGGAGAAGGAACACCCTATTTGGAGGTGGAAGTGAAGGAAATCCGCGACTGGAACCTTGGCAAACCCCGCCTGTAATTAACACAGTAATTAACACCCAATAAGCTGTGTTCTTATTGGAGGCGGGTGAAGCTAAAACCCACCTCCAATAAGTGTAGCTTATTGGAGGTGGGTTTTAGCTTCACCCGCCTCCATTTGTGTTTTAATTGGAGGCGGGTGAAGGCTGCACCCGCCTCCAAATACCAATCTGCCTTTTTCCATGCCCCTTTGGAGGCGGGTATTTGTAAACCCGCCTCCATAAGGGCGCCTCCTTTGAGCAGTTCTGTGGTAGTGGTGGGTCTATAGAGGAGTTGAATCTTGAGATAATGGCCATTGTAGTCCTGGCAAAAAAAAAAAAAAAAATGAACAAACAAGGAAATGGATTGCTCCCTTTTAATTTTGATGGAGGCCTTGATGGTTTACCTCCGCCGATAACAATGAGACGAAGAACTGGGCGAGTCTTCTGCACACACCGGGTCATAACAAATTTTTTAGGATAGAGAATTCAATGGTAAAACCCGAGTTTTAGCGATCGAATCCCCATAGACGGCATCAACTAATGAAACGTGTTGTGCCCGTCGAGCACTAGGATTTGCTGAGTTTGAACCCTGGGGTTTGTCTGGGATGAGCTTTGATAAAGTAGTCACTAGAGGGAAGTGTCCCTTGTTAGCACTCTGATTGCTTAAGTTTGTAAAGTTGGAACTATTTTGACAAAGTAACAATGCAATTGATTTAGAACGTACATTATATTAATGTCAAACACATATTTATAGGGAGAGAGTTTCGTAATTTTATGAGATAGGGGTAGCAATTTGTGATACGGCTCGATGAATCGACACAAAACTCAAATGGATTTTGGAAGTGCAGGTACACCCTTCCCATGTTCGGTCAAAATTGGATCAAATATGAATAACACCAAAATAAACAGGTCACATATAGGTAAACCCGTTTTAACACAATTTTAATTTTTCCTTAATGATTGGATTCTATTAATATTTAAGGATAACTTATAAATCAATTTTAGTTTTTCCTTAATGATTGTATTCTATTAGTTTTTCCTTAATGACTGTAATTTTTTAAATTTGGTTTGTATAATTTTAATTTGTTATTTGGTAGATATTTTGATTTGTTAAGCAAATTACCTTACGATTAGATATATTTCAAATTATTATGTAATACATTTATCCTCTACATACCAATTATCATGTAATGTTGAAAAATTAGAGATGTATTTACAAGACACTAATAATTGGGGATGTATTTAATAGGCGAGTGGGAAAGGGAATGAGAATGGGAATGGGAATGGGAATGATGAACATCTCATATCCAGGAATTGATGAATTGCTCATTAAAGGAATCTTAAATTGTCTTTTAAATGATATAATAGTTGAAATTATCAGATTCCTATACATACCAACCATAAGAATTTTAATCCTAGGAATCAGATGTCCATTTCCTCCATTTCCATTCCCGCGTGCCAAGCGCACCCTAAGTATATTTAGGTTCTAAAATTGTATTTATTGAGTTTTATAGATTTTATAGATCAGATACATATGTTGGGTCAAATAGGTATTTTCATATCAAATTGGTAATTTCAGGTCCAATAAGTATTTTTGTGTTGAGTCAAGGACTCAAGTCAATTATATATATGTTTTAAGTTACGAATGTATTCTCATGCGTGTTAAGGCCGTATTCCGGTCATGTGATTGGACACGGCCTGCCATGATGATGGGTTTATTTGATAATTTAGACAAACTTAATTAGGGTTTCTTTTGTTATTTACCTGAGTAGGTAATAAATAAGTTGGTTGAGTTTTCAACTTATATTAAGCCAAAATCTAACTGATTAATTGTTTGTTTCTTTATTGGATAGGTAGCTTTTGTTTTGTTTTGTGCCAACAGCATCACATACCAACCAAATTAAATAAACACAGAACTCAAGTCAAGGAGTACCTTAATTTGAAGAAAGAGACCCCTGGCTGAGTCTGTAGAAATGTGTCAAATGGCATGAAAAGGGAAATCAAAGCAGGCCTCTCTTATAAACTAATAAAGCCAAAGACCAAAGTTCCCCTCAAAAGCAATGAATTTCACAGTATCTCCATAATAACTTCAATTTAGTTAACACCACAAGTCAGGATTGACCCAATAGTTTCCATATGTACAAGCAAAATCCTACAAAACAGAACAGATGGAAAAGGCCAGATATATGTTAATATAAGAGGGTGAATTAATTTTTAATTCCATTGCAATTCGTTATTAAACAGCACTTTAAGTTAATCTATGCACTCCTTCCGTCCCATGTAAGAGTTTTGTTTCAATTTTTTTTTTTTGTTTTTACTAATTTCAACACCCTCCTAATATAGTTACTTGTGATTTATAATTAATATACACTTAGAAAATAAAGACATGAGTAAAATAAATAACAACAAATTAGTTATTTTTATATTTTCGAACCAATTAATGTTCTAGATTTTTGAATATGACTGTTTCAATAGGACCGAGGGAATATATAAGAGGCAACCTCTTTTTGGCTGTTGATTTGAGTGCATATAAATATCCTTTTTTTCTCCTATAGATAATCATTACATGATTACTAGTTTTTGGTGCTTTTCCACAGTTTGAGAATTTCGTATGGTTTGCCAAAATATGGGCAAAGCAAGCAAATGGATCAGAAACTTCTTGCTAGGGAAAAGAGAGAAGGAGGACAAGAAACTAGTGAGCTCAATTCCTGAACAAGAATTTGGGAGCCCCAAGAGTACTGCAGAGTTGTCTGTTACAAAAGAGAAGAGAAGATGGAGCTTCAGGAAACCTGCAAGTAAGACGCCCAGAGATAAAATCACGAATCGTAACAGGTCATTTGATTCGATCTCCACTGCTCAACTAGTCAAGCAAGTTTTGGAGGAGCACGAAATCGAGCAAATTCGGGTGAAAGCTCATGCGTTTATGAAGAGTTGCAACCAAGTTAATGGAAGTGGATCAGTGCTAGTGGCCACAGCTCAAAAATCCCAGCTGATCAAACCCTTTATGAAAGATGCCGCTGCTACAAAAATTCAATCAGCGTTTCGTTCATATTTGGTACGTATAATCTGTGCATTTCTTGAAGGATATACAGCTTAATCCTTGATTGTCAGTTCTAATCTATATGTAGGGCAGTTTTTGTCCATATGATGCACAAGACAAGAGGATTTCCTGACTCCCCTGACTAAGTGGGTCTGTAGATTCAGCATATTACTCATCTTGAATTTATATTTTTGTCCCCGACTTTTTTAGGAGGGCCAGAGTAGATAGAGATCTTCTCGATAGAGGATCCCTTCTCGATTTGAAGGATAGTTAATTTTTTTGAGACAAATTTAGAAAATCCCTCAATTTTGAGAAAAGTACAAATACGCAATGATAGTTTGACAGGAATAGTGTAAATTTGTATAAAAGGTTAAAAATACCCTTTTATTTCTTACTATTGATAAACAAGACTTTCAAGATATTCTTTTCCTTTATATACACATTCAGATGTGTTGGTAATTTTGCTAAATCTCTCTAGGTATTTGTACTTTTTTTAAAATATCAGGGGAACTTTTGAAACTCTACTCCTTTGTTTTCTTCTTAGCTCTTCATTTTGGTTATATGATCTGAAAATTAGTTATAAGGCAGAAAACAACAACTTGACAAGAAAACTTCATGATCGATCCTTCTATCTATTAGGTGAAAATAAATTCATAAGTGAATGATTAATTTGCAGGCGAGGAAAGCGTTGAGAGCTTTAAGAGCACTGGTGAAGTTACAAGCACTGGTGAGAGGTCACCAGGTGAGGAAACAAACGGCTGAAGTTCTGAGAAGTATGCATGCTTTGATGACTATCCAAGTTAGAGCTCGGTACAAGAGAGTTCAAAAGGTGGAGCTGGCTGGACCGCCGCTAAATTCCACTAAGAGTACTACTTATCTTCGAGAATCAGATCTTGCTGGGAAGCTGCCTAGCAAAATCCACACAACTCTGGTAACTCCCCCCTTTGTTATAGCTAATAAAGATTTGTGCTAACACACAATTAATATATGTTATATATATATATATATATATTGTATATGGGTCTTATATAAAGAGTTTTGTTTTTTAAATATACAATTTTTATGAATGTAAGATACAACACTTAAAATTAGAAATATGACACCAATTTGACCAATATATATATACCTTTACTTTTTAAATATGTGTTAACACATAAATCATACACAATTATATTAGGTCCGTATATATGAATGTAAAATAAATATACACATTACTCTTTTATTGGGACAAAAAAGGGTTAGAAACATAACTATTTTATTGAGCCGAAATATTTCCTTTCATTCAATATCTTAATAATCACAGTGTATGATGATCATAATTTACACAAAAATTGTGTATAATAATTATACATACCATTTCTACAAGATCCGGATCAAACTCAACCGTAGAACCTTGAATTGGTGACATAGACGGCTCAATTTTATTTAAAAATCAAATTTAGTCAAACTCGATAAAAATTAAAGTTGAACTGGGAATTGAGGTTGAACCCTTAATTAATTTTATAGTATAATTTTAATTCGGAATTGTTATTTGCAGGAACCAAATTACTATTCACAGGAACATTTTCCTGTGAAAAGTCTATAATGCCTCTTAGTTATAAATATTTCTTTAGAAAACAAATATTCAAGCAATAAAAATCCCGCCTGTGAAAAAAAAATCATATTCAAGCAATAAAAATCCTGCCCGAAATAGGCGGGATTTCTTAAAATAACAATTCGGGGCATACTATTTGCAGGAACAAAACCCTAAATCCCATCTTGGGCGGGATTTTGAAGAAGACAAATCACGCCCACCTATGGGCGGGATTTTGGAATTTTTTTTGGCAATGGCGAGATTTTTGGCATAATCTCGTCTATTTTGAAGTTTTTTTTTGCAAAATCTTTTGCCAGACAGGGTTTTTTTTTTAACAAACAAACTTTACGTAAAAAAATTTATAGATTGTTTACTTACCGTGTAATATGGATCGTCCTCGTGACTACTGACCATATTTAGATACACGTGTGAGTGAAAAATGAATGAGTGTAAATGAGTTTTTTTTTTTATTTTTTTATTTTAATTAAAGGACAAAATAGACTATTCACAGGAAAATGTTTATGTGAATAGTAAATTTGTTCCTGCAAATAGTATGCCCCTTTTAATTGAATGACATATTTTTAACTAAGTACATCCCCTATGGAATCATGTCTATACTGTAACATTTCTCCTTGTTTAAATTTTGACTACATCAGCAAAACCCAACTTGAGTCCCTTGTATTTTCTCTTCAGTTTTAATAGATCATGTATATATAAATGCAGGATAAACTAAATGGCGATGAAACAAGAAGATTGCAGAGCAAAAGTGGACCTTTGGTAGCTCCACAGGCTGAAGGATCAATATTGGAACAAGGGTTGATCAGCAAATGCCATTCTAGCCGGCTTTCAACAAGCAAAGAATGGGAAGATCAACCGTACTATGGAGATGATCAAAGTTGGAGTCCCTCAACAATGTTGGCCGAAATAATAAGCTCACAAAAGAATGCCAAACAAATCTTTCACAACGATATTGAGTCCAAACCCGAATTTTCGACAAAATTGCCGGCATCTGGTGTTCCACAACCTCATCTTGACAGTCCAAGTTACATGTCCAACACAGAATCTTCGAAAGCGAAAGCGAGGTCACAGAGTGAGCCAAAGCAACGTCCAAAACGGGCCTCGAAACAAAAGATCAGCCGGCGAACAACGTCCTCGGAGGGTCTAAATGTTGATTCAGAATTAGCTGCAGATCAGCAACTTATTAAGCATTCTAGTTATCTGAGATACAATGAGCAAGAAAACCAGCAGCCATGGTTAGTTAAACTCTATCGATCTGCAAAGTTTGAGAAACATCCTTTCTGATATTATGGGTATGGGATCCATCTATGTATGAAATGAATTCATTTTTCGTACGCAATATTAATGGCTAATTTTTGTACCATACATATGGCTAATGGCCTTGCATGCGTAACCAGAGAGAATTATTTCACTCTATCAGGTTTCTCCATCTCGACATACTCCTTTCGGTGCAAAATAAAAATTGTTTTTAGAGAGAATAACAATTTTCAAAATAAATCATGTTTTAGGAAAAAATAAATTTTTTTCTCAAATTACCATTGTCTAAACTTATCCAACTTAGTGTTAGTGATTATCTCAAATACTCTGGTAGTATTAATTGGATTACAACTCAAGACTCCTAATAGTATTAAATTAAACTATTTAAGGGATTTTTTTTTGTCATTTAAATTAATTTCAATGGATTCTTAATCTGTTTGAAAAACTAATGACTTTTATTTTGGACTGGAGGGAGTATTTGGTATAAAAATTGAGATGGAGAACATTAGTAGAGCAATAACACTTTTTTTGGGCTTATTTATCGTTTGTCCCCTTGTGTTATAAGGGTACTTTGACTGTTGTCCCTTAATTAACATTTTACAAGTATTACCAAATTTTTTATAAAAGTAACTTTTTAATGATCTACTTAAGTATCCGTACTACAAGTATTAAAAGCGAAAGCCTTAACTTACTACTTTAGAAAAAATAAATATTTGTATAGGTATAATGCCAAAGCGGTTTTTAGCTGCGAGAGCAAAATCTATAATGGAAAATTCTGATTTTCAATAATTAGTAGAACATATTTCTTCAGTTATTTACTGCCACTATATTCTTTCATTCCTCTAGAATCTTTTCCACAACTCATCCTCTCTACCTTCATCTCAACCCCAAAATCTCCCCATTCTTCTTCTCCAGTCAATTATTCATATGAGTTGGAGTAATGAAAGAATCAAATCAAATAATACAAAAAAATTGTTGGAATAACATCCTGCAATAGATTGATGCCTAAAATCAAAAAAGTTTCACAACACCAACTTCTCAATGAAGCTTCAAATTGCAGCTAATGAAACTAACATTAACCAATAGATATTTCATCTCTGTTTAACATATATATTTCTGGTACATGAGAAATTTTTGAATGCAAAGAAAACAAGCATCAAATTGTAGCCAATGAAACTGAAGAAAATATAGATTCCATCTCTATTTAAAATATATATTGCTGGTACTTAAGAAATTTATGAATGCAAAAATATTGTGTGAAACCCCAAGATTAATAACATAAACAAATATATCATACATACTGACCCAAATAGGCACACAGATAAAAAGTCTTAACTGAGATATCACAAATGAGACTGTACATTAATGAAAAATACAAAATAATAGTCATTACAAAATCAGAAGGAATTACGACACTGTTAAACTTCAAGCCAGTTTAATACTTCGATTAATCCGCATGGCAGAAGGAACAGAGATCAGATGGAGGATGGAACAGAGATCTGAAGTTAGAAAGAAATTGACATTAATCGTAGCTGAAAAAAAACTTCAACCATAAAAAAAAGGAGACAAAATGAATATTATATATGAGTTATGGAGTGCGGTCATGCGGGTCTGCAGAGGATGCTAACTGAAAAATATTACAGAGATTAGAGAAGAACAGATGGGGTAGTTTTGTCTTGACATTGTTAATTTGCTCTGCAACTAAGTTCTATGACATAGTATCACTTATCTAAATATTCCGTATCTTGTCTTGATGACTGTACTAGGGTTGGTTGTACGCATTTGATGAAATCTAGGACTGATATTTCACATATTATTCCCCAGTTTTATCAAATGATTCTCACTCAATTGACACTAAGATAATAGTCGCTAAGTTTGTAAATTTCTTTTGCTAATTTTACGATAGAGCATGGCATTGTTCATCAAACAACTTGTGTTTACACACTACAACAAAATGACATTTTAAAAGGTAATAGTTGCCTCATTCTTGAAGTTGTCAATTTTAAAAATTTGTGATCATTTTTTCTTTAATGCATAATTCTGTGATGTGTTAAGCTCTTACTCTATGTTTTACTATACATGTTCAAAAATATTTCGAGCGAAAGCTATCATGGCTCCTGTCTTTCTTATTAATCAAATGTCTGCTAAAATCATTGATTTTCAAACCCCATTAAGTATGCTATCCAGATTTAATCTTCTTCCTTTTACTCTTAAAATTGGTTCGAAGGCTTTTGGTTGAGTGTACTATGTGCACGTCCACTCACTTCATGGACATAAACTTGACTGTAGTTTTATTAAATATGTTTTTCTTGGCTACTCAAATTCTGAAAAAAGTAATAAGGATTATCCCCCTCCTAGCTAAACCTTTTATGTCTCTATGGATGTTCAGTTTTGTGAAAATGAGCCATATTTTTTTGGGGAGAGTGAAAGTAATGAAGGGGAACAATTATTGTTGGAAATAAAAGAAAATATGGATATTAGATAAAGAAATATAAATATTAAAGAAAATGAGGAAGTTTTAGTGTTAACTAATTTATCACCTAAAGCACATTTTGACTGAAATAAAATTTAATATGATAGTAAAGATTAGAGAACTCAATCATTTGATATAACAAAAAATATTCCACTAAAAAGGAAGATATTAGGACCGTGCCTCATGAATCTGGTACCTCTCTTGAAGATACTACAATGTCATTGAATGAGTCTTCTACTATTAGTGCGCTGTATGTACCTATCCTTCTACAAAACTTGACAATTCTAACGCTAGTCATGATGGGAGATATCCTCTTCGTGAAAGAAAAACATATGATGTGTTTGGTTTCTCAAATGCTTTTAATGTCATTTATCCAATGTCAAAATTTGTATCCTATCATCATTTGTCTAAAGCTAACTTAGCATTTGCTATTCAAATATCTTTTATATCTGTTACTAGTAAATTTTGGAAACTCTTGAAGATCCTAAGTGGAAAAGTTCCTTGGTTGATAAAATGATGGCCCTCCAGAACAATTCTAACTTAAAAATGGTAAAGTTACCAATGGTTAAGAAACTTGCATGATGCATGTGTGTATTCACTGTGAAATATAGGACAGATGAGATAGTTAAATTTGTTGCAAAAGGCTATCCAAAATAATTTCATTGACTATGAAAAAACATTTGCTCTAGTAGCTTGCATGAATATTGTCCATATCATTGTCACTCACAATTAATCTAAACTGACCTTTATTCATGGCTAAATTTGTTGGAAAAGGCTACCAAAAATAATTTCATTGACTAAGAAGAAACATTTTCTCTAGTAGCTTACATGCATATTGTCCATATCATTATGTCACTCACAATTAATCTAAATTGACCTTTACAACATTTTGATGTGAAAACACCTTTGTTCATGGTAGTCCAATAGGGGAAGAGTTTATATATCCTTCTCATAGATTTATAATGACAGAAAGTAAGGTATGCAAACTTTGAAAACATTGTATGAATTAAAGCAGTCACTAAAGGCATGGTTTGGGAGATTGAGTCATATATATGCAATGAAAAAGTATGGATTCAAGCAAGCTTTGTCAGATCATACCTTATTCTATAAACATAAGCTTAATAAAAAGGCAAGTGTTAATGCCAGAGCAAAAATTAGCATATAGGACAATTTTTCTTTTGCATCTTTGGACAAAATTACCCTCAACTAAATTATCTCTCTTCTTTCCTGCCTCACCTTACGTCTCTCTTTCCTTATCAACAAACAAAATTTTCTGGAAGATTAACAAATTCTCCGGTCTGTTCATTACAAAGAGCTTTTATAAAATGTTCACAAATTATCATCGCAAATCCCCCGGTCTGTTCGATGCAAATATCTCTTAGAAAAAGTTCACAAATCATTATTGCTTTTCTTCTGTTAAGATATGTATAATCTGTAATTATGTTATACTTATCTCATCGTATAGTTTCCTACTTTAGGTTGTACTAACCTTTGTAAAGGGTTATGCTTGTATGTATTGATATATTATTATTTCTATCATGGTATCAAAATAAAACCTTAAATTGGTCTCTTTCAGTTGCCGCCTGATTGCACCATTTAAGTGATTTATTTTAGCACTTGTTATGGCAATTCTCACGGGCTTTTGCCCAAGGTTTTAATGATTAATTGCAAATTTGGAGATCGGGCCTAGGAAGAAAGGAATGTGCAAAAAGTGGAAGAATTGGGGCAGATAAATCAGCAACCAAGAAACCCACACGAATTGTGGGCTAAGCAAAGATGGAAACTCGCAGGAAGCTTTTGCCGATCCAAGTAAAGCAGAAAAGAAACGGAAATTTAATTCGTAAAGAAGAAGGCTTTGGATTTAGAAGAAGAGAAGGAAATCTGAAGAAGTTACCTTATTCAAGAAGACTTCAGTTGCAAGAAAGAAAATCCAATTTTGATTCCTAGAAGAGTAGTTTCCTTGTTGGAATATGTTTCCTGAATTGAGAAGGATTGTCTTAATTTCCTTTTGTGATTGGTTTCTCTCCCTATATAGTTGGGAGAATTTCGTGCAGTAAAGACACGCTTAATACAATAGTTTTCGTAGTTTTCACGTGCTAGTGCAGTAAACAATTTCCATCCTTCAGTAATTTTCTGTTCTGTTTCATGATCGCTGGTTGAAGTTCCCGACTGTGCACCAAGCTACAATTTGGCCAAAGCGTTGGTTACCAGATCGCGATTTCTTAATATACAGTACGGTATTCTATTTTCTCTTTTAATGGATTCTTTTATATTTATGTGTTTTATATGTTTTATTATGAATAGCTAATTTCTTAGTTCTGGTATTATGTAATAAACCATAATATATTCATGTATGAAACACATGAATCAATATAAAGTCTAATGAATTATGTTTCTAAATTGCCTATGTTTATATGTCTAATTACTAAGATTATTAGAAGCCTGATCAACTTAGTTTAATCCGGTAGAGTCAGTAAGTGGCACAACTACCGGCCGAGTTGTACATGATTAATTGGGTGATGATTTCTAATGCATCGTCAGTTGGAATTATCAGTTTCGGGTTCTTCTAGTTATTAATGCTTCTATTTGTTAATTAATAAGGTTTGCGAGGACTCGCAATATGTTAGTTAACGTAGTTAGAGAATAATTCCTTTGCGGAGACTCACGGGGGATTATCAAGAATCTATGGGAGAATTGGAATTATTGGCGGGAACTCGCAGTAATACTATAACTAAAACGGCGTAAGTAATTAGACAATTTAAAAGGTTTATGATTGCATCAAAGAGATTTAGATGAATTTACATAATACCGAAATTTCTATCATTAATTGATATTTTCTAAGTCTTTACTTTCATTATTATTTTAATTTCTATTTTCTACAATTAAGTGACAACTCTAAGGTCTCTTAAGAGACACAAAGGTGACTGCTAGTCAAAAGTTTGGTTATATTTGCATGTTATTTGAAAATTGAATATTAATTACTGTCCCTGTGGATTGACTCTGTCTACTACTGTGTTATATTTTATTAGCGTCTTAATATTAGGTTATAAATAGTACTTTTACTGTTATTTGGTGGACCCACGATAAGTCCTATCAAATTGGCGCCGTTGCCGGGGATGGTTACAATTTTTATTCTTTTTCCTATTAATGTGCACTGGTGTTTTCTTGTTTTGTGTATGACCAGTCCTTGGAGTACTGAATTACTCAGTGATCCAGAGATCGAGAATACCTACAAATGCTTAGCCAAGGAGACACGGTTACAAAAGCTCGCAGAAACAGAGTCTGTTAGTCGACCGTTTGACCAAATGGCCGGTAGCTTCGAATAAGATTTTTCACTTTCTGATTCTGAATTAGATCCAATGGGCTACATACCAAGAGTAGAGGGCCCAGAAGAAGAGCCCACCCTAAGGATTTATGCAGCCATGATACTGACAACAGAGCCTCGGCGATAGTCACTCCGACACTGACCAACGGATTCCCTTTGAAGAGTGACGCCTACCAACTGGAGCCACCATCGATCAACTGAAATTGGTGGCCTTTCCCTATGTCCTGATAAGTCTAGCAAATAGGTGGTTCTCATCATTGCCACCAAATTCTATCACCACCTGGCAGCAGATGAAAAAGCTGTTCCTGAAGAAGTATTTTCCTCCAACCAAAACCAATTTGGTCATGAAGGAGATCAGCAGCATTCAACAGGATGTTGATGAGTCTCTCAGCAATTACTAGATGAGATTTAATGAATTGGTGGAGAGCTATCCCAATCATAAGTATACAGAGGCACAGTTACTTCAATATTTTTACCACAGGATGTGCACCAATGACCGGAACCACATGGATTCATCCAGTAGTGGGGCTTTCCAGAACAACGCAGTAGCCAAGGCCAGAAAGATGATTGAATGATACCATCGAGTCAAGAAGCTAGTTCGGGTAACCCTCCTGTTTGGCCAAACGACAGGCTAAAGTTCTATTTATTGATGATTATGGGGAGAAAAATTAAATTAGCTCACTGCTAGTGTGGAGAAATTGACTACACTAGTTAGCAAAACTTGCAACCTCAACTAGTAGTAACAAAGGGGAGATTGTGTGTGCATGTTGTGGCAATTCGAGACACTTTGCGCAGAACTATAATCTTGCGCAGGAAGAAACAATAGCTCAGGCTAATGCTGCAGGAAATTGCCATAACAATTCCAATAGAAACTGGCATCGGAATGCACCAAGGAAGGATCTGGAATTAAATGCGTTTAATCCAGGATGAAAGGAAAATCTGGTGTTTGGTTGGAAAAATCCAGAGGAGGGAGTTCAAGTTCCATTTCCCTCAAAACAAATCAGTAAGGTCCTGTTCAGAATTTTGGGAACTCCAACCAACAAGCTTCAAATCCAAATATGGGGGGCAATAAATGAAGTAATGAATCAATGTACAAACCCTCTAACCATAAGAATTTCTCCAATCTGAATTAGAACAACCCAAGAGGAGGAAGAACAATGGAGGAGTCCATGGAAGAGATATTTACGCAGCAGAAGGAGCAACGAATAACCATCTATGGGATTACAGGAGTTCTCTCTCAGTTATCGGCTTCCATGCAAGAATTAAGAGGGAACCAAGGTCAACTGCCCTTCTAGGTACAGGTTCCTCCCAAGGAAAACGTAAATGAAATCTAGCTGCGAAGTGGAAAAATTCTGGAGCCTGCAATAAAAAAATCACGGTCAGCCGGGGACTCTTTGCCCAAACCGACGAGTGTTCAGGATACTGAAAATTCAGAGCTAATCGAACCAGAGGAGTTAATCATTATAAGCTCTGAGCCTGAACCTAAGAAGAGCCATGTCCCAGTTCCAGTAAGCAAGGTGGTGTACAAGCCGGTGCCGCCTTTTCCCAATAGCTTGCGACCCAAGGCAAGGAAGATAAAGGAGGACCCGATTGAGTACTTGGAGGTTTTTGAAAAAATGGTTGTCAACATTCTATTCCTAAAGGCGATTAAAATTCTCCCAATTAGGAAAGTTTTGAAGGACTTCATGGCAGGAAAACCAAGGGTAGCTAGCAAGGTGGTCTAGGTTAGACAGTCTCTGCCATTATTCAGAAGAAGCTGTCACCCAAGTACAAGGATCCAGGTATATTTTCTCTACCATGTGTAATTGGAGAAAAAGTTATTGAGCATGCAATGTGCGATCTTGGTGCATTTATTAATGTTATGCCTTTATCTATCTATTTGATTCTATCTGGGGTAAAATTAGCTGAAACAAAGGTTGTGATTCAATTAGCTGATAGATCCTGTGTGCATCCCGAGGGGGATTGGGAAATGTACTTGTGCAACTTAATTCTTTTGTGTACCCTGCTGATTTTTATGTAATAAAAATGAATACTGATCCTGCTAAATAATCTATTGGGGTGCTATTGGGTAGACCTTTTCTTAAAACATCTAAGGCTGTTATAGATGTATATAATGGGTCAATTTGTTTCGATTACTGTGGGGAGAAGTGGCAATTAACATTGAGAATGCCATGAAATATCCTGATAATGTTGAGAATATGTATTTAATAGATGTCATTAACCCCCTTGTCCAAGAAACATCTTGAGACATATTACTTGTAGGATAAGCTGGAAAGGGCACTTGCTCAAAGCCTCATAGAAGCTCACATACATAATTTAAATGATGAGGAAGTCTGCGAGGCAATTCAACACCTTTCAATAGTTTAAAAGTATACAGGACCAGGCGACAGTTTTCCCAGACCGCTGGGTGCTGAGAGGCCAGTTCCCCCAAACCGCTGGGTGCCGAGTGGCCAGTTCCATCCTTAGTGAAGGCACCGAAACTAGAATTGAATCCTCTCCCTGATAATCTGAAGTATGCCTACTTGGGTAAAGAAGATACACTGCTAGTAATTATTTCAAAATGGTTTACTCTAGCTTAGGAGGACCGGCTGCTCAGAACCATACGGAAGCACATCAAGGCGATTGGTTGGACCCTAGTCGATGTTACTGGAATAAGTCCCGACATTTGCTAGCACTTTATCTTCCTGAAACCTGATGCCATGCCATCTAGGGACCCACAAAGAAAGCTGAATCCGAACATGAAAGAGGTAGGTCTAAAGGAGATTCTGAATTTATTGGCCATGGGAATAATTTATCCTATTTCTGACAGTAAATGGGTTAGCCCAATTCATGTTGTGCAGAAGAAAGAGGTTTTGAAGTAGTTACCAACGAAAAAAATGAGTTGGTACCGATGCGATTACTCACTAGATGAAGGATGTGCATAGATTTTCACAAATTGAATGCAGCTACCAGGAAGGATCACTTTCCCCTTCCCTTTATTGATGAAATGCTGGAACGTCTAGCTGGAAATATGTTCTTTTGTTTTTTGGATGGGTACAGTGGATATTTTCAGATCTAGGTAAATAAGGAGGATCAGGAGAAGACTACCATCACATGTCCTTTTGGAACCTATGCCTACAGGAGGATGCCATTCGGTCTATGCAATGCCCTAGGGACTTTTCAGAGATGCATGATGAGCATATTCTCAGACATGATTGAGCAGTGCATTGAGATTTTTATGGATGATTTCACATTCTATGGTGATTCTTTTGATCAGTGTTTAGAGCATCTAGACTCAGTACTGGAACAGTGCGTAGCTAAGAACTTGGTGCTGAATTATGAGAAGTGTCACTTCATGGTTCGAGAAGGAATTGTTCTTGGTCATAAAGTAAGTTCAGAAGGTTTGGAAGTTGGCAAGGCCAAGGTGGAACTAATTGGCAAACTGCCTATCCAACTAACGTGAAGGAGATCAGAGGATTTCTGGGCCATGCAGGTTTTTATAGATGCTTCATCAAAGACTTTGCTAAAATCGTACGGCCACTCACCAATTTGCTCAAGGACAATATCCCGTTTGCCTTAACGGATTACTGTCGAGAAGCATTTGATACCCTAAAAGGAAAGTTCGTATCAGCTCCGATCATTCAGCCTCCAGATTCGGAGAAACCATTCGAGCTTAAGTGTGATGCTAGTGATTATGCTGTTGGTGCCGTGCTTGGTCAGAAAATTGGGAAGGAGACACATGCTGTGTATTATGCCTCAAAGACTCTAATCCTGCCCAATGTAATTATACCACAACGGAGAAGGAATTATTAGCAATGATGTTAGGGTTTAACAAATTCAGACAGTATTTACTGGGCTCAAAAGTTATAGTTTATACCGATCATGCTGCTTTAAAGCACCTGCTGCACAAAAAGAAGTCAAAGACAAGGTTGATTAGGTGGATTCTGCTTCTACAGGAATTCGATTGGGAGCTTAAAAATAAAAAAGGAGCTGAGAACATCGTGGCTGATCACTTGAGCCGACTGACTCTACCAGAAGAGGAGGAACAAATTGGAGAAGAATTTCCAGGACAACACCTTTTCGCTCTAAGTGCTATGATCCAGGGTGATGTGATCCAGCCCGGGGCTGGACTAAAACACAATAAAGACGACCGTTCTAAGGGTTGCTCTGTTGGTTGGTGAAACCTCGACCCGCCAACAAATGGACAAAACGGAACCTCGGTATAGAAACCTCGACCCACGAGTGTGCAATGTTGAGAACCTCGGTATAAAAACGCCACGAACAACTCACCAAGATTGTTCGATAAGTTTTTGAACGCCACAAGACGAAGTCTTGATAAGTTCGAAAAGTTCTAAAAAGAACCAAGAGTTAACAAACTCACAAATTACATTTCATCCAAGCTCCCTCAAATGATTACAAAGAGTGCCATTTTATAGGCAAAGAAAGACTACAAAAAAAAAAATCTAAGACTTTTGACCTGCCTAAAGCATAAATGAACAAGATAATATTAATTTAAAATTCAGCACTTTGATTCTCCAAATGGCCAATTTAAGCCTTGAACTTGCCTCTTCAATTCCCACGCATGCATAAGCTTTTAATCTGAACATTTGATGCTTGAGTTGGCTTAGAATGGCTTCTTGAAATTAATACTTGTGTTGATCAAAGTTCAGCATATTAATTCCTTCGAATTCTTGCATGGAATGAAGAGTTTTTGACCAAGCTTTGGGCTTTCTTTTGGATAGAATTTCCATGCAGAATTGGAAGGTTTCCTGGCTGCATTTTATTGCTGAGAAACCCTTCAAAAACCAGCGACTTGAGCTTCCTTTGTTGACCGAAATTCCATACTCAAGTGGGTTTAAAATTCTGAATTGAATCCCCCTCCATTTACACATGCATGCACGTCAATTTGTTGCATTTAATTGCCTTTGACAGCCGAACCAAACAACACCAAATTTGCATGCTTTCTCCCTTGAATTTCGTTGAGCTGAACTTCCATAGCTGCAATCAATTATGTGATGACTGAATAATGCCTCAAAAAAAATAAGTCCAATAAGCCACAATTAATTTCTTTGGCTCGTGTCGAAAGCTCCAACTCGTCATGTTGTTCCACTTGGGCAAATGGATAAGTGGCTGAGCCGGATCGCATCACAGGGCAAACAATCACATCTTGCAGCAGTAGCAGCAACACATCCAGACCCATGGTATTCACACATGGTGAATTATTTGGTGGCCAATGTTCTCCTATCCAAATTTTCTCCAGGAAAGAAGGAGAAATTGATCAGTGACGGTAAGCAGTATATCTGGGACAATCCAATCATGTGGAAGTGTGGCCCTGATCATATCATCCGACGTTGTATACTAGAGTGGGAACAAGAGAGTATTCTTCGGCACTGCTATTCTTCGCCTACAAAAGGACATTTTGGGAACAAATGCACAGCCCGAAAAATAATGGACTGTGGTTTTTATTGGCCTAGTCTGAACAAGGATAGGTATTTATTCTGTCAAGCTTGTAGAAGATGCTAGCAATTTAGAGACATTGGGACTCGTAATGAGATACCACAGATCCCGATCAAGGTGTGCGAAATATTTGATATGTGGGGTATGGATTTCATGGGGCAGTTGATTATGTGTCCAAGTGGGTGGAGGCCGGAGCAACACGAACTAATGATGCTCAGGTGGTGAAAAAGTTCTTAGAGTACGATATATTCCCCGATTTGGAGTTCCAAAGGCAATAATAAGTGATCAAGAGGACTCATTTTTACAGTGAATACCTCAAGAAAAGATTGGAGTCAGAAGCAACCTGATGCTTTAAGGGCATATCGAACTGCATTCAAAACCCCTATTGGAATGTCCCTGTATAGGTTGGTTTTTGAAAAAATGTGCCATCTCCTCATGGAATTAGAGCATAAGGCATGCTGGGCAGTCCAGAAGATGAACATGGATGCCACAACAACAGGTGAGGAAAGGCAGTACCAACTCTAAGAACTTGAAGAAATTAGGCTGGAAGCCTACGATTTGGCCAAATAATACAAGGACCAAACGAAAGCAAGGCATGATCGGCTCATCTGATAGAAGGAATTTTTCGATTTGGCCTGTAGGTGTTACTGTTTGAATCCAGAATTCGATTATTTAGCCCCGAAAAATTATCTAGCAAGTGGCATGGACCATTGGAGGTAGTAGCTGTTTGGTCAAGGGGTGCAGTGAAGGTCCGAGATCCCCAATCTGGGAAAAAATATAAAGTCAATAAGCACCGACTTAAGCAATTTTACACCTCAAGTCAAATCCAGCAAGTCGGGCACCACATTGATTGACCAAGTTTGCACTCCGTCTGGCCAAAACGTTAAAAAACAGTGCTCCTAGGAGGCAACCTAGTTTGTTGTAATAGTTTAGTAAAAATAAAAAAATAAAAAAAGCGAGTTGTTTATTTGTTTTGTTTTCGTATTTTCATGATTTAATTTTTTTACAGGGCCAGGAGGCAAATATTTTGAAAGGTGGCAAGATTAAGACAACTTCCGAGAGCATATTCCACTTTTGAGACACTCCGAGGACCGGAGCGGCAATCTTTGGGGTAGCGGGTGTAAATCACAAATTCGGGGGGCCAATTACAAACTTCAACAAATTCAAAAGAACGGCGTTGCAATTTTTCCTGACCAGGAGCATGAATTCAAAATTCGGGGGCCAAATTATGAAGCTCAGGAAATACAAGGACTCAATTGCAATTACGGAGAACCTACCTCACCCAATTTAGGGATTTTTGCCCTAACCCATTTTACCCCCAATTCACCCTTACCCTAATTTTACCCCCAAACTCCACCTACCCCAATTACCCGACCCAATAACCCACCGACCCATGACTTTTATCCTTCCATTTTACCATAACTTACCCACAATTTTCCCCCCAACTCATCATCTTCCTCCTTCGAAAATTCCATCGCTGCCTACCCCATTTACCAGAAGTAACCACCTCCCCTTTACCAGAAGTAACCACCGCCTTTATCCATCTTCTCCGACCAGGCACCGCTGCAGCTGTTTCGGTTCCCTTCTAGGAGGCTGAACATTCACCAACAGCCGCCACCACATCCAACCCACGCTGGCAAAGAAGACGAAGCAGCCGATTGGGATGACTCCCGTTAAGGAACCCGAACTATCTCCCACCACCACCACTTCCTCCGCTACTTCTTCTAGCCTCTTCTGTCAGAAATACACCACCCACAAGAAACGGGATATGATTCCCATCGTTCCATGGGAACGGTGAGCCTTAGTTAAGCTCCCGACTCCGACGTCTGAAATCGGGATGCCTCGAAAACCCACTAAGCCGGCGGCAAAACCAGTCTCAGCGAAAGACCCTGAACCGGTGAAAACCTCAGTCCAGCAAACACCTGTAGTTCGCCAGTCCAGCTACAAGTCAGCCGCCGCCGCCACTCCTGCTGCTACGTCATCGCCATGAGCCACCACTTCCTTACCGTCCTCTCCACCAAAGACTGAGGCTGCCACTTCTGCAGCCAGTGGCAACACAGAGCTAATTATTTCAGCTAAAGCCATTGCTGAGCCCACCTCAACGTCCCTAAAGCCCATTCCGGCGTCCTTAGGGATTCCGACTACTTCTCTGGCATGGGAAGTGAGTACTTCTACTGCTTCCTAGCCAGTTGTGCTGCCACCGCATAATTCTACTCAAATTTTAAGGACAAGAGCAGCTCAGGCGAGTACTTCTACTGCCATATGGAGCCCGCGACCGACAAGGAAGAGGACACTCCACCACCTCGTGCTCAGCTAACCACCGCTGCGCAGATTGCAAGGAATTTAACATTCCAAACATTCACTCAATAGACCAGGTATAAGCAGGCTTGTTCTCGCTCTATTTTGCCATTTTACAGTATTGATTGTCAGCTTTTAGAAAGCTTAAATATTTTAGATGTTGTGCATAATTTTTTTGACAAAGTGGGGTGGTCCTGGTTTTTGCACTTTGAATTAACTCATTGTTATGAGGAGATACTTGAAGAATTTTATACCATTTCCACTAAAGCAAAGACTAAGGGTCTCACCCCTAGTCAAAAATTTTTTGAATTTTAGATTGTTTAATACCATGCATTCTCTATCTATGAATCAGTTGAATACTGTGTTGGGAATTTGCACTGAGGTTGAGTTAGATACTGCGAGATTATTTAGTTAGGCATGTTAATTTTCCTGCTTTTAATCATCAATTTGTGTGAAATCGCCTCACTTCTTCTGAGGCTATTTATTCTTCTACTAAGTCTGGGGCATATCTGATTACTGACCCTGCACTTCAATTTTGCCATTATCTGATTGTGAAGAATCTTAGTGGTAGGAATTCTGCCAAACATATAGTTACTATACCTGAGCTTTATATACTTAAATGCATGTTAGATGGGATTAAGCTCAATCTTGGGTTTTGGATTGGGTATAGTT
Source organism: Leptodermis oblonga (assembly GCA_016801395.1). Classification (NCBI taxonomy): domain Eukaryota; kingdom Viridiplantae; phylum Streptophyta; class Magnoliopsida; order Gentianales; family Rubiaceae; genus Leptodermis; species Leptodermis oblonga. The sequence continues at coordinate 16,456,278 of CM028755.1, read as the reverse complement.
TGAGGGATATTACATCTCACCCTAAGAGACATTTGAGCTTAGGACATTTTGTGGGATTAATTGCTAGAAATATGGATTTATTTGATGCCACCCACACTTGCATGACCCCTTGTCCTGCCCCTGTGCCATTGGATAATGATTATTTGATTACTACAGACCTGCTTTTTAGGGCTCATGATGGGACCATTTGCTTTCACAGTGCGAAATTTTTGCCACCTGCTCATGCAGCTTCTGGAGGTTTGGAGAAGGTCCAAAAGGACCTTGATGAGTTGAAAGAGGAACATGCTGCACTGAAGGTGCAAGTACAGGAGGGATTCGCAGCTGTCCACCAGTGATTTGACCAAATGGCAGCATGCCTTGTTGCTATTCAGCAGCGGTTGGAGTAAACTGATTAGGCTATCAGGTCACATTTTTGTTTTCTTAGTTTTTGTTTATCTTGTTTGCTGTTTTGTGTTCCTATTTTTGTGGTGTTTGTTTTTTGTTGCTCTATGTCTAGCCCTGTTTTTTGTTTTTCACTTCATGCTTGAGGGCAAGCATTATTCAAGTGTGGGGATTTTTATAGGGTTGTGTTATATTGTTCATTTTTGTGTCATTGTGTATCCCCTGTGTTTCATTGTCTTTGCTTGGGGACAAACAATTGTCTAAGTGTGGGAATGTAGGGACATTTGTCCTAAAATTTTGTTTTTGGTATGTTTGTGAGTCAAGTTGTCTTTGCCTTTAATCTAATATGGATCTGAATTATGCAACATAGATGAAGTGTGACATGAAGTATGCATGTTAAGTTTTGAATAATTAATATGAGAGGTCCTGAATTTGTTAACTCCGAAATTATGCATGTTTTCCCTTTTCTTAAGCCATTGTACTGAGCCTAAATGTTGAATTATTTGGGGAGAATCATTTGCTTGCCTATCAGACTTTCAAGATGGTATGAATAGTACATAGCGGGATGATAGGAAACCTTCTTAGGATTAACCACTTTTGGATTGAATTTTTTACCTACCTTGTATATCCCTATAAGCCAAGTTGAAGCCTTGTATACAAACATTTTTTCTAGTCTGTAAATAAAGCCAAGGCCAATTTTTGTGATAAATCCTTTCTACCCCCCAATGTGTATGCTATGATGCTGAATGATAAATTAAAGTCTAGAGGTGTATTGTCTAAACAATAAGTGGATTATTTGGCAATGTATATGTGTGCCCAATGTTAACAAGCTCATGGAAATCAAAAAAAGAAAGAATGAAAATAAATGTTGATGTTTTGAATTCTGCAATGTTATGAAAGTGTGATATTTAATGAGCTGGGTAGAAATTTAAAGTTCTAAACTTTTTGAGCCACAATCCATGCAAAATGTAATATGTTGAAAAGGACGGGCACTTGTTTTCCCAAACAGAGGGGAGTTATGAAGAATTATGAACAAAGGTACAGCATCCGAAGCTACTTTTTGAGAACACACGGGGTTTGAATTCTTTTACAGGTGGCCTACAACCCTTAGAACCTTTCCAAAGGTTTGAACCCAAGCCTCACATTGTGTCCCAATAATTAGAAGGTTGTTTCTTAACTGCTGTGTATCTATTCCTTCTATACTGTGGTGATGGTCAGCTATCAAGCATATATGATTCTGGCTAGATTAGGATTTACTTTTATCCTAAAGTTTTCTGAAAAAAAAAAAAAAGGTGAGATTGTGTGCAGCACCACCATAGAGTGCTATTTTTGAGAATTATTGCATATTTTTGGATTTAGCCGATGAAAGGACTGTTTTTTATGAAGTAAATAGAACACATGCATATGAACTAAAGTGCTGATTTTGTGGTGTGAGTAAGATCCGGAAAAAGAGAAAGGCAAATTTGTTGAGTCTTGGTTTTTAGTCTTATTTTGAGTCAATGAAGTAGTTTGTGTTTTTCTCAAGTAAATCAAGAGTCATAATTGTTTAGTACAAGAGTCTTGTGCATCTTGTTCTGTTTCATATCTATGTTTGGTCTAGATCAATTGAGGAAGGAAGTCTAAGTAAATTGCTAAAATGAAGGGTATGCTCTAGTTCTTCACTTCACGCTTGAGGGCAAGTGTTATTAAAGTGTGGGGAAATTTGATCTGCACCCTATAGGTGATTTATTTTAGCACTTGTTATGGCAATTCTCATGGGCTTTTGCCCAAGGTTTTAATGATTAATTGTAGATTTAGAGATTGGGCCTAGGAATAAAGGAATGTGCAAAAAGTGGAAGAATTGGAGCAGATAAGTCAGTAACCAAGAAGCCCGCACAAATTGTGGGCTAAGCAAAGAAGGAAACTCGCAGAAAGCTTTTGCTGATCCAAGTAAAGCAAAAAAGAAATGGAAATTTAATCCATAAAGAAGAAGGATTTGGAATTAGAAGAAGAGAAAGAAATCTGAAGAAGTTACCTTATTCAAGAAGACTTCAGTTGCAAGAAAGAAAATTCAATTCTAATTCCTAGAAGAGTAGTTTCCTCGTTGGAATATGTTTCCTAAATTGAGAAGGATTGTCTTAATTTCCTTTTGTTATTTGGTTTTTCTCCCTATATAGTTGGGAGAGTTTCATGCAGTAGAGACATGCTTCATACAATAGTTTTCGTAGTTTTCACGTGCTAGTGAAGTAAACAATTTCCATCCTTCTATAATTTTTTGTTCTGTTTCACAATCGCTGTTTGAAGTTCCCGACGATGCATGCTACGATTTGGCCAAAGCGTCGGTTACCAGATCGCGATTTCTTAATAGAGTACGGTATTCTATTTTCTCTTTTAATGGATTCTTTTATATTTATGTGTTTTACGTGTTTTATTATGAGTAGCTAATTTCTTAGTTATGGTATTATTAAGAAGCCATAATCCATGCATGTATGAAACCCAAGAATTAATCTAAAGTCTAATGACTTATGTTTTTTAAATTGCCTGTGTTTATATGTCTAATTACTAAGATTATTGTAAGCCTCATCAACTTAGTTTAATCTGGTAGAGTTAGTACGTGTCACAACTACTGGCTGAGTAGTACAAGATTAATTAGGTGATGATTTCTAATGCATTGTCAATAGGAATTATCAGTTTCGGGTTCTTCTAGTTATTAATGCTTCTATTTGTTAATTAATAAGGTTTGCGGGGACTTGCGATATGTTAGTTAACGTAGTTAGAGAATAATTCATTTGCGGGGACTCACGGGGGATTATCGAGAATCTAATAGAGTATTGGAATTATTTTCGGGGACTCGCGGTAATACTATAACTGAAATGGCATAAGTAATTATACAATTTAAGAGGTTTATGATTGCATGCATTAGATTAAAGTGGATTTACATAATACCGAAATTTCTTTCATTAATTGATATTTTCTAAGTCTTTACTGTCATTATTATTTTCAAGCCCATGGAAATAGCCCAACAATTGAAGCCTTCAAGTTGATAAGCATGATTAAAATTCCTTATTGGTTTGGGTTTCAAGAATTGTGATTCAATTAGGTAGCTTTTGTTATAACAATTTGTAGGGTAAAACTCTATATCATTTTTTCGGATTTCAAGCTTTGGTCTAATTATCCTTGAGAAATTAGGCTGCTAACTTTTGATTCAACGTAATGGTCCCAAAGGGAGAGATTTTTCTCTACCACGCTGTTTATTTCACCACAAGAGATGGGTATAATGTCGTGGAGGGCTCCCTGGATTGGGGAAGCTCTATCATAGGTAATTAAATTGGAAGCTGAAGCTATGAATGATCTACGCTATTTTCATTTGGAAGCAACATATATGTTCATCCATTATTCAATATGGACATTATTTAGGGCTATATTACTCTAGGTCTACTTGAAGTCCCAAAAGCTTGTGGTACGTTTTACATATATTTATCTTGTAAAATTCATTTTTAAAAAATGTTGGTGAATAGAGTTGAAAATATATTATTTTTCATGTAAAATTGAAAAAAACTCAGTAAAACACATTCTTTCTCAATAAGTTAAACTTTTAGATGATACTTTTGTTTAAGCAAGGTTGAATATGCATGTACAACTTTTATTCAAACCAAAAGTTTTTGAACATCCCTTCATTGCTTCACTACTTTTTATTTTAGGGGCGTTAACTACTAGAATCGCACCATTCACCCACCCAACCATTTCTTATTTGGGTGAGCGGGTTTCGGTGAGCGAGTGTATGGGTCAGATGTGTTGTTCCACCCAAATTATGAATTGTTTAAGACTAGGATTTGGATTTGGGGTATTGTTTCCAATTACTAGGCCCAAACCCAAATTATATATTATATATTCTTTAATTTATTACTATAAATTTACTATACTTGTTAACATTTACTAGGGTTTGCATTATGTTTTGGTCGACACCTGCTTGCCTAAATTCATTGTTGCCTCCATTTTCAACCCTAAGTCCCCTCTCCATCGCCATTACTAATTTCCCTCCCCCCTTCCCCCATCCCGATCTCCCTTCTTCAATAATCCATATACCATGACTCTATTTGAAATCTCTTTCTCTCTTTCTCTCTCTCTCTCTCTCTCTCTTCTTATCTTTTCTTCAAAATCAAATTTCATTTGTTAAGAATCGAAGTAAAAACTTTGTAAGAATGGAATTGACATCTACGGTACTGAAATTTGAAGTTTTCTTGTTGAATCTAAAGTTATTTTATTTTTAGGTTAGCAATCAAATGAATCTGATGAGTTTTCCCTTCAACTCTTAGCTTACAGGAGATGTAAATTTTAATTTTGACTATTGTTCTACTCTGTATACATAGAAGGGTGGAAAATAAAAATGTCTTTTTAGGTTGCATATTGTACCACTTTTATCTATTTTACTTGTATATCAAATGTGGGAAATAGGCATATATGTTTTGAATCATTATGCTAGTTGTAGTATGCAGTCATATGTTTGTCTCGGGAACATTTAATTGTATGATGTATTTGCCATGCATATAGGAATTCTTGCAGTAGGAATTATGATCTTGGTAAGTTTGTATCATGTATATCTCTTTCTAGTTTGGAATTGGGAGCTGAAGTTTTGCAAGTATTTTTTTATCAAATGTTTTTGATGTCTTTTGGATATTGTTTTCTTTGTTTTAATTTTGATTGAATGAAACCCTATATGAATAACCCAAAGTTTAATTCACATGTGATTCGGATTGAGTTTTATTTACACTGGTTCAGTGTCCAAATGAAGTTATGAAATGCTAAAATCAAATTGACCCAACCCAAGTCAAATAAGCTATAATCTTACCGAATAAACACCCCTAGCTATTTTGCCAAACAACAACAATTTATCAAGGTAAATGTCCATGGTGGACTTTTCTGATTTCTTTACAATACATAGATACAAGTTTTCTAACTCTTCTTTTTTGCTCTCCTTTATTATAAGATCAAACTTTGTTAGGATTGCTATTTTTGGAGGTTCAAGAGATCAAGGGTAAAGGTACTATTTGTGTGTTGTTTTTGTTAGTTAAGAATGTATGTGTGAAATAGTTAGAAGACTATCGTTTGTTGACATGTTATGTAATCATATTTACTTCAGTGTACTCCTTTTTGAACTTTTTAGTGGATGAGTTTTAGGATACTTTATTTTGTCATCTAGTGATAAGGCTCTCCAAATGAGTACATCATTTGATTCTATAGTTTCATTTTCTTATTTTCCATCTTGTTTATACATAAGTTATTTGGACAATGGGGTTTAAAGGTGACAGATGGATGAAGAAATTTTCCATAAGCTATTTATACATGTTAGATAAATTTCAAGTTCATTTTTCTTTGTTGTGTCCAACAATACTGAAGAGATGTGCAACCAATTCAAAATATAATGACTAATTTTTTAAAAACATAATTTTGATGCAAAACATTTGTAATGGCGTTCTTATCTAAATTGAATAAATTGGTTTTTTAAACAAAATTTATTCTAACAAATGACTTTTGATATATTCATATGAAAATATAGATATCTTAGCCTAGATTAATTAAGAATCTTTTAACTATTCAAGGAAGTTAGGTGCCCCTTGGGAAAAAGATAACGTTGTGTTATTTTGTTACTGCTCAATTTCATTTGATACCTCTGTTGTGACACCCTAGATCCACCACCCCGCATACAAGGGGTTGGCTTCACCGAATGCCTGCCAGGTTCGCACCAGGACTCAGAACATGCAGAACAGAGTAGTAATAATACTTCTTTTATTATTCAAATTGCCAAACCTTAATGTACATAGATCATTACTTAATACAAAAGCGAAAGCAGGGCTAAACATAACCCCTCTACGTACATCCTATCAAACTAATATAATAGGTTCGAACCTTATGCAGTCCCATCCTAATATTAATAGTGAGCGAAGTCCTCTTCATACCAAGGTTTTGTTACAAAATTTTGAAAACAAAAAACAGGAAAAACAGAAAATGGAATGAGCCATTGCCCAGTGAGATTTCACCGTTTTCGCAAACATTTCCCAAGTTATAAAGTTTACCCATGCATATAATTCAGGTATATCCTAACAAATAGCATTCATGACCTGTGCAAGATTCAAAGACATATAATAATAATGAAGGGCAGCCGCTTAAGGTTCTTTGTGAACCATAAACGAACTAACTAGTTCATCTCGAGAATAAGGGGCAATCGCTAGAGTGTACATGTACGCTCAACGATGGCCAACTTTTGTTAGCATACATAAAGAGAATGAGTTGCGTTCGTCAACATGCACATATACGACGAACGAAGGCCAGCTCACCTCGGCATAATAATCATATTCATGTACATATCGACAGCCACTCCCAAACGTATACATGCATATATGGGCCCCTGTGGTCGGGACTAATTTCGAAATCAGGAACGCAAATGATCCAGACGACCAAGCCCTACGCTGGCTCGTGGGATCAGATCCTATCAACATAATAGATCCGACAGAACTTATGCTCAAATAATAGATTCAGTGTTCAAAGAAAGTAACATATGCGTACCAGGTGGTAAGTAAACACAACTAGTAGTTTAAAACAAAAAGCATTTCAAACATTTTTTGCAAATATTTCAAAACATGCCGCAAATAAGATTTAGTGCAATTCAATTATTAATTGCATAAAAACGATATCCATTTTCAGTGATAAACTCACTTCGGCCCTGAGATGCCTACTTACTATTTTCCCAATTATCTACAGTTTATAAATATCAAAAGGTTCAGTTTCTATTATATTCCAAATAAAGCCGAATTTTTTATAAACCCTAAATTTCCTTTTAAACCTCAATTTTTGATAAACCTAATTTATTTTCCAAAACTAATTCCATAATTCTATAATTCCAAAAAGGCATTAATTGGACTTATTTACAAAAACTAACCAAAATAAACTTTACATAATTTTTTAAGAAAATTTTAAAAAATAACATATTATACTCCAATCTATTTTTCCCGATTAAAAATAGGCAAGAACCGTACGGAATCGGTTTTAACCAATTTTTAATTGGTTAAAACCACTTGGAAACAGTTTCCCGATTTCACCCTTGGGCATATATTAGTTTTTCCCGATTCCAAATCGGCTAAAACCGATTTGTGCCTTCTTTCGGGTTCCTTGCTAAAACCTTCTAAAAATCCGTTTTTCTTGCTTCCTTTTGTGCAAAATCAACCTAACCACATATAGGCATTATTTCTAACATCCTCTAACCAATAATTCATGCTAACAACAAGATCAAAACCTAAAATTTCTTAAAATTCTTAAATTTCTAAAACATGCAATATTTCCTAGAAAATCAACCAAAGAATCTTGTGGAATCCTTACCGGTATGTTCCGAACTCCTTCTAATACCAAATCCACAGTTATAGAGTCGATTCCTAGCTTTGAGCTTTGGTTCCAAGCTTTTCCTCCTTCCTTTCTCCTTTCTTCTTCTTCTTCCTTCCCTTTTCAATGTTCTAAGGTTTCTTTGGTTTGGTTTTGGAAAGAGTTTGGTACAAAAATGAAAGTAGGGAGGGATTATTTATAGGAAACAATGCCTAATATGCCAAACAGCCCGATCTTATCTCAACATTTTATTTTTTTCAATTCCAGTGCCGACTCGGTTTTACCCAATCGGGAACCGGTCAAACCCGATTGTAATCGATTTTTCCCTCTCTTCATCAGTTTTAATCGATTAATTCCCTTTCTGATCAGTTGTGACCTTTTCTGAATCAGTTACAATCGGTTGGAGGATGGTGAGATATTTTTTCTACTTTTTCGAATCGGTTTTACCAGTTTAAAAGTCGGTAGAACCGTTTCGGGAAGCGGTGGGATCAATTTTTCCTGATTTCCAATCGGTAAAATTGTTTACCCTATCTATCCAATCAGTTTTACCCATTTAGAAGTGGGTATAACTGATTGTAACCTAAGATCAATCGGTTTTACCCAATTTTCAATAGGTTAAAACCGATTAGGCCCTTTTATTTTTATTTTTGTATTGTTTTCTAATTTCTTTATTCTTATAAATTAATCATTTTATTACTTAAACATAATTCTAACCTTATTCCTAATACACATAACATTAAAATTCTATAATCTAAATGAATCATCTTATTAAATAAAATTCTTTAAAGAAGATCATACAAGTCACAGCTATACATATTTTGAATGATTAAAATAATTTACAAAAATACAATCCTACGGCTGATCCTAGGGCAAAATTTCCAAGATCTCATAGTTACACTTTTGGTCCCTCTTCTATGTAAACTCGCAATTTTTGGTCCCTCTTCTTTCACATTTTGGCATTTTTTGTCCTTCTTGGGGTCATAATGAAATTTTAAAAAAAATTGTGACTCTTCTTTAGTAAATTACAAAAAATTAAACCTTTAGAAGTCTGAAAATAGTCACCCATGCTTGTTTTTCATATGAGAACATCGACTCATCTTGGGGTAATTCAGACCCTTCTTTGTAAATTACGAAAAACTAAACCCTTTAAAGTTTGAATAATCATTATTTGGCCTAAAAAATTTATAATTTTTTCAAAACCATCCAAATTACCATTGGCTTCATAGGTCAACTAGTAAGAGGGACCAAAAATGCCAAAATGTGAAAGAAGATGGACCAAAACTACGAGTTTGCATAGAAGAGGGACTAAAAGTGTGACAAGGGTAAAGAAGAGGGACCAAAAATGCAATTTTCCCATAAAAAAATTTCTTTCTTAGTAAGTTAAACTTTTAAACCAAACTTTTATTTATGCAGAGTCAAAAATAGATGTATAACTTTTATTCAAACAAAATGTTCCTGACCATCACTTCATTGCTTCACTATGTATTTTAGGGTCATTCAATACTTAGATCACACCAGTCACCCACCCACCCAAACCATTTCTTATTTGGGCGAGCGGGTGTTAGTGAGCGGTGTGTGGGTCGGGCGTGTTGTTCCATCCAAATTGTTAATTGTTTATGACTTGGATTTGGATTTGGTATATTGTTTACAATATACAGGCCCAAAACACGAATTATATATTATATATTCCTTTAGTTTTATAGCTATAAAATTAATTCATTTGTTTACATTTACTAGGGTTTGCATAATTTTTGGGCAGACACCCTCTCACCCAAATTCATTGTCACCTCCTTCTTATATCGCCAACCCCATTGTCCCCTCTCCATCACCATCCCTAAATTCCCTCACTCTTATCCCCATCTCCATTCTTTAATAATCCATAAACCATGACTCCAGTTGACATCTCCGATCTTTCTCCCTCTCTCTCTTTTGACCAATCTTTTCTTCAATATCAAATTTTATTTGGATAGATTGGAACTTAAATCTATCGTACTAAAGTATGAAGCTTTCTTGTTGAATCTAAAGTTATTTTCTTTTTAGGTTACCAATCAAATGAATCTGATGTAAACTTTAGTTTTTACTACAGGAGATGTAAACTTTAGTTTTTACTACAGTACAACTCATTATATATAAAAGGGTAGAAAATAAACATGTCTTTTAAGATTGAATATATTACCAGTTTCATCTATTTTTCTTGTATATAAAATGTGAAAATACGCATATTTGTTTCGAATAATTATGCTACTTGTAGTATGAAGTCATATTTTGTCCCATAAACATATAATCGATAAGGGATTTTCCATGCATCTGGAATTCTTGCACTAACAATTCTGATCTTGGTAAGTTAGTCTAATATTGTATATCTCTTTCTAGTTTGAAATTTGGAAGTTGAAGTTTTGTAGATATTTTTTATCAAATAGTTTTAATGTCGTTTGACTTTCATTTTATTTATTTTAATTTTGATTGAATGAAACCCTGTCTTAATAACCCAAACTTCAATTCATGTGTGATTCAAATTGTGTTTTATTTACATTGGTTCAATGTTCAGATGAAGTTATGAAATGCTAAAATTAAGGGCCAAGGTACAATTTTTGTTGTTTTTGTTAGTAAAGAATGTATGTGCGAAATAGCTAGAATACTATATTTTGTTGAATTGTTATGTTATCATATTTACTTCATTGTACTCTTTTTTGGAATTTTTATGAAAACCCAATTATCAATAAGCAACCTAAGATGAACCTAAGAGGGGGAGGGGGTGAATTAGGTTCTTGACACTTTTAAAAATATTTCTTCTACAATGAAGAACAACTTGAAAAACCATTTTCAAAGCAAGTGAAAAAACAAAGTTTACAAATTAAGTGAGGTGTGTGATTAGTGTTTTGCAAATCATAAAAGCAAAGTAAAGGAAGACAAAACACAACCGATTTAGAGTGGTTTGGATTCCCCTTGAATCTTAGTCCACTACCCAAGTTCTACAACTTGGGATTTTCTAACCCTCTCAAATGAATCACTTAAAGGTGTAATTCAAACCTTTACAAATGCCAAAATTCTACCTCTAGAATTTAGGACTTTTTGCTTAATCTAACTCTAGACTAAGACTCCTTTGCCTAATGGCTAACAATGAATCTTTTGCCCCTGCTCCTTCCTCAAGGACTTAGGGTCTTACTCAAGACTTCATTGCCTAGCTACTAGGACTTTTGCTCAATCAACCTCTTGATCAAGACTTTCTCCCCTTTGCCTAATTTAACTCTAAACTAGGACTTTTACAATTGCCTCAACCAAACTCTTGGTTAGGACTTTTACAATTGCCTAAACTCAACCTCTTGAGCTAGGACTCTCCTTTCTACTTGCTCCCCCTTTCTTCTTGCCTAACTCTTTACTCAAGAGTTAGACTTCCCTATATACAAATTGCCTACACTCAAACTCTTGAGTTAGGACTTTTCTAGACGTGTTTATAATGATGAAATACTCCAGAAATGGAGTTTACAATTTGACACAAAAACAGGGCACAAATGCCTCTTGACAATCCTACCTTAACAAGCTATTTTGACATATAAAAGATTGAAATGAAGCTTGAAAGTGTTGTTAAAGTGTAGGAGATGTTGGGGAGTCATTGGTCTTCATTTTGCAGCTTGGGGGGTATTTATAGGAAAAAGACGGCTCTTGAAATGATTTAAAAACGGACAAGAAATGGCAAACCCGAAGCTCTCGCGACAGACACTGCGACAGCAGCGACAGTCGCAGGCACGTGGCGCTGCGCGCTGTCGCAGGCGTGCGGCATGGGGCTGCTCTGCGCGAGGTCTGCGCGCGGCGTGGGGCTGCTCTGCGCGAGGTCGCGCGGCATGGGCGTCTGGGCGTGCCTCTGCGCGCGGCTGTCAGCGCATGTGCGCGAGGTCCGCATGCGCACGTGGCTGTCAGCCCTTGTCGGCCAGATTTGACATCTTTTTCATTTGCTTCCCGTTTCTTCGTTTTAGCTCCGTTTTCTTCGCCGTTTTTTGCGTTGGTTCACCCGTGAACTCTTCTATCATTTTATGACTTAGAAACACTGTGGGTCCCACTTTTGGACGTACTCGGGTCGTATTTTTCTTCTTTCTTCATTTCCTTCCGTTTCTACATTTTTCACTTAGAAGAACCGTTAAATTAATTCTCATATTTGTTAACTCATCAATCAAAATAAGGATTAAGACCAACCGGGTCTAACAATCTCCCCCTTTTTGATGATGACAAAACAAATATGGAATTCATGACAATAAATCAACACTTTATAAAATTGAGTAACTCCCCCTCAATTTATAATCTCACCCTCAATTCCATAATATTTTCTCCCCCTTTTTGACATCACAAAAAGGACTTAGCATGCATAATAAAATGTGAAAGATGCATACAAATAAAGAAATGTACAACTCAAAAATAGATAAAATCGATTAGGTCATGAGTTGAACATTGAATTTGCTCTCAAATATGAAAATTTTGCCTTTGACATTTTAAGCAAAATCAATCGATCTTTTGACAATTAACCAATTTTAAGATCTAATGTCAATGCTAGTTCAAAATTTTTCTCCCCCTAAATTCTAGCACAAACATTTCAAAGAGCTTAACTAATCAATTAAGAAGCATACAAGCTTCATTCAATTTAAGGAGCAAGTTAAGCTATGACAATTAAAGGATTCATTCTCACTAAAGAATGACCATTCTTAAACACATGAGTTTTTAAGAATTTTGAAATATGGCATTAACTCATGTTCAAAACAAGTTGAAGATATGCAAGCAACTTCAAATGACCCTAATGATAATCATGCATACATCTAACACACATTAGGATGCATCATGTCAAAGTCAACGTATTGGTAAGCATGCAAAATTTTCAACTTTTCATGAACTTTGCTTTTCTTAAGTTTAAAAGCTTCATTTCTTCGTGCAAGCAAATTCCATTAGGCATATAAAGTATTTCAAGAATTCATGTATTCACTTTTCATGCATACTCTTGAAAGTTAACAAAAAGTCAAACTTTTTCTAAAATAATGCCTATTTTCTTAAAACTTGTCCATTTCATCATGTAAATCCAAACTAAGCACATGAGCAAGTTTTAATCAACATATGCAACATATAAAAGCAGTGCAACAGTTTAGATCATGCATATGTGTGGAGTCAACCTACCGGTCAACACTTTTCAAGCTTAAACACATTAAGCTAGTAATTTTGAAAGTTGCAATTTTCAAGTTTTTGTAAATCATTTTATCATTCATGCAACTTTGAATACTCAAGTAGTTTATGCACAAAGTTTCAAACCATTGAAAGCATGCATATAAGTAAAGTCAACTACTTGGTCAAACTTATTCAATTTTAAGCATACAAAGCATACATTCTTTGAAAGTTGCAATTTTCAGCATTAAACCTCAATTTTCTCATGCAAGCAACTTCAAATCATCAATAATATCATGCTTAAAATATCAAATAAGCTACAGCAAGTATAATTCAAAAGTCAACCACTTGGTCAACCGTTTTCATGGAATACAAACATGCTTAATTCTTGCTATCTTCAAATTAAAGGTTTTCAACCTTTTTAACATACAAGAATTTTAAGATACCAAAGATGACATAGATCCTAATGCATCATTTTAAATCTAAAGCATGGCATTTTAGGATTCTCTATTACTCAAAAATTTATCAATCAAAAAAATTTCAAATTTCTCTCATTTTGCCGATTTTTTTTTTTTTTTTAATCTTTTAACTTCAAAATTGATCTTAGCACATTTCAAATATCATTCTAAGTTCATTAGATCAATTTTCATCTTCTAAGCATGCAAAAGTCTAAAAGTCAACATAAAATCAAACTTCTAGCTATTTTCAAATAAAGCTCATAAAGTCATAAAGACTTTCATTAACACATGCTTTCAATCAAAATGATTCAAGGATATGAATTTAACATACAAGTTTTATTTAAGCATAACATACATTTCATATCACATATCCATCATTTTGAACACAAGTCACACATGTACATCATATTCCACTCAATTTACATATAATCATCAAATCAATTATGGAGCACTCAAAGTGAGTTAGAGATGATACATGTTTCCTCCTCAAATTAGCATTCATGAGCTCATTACTAATCTTGAAGCCATTTTTGCATTTTTTGCATTTTTCACCACATTTGGCTCCAATCAACCATCCTTGCTACTTTTCAAGTATTTCTTCATTGAGATTTAGTTCATAAAGTAGCATTAAGGACCTACAAGGAAATCAAGCACAAGATTTTGGTACCCAATACTTATTGGGTCCTAAAGGGTTAGCTTGTTCCTTTACTTTCCATACCTTTCTTCCTTTCTTCACATTTTTCTTATCAAAGCATTTGGAAGAAATATGGCCTTGTCTACCACAATAATTACATACAATAGATGCATTTAATGAAGGAACTTTCCTAACATTTCTTCTATAAGCATATGGCACACTATTGTAATTTACTACATTATGTCTATTCAATGGCATATGAACAAAATGATTCTTACTAGCATACAATGCATTATAGTTCCTAGAATCATTTTTCTTATGACAATGTCTCCTAGGTTCATTTTCAAATGAACTATGCACATTTTTGTATCTAGGAGCATAATGAGATGCATGAGCATTTAACAAATAAGTATCCCTCTTTGGGGTACATAAAGTAAACTTATGAAAATGACAACAATCATTATGCATATGGGAAACATGCATTTTTCTAGGCATATCAAAAGATGAGTGACATGAATTTACATCATTCTTACAATTAGAAGACTTTCTTTTCTTTTCATCATACAACCATGCATGATTTGTCTTCTTTTTAGCTTCTAATGGAGGATAGACTAGTTTAGTACTGTTTTTAGAAGCATTAACAAAAGTAGTAGAAGTGGAAGGCATATCACAATTTTGGTTACTTTCATAACCTAAGCCATGTTTATCATTTCCTACCTTTTGTTTACCTAACAACTTTTCTAAGTTGGTTTTTCCTAATGTCAATTTTTCAAGACTTGCACTCAAGTCTTCAATTTTCTTTTCATGCATTCATACTCATTTTTCAACAAATCATATGAACTAGCCTTTTCATGCAATTTCTCATTTTCATCTAAGGCATTTTCGTAATACATTTTCAAATCTATGTACTTTGCATCTTCATTATCTAGCAAAGTACTCATCTCATCTACTTTGTTTTTCAACTCATCATTTTCGTGTTTCAAAGTAGAGTTTTCTTCATTTAAAGATGCAACATGAATTTCTAAAGATTTAATTTTCTTTTCATGCATAACATTCTTTTTCAAGGCATCTATACATTTGTCATGCAATTTAGTGACATATTCATACATATCAAAATCAAGATTATCACTATCATGCATACTACCACTTAAAGAAGATTTGGAAGATTTGGTTACCTCTTGTAGATCACTTCCAACTAAGCATCTTCTTGTGGTTTCCTTCTCTTCCTCACTTGAGGAATCATCCCAAGTCCTTGCTAGCTTGGTCACCTTCTTGATGGCTTTCTTACCTTTAGCCATTTTGTGCAAATTGCGGAAAATAATGCACAAATAATCAAGCAAGCAATAAGACTCTAAAAATCAAAAGGTTGCAAAAATGATCTTAAACTCAAGGTTGTTAAACCTACAAATTTGAGCACTAGCTCTGATACCAATTGAAAACCCAATTATCAATAAGCAACCTAAGATGAACCTAAGAGGGGGAGGGGGTGAATTAGGTTCTTGACACTTTTAAAAATATTTCTTCTACAATGAAGAACAACTTTGAAAAACCATTTTCAAAGCAAGTGTAAAAACAAAGTTTACAAATTAAGTGAGGTGTGTGATTAGTGTTTTGCAAATCATAAAAGCAAAGTAAAGGAAGACAAAACACAACCGATTTAGAGTGGTTTGGATTCCCCTTGAATCTTAGTCCACTACCCAAGTTCTACAACTTGGGATTTTCTAACCCTCTCAAATGAATCACTTAAAGGTGTAATTCAAACCTTTACAAATGCCAAAATTCTACCTCTAGAATTTAGGACTTTTTGCTTAATCTAACTCTAGACTAAGACTCCTTTGCCTAATGGCTAACAATGAATCTTTTGCCCCCGCTCCTTCCTCAAGGACTTAGGGTCTTACTCAAGACTTCATTGCCTAGCTACTAGGACTTTTGCTCAATCAACCTCTTGATCAAGACTTTCTCCCCTTTGCCTAATTTAACTCTAAACTAGGACTTTTACAATTGCCTCAACCAACTCTTGGTTAGGACTTTTACAATTGCCTAAACTCAACCTCTTGAGCTAGGACTCTCCTTTCTACTTGCTCCCCCTTTCTTCTTGCCTAACTCTTTACTCAAGAGTTGGACTTTCCTATATACAAATTGCCTACACTCAAACTCTTGAGTTAGGACTTTTCTAGACGTGTTTATAATGATGAAATACTCCAGAAATGGAGTTTACAATTTGACACAAAAACAGGGCACAAATGCCTCTTGACAATCCTACCTTAACAAGCTATTTTGACATATAAAAGATTGAAATGAAGCTTGAAAGTGTTGTTAAAGTGTAGGAGATGTTGGGGAGTCATTAGTCTTCATTTTGCAGCTTGGGGGGTATTTATAGGAAAAAGACGGCTCTTGAAATGATTTAAAAACGGACAAGAAATGGCAAACCCGAAGCTCTCGCGACAGCCTCTGCGACAGCAGCGACAGTCGCAGGCACGTGGCTGCTGCGCGCTGTCGCAGGCGTGCGGCATGGGGCTGCTCTGCGCGAGGTCTGCGCGCGGCGTGGGGCTGCTCTGCGCGAGGTCTGCGCGCGGCATGGGCGTCTGGGCGTGCCTCTGCGCGCGGCTGTCAGCGCATGTGCGCGAGGTCCAGGCATGCGCACGTGGCTGTCAGCCCTTGTCGGCCAGATTTGACATCTTTTTCATTTGCTTCCCGTTTCTTCTTTTTTTCTTTGTTTTAGCTCCGTTTTCTTCGCCGTTTTTTGCGTTGGTTCACCCGTGAACTCTTCTATTCATTTTATGACTTAGAAACACTGTGGGTCCCACTTTGGGACGTACTCGGGTCGTATTTTTCTTCTTCTTTCTTCATTCCTTTCCGTTTCTACATTTTTCACTTAGAAGAACCGTTAAATTAATTCTCATATTTGTTAACTCATCAATCAAAATAAGGATTAAGACCAACCGGGTCTAACATTTTACTTGATAAGTTTTGGGCTACTTTATTTTGTCATCTAGTGATAAGGCTCTCTAAATGAGTACATCATGAATTCTCTAATTTCTTTTTCCTATTTTCCTTTATGTTTATCGTACAAAAGCTATTTGGACAATGGGGTTTCAAGGTGGCAGATAGATGAAAAAATTGCCCATAAGATATTATGAGCTATACAACCAAGCTAGGTTTTCTGATGAGAATTGATATGAAATTATCAACAATATTTGGGTACTTACTATTGAGCTTGTCGAGGACGAGGTTACACATTTTTTATGTTTGTTTATTTATTTATTTGTATCATTTCTCTTATAGAACAAGTTTGAAATTGACTAATGCCTCTATTATTTGTCAGCCTAAACAGCACAACAAGACACTAACATTTTTTACCACAAGTGATTAAAAGGTTTTTTTTCATTCGAATTCTAGTTAGAATGATAATTAAATAACCTTATATGAGGATATTCTTCTATACTTTTTGATATGATGAACCATATATTTCATTTCTCAGAACTTAAAATTTTAGCTATAAGTGGAGGTATCAAAATATTTCTGGCCAAGTATTTATTGCAAGTTTCTTGCTCTTTACTTCTTGAAAGACAACGAGAATTTTGTAGGATAATCCTTATTTTCTTCCACATATGTTGATTTTACACTGAAACAAATTCTCTTGCATTATATATATAGATATATATATTCATATGTCAAGCTTTGTTTTCTAACAACTATTCAAAGAAAATTTCTACTTTTAGCTTATTAGTTGGCTAAAGAAATTTTCATGAGTATATTTATTTCAAAGCAGTTTATTTAATCTATTCCAATAGTGACTTTTTGCTGCATCTTTTCATTTATCATTCCCTCTCTTTGTATCTTAAGTGAGAAGTTATAAACTTATGCAAGTGTATCATTCCGTCTTTTAGTGTTTATGGTTTGTATATTCTATCTACAATCTCGAAAGAAGTGTTTTCACATGCTTAAGATGCACAAAATGAACTTACGTGCATCTTGATATATTTACATCCAAAGCATGAATACCTGATCTAGGGCTTGGGATAGTTCTAACATGGATGGACTATCCTAAATATATTTTCTCTAAATAGTTTTTTCTAAATCATGTGATGTATGTTTTTTTTTCTTCTTTTCTTTGATTAACATGTTAGATGTTTGTAAAGTTTGACATCTCTATTTCATGTTCAATAGAATGACTAGTATATTAGTAGATACCACATTTACAAGTGGAGTATCATCTATTTACCAAAGCTTGGTCCTTCCATATAAGTCATATTAATTCTTTGTTCTTGTCATGGCTTGTTGGTAATTTATGCTGAAAAATATTGGTTTTATGCATAATTAGTCTTAGTCATTCTTCTTTCACTTGATCTTTTGTGGTTGGTTTTTTCTCACATTTCAATTAGTTCATATTGATAATAACATGCAATTAGTTTATCGTTCTTAATCTTGTAATGCATGTCATGTATAAGTTTTTGGACTACTATAACATATATATTTGATTGTGATAGATTATGTATTAGCTCGAATGGTTTATCCAGTTGACTTAAATGCTCTCCCAAAGGTCAACTAGGAATTAATTTAAGTCAACTGGACCATTAAAGCTAATATGGAATATATCATATTCACATGTGTTAAAGTAGTCCAAAAACTTGTGCATGACATACAATAAAAGAATAAGAATGATATGCTCACCAAATGTTCTTAACCTGATGAACTAGTTGGGATGAAAAGTATAAACTAACCATTAAATGGTTCGGTCAAAGAAGAATGAAAGAGATTGATTATGTACAACACCAAAATATTATAAAGTTAAGTTCCTAGTAAGCCCTACAGAGAACAAAGAATATAATGTCTATATAAATACCAAGCTCAAATCAAGATAATACTTGGCTTGAAAATGTGGTATCCTCCAGTACGCTGGTTAATCTATTTTATATAAACAAGAGATGTTACACAATACAAAAATAAAGCATGTCAATCAATCAAAAAAGGGAGATACTAAACCACATGATATATAGAAACAAGTTTTTGAAAACATACTTTAGAACTGTCTGTCCATGTTTGGCCCTCCAACCAGAGATTGGGTATTTAATCTCTGAGGAAGGCATTTAGCTTGATTCAACAATTTCATACGTAAAGTATTACTTACATGTTAGTTTATACTATAGTTTAGTTAGTACATGTCTAAGATAAAATATTTTTCATATGGTTGATATGATAATTAATTTTATGTAATAGATCAAGATTGTGAAATGCTTGGTGCAACATGTTCTGTTTCCTTTAATTAGATTGATTGTTAAAATTATTTATACTTCCTATAGCATGTCTGATATTGACTAAAGCATCTATATATCATTTGTCTTGTTAGATTTGTCAGCAGAAACGATACAACATGTTAAAAAAATTTAGAAAAAGTAATGAAAAGGTTTTTCATTTCAAGTTCTAGTTAAAATGATAGTTAAATTTCCTTATATGTGCATCCTTATATTCTTTTTGATAAACTGAAAATTTTGGCTGTAAATGGCGGTATAAAAAAAATTTCCTACCAAGTATTTGTTGTAAGTTTCTTGCTTTTTAGTTCTTGAACGACAACTGATAATTCAAAAATAGAGATAACAAACCATTGTTTCCCTTATTAGAAGCTCATTCGTTTGCTTTCCTCTATTTTCAGTTATACCAAATAGTGATAGTTACTAACTTACTACTTGCTATACTTTGACACCACTATTATTGTTCAATATACTTTGAATAATCTCCCGGGCCCAGCAGTTGAATATAGTGCCAAAAGTGAGTCCACGAAGTCTACCCATCAAAATTTTGTACGAAAATGCTCCCTTCCTTCAATAATACACTTATCCAAGTGTATTATTTCATTTTCCAGTGTTTTTGGTTTGTATCTTCTATATGCAATTCGGAAAGAAGCATTTTCACATGCTTGCCGATGTGCTAAATGGGCTTATGTGCAGCTTGTTCTATTTACACCCAAATCATGAATACCTGATCTAGTTCTTGGGAGGGTTCTAACATGCATGTATGAACTGCCCTAAATTATATTTTCTCAAGATAGTTTTTCTATATCATGCAGTATAGTTCTTTCCTTCTTTTCATTGATTAACATGCTATAGGTTTGAAAAGTTTGACATCTCTATTTCATGTCCTATAGAATTACCAGTATACTAGTAGAAACCACCTTTCTAGGTGCAGTATCATCTCAATTCTTGGCCAAAGATTGGAATCCTATGAAAGCTACCTTCTTTGATCTCATCGTATCTTGTTGGTAGCTTATGCTTAGAGATTGTGGTCTTCTACATAATCAATATATTCATTCTTCTTCAACTTGACCTTTTGTGGTTAGTTTTTGTTCTTCATTTCAATTAATTCATCTTTTTAATAATGTTCAATTAGTTTATCATTCTTGTTCTTGTATTGCATGTCCTATATAGGATTTTGGACTACTATAGCATATTTGTTTGGGATAGATTCTTTATTAACTTGAATGTTTCATCCAGTTGAGTGAAATTTCCTCCAATGAGTACCTTGTCATGCATGAGAGTATCTTTTATTTTCATAAGCTTTTATATTCTTTTTAGTTATGGACTTGTAGCCTTGTAGCAACTAATCACAGCCTAAAATATATGGATAGGCATTTCTCCTATAGCATTTGGTTTTGCGTCCTAATTTTTGTACTCAATACTCAGTTTTAGGGGTGTTTGGACAAGTTATATTCTTTCAATTTGCTTTTATCAGCCATTTTTCTGTTTAGGAATGTACCTTTAGAAAAATTTGGTTTTGGAAAGCTTTTGGACAAGTTTTATATATTCTTGTGGAAACTTGTTCCATCTATTTTTTTTAGTTTTCTGGTTGTGGCTGAGTTTCTATTAATAAGTTACAAAATCCTAAACTACTAATACTCAAGTCCAATATCAAGTTAATTGTTTTATATTGGTTTCAAGTTGATGCTTTAGTACACTCTTAGCATGGTGAAATTCTCTTTTTATTTTTTTGGTAGGTGCACATCTTGAGCATTTACCAGTTTTTGACGTAACATTGCCTCCTCTTTGTTCTTTTGTTCTCTCCTTCCCTTCTCCCTATCTTTTGTTGCCAGTTGAGAGCTCTGCTATCAGAGACAACAACTTTCTTCTTTGTGTGATTTTTCTTGAAAGTTACATCAAGTCTTTCTCAATTCCAGCAAAATTATATTAATTTGAAATGCTTTACTTCAAGAGAAAGTATATGAATATAATTAATCATTTGAAAGTCAAGAATAACTTGGGTTTTAGCTTATGCAAATGAGTAGTTTACTTTTTCTTTCCAACTATCAATAAGCCATTTTGATAAGAGCATTGTGCAATATTACAATACTACAAGTTTATTGTCTTATATTGTAGTGACAAATGTTTAGTTCTTTGAAGTCTCTTACACTGATAGGGTGTTGTATTTGAGTAACATCACATTTCTTTCAGCATTCTTGCAAGTAGTTGAGGACAGAATTCTTAAGCATAGTTGAAATTTTGGGACTATAATAAAAAATAAAAATAAAAAAAATTCAAATTCATTAAATCCAAATCACAATAAACATTCTCAAAATAAACATGTGGGATACTAAGAATTCAATAATCATGTGGTTTACTATATACTGAAGTAATTTAGGTTTTGGAAGTACAAATATATATATACACCACACACACACACACACATATGGAGAGAGAGAGAGAGAGAGAAGGTTTTTCTACATTGTAACACACAATATTCAAACTCATAACCTCCGAGTTACAAGACCCTCCCATTAATAACCCCCTCTAACCCCCCCCCCACTCCACCCCCCAGAAAGACCACAACAAAGTAAATTTGCTAGCCATTCCGTGTTATAAATCTTCAGTCCATTTTTGTATAGTTTCTTCCCAATTTTATAATTCTTTTATCAACTAAATTATTATCCGATGCTTATCTATAATTCTCGCAAGCAGCTTCTATAGAATAAAAATTTCCTTCGCCAATGGGTGCCGATAGCTAAGAGCCTTTCTCTAGCAACCAATAGCAAGATTTGGTGATCATGTAATGAGGTTATTTACAACCACATATGGAGTGAGTATGAGTAAGAAAAATCTTGAGAAATATGTTGATTTCTCCATGTTGGAGTTACTATAACACATGGTGTAGTTTAATGACTATTGAACCATAATGATCTCCTTTGAGATTAAACAAATTAGAAACTTCTCCATTAAGCATTCTCTTCCTCATACACACTCCACTAGTGTTTATAAATAACCTCATTACACCATCACCATTTCTCACTGCTTATAGTTAGAGACAAACTCTTAGTTGTTAACACCCATCAATAAAGGAAAGTTTTATACAATAGAAACTCTCATAAAAAATTACGCACAACTGATAAGTAGTGGTTAAGTATATAGTTGACAAAAAAAATAATAAATTGTGAAAGAAACTATAAAAAATATTAATAATGAACTAAAAATTCACAACATAATTACTAGTGCCTAGACAATCACTTTCTTTCCAATCTACTAACTCTTACAAATAAACTAAAGTTTTTTCCTACTTACATTTCATTTCTTGACCAAAAAATAATTTAATATTGTTTAAAACTTGATCAATGTGTTGTATAAATAGACTATTTAATAGACAATAAAACATGAAAAATTTTATAGAAAATTAGAAACATTTGATATTAATGAATGATAGAAAGGAGAATGTAAATTGGCATGTCTCCCATTCTATATATGTATGTATGTGTGTGTTTTACACGCTTGAATTATGTAAGTATATAGTATTTTACATGACTAATACTGTACGTTTTAACCTCCAACAACAACAAAAAAGTTCATATAGTTACTTGTGATATAGCATTTTGACTTCAAAATTTTGCTATTTGTCGTGATTCTAGTTCATAAATTGCAACTGATAATCTTAAGGTGACTTTCATCTACACAGAAAAACCATAAAAAAATATTCTCCTATTTTATAAAATGTTCATGCTAAATAACTCTTTCCACAATCCTCTAAGCTACTTGTAAAAATGTTGAAAGAAATGTGATGCCTTTCACATATTATACCCCATCAATGTAGGAGATTTAAAAGAACAAAATACATGTCACCAATATGTAAGAAAATAAAATTGCAGTACTGCAGTTGTGCACAATGCTCTCATCAAATAGGAATATCAATAGTATGAAAGGAGAAGAAAATGTTTACCTCGCCTTAGGCTAAACCCAAATGATTCTTGACTTTCGACAGATCAATTATATTCATATGCTTTCTCTTGAATTCTTTTATTTCAGTTTAATATACATTTTCTATAACATAGGAAGATCTGATGCAAATTTTTAGAAAATTCTCACAAAGCAACAAGTTGCTACCTCTAATCGCAGATGTCTCAACTGATAACAAAAGAGGTGGAGGACAGAAGGCAAAAGGAAAAAGGACAAAAGCGAGTAAATGTTAGGTCAAAAAAGTAATCGATAAATGCTAAAATAAACACCCAAGAAACATTGAAAAAATAGTAGATAAAAAAATAAATGAAATTTCATGGTGTTGAGAGTATACTAAAGCATCAACTTCAAAAGTGGAATATTGGGCTTCGGTAGTACAAGTTTAGGAGTTGACAGTTTACTAAATGAAACAATGCCATAACCAAACAAGGAAAAACTAAATGCATGGCACAATTTGCAACAAGAATATAGCACATCTCAAAAAACTTTTCAAAATCTAAAACAAATTGAAAAAGACAACAATTAGATAAAAGCAAATTGAAAGATTATAACATCTCATACAAAAGTTTTCTAAACCTAGCATTAATGTAATAAAAAATAGAGCAAACACCTCAAAACCCCCATGTGCTTTTCGAAAGTTACTCATCACCCCCTGTACAAAAAAAAAAGCTACTCATCACCCTCCCTGTGCTTTTTCAGACTCCGTAAAGTGACGGAAATACCTTAACTTGACAACGCGCATAAGACATGTGCCATAGTTAACGAATTTCTGTTAGGATTCGACTTTCATGAGACCAAAATGCCCCTATTAATATCGGAATTGTTATCAGCATACCACCTTTTACTATTCGTAGGCCACTTTTTAAAATTTTTATACGTGAATTTACATTTTTGCCCTTTATAGTTTTTAACTTTATAAAAAAATTACCCAACTTTTTTAAATTTAGGAAAATCGCCCAATCCAGGCGATTTTATCTGGGAAAATCGCCTAGTACTAGGCGATTTTCCCAGATAAAATCGCCCTCCCAGAGAAAATCGGTGTTCTGTGGCGATTTTCCCTAAAAAAACGTCACAAGACGGCGTTTTTTTCAGGTTTTCCCGGTCATTCGTCGGAAAATCGGTTTTCCGGCGAACGACCACTAAATTTTTGAAAAATCGATTTTTTTAGGGAAAATCACCTGGCCTGGGCGATTTTATCTGGGAAAATCGCTTGGTCTGAGCGATTTTCCGAGAAAAAATCGCCTTGCCTAGGCGATTTTCTCAGGGAAAATCGCCTGGCATGGGCGATTTTCCCAGAGAAAATAGCCTGGCCATCTGGGAAAATCGCCTGATCTGGGCGATTTTCCCTGAGTTAAAAATGTTGGGTAAATTTTTTTTTTTTAAAGTTAGAAACTATCAAGGGTATATTTGTCTTTTCACCACTTAAAATTTTAAAAAGTGTCATGTGTTTAGTAAAATGATACTTGCAAATAACATGCCCCGAAAATATTTACTGACCAAAATAACCTTTCCAGGCTTTGGAGTCGCCGAGTCTAGGGTCTGAACCGTGAGTGACTTTCGAGCAGCTCATCTTCAGCTTTGGTTACCGAATTTGAGTTCGTATTTTGGGTTTGTTCTTCAATAATGGGCTTGGATTTCTGATCTGGAAAAATGAGCACTTTGGAGAAAATTCGAGTTTGTAAGCTGCGGTTTGAGAGAACTCCAAGCTAGTCTCTTAGATCTGAAAAGTAGAGCCTTTTTCTCGGAATTCTCTAACTCAATGAAGGCGGCTCGGGTGTTGCGTGTTAGTGAAAATTTGCAGCATGAATTTCTTGCCGCTGCGGTTTTCAGAATTTTCTGTTTTTGCTGCGGGATTATGGATGTTGAATTTCAGTTGCTAGATTTTGCAATTGGAATTTTCTTCATATGTTTTTGATGTAGATTGCGAATTTTCCATGGAGTGGAATTCTCCGGGAAAGGAACTCTTTGGTTGATACAAGAATTCAGTTTTCGGTAAGCTCGGAGTTCTCTGTTTTCTGCACAGCCGGTAGTTTGCTGAACCTTCGGGATTGTTAGGTTTGCTGTTTCCTGAATCTTCTAGCTGATGGATGCCGGAATTTGATGAAATTTTGGGAAATTTTTTGAGTATTCTGTTGCTGTTCGATAAGAGCCACTCGTGTGCTTAAAATTGTTGATTCGGGTATTACTTTCTGCAAAATATGTGCTGGAAATTAATGCTTTGAGTTGGAAAATTTTTTGAAAATTTTGTATGAGTTTTCTAGATAATTAGTAGCTTTATTTGTGATGGAAATTGATAGCTTTGTGCTATGAAAGTTAGCTGCTCTGTTCTAGAAATGATGCCGGAATTTAGTTCTGAATTTGAGTAAATGCTGAATATATAATGAATGATATGGATTATGGATTGGATTATTTTCTGCAAAATATGTGCTGGAAATTAATGGTTTGAGTTGGAAAATCAGTCTCAAAAATTGCTTTCAACTTGTGATGGGTCGATTGATGATGGGCTTCACATCTGCAGTAGGAGCTGGTGCAAGGTTTCCAATATCTCGCAGGGCACGGCGTTTCTTTCCTTGTGCTGCTTGTTCATTCTTCTGCTTTCCTACTTCTATAAAATCATGATAGGAAACCAGAAAATGCTAATCAACAGCAACCAAAAAAATGATAAAACTTAAATTTAACCAAAAAAATTTGGCGCGGAAGTTGGGGGCTGCGGGGGAGGGAGGAAGGGAGCAGCGGCGGCGGGGGAGGGAGAAGGGAGAGAGGAAGAGAAAGTGGGGAGGAAGAAGCATAAGAAGAAGAGGAGGAAGAAGAAGAAGAAGATCACATAAGAAGATCGAAGAAATGATAAAAAAAACTTTTTTTTTTTTTTGTAATTTGGGTAATTTGAGGGTAAATTGGTCAATTCACCATCTCACCGTCAAGTTAAGGTATTTCCGTCACTTTACGGAGTCCGGAAAGCACAGAGGGGTGATGAGTAGTTTTTTTTTTTGTACAGGGGGTGATGAGTAACTTTTGAACACCACAAGAGGGTTTTGAGGTGTTTGCCCTAAAAAATAGGACCCAAAACCAAATGTTACATGAAGAAAGCCCGTCGAGGCTCACATGTAAGATTGTGAGTGGATTCTACAATGTGGAACTAGCAAGAACATAAGAACCTATGTAGACTTTTAGGCATTACAATTTAACTGCATATCGTAATCAGTAATACCACTTATCAACAACTACTAGGAAATAATTTAAGCCAACTGGACCACAAAAGATAATACAGAATATACCACATTCAAATGTGTTATAGTAGTCCAAAAACCTGTACAGGACCTACAATTAAAGAATATGAACGATATGCTCATCAAACGTTACTAGCAAGATGTTCTAGTTGAGATGAAGGACAAAAACTAACCATAAACATTTCGGTTAAAGAGGAATGAATTGATTGATTATGTATAAGACCAAAATATCTAAAGCATAAGTTCCCAGCGAACCAGAGCGATTACAAAGAAGACGAATTTCATGTAGCACCAAGCTTTAATCAAGATTATAATGCCCTTGAAAATGTTGTCTTTTTCAATGCACTGGTATTTATCGTATATAAGCAAGAGATGTTACACATTACAAAAATACAAAACGCCAATCAATCAAAACTGGAAGAGAACTAAATCAATTACTATAGAAAAACAATTTTCGGATATAATTTAGGACTATTCGTCCATGTGAGGCCCTACAAACCCCATATTAGGTATTTACACTCTAGGTGTTAATAGATCAAGCTGCACAGCTGAATAAATTGAACGAAAAAAAAAAAAATCATTTCTAAATTCACGTATATTAAAGGAGGAGATGATCATCCTATAAATTTTTTATGTAAGCAATAGACTTTTGAGATTATTTTGGATTGGTGGGTAGGGCAAACGATTCAAACTATATTAAGATGTTATAAATATAGATAATAATAGCACAAACAAGAACGTGTTGTAACTTGTAAGTAACTAGAACATTTTTCTATCATGTGAAAATAGAGAAAAGTAAAACAAATTGCTTTTAAGAAGGGAAACAATTTTTGTTTCAAAAATTAAAGAGCAAGTACCTAATAATACATACTCACTACGAAATCTTTTGAAACTCTAATTGCGACCAAAATTTTCGGTTAACTAATAGAATATATGATTTAGCTTATCAAAAAAATATATAAGAATATGAATATAAAAGAATTTTCCATTATCACACAGTGAAACACCCCTTTTATCACTTATCATGAAAATTTTATAAATTCTTGATGTGTTATTCTTTATGACAAATCTAACAAGACAAATTGTAGAGGTTCTGGTTATCAAACCTGCTTCAATAAGTACAAAAAATTTAATCTATCCAACTTGTTAAAGAAAATGTCCACTAGAACATAATGCATCAAGCTTGTCACAATCTTGACTTATTATCCAAAATTGTGGTATCATTAGTACGAAAGATGTTTTCTCTTAGACATTAACAAGCTAAATTATAGAGAACGAAGATATTAAAAAAAATCAAAGTTCACATTTTATGTCAAATGTAAATATTCGAGAACTAAGCAATTGTGGCTTCTAATCTATCAATAACTTCAAATTTTGGATGTGACAACTATTGGATAATCAAAATTTGTAATGCATTTGAACATTCAGAAAGTTCTAGAACTTAGCAACAAACAATATACAATTTAATTCAAAGAGATGAAATATGAATTAGAAAAAAAGCATAGATCAAATGAAGAAATGAAGGGAGGGGTTGGGTTCACAACGAGAAATGAAAACTAAGCATAGATCAAATGAAGGGAGGGGTTGGGTTCACAACGAGAAATGAAAACTAAGCATGCACAACAGTTATCACACCTCAAGTTGAGTCATGTTCACTTTTAAAACCATATATAGGAGAGATGTTATTATAACAAACCACTTTTGTGTCAACAACTACAACATCCACAATTAAGGATGCAACAAATATCGTGCTATAAGAATTTCATACATAGAGGAAGCAAGAGACTCTACATTGTCTGTTGAACAGAATACAGTTCATGGCAGATATGCAAAAAGAAAAGAAGAATATTTTTACTTAAAAAAAATGGTACCATGCACTGTAAAAAGAGTTATGATTCACTTAAAAATAAGAAAAAAAAAAACATTTAAACTTATATATCAAGTCATTTTTTTAATGCAATTTCACTTGTAGAAATAAACATATAAAACACACTTGTAAGTATAAACATATCTAACAACATAAAGACAAAAAATAGAATAATAAATACATAGATAAATAAACACTAAAAAAAAGGTCTAACCTCATCCCCAACAAGTCCACTCATAAATCAGCAAATATAGTTAATAAGTTCACATTTTATGTGTGAAACCACACTTGGTTGTACTGCAGATAATATCTTTCGTATATTTCAGTGGAGATAAGTAAAATAATTCTTTCATATATTTCAGTACTATATATTCAAGATACAATAGCTTATACATGGTACCCAGATCATAAAATTATATACAATAATTTATTGGGTGAATTCATTTTTTAGTCACCTACTATACGAAAGCTTAGCTTTTGGTCACCACATTTTAAAAATCCTGTACATAGTCACTATATTTTCATTTTTGCATTTTTTTAGTCACTTCGTTAAAGTTGGCCATTAAGTCACTAACGGACCACTTTTTTAAAGGTATTTTCGTAAAAAACCCAAATTTCTTAAACTCTTTTCTTCTCTTTTTTTGCTTAATTATACGTCTAACCCTTGAGTTATAAATTTTCACACTTTGACCCCTTAAGGTGTTTGCAACAATAAACCCACAAAAGTAACTTTATCATGTCACGTTAGTGCCACATCAAAAGTTTAAACCCACACACTTTTATAAACTTATCCCCCATAACAATAAACCTACAAAAGCAACTTCAACCCTGGTCCCACCAATATACATAACTATTTACATTTAATATATGTTATTTTGATACTATATTTATTCGTTATTTTTAATTATAAAATTAAATTAATTTAATTCAATGAAATATTTAATTTAATTCCATAAAAACACATAATTCAATAAAGCACGTGAAAAATATTAAATAAGTAGAAAAATATTATATAAAGTACGTTATATTAAAAAATAAATAAAAAGTACATCACAAAAACTACCTCTACGCTGAATTAAGAAAGATACATCAAACAAACACAACATTATATTAATAAAAAGGGTTATCTTGTACTAATCACTTCCACAATGTGCCCAGATATGCTCAACCAAATCAGGTTGAAGTTGTCAATGCATATCCCTATCACGTGGCGCTTGAATACCTTCAAGATAGGTTTGGAACTCTTGAGTAGTACCTAAATTAATAGTTGCCGACAGAGCTGTCTTCATTGGACCAATTGACAGCTTTGTCTCCCTCATGCTCAATAATCATGTTGTGCAATATAATGCATGTGTACATGATAGTTGTTAATTCTTCCTTGTAATAAGGTCGTGCAGGACCTCTAACTATCCCCTAACGAGATTGTAGGACTCCAAATGCCCCTTCCATATCTTTTATTGATGCCTCTTGTCTCTCCTTGAATTTCTTCTGCTTGGCATCCATAGGGCATGGAAAACTCTTGACGAATGCAATCCATTCCAGATAGATCTCATATGTCAAATATTATCCGTTGCGTTACGCTATGCTGTTGACCGTGAAATCAACTTTTGGGGAATTTCCTTGCAAGAAAGCGTTGAACAATAGTGATCCATGAAGAACGTTTATATCATTATTGGAGCCCGTGACACCAAAAAAATCATGTCATATCCATAAGTTAGCAGATACGACCGCTTCAAGAATTATCGTCGGGACGTCGTAATCGCCTCGAGTATATTGGCCTTTCCAAGTGATGGGGCAATTCCTCTACTCCCAGTGCATGCAGTCAAGGCTCCCCAGCATTCCAGGAAATCCATGCCTTTGCTCGTGCATTTGAATCAAGCGTTGAGTATCAGTAACATTTGGCTTTTTCAAGTATCGCTCTCTGACTACGTCGATGACACATAAGCAAAAGTTGTGGAGACGTTCCATAATAGTTTCCTCACCCATCCGTAGATACTCATCGAGTGAGTCAGTAATGGAAGAATATGCCAATTGACAAATGGTTGTTGTGCACTTCTGAAGTGGTGATAACCCCTTCCTTCCAGTTGCATCGAGCCTCAATTTGAAATAATCAAAGTGATTTTCCAAGGCATCGACAATGCAAAGGAACAATTCCCTTCGTATTCAAAATTGACGACGAAATGTGTCACCGTCATATGTGGGATTGAAGGAGGAGATAATCAGCCAGAAGCTGCTCATGGCCGTTCTCACACCCACGATTCACATATTTTCTTTGATTTCTTCTTCTCAAAGAACTTTGGGCTTCTTGAAGCTCTTCCTCATCGAGTAGAGCAACCATCTCTAGCTCAATTTCATCTTCTTGTGCTCTTCCCATATGAAATTCTTCCACATTTAATCTAATTGCTTCTCAGTCGGACGGCTAGACATTTTTTGTGAAGATTTGAGAATTGAGAACTGAGACAATTGGTCTGTGTATGAAGAGGTGTGCAATGTTTCACCAAATAGAGTAGTATATATAGCCAAAGATGAAATGGGTAGTTGTGTAACGGCTTGTTTCCAATGGCTAGTTATGTAACGAATAGTTTACAAAATATGAAAATCAAATTTTCTAAAAACTTGATTGGGGAGATGTATGATTTGGATGAGGAGTAAAGAAACAATAGAATTGATAGGTATTTATAGGAAAAAGAGAGAGAGAGAGAGGGAAAGAAAAAGAATTTTTTAAAAAAAAAACCAATAGGAACGGCTCTATAAAAAAAAATTTTAAAAAAACAACTACAACGAATCTATCAACAAAAAAAAAAAAGCAATTATAGCAATGGTTATAATAGAAAACAAAATAAGGGAAAAAAAACTAACGATTTTTTTCAAAAGAAAAGAAAAAAAATTAAAACAACTTCTGGTAGCCGATAGCCACCAGAAGCATGGGGCCCAACCCTACGCGCGTGCACGATGCATACGATGCACTCTCCACAAGCCGGGGCCTACCATTTACTCACAAACTAAGCTTTGGATTTCCAAAGCTGAGTTTGTGACATGGCAATTTGTAGTGGTTTAAACCCACTACAAAGTTTCCATTGCAACTACCCTTAGTTTTTTTCCTTTTACTTTTACACTTATCACTCTCTTTCCTCTTTCCTTCCCTCTCTTTTATCTTTCACCACCAACCCACCTCCTTATCCCTTTGCTAAGATATGGAAATATGCAAACCAATTAATCAAAGCTTTTCCAATGAATGAAAGCTCCCATGCTCTATTTCAAACCTCAATACTCACCCTTCATATGAATTTTGATTTTTTACTTTGTTGGTTCTGCATAGGGAGGTGACCTTCGAATTTGAGTCCTTCAATTTCTTCGAATTACTTTTCTTTCTCCTTCAGGAGGTGAAATCAAAATTTGGGTCCTTTAATTTGGTGCCTAATGATGTCCATTCTACCCGCGCTGGGGTAAGGATGTAATTCCGATGAAGGGGTTGGTACGACACCTAATGATGACATTCATCCCGTCCAGGGTAGTTATGTAATGCCGACGGAGGGGTTGGTAGGATGCCACAACATAAGAGTGATTGTATTGTGAAGAGAATAGGAGAACCTTTACCATGTTGGTCTTGTTCATATTTATAGGAGTAGATCCTTGGTAGGTAAGGTGGGTTTGCCTTGTCTTGGAGACAAATGCTCCCATGTTATTGGATGGCATTATCTCTGCCCCTTGCTAGGGGGACATACTTTTATTAGTGGGACCTTTTGGTCCCTACACGCTATTAACCCCCCAAGATCCAAAGGGTGGATTGAAGATATGCTGGATGATCGTCGAGGAGGCCCTTTGGGGTTGGAGTTGAAAATTTTTGGATGCCATCGTAGGAAGAATTTCCTTCTCCCTTTTTGAAAACTTTTTTTGGTATTTCGACCCATTCCCTTTTTGTTTGACAGAAGTGTGGCTTTCGTTTGAGCCTGAGAAAAATTGCTTTCTCCCTTTATAAAATTTTGGATGCAGTGTCAGAAAATTTTGGATGCCAGCGTCGGCGAATTTTGCATGCTAACGTCGGAAGAATTTCCTTCTATCTTTTTGAAAAAATTTTGGGATTTTGACCCATGCACTTTTTGATTGATGGAAGTGGGGCTTCCGTTTGAGCATGGGAAAAAAATTCTTTCTCCCTTTAGAAAATTACGAATGCCAACGTCAGCAAATTTTGGATACTAGCATCCGAAGAATTTCTTTCTATCTTTTTTTTGAGGGGGGGGGGGGGGGGGGGGGGGATTTCGACCCATGCCCTTTTTGTTTGACAGAAATGGGGCTTCCTTTTGAGGGTGTGAAAAATTGCTTTCTCCCTTTAGAAAATTTTGGATGCCAACGTCGGAAGAATTTCCTTCTACCTTTTTGAAAAAGTTTTAGGATTTCGACGCATACCCTTTTTGTTTGACAGAAGTGGGGCTTCCGTTTGAATGTGGGAAAAATTGCTTTCTCCCTTTTGAAAATTTTGGATGCTAGCATCGGAAGAACTTCCTTCTACCTTTTTGAAAAATTTTTGGTTTTTGACCCATGCCTTTTTTGCTTGACGGAAGTGGGGCTTCCGTTTGAGCGTGGGAAAAATTGCTTTCTCCTTTTTTTTTTTTTTTTTTTTTGGAAATTTTGGATACCAACGTCGAAAGAATTTCCTTCTCCCTTTGAAAAATTTTGGGTTTTCGACCCATGCTCTTTTTTGTTTGATGGAAGGGAGGCTTCTATTTGAGTGTGGGAAAATTGTTTTCTCCCTTAGAAAAATTTTGGATTTGAGCATGGGAAAAATTGTTTTCTCCCTTCGGAAAATTTCAAATTTTAGCATGGGAAATATTGCTTTCTCCCTTAGAAAAATTTCGGATTCGAGCGTCGGAAGAATTTCCTTCTCCCTTTGAAAAATTTTGGGTTTTCGACCCATGCTCTTTTTTGTTTGACAGAAGGGAGGCATCCATTTGAGCGTGGAAAAAACTGTTTTCTCCCTTAGAAAAATTTTGGATTTAAGAGTGGAAAAAATTGCTTTCTCCCTTAGAAAAATTTTGGATTTGAGTATCGGAATAATTTCCTTCTCCCTTTGAACCTGTTTTTGTTTGATGGAAGGAGGGCTTTCGTTTCAGCGTGGGAAATTTTTTTTTTCTCCCTTAGAAAAATTTTGGGTTTGATCAAACCTGAATGGCTTTGTGACCATCGGAGTTCGTTTTAGGCTATATTGAGTTGCTAAGGCACTTTGTCAGTGATTAGCTATTTTGTTTCGAAGGGTGCATGGGTTCATGATCTTTTTGCCTCAGTAAAAAAATGTCTTTTATACCTTCCATCTGAAGGTCTTATGAGTTCTTGACCCTTGTGCCTTTGTAAGAAAGGCCTTTCGTGCCTTCCATCTGAAGGTCTCATGGTTTTTTTTTTCTTGTGCCTTTGTAGAAAGGTCTTTCATACCTTCCATCTGAAGGTCTTATGGGTTTTGACCCTTGTGCCTTTGTAAGAAAGGTTTTCCATGCCTTCCATCTGAAGGTCTTACTGAAACCTTTGTCCCTTTGTAAGCAAGGTCTTTTATGCCTTCCATCTGAAGGTCTTGTGGGTTTTTTACCCTTGCGCCTTTGTAAGAAAGGTCTTTTATGCCTTCCATCTGAAGGTCTTATGGGTTTTCAAACCTTGTGCCTTTGTAAGAAAGATCTTTTATGCCTTCCATCTAAAGGTATGATGGGTTTTTTACCCTTGTACCTTTGTAAGAAAGGTCTTTTATGCCTTCCATATGAAGGTCTTATGTCAACTTTGTATGCAAGGTCATGCCAATCGTTAATGTTTCCAAAAAATGATAGGTGACTCGTGGTCACAAAACTCCGTAATTCATTTAAAAACTAAGGAGCAAAGACTCTATAAGCAGTTAAGAAAATTGGAGCAAGAACCTTGTGATTCAATTAAGAATCACAAGGTGTCCGCATGTGTAATTTTAGTAGGATGGTCTTCGGCGGAATAAGTTGGACTCATAGTCCAAAGAGTATAATTTGACAATGACGCAATTTAATTGATCACCTAGTGGACTCATCGTCCTAATGGTTGGTTCAACCAACACTTTCACTATAGAACCCAACCAACAGTTGGTTTATGTAGCAAAGAAGTAGTATTCTAGGCCAATTATTCTTCGAAGAAATCATTTTAGGCCAATAAGCAAGGAATGATATATCCAGAAGTAACCTTTTGATGGTCAACCGTCCGAAAGAAGTGAGAATACTGTATTCTTTTCTTAAGATCTGCGGCAAATATCTTTGCAGTTTTATGGATGATAAACAAAATAAATAATTGATAACAGAGGAACCTCCTTTTCCTTCTATCGGTTGGCTTTAGCCTCTGAATTTAAATAAATCCAGAGATGTGGACGTTCTAATTAAAGTAGGATGTAAGTGGATCAATTTCCATCCTCGTCCCTTCATAAGCAAGTGTAAGACCTTCGGAATCATAATTTTAGACGGAGAGGGAACCATGGATTTTTGTATGATGGGTTTGGAACCGATGCTGCTGGAAAAAGTCAAACAGATGACTACTATCTTCTAAGTATTTTAGCAGTGCAGTCGAATTTGGTGTGTTGTTGGTTTGGAACTCCTTGGGCAGATATCCACGCTGCTGAACTTTGGGAGGATTGTGCTTGTTCAGAATTTCTGAAGTCAAAAGCACCATCCTCTTTTATAAGCAAGAATCCTTCCGTCTTAGCTTCGGATGGATGGGAGGAATGCACCTACAGGTTTTGGAAACAAGCAATTGGTCCATTACCCTAAAAAAGGAAACTATAATGATGTTGTACTGCTTTATTTTTTCCTCAAGATGAATTGAATTCAGAGAGGGTATAGAGGCCCCATCGAGCAATTCAAGCTATTATTTTGCTACAAGTCAAAAATTACCCTGTCTTTCGCTAAAAAAAAAATGAGCTAGAAGCTGATTTGGAACTTCCAATTGCAACCATCCATATTGAAGATGATTCCAAACTATGAAGCAGAATATAACGATGCAAGTCAATACTTTCGTATTAATACCATCGTGTTCTTTGGTGGGTGGTAAAGAAAACAAAAGGGTGATTTTTTGAGCTGTGCAGCCAAATTGATTTTTGGCTCATGTGCATTGAGTTCAAAAGCGAAGATCTTGGACTGTGGAAGTAAAAAAGAAGGCTTCTTTGTAGGGCTCATGATGGGACTGCTTTGCCCGTTCAGAAGGCCTATCCTCTTAACCCTTCAGAAACAAGGATTGTTGTGAAGGGTAAAGCTTAAGTGTTGGATGTTTGTTGAGGACGAGTACATTTCTCAATTTTCAAGTCTATAAGGACGTTAGATTTTGAAGCAGAGATTCCTGGCCGATGTGTATTGGCGGATGCTTGTAGTTTATAAATTTGAAAAAATCCCTAACAGATGTGTGCTGGCAGATGCTAATCTCATAGCTTGGGCTTACAATTTCGCCCGACTGTAGACATTGGATTGAAGCTTTTGGCTCTGTGAATAGATAAGGAAATAGTTTTGGCTTCATAATTTTTTGCATGATTGCGAGGACGAAACCAGATAGTTTTGTGTAGAATTCTTGAGGGCTTCGGTAGCCTTACCAAATTGATCCTTTCGAAAGCAACCATGGGAAGGTGGAACCTTCCGATTTTTTATACAAGTAGCCAAGGACATCCGTCTACTTTTGAGGTTGCCGGAGAGGATGTCACCGGAGGGGGTGCTTTGGAAGCCTTATAGAAATTGATCCTTTTGAAAGCAACCATGGAAAGGTGGCACCTTCCGATTTCAGAGACAAGTATTGGACCTTTTGCAGAGTCTGTTTCAAAATTAGGTGGATGGTTCCTTCAATTACGGAGGCGAGCCCTTTGGAAGCAAGCTCTTTTTGGGAGCAAGGGGCACTTTGACATTGGAAGCAACCAAATAGCTAAACCCTTTGAAAGCTTTCAAGCTTTGTCTTTCAAAAGCCTTTTCGAAGTTAGATCCCATCGGAAATCGTTCGAAGTTAAGGCTCTTCAGAAGGTAAAGTGGTAGACACCCTTCTCTCTAAATGTAAATAATGTTTGAGGGGCCTTGACAAAATAGAGTTGGGTTATGGACATAATAAACAAGATCAAAGATTATTAGGATATCTCAATTAGAGCTGGTTGAGAGGAACCCGATGCCGGATGGGATATTAGCATAGCCAGATAGCATAGGTTGGAAGGCCTAGAGGATTCATCTACGAATTTTCAAGCCTTGACCTTGTTTGACCGAACTTTATTAATTCTAGGGTGTGTACTTTGCCATTGTCCCGAAGGAGAACCATTCTAACTGAATTTTCCGATGCAAAGATATTCATGAAGAAGGTTTCGCCAGGGATGGGCTAAGTGTTTCTTGAGGTTATCAAAGGCTTGATTTTGATCTAGACCCAATTGCTGAGGCGACTTTGGAAGCCAGTTAAAATTGAATCCCTTTAGAAACAACCATAGGCAGCAAAAAATGCCATAGGCCTTGTGGTATAAGTGTAATTATTGGTATTGTAGCTGGAAGCACGGCTTGCAGGACGAGGTGATTTTCTTGGTATGGTAATACTTATCGGAAGTTGGGTGGCAAAGCCCCTTGTCCAAGTTTAGCTTCAAAATTGTTGTCCAACGTTAGGTGGCAAAGCCCCCTGTGAGCACTTGCGAAAAATTGTTGCCAGACATTGGGTAGTGAGGCCCCTGCCTGAATTTTAGCTTCATAATTATTACCGGACGTTGGGTGGCGAAGCCCCCTGTTAGCACTATCAAAAAATTATTGCCGGAAGTTGGGTGACGAGGCCTCTGTTCGGTTTTAGCTTCAAAATTGTAGCTGGACGTTGGGTGGAGAAGCCCCATGTGAGCACTCGCGAAAAATTGCTACCGGACGTTGGGTGGCGAGGCCCCTGTCTGGTTTTATTGTCAAAATTGTGAGGTGAACGATATTTGAGTTAGCACTCATGACCCTTAAGTGATTTTATCGGTCTTTTTTTACCCCAACATTGCCGAACGCTAGGCAGAGCCCCTAGTGGCATCACTTGGAATTTTTCGCGGGATGTTGGGTGGAAAGGTTTTGTGGGTTGCTTAGCTTGGGTTTTAGCTAGCAAAATAAAATAAATCTCTTTGTTGCTCTTGTGGAATATCACATGAGAAAGATAATCTTTTTCCTTCTCCATTTTTACTGAAGCTCCGACCCTCTTGGAGAATGTGTTCTCAATCACAAATTGTTTAAAGCATATTTCTCTTGGCTCAAGCACACCAAGAAGTTCTTTTGGAAAAGAAGTTGACATTGTAACAGGAAAGGTGTCTTGTTTGGACGAGGTGATTTTCTTTGCATGGTAATATTTGCCGACATTGGGTGATCAAGCCCCCCGTCCAGTTTCAGCTTCAAAATCGAGATGGGTATCATGAGTTAGCACTCACGACCCTTGAGTGATCTTATCGGTCTTTCTTCTCCATTTTACTAAAGTTCCCACCTACTTGGAGAATGTTTTTTCAATCATAAACTGTTGGTGGCATACTATTGTTGGCTCAAGGAGATCCATAAGTTCTTATGGAAAAAAAGTTTGGTGTTCTAGCTGGAAGGGCTTTGCCGTTACCCCAACTTTGGCGGACATTGGGTGGCAAAGTCCCTGGTCCGGTTGTAGATGGGATCAGCTTTGGATGGATGGCCTAGTGGCACGAAAGTAGTTTTTGGGATTATAGTTAGAGGTAGCACTTTCAGGTCCAGAGATTGTTAGCTCAAATTGTATAGGGTCGGACATATGCATTGGACCAACAATGGGTTAAGGGTTGGAAGCCAATTGTTGGAATATGGCTAGCATTTGCTGTATTGACCCCAAAATTATTCATAAAGAATTGTTGGAGCTGGTCAGCCAGAGGGGCCTGGGATGGACCCATTGGTAACCTAGACGGACATGTCGTTAGATGGGACATACCTACCGTCTGATGGTTGGTATAGTTTGAGCTTCCACGTGAGAGAAGCTTCATCTGTGCGAGGGGGTGATGGATAATTGGTCGTTCAGGTGAGGCTGGGATGGGCCTATAGTTAACCTGGATGGACCTACCATGGGGCGGGACGGACATACCATTAGATGGGCCTATAATTAGGAAGGGGGGAGGATGAAGAATCATCAGTTTCAACTGTGACTTTGGTTTCCTTTGACATGGTCGAGGAATGAAGAATTGATTTGGGACGTGTTACCGCAAACACAAGGTTTTGTAGGTAAAAGGATCTTACAGACGGCGCCAATGATGACTTTCTTTCTACCCGTCTAGGGTAAGGATGTAATTCCGATAGAGGGGTCGGTAAGACGCCTAATGATGACGTCCATCCCATCCAGGGTAGGGATTTATTCCAACGGAGGGGTTGGTAGGATGCCTAACCTACCAGAGGAAAGGTAAAGATCGTTAGGAGTACGCCCGGGGGGTTTCCCCGGGTGGATGCTCCGACAATCAAATTAGCCACAACATAAGAGTGATTGTATTGTGAAGAGAAGAGAAGAGAAGACCCCTTACCATGTTGGTCTTGTTCATATTTATAGGAGTAGATCCTTAGTAGGTAGGGTGGATTGGCTTTGTCTTGGAGACAAAGGCTCACATGTGATTGAATGGCATTATCTCTACCCCTTGCTAGGGGACAAACTTTTAGTAGTGGGACATTTTGGTCCCTACACACTATTAGTGCCCAAAGATGCGAAAACTGAAGCAAATTCGGCCACAACCTAAGAATTCGGACATAGGAACTTGACTCGACGACTCTCTGCCTTTTCAAATTCTTCCCACAGCCTCCTCGCATGCCACCGCAAGATATCGTTGGAGACACCATCGCTTTTATAGTTTCCGGTTACATCGGGAAGACGACGAGGATGAAGACGAGCAGTACAATTCGGCGTCACTTTTAGACAATGTGCTTGCGATCGGCGACCATGACATTACCTGATTAAAGAAAGATCCGATGAGAGCTTTGATGATGATGATGATGATGATAAAGATGATGAAGATAATGATGATGATGTGGATTATGATGAAGATGATGATGAGGATGATGGGGGGGATAAGGAAAGGCTAGTGCAGAATATTGTTTAGTATATTGGTAGTTCCAAGAAATGAAATTTGTGGAAGGTCCCTCAAAAATTAGTGAGAGAGAGTTGCTGGAAAGATGAAGTTTATGTTTTATAGTTTTCCTAAAGAGAATCGGACGAAAATGCCTCTAAAAAAAAAAGCCTCGTTAGTGAGTTAACAACGAACTTTAACGAAGTGGCTAAAATAGTGCAAAAATATAAGTATGGTGACTAAGAAAAGGATTTTCAAAATATGGTGACCAAAAGCTAAATTTTCGCATAGTATGATGACTAAAAAATGAATTCACCCTAATATATTTGATATAATAAAATCAATCATATAACTAGATGTCTACATTTCTAATTTATACTTGATCTTATCTTTATTCATCATTTCTTAAAACTATGTTATTCATCCACCTCCTTCTTGATAACTCTTCCCTCAAGTTTGGGGATAGATTTCATATATGGCAAATTTGAAAAGGGTTGTATAATACGACTCACTATTGACTGCATAAGTCATAATATCATCCAACTGAATTAAATTTTTAGTATAAGAGATTTTTATTCTGCCTAGATCCACATTGTCTTCAATATGGTTATGTCTAACTCAACATGTTTAGTTCTTTCATGTTGTATTAGATTATTAGATATCTCAATAGATACGTTATTATCACAAGACAACAACATGAGATTTTTTGGATTAAAAACAAGTTTAATCAAGGGCTGTGTAGCTAAGAAATATGATGTATAGCACGATATATTTTGCTTTCTCACTAGATAATGAGATCACATTCTATTTTTTACTTCTCTAAGTCACCAAATTGTCTCCAACAAATGATAGATATCATGAAGTAGATTTTCTATCTAGCCTACTAGTAAAATCATAGTCTGTATAACTCACAACATCAAGATGTCCATGTTTTGGGAACAATACACCTATATGCGGAGCCTTTTCCAAATATGCTAGTATCTGATTAACAGCATGCATGTGTTGAACACCTGGCTTATGCATTATCTGACTTACAATAGTAGTTGCATATATGTTATATCTGGCTTAGTTTCAATTAAATAATCAATT
The DNA here is from genome assembly GCA_016801395.1 of Leptodermis oblonga. NCBI lineage: Eukaryota > Viridiplantae > Streptophyta > Magnoliopsida > Gentianales > Rubiaceae > Leptodermis > Leptodermis oblonga. The sequence goes on along the minus strand of CM028755.1, from coordinate 16,415,889 downwards.
TCTCAACTATCTTTTGATATCTCTTTTTTTTTTTAATTTGTTGGAATTTGTTCTTGAGAAATAGATACACCATGATTCTCCTCAATAGGAGTATTTACGGGTTCACATGCAGAGTTACTAGTTTTAAATGGGAGATCAAAAGTTCTTCCTTTGAGAGAGAAACGAGATTTGATTGGACTGAGAAACATCAAAAGCTAGAAAGTATTAGAGAAGTCTCAAATCTTTTATCTCAAACTTAATCTTGGGCTAGAAAATTTTGAAATTTCTAAATTTCATCTATGTTATTACCTATCACGGTCATATCAACAACATAAATAACAAGTTCAGACTCAATATTTTGGTAATGAATTAGTGTAGAGTAATGATTCTTCATTTTTCTTAATATTTTTTTATTTGATATCCATATTTTCTTTGCTCTCAACCATAATTGTTCCCTTTCTGTACTTTTAATTTCCCCAAACGAGGAACCGTGGATACATTTTTAGAAAATATAACTCATTTCACAAAAATAAACATCTACAGTCATTGAAAGTTTGTGTAGGAGGTGGATAGCATTTATTGTTGGAAATTTTCCATTTGCTGGAACAGAAAAGAAATGAGCAGTGTTTGACAATCCGTGTGATTCACACGTAGCTTCGCACATGATCCAGTAAAACTAGCATTAAGACCAAACGCCAGGAGAAAAATTGTACGACAGGGTGTGCGAATCGCACGTAGCTTGGAATGGTAGACAGGGAGCAAAGCTAAGCAATGCTTAGAAAATAATTGCTGAGGAAGCGGTTGTGCGATCGCTCGTGCGATTCACATTACGGATCGTATGACGTCTAGTAGCAAAAGCTAAAAGCACAAGCTAGCAATTTGTTGTGTGTGACAGCCTGTGCAAATCACACAAGGCGTCGCACATGTTCCATTAGTGTTCCTTCTTCCTAACAATTGCACTTCTTCATGAAAAGTGAGATTCTGAGATCAATTCGTATCTGAATCGTGTCCCATTTTTTCCTACATTTTCCTAAGAGTTGTGGCTATTGAATGGCATCCTTTAGAAGTCTATAAATAGACTCTCTAGGGGACAGATTTTGTAACGCCCCAACCCGACCCCCTATCCAATATGGAGATCCGGCTGGGTGCGAACCAGGCAGGTGTCCGGCCGGGTATAGTTATTGTGTATTATTATGTATTAGAATAATACACAATAACTATAATACAGAGATCCGGCCAAGTGCGAACCAGGCAAGCGTCCGGCCAGATCTCCATATTGGATAGGGGCCAGCATTGGGTGTGGACGGCTGGTGAGATAGTGAGGGAAGTCGGGTGTACTCGAGCACCCGTTACTACATTACTGTACTGCGGGCGTTGTTGTCGAAGCCCTGTGTGGGCCCAAAGGTTCATTGGAAATAAGTGAATAATATCACCTCTATAGTTCCATTGTAACTCGCGAGTATCCTTTATTATTTGCTTTACTTCTTTCCTAATTGTATTATATTTATATGATTGATTGCTTTATGTGAATTGCATATTTTACCGCTTTAATTGTTTTAAACGGAGAACATCACTGAGCAAAAAAGCTCATAGGTGTTGTATGTTTTTAAACCCTACCCCAGGTACCCAGCAGCAGTATGGCCATAGGATAGCAAGTCGAGTTGATCGGATACCCCTTTGAAGCATTACAGACAATCTTATTTAATTGTGATTTATAAATAAGGCTGCGCACCTATTAAATATTAGACTGTTAGGTTACGATACTGGGACATCAATATGTAATTGTAAATAAGCCTGCGCGCCTATTAAATGTTAGAATGTTAGGTTACGATACTGGGACATCAATATGTAATTGTACAATTACGTCTCCCATATTTTATAATATTAGAATAATACACAATAACTATAATAAAATATGGGAGACGTAATTGTACAATTACATATTGATGTCCCAGTATCGTAACCTAACATTCTAACATTTAATATAGTTATTGTGTATTATTCTAATATTATAAAATATGGGAGACGTAATTGTACAATTACATATTGATGTCCCAGTATCGTAACCTAACATTCTAACATTTAATATGCGCGCAGGCTTATTTACAATTACATATTGATGTCCCAGTATCGTAACCTAACAGTCTAATATTTAATAGGCGCGCAGCCTTATTTATAAATCATAATTAAATAAGATTGTCTGTAATGTTTCAAAGGGGTATCCGATCAACTCGACTTGCTATCCTATGGCCATACTGCCGCTGGGTACCTGGGGTAAGGTTTAAAAACATACAACACCTATGAGCTTTTTTGCTCAGTGATGTTCTCCGTTTAAAACAATTAAAGCGGTAAAATATGCAATTCACATAAAGCAATCAATCATATAAATATAATACAATTAGGAAAGAAGTAAAGCAAATAATAAAGGATACTCGCGAGTTACAATGGAACTATAGAGGTGATATTAATCACTTATTTCCAATGAACCTTTGGGCCCACACAGGGCTTCGACAACAACGCCCGCAGTACAGTAATGTAGTAACGGGTGCTCGAGTACACCCGACTTCCCTCACTATCTCACCAGCCGTCGACACCCAATGCTAGCCCGGTGGATCAATAGTTTGGCAAAGTTTTAGAGTCCTCCGAATGAAGTTCCAAGGCAAATCCATGCATAACAAGGCAAGTCATCTATAAGCCAAGGCAAATCCATGCATAACAAGGCTTTTAAGGTCAAGGCAAATCCATGCATAACAAGACCATCAAAATTTAAGGCCAAGGCAAATCCATGCATAACAAGGCTTTTAGGCCAGGGCAAATCCATGCATAACAAGGCCATTCAGTTCAGTATATCAATCAGTCAATTTCAGTATTCGCAATCAGTATTCTTTCAGTCAGTATATCATTCGTAATTTGAAATCATTCTATCAAACATTATATCATCGGTATAATTTTAAAATATCAGTTCAGTAATTTGAGTCGGTAGAAAAGTAGTCAACTGATCATTCTAAAACATTTCACTTTGTAAAGGAAATTCTAGTGATAATTATTTTGTGCAAAACAAATTCCATTGTAACCATAACATGTATTTACATAAATTCGTATTTTTTGACAATTTGTATTTTATCAAAATTTATGAAAACATACATACATTATAATCACAATGATATAAACACATAATACACATTGACAATCATACACTAGTTAAAAGTAGGTTTTCAATGGGAACACTCACCTCGATTCGCAAATTTAATCGTATTTTGATTCGCGTACTTTGCATTTTAATAAATCTATTTATGTTAATTTAAATATTAATTAATTAAAGTTCAGTATTTAAAGTAAATAGTATGTGGGTGGATTCTTACTAATTCTATTGGGACTTCTTCAATATTACCATTATGTTTAATTAATGAGATGTGGACACTTTTATTTTCTTTCTTCTCTCTCCCAGTACTCTTTTCATTTCTTTTCCTTGCTCTCTGTTTTTCTTTCTTCTCTTTCCAGTTCTATGTTTCCAGAATCTATCTCCCTCATCTTCTTGTCTTTTACTCTTTTTCTTTCTTCCAGTACTCTTATTTGTTCCCTACTTCATTCTCTCTTTTATTTCTCTTTTGTTTTTATTTATTATTATTATTATTATCACATATATATATATATATTCATATCACTCTGTTTTCTTTCCTTTCCTTCTCTCAATACTCTGTTTCTCTATCCTTTTTCATCCTTTCACCAGTAGCCACCTCCCATTTCCTTCTCTTTGCTATCTATTATAATTATCATTCATTCTCACTCTATTATTACTATTATTATATATATTTTATAAACACACTAGAGAATTGGTTCCGTAGTTTAGACTATTCAGTTTCTTTTTCCTCAGTACAGTGCTAACTTCTTCTTTCTCTATTTTATACTTTTTTTTTCCATCATTAAAATTCTATAACTCATCATTCCAAGTACGTATTTGATACTACAACTACTTAAAACAACGACAACAATTATAAAATGAAGATTCACTAAGTTTTTTTTTTGATTATTTCTTTTAGTTTTCGGGAGTTCAATACTACTTGTTGTTTTGTATTTTCCTTTTCCTAACAGTAATATGCATCTCTACATTCCTATTAGCTTCCACATTCCAGTTATTATAGGAGCATGGCATCATTCACATTCCTAAAAATTAAACACACACATGAGACGAAAGGTCGGCATTACGGCATACTTTACGTTTTCTACGTCATACTTCGGACGCAACTCTAATAGACAAGAAGGGTGTTTAAGTATTACCTAAGTGGAGTAACTCAAAGCCTGGACTACGCTGCGCAGCCAAGTGTGTTCGGATGGATCTCCTACTTCTTCCTTACTCTTAGGGTCTCCTCTCTTTCTCCCTTCTTCCTACTATGTTTCCTCTTCTTTCTCCTTCTTTATTTTCTGGCCGAAGAGCTTTCTCTTCTTTTCTTCCCTCGCGGCTGACTTTCCCGTCTCCTTCTCTTCTTCCTTTTTCTCACGGTTTCCCCTTTTCTTTCTTCTCCTTACTTCCTTCCTTCTCTGTTTTCCTCTTTTTCTTCGGTTCACAGGAACCCCTTCTATTTTCCTACGGAATTGTTATTTGCAGGAACCAAATTACTATTCATAGGAACATTTTCCTATGAAAAGTCTATAATGCCCCTTAGTTATAAATATGGAAAAAAAATCATATTCAAGCAATAAAAATCCCACCCAGGATGGGCGAGATTTTCTTAAAAATACCACCCGAGATGGGCGAATTTTCTTAAAATCCCATCCCGGGTGGGATTTGGCTTCAAAATTCCACCCCAAATAGGGTGGGATTTTCATGCAGGCTGGATTTTGCTTGAGTGGGATCGGATTTTGAAGCCAAATCCCGCCAAAATCCCGCCCATCCCGGGTGGGATTTTTTAAATTTTTCGGCAAATAGTAGAATCCCACCCGGGATGGGCGAGATTTTGCTTAAAAATCCCACCCATCCCGGGTGAGATTTTCTCCAGAACCTTTTTTTTTTTTTTAAATAACTTAGGGCATTATAGTAAATTCATAAAAAATGTTAGTAATTTGGTCCCTGCAAATAGTATGCCCATTTTCCTATTCTTTCTTTTCTTTTCTGGCCGAGAGGAGAGTCTTTCTTCTCCTCCTCTTTTCTTCCTTTTATTTCCTTCTTTCCTACTTCTCCTATGTGACCCCTACTTCTCCTACCTTGGCCCCTACTTCCCCCAATTTCTTTTCTTTGAGTTACCTACTGCACCAAGTTTCCCTTTTCCTATTATTTCTTTTATTTTATTTTATTTTATTTTATCTTTTATTATTATTATTATTATTATTATTTATATATATATTTAGTTATTTCCTTCCTTTGCCTATTCAGAAATCTTAACCCAAGGCCCAAGGCCCTATTTCCTGGAAGCCACCTATACTTACATTTGTATTATGATTATTAGTTATTATAGTATTATTTTCATTATTATTTTTCTATTATTATCTTTATTTAATTTTATTTAATTCTCAAAATAAGAATTTACTCGTTATCTATTTTTATCCAATTTAATTTGGTTATTAACTTATAATTATACTCATATTTAATCGTATTAAATATAACGTGTTTATTACTATTTTGTGAGTTTTAAATTTATCGCTATTTGTGATTTTATTTCAGGTCAAAAATCTGGGTCCTCACAGATTTACTGTGAACGAAACCAATCTCAATTTCAAGTCTTTCTTGCACGTTTCACACTTGTTCTGTGTATTGTTTAAGTCGATGCAGACTTCTAACAATAATCTTCATCTTATCCCATAAGAATTCTAGTCTCGAAACCTTTTCAGAATAAAAGGGTACTAATAAAGCCTAAAGGAAATTGTCTAGCACGATTTAAAGAGGCAATTTCCTTTATTTTGATACATATTCTGTTTGTATCTTTTGTTGTAATAGGTTAGTACTTTTTGAAGTTAATAGAGTTTGTTTGTTGCTTTTCATCTGGGATCCCCTTTCTGTATAAAATATCCAACATTTTTAACAATTTGAATAGCCAAGAAAAACACATTTAATAGCACGGGGTACCGTCAAGTTTATTTCTATGAAGTGAGTGAACATGAACATAGTACACATGACCAACAATATTTTGGCCAATTTTAAGAGTAGAAAGAATAGGATAATAATATGAAATCTTGCAGCATTCTTAATAAGGTTTTAAAATAAATAATTCTAACCAGCATTTGATTAAGAAGAAAGACAGATGCCATGATAGTTTCAGCTCGAAATAGTTTGGAACATGCATGGTTAAACATGTTGTGAGTCATTGGAATGCGTTAAGTATCCCAAATCAAAAAGATATTGCGCTCAAGACCTTTCAGCTCAAGTTTATAGGTCAAGTTAGACGTCTATTTACTTATTGGGCTTTATAGTGGGATGTGTTGTATTATCCCCCAATGGGGCAAATTTTCCAACAACTAGTATCAAAGCCCAAGGTTTGGGAAGTTGCGTGCGTGCCTCTTAATTGATCCATTAACTCAGCAAGTTGAACTCTGTTGCTCGGAATATATATGGATTTTGGTGTTAACCCATTCTCAACAAACTGTCAGCCCTTAGATATGGATTTTCTTATGAATTAAGAAATGGGCTACCCATGACGGGAAGATCGTTGTAGGTCATGGTTAGGCCATCTCTAAGGGCTCAGCAAATTGCTGAAATTCTCCTTAGATTCCAGCCGCACAAAGCAGACTATTTTGCAAAAATGTACTCTGCTCCAGCACTGTACATTCGGTAAGCTTTTAAGTTTTTTTTTTTATAATTTTGTTTATGTGTATATATTATTAGTATATTACTTATGTAATTTGCAGTTTAGTTCTTAATTTCTTTAATTACTAATTTATTATTTCATAGTATACAATATGCTTTATTCTATATAATAGTAGTTTTATTTTTTTCTCATTTATTGTCATTTTATAGTCTGCAATTGAAATTGAATGGGATGAAAATTATCGATTTCAACAATTTCTTTCTCAATATCAAAAAATAAGAAATAAAGATGCTCATATTGAGCTTCGTGGAATGGACTAATTGAGCATTTGTGGGAGATACATTCGAATGAAGAGGAATGAATTCTTAGTATGTCTTATGAATGCCTAATGTAATATTTTATTTTATGTTAGTTTAATAAAGAAATCCCTATTATTCATTAAAATAGTTATATAAAATGTATTAATTAGTATTTTAATAGTATAAACAATTTAATACTTCTGTTCACTATTTATTAAATGCGTAATAATAACAAAAAGTAAGGAGTATTTTGTAAAAAAGTGAAAAAGTAAAAATTATAATAAAGAAGAATATAAAATTAAATAAAGAAGAGAATTTAATGGAATATTCTTCTTTATGGATGCAGATGTGGAAATGGTTGGAGTAAAATCACTGTAGATCCTGCAAAATGAGGAAAATTTTGATGCAAAATGAAGAAATGGTTGAAGATGGCCTTAGGTGTTAAATACCTCACATCGAAATAATCATTTCCAAACAGTCTTAAAAGTTATTTTTTTCAAAACTTCCAATTAGACTATTGACCAAACAGACAACAAGTTACTAATTAAAAGATATAGAATGACATAATAAAGAAAATCCACATCAAATTAGGGTAAAAAAATTCAACAATACCCCCTTTAGTTTGTCTAGATTATCAAATCAGCTCCATAGTTTGATAAAATTAATTGATCAAATCAGCTATTTGACTGGTCAAAGGTTAGCTTGGAAATTTTTTTGCAAAATTTGGTCATTAATTTAGACAAATTTAAAATATTTTGGAAATTTACCCAACGAAAAAAAAAAACCAAAAGTTTATACCTATTCAACTTTATTAATTGAGATAGATAGTAGCTCTTTATTTTCCTGTCACCACACTGAAAAGGTGTTGTTTAAGGCTAACCATTTTGGACCTGAAAAGAAAATTCGACACCAACCTATACGAATTTAGCTGGTTTGATAAACGTTTTGTTCGTTCATATCAAAATTTGGATTTAACACAAAAATAAAACAGGTCAACTCACAGGTCATATCGAATGACCTATTTGTATTTGTTATGTTCAACAAATTAGTAAACTTCTACGAATGGTCTCCATATATATTAAAGGTTTTAAAATATATATTTACTATATATAAATATAATTTTAATTTAAATATAACAATAGGTTAAATGTGTTATTTGAATTACATTTTTGATTGGGTTCGAGCCAAAATGTTGGACTTTCAAAACTAGCAAACCAATTCGAGTGAAAATGAAATTGAAACGATAGGACACAAAATAAACGGGTTAGGTTAAATTCAACACAAAAATAAAATAAAAGGTTATGATTATGGTTGAAGTATCTCAACCAAGGTAGTCAGGATCGGAATCCCACACAGGATCGATTTAGGCGTAGTATCGGGATCAGTAGAGTTGGATCGTAGAATCGTAAATCCTACCAAAAAATTAATAAATTGTAATATGTTAGTCTTTCAAAGTAAATTGTTCATTAGTAAAGTATATGTGAATATTGATAACATTAATATACTTTCTGGGAGAGGGTAGTTGGGGTGGTGGTTAACGGAAGCTCATGTATTTCTGAGATAACATGTTTGAATCTTGAGATGTAAGGGTTAAAAAATAAATAATAATATTTATGTACTTCATAATTATATGTTTTTTTCTCAAATTTATTGTACTTACAAAGTTTTTATATAATTTTATAAATGTTTATTGTTGCGTACATGAGAGTAATTTAGTCCAACTAATTTATTTGTGACTAAAGGTCAATAAAATTTTAATTAAACTAAATTAATTATTCAGATAATAACAAATCTTAACCTTTTCAAGCTTATATATTATAATCTAAATAAATTTCATTATAATACATTTATAAGTATATTTATAGTTAGGTCGATATTGTTATAGTAAATTTGGATCATAGAATCGGAATTATGACATCCATGATCTCAACACTCGAACTCGTAAACCAAAACACGTGTACTCGCTGCAACCCTTAGTGTTGCAGTATATTTACGATGCTTAATAATAGTGTATGATACATAGAACCATAGCCGAATGTCATGTGGCTCATATACCACTCTTATGTAGGACATGGTCACACAACCACATTAAGGCACAACTACACATGCTTAAATAGTTAAGGGTGATTGTTTGGGGGGTTGGGAGTGGAGAATTGAAATGATCAAGGGTTGTTTGATTGAGGGTTATGATTACCTAGGACTCGTCATCATTGCCAACTTCTGGCCAATCCTCCGTTCCTCTCAATTTTGGAAGGTATGGAAGTCATTTCCCCTACAAATTTATTTTTAAATACAATATTTGTCTTTTAAAATTTTAATTAGTAATAATTATCATTATAATACATTTAAAGACAAAACTTATGATATATTAAAAGTTTTTTTTTTGGACAAAACATATTAAAAGTGTAATACAAAAAAAATGTTAAAATAAATTTCATCCTTAATGATTTCTTTTTAGTAAACCAAATAGCATCAATAGTAATAGAGTGAACTGTCAAAAATGTCAATATCCTTTTCCAGAATCTCCCGTTTGGTCACTAAACATTTTTTTCCCCATAAATGTCACCATACTTTCGAAAAGGAGTCAGAAATGTCATTTTGCCATTTATTTCAGTTAGGCCTGACGGAATAGGCAACATGTGCATCTCACATGCATTTTTTGAGGGTATTTTTGTCTTTTAATTTTTTTTCTCCCTTTTTCCCCATTTTTACTATTCATCTTGTTCCCAAATCCCTCCTTCCTCCTCGCTTCTTCGCTTCTGTTCGCCTCCCCTCCCACTGCCTCCGTGTTACGAGCCAACTCCTCAATGTTGCCCCGCAACCCTTGCGCACCCGTCATTGCGCTATTTTGCCACTCATCGTGTCTCGACAACAACGCTTAACTTGACACGATGGCGTACTCCCCTTGGTGCCCTACAACCCTTGCATGCCCACCACTGCACCGTTTTGCTGCCCGTCGTGTCTCGACAGCAACGCCCGACTCGACATGATGGTTTTTACTTGTTTTTCTTAGCTAATAGGATGCATAACTTCTTATGTACAATATGCCCCATCTTTAGCAAGTTGGGGGATATTTAGAGTAGTATTTTGGTAGGAATATCATTTTTTTGAAAGTGTTTAAAGATCTGGGATCCTTTTCCAAAGATCCTGCATGTTTCGCACCTTGTACGCATCTACAGTCTCTTGTAACTTTTCACTAGTTTTCCTACCATGGTAGTATGTGATATGCACTGCTACCATACCCGATTTTAATGTAAGTTAAGTATTTGCTAGTTGAATTGAGCATTCTTAAACTTCATTTTGCCTACGTTAATTTGTCATCATTAGCGTTCAAGTCCCTACAAGTCGGGCCTTGTCCTTACCGTCCCACTAAAGGCACTACGGTGCTGATTGCGTCTGGCGGCTAGACTTGGAGGAAGCAATCTCCAACGGATTGCTAGCCACACGGCACACTTTTTAGTAACCTAAAAGAGCGCCCCGTGACATTCCGTCACCCCTCCCCCCCTAGGTATACAACAAGTGAATGCTTAATTACCCCCACCACCCTCTTCAGCCCAAAAATTTTTGTTTGATCAAAACACCTCATCACAGCTGGTAACCCTTTCTCTTTAACCTCAGTCTTGTCAAACACATCATCTTTATGAAATTTCCATTGCTCAAATCCCACTATTCATCATCCTCATCTTAATTGTAATCAGAATCAAAACTCACCTCATAAAACTCAAACCCAGAACTCCCACCATCATCGTTCAAACTTTATACCTCAAGACTCAATCTTTCTCCAGAACCTTCTCATCTTTAAACTACTCCATCAAATTGGACTTGGATCATTTAACTTCTACAATGGATTGTTCTGAATTAGACCACCACATCCACCCTACGTCAATTAAACTAATTCCAATCACCAAATTCCATTAAATTTAACCTAATTTCAGGAAATATAAAATCCAAACACACTAAGAAAACTTTCAATCCAAAATTATGTATTCACATCCTTTATTGAAACTTGTTGGAATGCGTTTTGAGGTGGTAATAGCGGATCTGAGCGAAGTCGGAGCTCTTGAATAGAAATCACGACTGGATCTGGTGAAGCGAACGCGGCTGGAAGTTGCAGTGGTCGCGGCAGCACGAAGAAGATGGTATGAACCGTCGGAGAAAAAGAATGGGAAAAAAATGAAGAAGATGATCGAACCATCGAAGAAGGGGAAAAAAAATGACCATTAAAAAGACAAAAATGCCTATGAAAAAAGCATGTGAGAGGCACATGTTGACTATTCCATTGACTTTAACAGAAAAATTAACGGAGTGACATTTCTGACCCCTTTTCGAAAGTATGGTGACATTTCTGGGGGAAAAAAAAGTTTCGTGACCATACAGGAGATTCTGGAAAAGTATGGTGACATTTAGGGCAATTCACTCATAGTAATAAACTAATAATAGTCATTCATCATTACAAACCAAACAACACAATTGTAATGATTCTTCTACAATTATTCCCCACCATTATCATTCTCATTCCAATTTTTGGCTCTGTTTGTTTTGTAACTCAAATCGGAAATTTCTTTTTTTGGGAAGAAATTTTTTGAAGGGAATTTTTTTATCGGAAACTGTGTAAAAAAGAAGTAATAATGATATTATTTTTAAAATAATGTGAGTAGGAAATTTGAAATTTGAATTTAAGAAAGAATGAGAGTGTTTGTTTATAAAGGTTTTTTTTTTTTTTTTCAAAAAGATGAAGAATTTTCAAAAAAAAATATCAAAACAAACAGAGCCTTCATTCCCTTCTATAAACCGAGCACACCATCTGTTTGTTTTGTTTTCTTTTTACGACAAAAAACACTTTTTCGAGAGAAAAAAACTTCTGTAACCAAACACTTTCATTTTTTCCTAAATTCAACATTTAAAATTCAAATTTCTCTCTAAAATTCTCCTCACATTATTTCAAAAATTGCACCATCATTAACTATTTCCTACACAATTTCCTATTAAAATAATTTCATCCAAAAAATTTCCTCCCCAAAAAAAGAATTTCCCCATTTGAGGGCCTGTTCTTTAGCCTTGGGTTGAGTCCTGGTTTGGTTGGTTTTGGGTTTGAAACCCAAAACCAAAACTCATGTTCTACACTCAGGTTTCAAACCAGAACTCAACCCTTTTTTTTCCCCAAAACTTATTCACTCCCACCTACACCGTCGCCGCCCCGCCTGCGACCTCCTCCTCTTCTTCTTATTCTTCTCCGCCGACACCTCCGCCCGAGCCCACTTCATCTTCTTCTTCTTCTCCGCCGCCAACGCCTCTGCCCACAACCTTTTCATCTTCTTCTTCTTCTCCGCCTACAACATCTCCGTTAGATCCCACTTCATCATCTTCTTCTTCTTCTTCTTCTCCGCCGTCAACGCCTCCGCCCGCAACCTCTTCATCTTCTTCTTCTTCTCCGCCGCCGACGTTTTCGTTCGATCCCACTTCATCATCATCATCTTCTTCTCCGCAGTCAACACCTCCGCCCGCAACCTCTTCATCTTCTTCTTCTCCATCGCCAACGCCTCCGCCCACAACCTCCTCTTCTTCTTCCCCCATCCGACGCCTCCGCCAAGCATCCACTTCGACAATTTTCCTTTAGGTTCATCATTGCAATTTGAAATTGGAATTTGAGGAATTCTTCTTTGGCCGACAATAGAAATTGGAATTTGAGGAATTCTTCCTGTAGGTTCATCATTGCTGAATTCAATTCCAAATTGACATGAAGAAGAAGAAGAAGATGATTTGATTTTCTAGGGTTTAGGGGGCCGCCCCCGGTGGTTGCGGTGAGGCGGCGGCCTAGGTGGCGATGGATGGAGGGTTTAAAATTTGTTTTCAAAATCTTGTTTCTTTGTTTTGGTCTGAAACCCATTTAGGTTGAAACCAGGACTCAACCCAAGCAAAAGAACCGACCCTTAGTTACAATCCAAGGCTTTTTTTCTTTTTCTTTTTTTGTGACAGGATAAACAATATAAGGATGACATCAGACGAAGTACACAGATTGTTACATTACTTTCCACTTCACACTTATGTACTCTCTCAATTGTCTCTACTAGCTCAGGCCAAGCTGATTTAGCCATCGAAATTTGTTCCCATAACACAATCCCAAGAACAATTTTAACTAGCTCTCTCTTGCAGGATCTAAGGCCAGGCTCGGCAAATCTGAACATCACTTAGCGTGGTTGAGTTTTTTGGTGATTATAATAGGAAGGAATACATTACATGACCATAGCAATGAGAGAACGAAAGTTAATAGTCGGTAGTCGCCATTGAAATAGTTATCCTACATGATGGATCTCACCTACGATCACCATCACTATATATGGCCAACATTTCTAGTTAGATTTCTGCCTACACCTTACAATAGCCTATTATATAAGTTCCGCCTATGACTCAACCTCTGCTTTCTAGGACGCTAATAAACCTTCGCAATTCAAGTGAAAACTGCTTTCACGTTTTAGATGGGTTGACTAACCAGGGGTTGATCTGCCGCCTGCTTTGCATTGTTTTCCTTGAAACTCTTCGTCAACCAAATTGCGGTTTCCCTGGGGGACACTTTACAGGGACCAAATGGTTTCAGTAGCACGCCGAGTTCTTCAAACCTTTCCTCATGCAACAGTCTTGCACTAAACTCAAGCAATCCTTCCAGTGCTTCAGCTCGCTGTTGCTGTGATGACATGTCAAAGCGCCGGCGTCTTATGTCTGATGATGTCCGGCTTGAAGCCCCGGCAGTAGCATTTAGGTCAGAACATTCACTTACAGCCTCTCTGTCCACAGCAAATTTTGGGCCTTCAAATCCTTGCCAAACATCTGTGGAACTTAACCGGCGAAGAGGTTTGTCCAGAACCTCCACTGTGCACTTATCCTTCATGATTGATCGGTCACCCTGAGGTGAGGTGGAAGAATCTTGCACAGAGACTGATGAAGTTCTACGCGCCGGAAGTATGGAATCCTCGAAAGAGTCTAAGTGAAATTCAACCATCCGATCAAACCGAGGGGAGTTGACAGATATATCAGGTGATTTAATGGAATCAAGTACACCCGAGCTGAGCCTGCGGCCTGATTCTCGAACTGCACCTTTGTTTGACAAGGGCAAAGATGCTCTACGAGTTGCAGTAACAGATTTCTTCACTGACGATTTGGAAATGGGAAGCTGTAAAACAATATAAATAAATAAATGACATGACTCCAGCATGTTAGAATTAATAGGAGAGAAAAGGGTATGTCAGCGAGAGACTGTAAAATAAGATACTTCCACCAAAATGAATGTTGATGCACGAGTAGAAAAAGGAAATCCAAACAACATTAATTCAGTTGGTGGTCCTCAACTTGAGCATCTGTTCCCGCACAACACTTCTAATGTTATACTAACTTATTGTAGATGCAGTACTCAGTTTCCCATGGAAAATCAATGAAATACTAGATACATTATCACCTTTTTCCTTTCTCTGAATTTTTCTTTGTGCCTCTACAAACAAAGGTAAATAAATAAATGAATGAATAATCTACTTTTTGTTAAGAGGCTTGACATATGCATCATATTCACTAGACTATATGTACTAACACACCACCCCAACCTCCATTGCCCAAAAAGGTGAGAGAAGTTGAATATAAAAACCAAAACAAAGAAAGAGAACATGAAATCTGAGGAAATTTTAGCATTCATCGTAAAGGCTCTATATCGTAATAAGCGTTCTGTCAATGATCTTACCGATTCACGGTTTTTCAACACCTCTCCTTGCTTGGTGTCTTGAGATGGTTTTGTTATGGTAGCCTTTGCATTCTTGACCATACTCGAGGCCTTTGAAGTGATTCTTTTAGTAATGGATGAAACCTCCTGCGTGCTTCCAACAGATACATCCTCCATTCCTCGATCCAGAAAGTTAGGGTTATTTTGAACTGTTTGGTTAGAGAAAGCATAATCATGCTCAGCATCAGATACGCTAGGATTTAAAGTCCTGTCACCACCATATGATAGTCGTTTCTCCCTGTACGTGGGATAAGCAGAATTTACTGGCTCAGAAAACCTGGTCTTCATGTAAGCTGCCTCAGGCCAATGGATTGGGAAACTGTTCCTCCTAGGGCCATTAAGTTTGAGATGAATATTCAGCACATATGGCTGAAGGAGTGGATGCCTAAGAAGCTCTGCAGCCTGGAAGAGAAAGTATACATCCTGAATTAAAATCATATATCTCTCAGTGGACAGGTGTCATGTATCATGTTTACGATGAATTTATATGCAACTGTTATGGAAATAAAGGTGAAAGCATGTAATTGAATTTGTTAGATAAGGAAAAGAAGGAAAAAATAAAGAAAAAAAAAAAACTGTATTTGATTGAAAGAATAGGGAGAAAGCTGCTAGTCAATCCTACAATTGGGAGATAAAAAGGGAGGAAAGAAACAATTTAAACATTATGATCCAGAGTGCAGTTCTAGAAAGGTTGACAACTGGGAAAACCTACTGACACCATCATCTCTAACCTTCTGCAGGTAAAAAAAATTCATTCTACAATAGGTAAACTTTTCCATTTTGAACTGAAAATGCTTCTTAAATACACCAAGCTTCTCTCTAATAACAGGCCAGACTATCTAAATCAGGATTCCTGAATGTTTAAAGAGAGACATCTACAGAGATTCCAAAATAAATTTCACTGACAAACACAAAAATTAACACATGCCAGAAAGTCATAACAAATTTAAAGTGAAGTTTATAATAATCAAACCAAAATAAACGGGAAGAAAAAGCATATCATATGACCTAGTAAAGTCTAAAGCAGACAGTCAATGATTCTGTACATCAAGAAAAGAAGACCAAAAGAAAATGTAAAGTAAATGAAAATGATGAAAGTTTTTTCATAGTCCAATTGAAGTATATTGCTGAAATTAATACATTGAATTTACTAAATGTGAAAAAGTAGTTAAAAGAACGAAGCATACACTCGGCCGAAGTTCTGGGTTTTTCCGCAGCATGCTTTTGATTAGACCGCGGCTATAACACAGATGATAAAAGATACCATCAGTCACTAACCAAAGCCAAGAAGAATGACAACGCACAGAACAACAAAGAATAATGGAAAATTAGTGAGAGTTGTTTGATACCGCCTAAAGGAAACAATAGATAAAACAACCTATAGCCATGTGAGTGGATGTATGACAGAGGGAGAGGAGACGAATTAAAAACATCAAATTTCAGAATTTTGCTTCAGGTGTAATACCGAAAAGAAATTCTCAAGTGAATGATTTATTTTATCAGCAATTGCTTCTAGTGAAACAACTTGAAAACCAGGAGGAAAAAAAAAACACAACAAACAAACTAACTAAATCTAGCAATCAAAAGATATTAGTAAGAAAAAACTTACAGTCCACCAGAGTATTGTGTGGGAAGAGGCGCCACAATAGACTTGTTTATTCTATTGATTAATGCCTGCATATCCTGCATCATGAAAAAAAAACTTCCATAAGTTGCTCGAACCTGAAGCTAGAAAGTGCAACATGCCACAGCAACTTTCTTATATGGTAGAAAGACTATTAGTAATCACAGAGATATTTTAAGCTCTCATAAAACAGTACGCAATAACTAGAAACTAAGAGGGCGACTGTATGAAATAATCGCAAAGCATCCTATAACTGCTTCAAGTTCGATTTCATGTATCAACCTCTAGAAAACCCTAACTAAATATAAACAATCAATCATTTTCTTATGATTCAAGATTGCCAGTGAGACCAGGGGGAAAACAATCTAGTAAGGAACTGTATCCGAAAACTTCAGTTATCACATCGAAGAATAATCTAGTTGTCCTCCCAAAACTTAAAATATTTTTACTAAACAGTCGAACATTTACGTTTGTGAAGACTCATGGGACTCCAGCCAACTTCTAATTACCAAATACACCTTAGGAAGTGCTGACAGCAGTCTCTATATTCTGGAGAACCATTAAACCAAAAACTGTTTTAATGGAAAAGAAAATGAAAGAGACTTACAAAAGCCTTAAAAGCCGGCTTGTGGGCACACATTTCGTATATGCAACATCCTGAATGGCATGATTGAAGAAGTCAGAAAACGTTTAGCTTACCCTCTAAACATACAAAAAGTAGTCATGTATTTTTCATATTGCTGTTGACAGTCTCATTTTGCATGTGTATGTAGTGTGTCATGCTTACCCAAAGACCATATATCAGACTTAGAACCGTAGGGGATATCAGCCAGAAGCTCAGGGCACATATAACTGGGAGTTCCAACAATCTGAAAGTACCAAAGGAACACTTTGAGTGAACAAGAAAGTGACAATAAATACCAGACAGTGATTGTAGAACATGTAACTTACAGAGGAAGCAAGATCATCTGAACTCAACCTCTTGGCCAGTCCAAAGTCACCTGGAAAAGCATTGATTAATGCTGGCACTTAAACATTTATTGGAGCTATCAGAGAAACTGGAAAAAAAAATACATCAACGTCTTACCAAGACGAATGTCCTGATCTTTCGTTAGGAATATATTTGAACACTGCACAAATTGATGGATTCCCAGTAAAAAATAGCTACAGTATTTTTAAACTTTGACTGTTATATAAATTATACAAACAAAAATTGCAGCTAACCTTGACATCCCTATGAAGGATATGATTTTTGTGCAAGTAATCAAGGGCCATAAGGAGCTGAACAAGCCATTTACATAGTTTCTGTAAATAGTTCACCAATCTAGTTAGAGGTCAAAGAAGCACCAAAAGAGGGCATATCAAAGGATATAGCTTAAAACTGATGCTTATAAAATAAAAACTTATTTGCAAGTGGGAATAAGAAAGCAGAAAAAAGAACTTCAGTAACAGACATAACCTCTTCGGAGAAAAGTGAACCGTTTGTTTTCTTAATTGCTTCTGCCCTACAACCCCATAAGATCATTGAATATTACATTACCCATTAGAACATTTTAAGAGTTATGATCATAGTGAACATAAAAGAACTAACAGGCAGCTATTCAGCAGTTGGAATGAGATTCTTACATGTCTCCACCTTCACAATAACCAATAACAATGCAGACATAGCAACCCTGAAAACAAAGGGAAAAAATTCATTAATTTATCAACTTAATTGATGCCAAAAAATCCTGGCACCAACTATAGCTACTCCAAATGAGCAAACAGTGCTAGTTTTTCTAAGCAATACTTCGAATCATCAGTAACAAATCAAAGAGATAAATTCAGCGATTGACATTTGTTCTTGCTTGAACGAGAGAAAACGTGATTACAGTCCACTGACCTTCTCAACCCAGGAATCTTTATACTCAACAATAATGGGTTTTGCATTCTGGATATAAGTTCCATCTGCAAAGCATAGGGAAGAATCAGTCAGCAAAATCAAAAACCATCATGTACCAAGTTGAAAAGCAATGTCTTAGGTAATTTGTAGACCTACTAGTGACAAACTGAAACACACATTGTGAGCACATGCATGTGACTGCAATTGGAAAGGATCTAGTAAACACCAACCTCCTGATGAGCATTTCGACGAGTCCTATCTGTCTGGCGAGCGAGACGAATCTTTTTCAACACATACCTTAAGTTCAAGGATTTTTTTAAATCAATCAACACATCCACCAAAAAAGAAAAAATAAAATAGCATTCAACCCAATCTTAATTGGTTTTCTGCAAGCTGGGAGAGATATACGAGGGAAATTGTAGCTCCTAATAACAGCATACTTACTTCTTCTTTTCAAGTTTATGCCTTACTAGAAGAGCAGAACCAAATGCCCCTTTGCCAATTTGCTCCAGCACTTCATACTGATCCAACATTTTCAATTTCCTATTCTTAGACCTACACATCCAAAGAGAAAAAGTCATTTAAAATTAAAATTTAAATTTTAAATAAATAAATAAACTTTTCAAGCGTCCACGTAAACAAAATCAATTAATAGAGAGGAAATAGAGCAATCTAACCACAATTTAATTATCCTCTTTAGTAAACGAGTTTTCTCTTCACCAACTAACACGTAGAAAAAATAAATAAATAAAAAATTTGAAGGTGCAAATTACATATTAAAATCAGGTGACTCTGAGTGCGCTTATATATGGTAAACTGTTGGCAAACTCTGCGCATCCGTTTGCCATAACATTTTTCTTGAAGCTTATTAGTTCAAACATCAAGAACTACATTAGGCGTTTCCAACCACACTGTACAACGTAAGAAACATTGACGACAAAACATCACTAAAATCGCATTCAGAACTTCAAGAATTTTAAGGATCAATTTAACCGACAAAATAAAAGAACTGTTACAGATTGACGATAACAGTACAAGGTCAAAAACATTGATGGCAAAAAATCACTATAATCGCATTTAAAATTCAAAATTTTCAAGAATCAATATTACCGACAAAAGAAAAGAACAGTTACAGATTCACTATGGAAGAAAGTTTAACGGCAATTAATTGAAAAATATTACAAAACAATTATATTCAAAAAACAATTACCTAAATCTACCTCACCAAAACAGTAATCGAACGCAAAAAAATAATAATTAAATTTACCCCAAACACCAAGGAGCATTTATACAGTGCAGCAGGTCCGGTAAATGCAGCTAAAAATGGGGAACAATTTGAGCTACATTTCCGTTTTTGAAGTAGCATCCAACAGTGAATCAGTCAAGGCAAGGAAGCCATGGTCAAATGATGAGATTCACATTCAAAAAAGAACAAACAAAGAAAAAGAAAAGGCTGAGAAAAAGAGAGGAAACTCACCTGAACTCCGAGACTTCCGCTTTAAAGCTGCAATGTAGATAGTAGATCACAAGCACCTTTGTTGAAGTTCCAAAAAAGGAAAAACCAAACCCAAAAAATAAACGCACTCACTCACATTAACTACACTTCAATTCACATTGGTCGTACCAGTAAAACGACGACGTTCTACGGCTAAGAACCGCCAAAGTAGGTTAGTGGGAGGAGGAAGAAGGGATAGATCCCAAGCAGCTTTGTTGGAGTAAGCAACCAAAAAAAAAAAAAGCGCATTTAAAAATTCAAGAAAAGTAAACGGGCACACACACACTGGCAAAAACAAGAAAAAAAAAAAATCTCAAAGAAACCAAGGTGGATGAAAATGGAGAAGAAAAGAGTGAGCGTCGCTGCTACAGTTTCGCAATGCTGCTTCTTCTTCTTCCATTATTTGGATGTGTGAAGGAAGGGAGACAAAATGGGGACAGGAGAAAGAAGAGAGAGAAAGAGAAAAGATGCAATGAACAAAATGTAGCTTCAGAAGAAGACAAATTACAGACTGTGTGCAAACGCAAAGCGAATTCCGGGGAGGGATTAATTATTAATTAATTACAATTAACTGAATAATTAATTCAAAAGTTCTGAAAAGTTTGGGTTTTAAGAATGCACGGATAAATGGCGTTTCTTGGGAGGTGGATTTAGATTAACTTAATTTAATTTAATTTAATCGTTCGATTAAACTAGTGTTTTCGGAGATCTTTGAGAAAGAGACAGAAGAACGGGCGGGATCCGGTGCGGTGGAGGTACTCCTGTGTTTCAGTGGAGGTGGTTGTACGTTGAAGGGAGAGGGGGGGAGGAGGGGTATAATGGGGACAAAGGTACAGGGATTTAGCAGGATGTACTGGAAGTTGACAGTTGTAAGAAGAGGAATAGGGATTATGGGAAATTTTTTTTTTTTTATTATTCTTTTTGGGGGTTTTTATGGAAGTAAGGTGAGGTGAGAGTGTGAGGGAGTTGAATGAGTTTCGAGGCAGTGAAGCCGCGGGAACACCGTGGGCCACACTCCCATCTCGGGTGGGCCACCGTCATTTAGGTTATGTTTGTTTTGTAATTCAAATGAGAGTTTTTTTTTATGAAGAAATTTTTGTTAGAGGGAATTTTTTTATGAAAAATTATGCAGAAAATAAGTAATGATAATGTTATTTTTGAAATGATGTAAGTGTAATTATAGAAAGAATTTTTAATTTAAGAAAAAATGAAGGTACAGATTATAAATTTTTTTTAGTGAAAAAGTATGACTTTCTTGAAAAAGAAACAAAACAAACATTGCCTTACTCACAAATCAATCCACTTTCTCTGCTCTTTAAGGTCTAACGCTCAATCACGAGCCTTAGTTAAAATCTAAAGACTTTTCTACATGTATTTTATCTGAAAAATTATATTTTTAGTCTATAATATTTACCTTAATGACAAATATAGTTCATTTCATAGTTTATAAAATCGCGATCCTACGTGTGATCGATTTAGGTGCAGGATCGGATCATTTTTTTATCCAAAATATGCAGGTACAAAATTATTAATAAATTATAAAAATTACTCTTATTTTAGTCATTTTAGTAATTTTTTTTATAGGATTAGATAGAATCGAAAGTATGACAAATTTTGTATTTTAGTATCGTACGATTCTACGATACGTATCACGATATTACAAACTATGGTCCACATCCTTTGAAACTCCAAAATGTTTAGACTTTTTTTCACTTTTAGTCACTTTAAAGGATAATTTATCCCATTTAACGAGGATCAGTACTAAAGTTAGTCAAATGTGGGTTTGACCGCCCAGAAACCATCTTCTTCATTTAGGTAGTTTTCTTTTTCTGATTTCTCTTCCTTATTATTTTTTAGGCGAATTATATTTACCTCAATGATCTGGTCAAACTACAAGTAAGCCTATGTCGTTCTGCAAATTACAAATACCTCCTTGTGGTCTAGTCATGAGCATGAACGCAAACTTTATTCACAAAAGTTCAGGATTGATTTGGTAAAAATTCAATTCGAACTTATTTATTCAATAAATAGATAAACATGGACGAATTTTAGACACAATAATTTAATAAGCAATCACAGTTTTAGCGATCTAATTTTCGGCATGCTTAGCTCGATATCACCCTTACTATTAGTGAAAAAATAAAACACAAAATAAAAGAAATTGAATAGTTCATGAAGATATTTGTAATTTTCAACACCATATAGACTTATTTGTTATTTGACCAATGTAATTAATTCGCCGCCCTTTTTAAGGGGATCAATTGAAGTAGTACTCCCTCCGTTCCCAAATAAGTAGCCGTTATAGAAAAAAAAAATTTTGTTCCCAAATAAGTGTCCATTTATAGATTTGAAGACAAAAAGTTTAAATAGTTCCATTATTACCTCTTAATTAATTGATTTCATTTAATGATATTTTTTTAAATGTAAATACATTGCACACATTCTCATTTGAAATGTAGTCAAACAAGAAAACATAAATTAGGGTTTAAAAAAAAAAAGGAATTAACTCATCTCCTTGATTTGTGTTTTTTTTCTATAATGACCACTTATTTGGAAACAGAGAGAGTATATATTTAATGACCCATCAAATTGAGACAATTTTTAATGTGTTACAAACTTCCTTGACCAGATATTCGAGTATATTCGACACTAGAAATAGCTTATACTGCGGTGCCAGCGGCGGTATATTTTCTGGCAACTATTAAAAGAGGAAGTGATACATTTTCTGAGTAAAGTTGTCAAAGCCGAAGAACGGGAAGCTATAGATCAATTTCTTTGTCCGTGCAAATGATGTCGTCGATAGCTTAAATAAATTCAAGATCTTAACAGATCTTTCACATTTAGATCTGGCAACACTACTTAACAAACGACAATGTATGGAGCCACATCGGAGTTGGACGGTAATAATGAAAAATCTCGATGGAATCAATTCTAGATTGGATGAACTACTATCTCTGACATAGATCTCTTCTGATTTGGGGATGATTTATGACATGTGAGGAATCCCTTTTGGACTAACCTTAAGCTTTTGGAAGGCTTGTTAATGGTGGCAGAAATGACTCAAATTGCTGGATTTTGCATAACTTACTTTCAAATTATCTTTTCCTTTCCCTCTACTCCTTAATACTCATATTTTCACCATCCCCAATCAATCTTGTATGGAGGGAATTTCTTACTATTATTACTTGTTTCCAATGCAGAGAATCTATTTCTTATTCTTTAAGCATTTCAGAATTCAAGAACATAAGGCTATCTAAAGAACTCACATTGCTTCATTGATTCTTCATGAGCACAACGTCTGACACAATAATCTTGTGATTCAACTTATGAAAGACTTTCCCATTTTCATCATCCTCTGCATTATTTCTATGTTAAATTGGCAATCTTCTTCCTTCTCCAATTTCCTAAAATTCTCAGCAATTCTAAATTTTAAAGAAGATCCCAAAATACCCAGTTCCCTTTGAACATAGATAAACGAACTACTATCTCGATGGGATTTTCTGTGGAAACTTGATAGTAATGTCGACATTTGTCATCCATCGACGACTTTATCACAAGAAAGCAGGTTTGCAACCAAGCATCAAGAGCAGCCTTTTTTCCTGAACCAATCGGGAAATCACCTAAAACCCATCTTTCTCATTTAAGTGGTTTTTAGGTCAAACTCAATTTTGACCAACTTTAGTACTTGTGCTTCGTTAAATGAGATGAAATATCCGTCATCAAACTCAATTTTGACCAACTTTCGTACTTGTGCTTCGTTGAATGAGATGAAATATCCGTCAAAGTGACTCAAATTTGGAGGGAGGAAATGAAACATTTAGGACTACATTTACTAGTTTTTAAAAGAATGTGTACTACATTTCCCACTAAGGTAACGATTGTGAACTCAAAATACAAATTTTCCTATTTTATCCAAATAATTCCATTTTTCATTATATTGAACGGGTAGTCTCTTTTCAAACCTGTTTATATATATGATCGACAAGTGTGTCTTTTTTTCATCATTTTTATTTCTTTTCTTAACAGCATTTTCGAATAACATTGTCAAAATTAAAAAGATATCATATGTATTATTTACGGGGATCACTTTTGATTCTATACTAACATTAAGTAGAAAATAACACTAGAGGTCATCCAACTATTACTATAGTCACCTTTTAGCCACTAACCTTTACTTTTGGTGACGCTGCCCCAACTATCAAAAGTGAAACTATTCACCCATTCTATTAGAGTTGGCTATCTAGTCAAATAGAATGCTAGACACGTGTCATCCACACTGATTTTACAGGAGCAAAAATGGTAAACACAATAGAAGAAAACACGACCAAGTCATCGGCGGGGAGTTTCTACCTAGTTCTCACCATTTGAACTAGCGGTTGTGGCCATAATCGTGGTGGTGCCGAGATGTCATACATCTTTTTCAGGACAACCATAGGTGAAATCCAAGTTTTTCTCTTGTCGAGCCTTGTAATATTGTTGTAATACTGAAAGCAACGCTCCTCATGACGGCCAAGACGACCATAAATATGAGCAGGCTAATTTATTATTGAGTTTAGAAATGGGAAAAATGAAGTAAATATGAGGGGATGGCAAATGGTCGTCCTAATCGAGCTCGAGGATTTACTCGTTGAAGGCCAAGCCGTCAGAGTTGCAGAGGAAAACATCTGATTGCGACTCAAAACTTCAAAAACTCGGACCGGGGGAGAATATTGCAACAACTCACGGCTTGGGAAATCATGTATCATTCTTAAATGTTATTAATTATGATATATTAGTTCCTAACTAATCCTATTTAGTTTTTGTATCTAATTATTATATATTTTCAAGCTATACATTTCTTATACTCACTCTACATTAAATATGATATGACATTATAATCTTCAAAGAAGTATCTAATACTTTTAGTGCACTTATAGTCAATTAAGTATATGAACTAGCATTATATGATACACATCTAATATATCATAATTTTTAAATTTTCAGTATTTTAATTGTATCTTCAAAGAAGTATTTAGTATTCTCAATGTCCTTACCATAGACTGGAGTTTATGTAACATTTTATTTGAATGAAAGGAATAATACTACTATAGTTTAACAAATGAAATGTAATTATCTAACACCTCAAAATAAATAGTTTATTTGTCCAAATAGAAGAGTTACAAAATACAACTATAAAGAATCACAAGTTATCATTATTTATGAGTAAGAATGTACACCTCCAAACATGATTTTTCTATTGACAGACATACTTAACACTATTTATGATATATATACTATATTATAGTTCACAACACAATTGATACTACACAAATATATACTACAGTTTAATTATGAAATGAGATTATCTAACAACTTAAAATAAGTAATACTTAACATTATTCCTAGTATTTACACTATGATATAGTATACAATAGACTTTATATATATATATGGTGAGACTATAGTTTATTCAAAGGAACCAATAAATCATTGAATTTGGAGCAATTGCATAAGCCAAATTTAATGGCTGAATCATCCCTTGAATGGATTCTCTCTCTCTCTCTCTCTCTCTATATATATATATATATCAATTCAAATACTAATTGCTTAATATTATTATAGGGTTTATAAATAACCAATCATATAATACATGCTTAATGTCACAATGAAAAATAGATAGGCCGATAATTAGATACTAATCTTATTAAAATTTATGTGAGTTTTATGTAAACTAAATTGTAAAGTGAGTATGAAGTGATTAGTAATAATTCCTTAATTAGCTAAAATAAATTTGTTTCTCATAAAACAATGACTTATCTGATAAGCATGGCAAACTGATATTATCAAGATATCCGGTTTATATATTTTCTTTTTCTTTTTTCCCTAACACTTAAACATTTAATCAAACACTATGACTTCTCTGTAAGACTATAACTCTGTTCTTTGTTTTTTCTTTTTAATTTTTGTTTATAACTCCGTATTTGTTTTCCTATGTAGATGTCTTCAACTGGCAAAGGAAAATAACCTTTAATTCGAAGACTTGCTCCATCAAGCGCATTTGATGACAAGCCTTTATGGAATCATGTCAAAGTTCTTCATGTGCCAATTGGGGTGGAGGAAAAAGACAATAGTCATGTAACTACTGCAATAAAATTTGTCATAAGCTCATACTATAAGGTTAAAGCACATCTGTTGAATCTTCCTAGTCTAGGAGTTAAAGGTTGCAATGCCATAGAATCAGAAGTGAGAGCCACCATTTAGAAAGAGCATGAACATTCTGAAAATTAAAAAACCAAGCAATATATGGTAGTAAGAAGCAAAGAAGATTACTTAACACTACCGAGAGGGACAGACTTAGTGCAACACAAAAAGATAAAATGTACAACACCAGGACCTTTAGAGAAAGCATTCAATGTCAAACAGAGAGATATTCTTGATAAATTAGTTGCTTGAATGCTATATGCTTCAGCATTACCATTTAATTTGGTTCATTGTCCCTATTTTCAAAAATTTACCAGACAGTTAGCAAATAGCAATGTTTCAGGATATGTTCCGTCAAGTTATAATAGATTGAGAACAACTCTTCTTGTTCAAAAAAGACTCGCATAAGTAGAAAACTTCAGTCTATTGGATATAGTTAGAAAAAGAAAGGAGTATCCATTTGCTCGGATGGTTGGACAGATATTCAACACAGACCTCTCATTAATATCATGGCTGCATCAGCTGGTGAAGCATTATTCATTAATTTTGTCAATTCAAGTGGAAATATTAAAGATGCTGAATATGTGGCAAGCTTCTTCTTTTATGCTGTTGAAGAAATTGGAGCAACAAATGTAGTTCAGATTATGACAGACAATGCTAGTAACTTCAAAGCAGCTAGAGGCATAGTTGTTGAATCGCGATACGTATTGTGTATCGAAAACCAAATTTATGATACGCGTATCGTATCGTGTATCGTATCGTAAGATACATTTATATATAATAATATAATATAAATTTTATATATTATTAAAATAAATTAAAACTATATATTTTTTTCATTATATATTATGGATTACATATAAGAATAAATATTTAATTTAAAATAAACTTTTATAAGTTTATAAAAATGAGCTTTTATGTGAAAATCATAAAAACTATAAGTAAAACTTGTACTTAAATAATATTATTTGAATCATATCATAAATTTATAATACAGTCCACAATCTTTTTTAAATTAAATTAAAAACATATTATATTATTAAATTAAATAATTAATATTCTCATCAAAATAAATATACTAGTGATATTATTATTTTAAATCACTAAATAAATATAAAGATGATTAGTATGGTATCTCTATTTTGAAAATGTATTTGGGATGAAAATATGCTTTAGAAATAAATTTTAAAAATTTTAAAGTGTATTGAAAACGTGAAATGTGTATTTGAGATGTAAAAATATATTAAAAATGATGACAATTGTTACAAATTTTTAAATATATTTTACAAAACAAAGGCGAAACAAAAACTAATACTACCAAATAGGAAAAATGTGAGATAATAATTATAAACAAATTTTAAATAAAAATAGCATTTTTATAATAATTGAAATAATATCTCATATTTAATATAGAGTAAAAGTTACTTTTATAAGTGAAAAAATTAAAATTAGACATTTAAAATTGAATTTTAGACATATTTAACGTATAGCACGATACGCGATACGTATCGCGATACATATCATATCGCATGAATCGCACACAATTGCACGATTCACTACCACTTACGATACGCATGTGCGATACGTATCGAAAATTACTTTTCATGATACGTATCGTACGATACTAACAACTATGGCTAGAGGTATTATTGAAAAGAAAATATCCTCATATTTTGGACCCCTTATGTTATGCATAGTTTGAATTTAGCATTGAAGAGAATCTGTGAGACCCTTGAAAATTCAATTGAGTGTGCTCAATGTTGCTGAATTGGTGAGCTTATATCTGATATTCAAAATATCATAAACTTCATTGTTAGCATGAGATGACAAATTTAATTTTTAAGAGTTATTCAAACTTGTCTTTGTGAAAATTGCAGAAATCAGATTTGCACTAGTATTATCATGGCTCAACAAGTTAAAGATGTCAAAGACTCATTGGAAGAAATGGTGATGGATTCTAGTTGGAGAATCTACAAAGGAGATGGTAAAATTATCATAGATATGAAAGCACGTAATGTTAAGAAGTACATTGTTGATGATTCTTGGTGGGATAAATTAGATTATCTTCTGAAATTCACTCAACCTTTAATTGAAATATTGAGAGCTGCTAATACTGATGCTCCTATTTTACATGAAATCTATGATATGTGGGACTCTATGATTGAAAATGTGAAAGAGGTTATTTTTCAACAGAAGGAAAAAAAATTGATTGTTGATTGTTCAGGATTTTTTTTATGTTATTCAAGCTATTTTAGAGTTTAAGTGGAATAAGACCAACACACCTTTGCATTGTATGGCTCACTCATTGGTTCCTAAATACTATAGTAACGCTTGGCTTCAAGGTGGAAGTATTGGCATAAAAAGATTGGCATCACATAAAGATCCAGAAGTTTCCTCTAACAGAACATTGTGTTTCCAAAGATTGTTTGACGATCCTA
Source organism: Leptodermis oblonga (assembly GCA_016801395.1). Classification (NCBI taxonomy): domain Eukaryota; kingdom Viridiplantae; phylum Streptophyta; class Magnoliopsida; order Gentianales; family Rubiaceae; genus Leptodermis; species Leptodermis oblonga. The sequence goes on along the minus strand of CM028755.1, from coordinate 16,387,487 downwards.
AAAATTTAGAGAAGTTTGTAAAGAATATGGGGCCTTTTCTAATAGTACAAGACCATTCAGTGCTCCACATGTTGTTGATGCAAGAGACTATGAAGAAGTAATTTTTTGGTGGGCTAATCATGAAGCCTCAACACCATTATTGCAAGGTTTAGCTTTCAAACTATTATCACAGCCTACATCATCATCTTGCTGTGAAATGAATTGAAGCACTTACTCAACTTACTCATTAATTTAGGATGTAAAGAGGAACAAGTTGGCTACTTCTAGGGCAGAAGATCTAGTGTACATGCATGCTAATATTTGGCTACTGACTCAAAAAAAAAAAAAAAAAAGTGATATTAGGAAGGGGCCTCAAAATTCTGGGACATATGTAAGTACTCTAAATTTCTTTACATTTTCTTTGATGATTCATGTGTGATTTGATTTATTCTTTTATAGAACTTCAAAACTAGCAATTTTAATTTTCAAGTGGAGATAAGTTTAATATTGATGACATAGGTGAATTAGCAATTCTTTGAATTAATGAATCTCACATTGAAGTAATAAGGTTCAGTGAAGATGTGGATGACCAAAATGATTTCTAATTCTCTAAAATATTAGTGTTTAATGAGGTTTAGTGAAGATTTAGATGACTAAAATGATTTCTTATTCTCTGAATTATAAGTCAGTGATTTTATTCCTTGGTTGTGGCTTTTGGCTAGACTTCAAGTAGTAGTAGTACCAGTTCCACATGCCATATTTTGCTGTATACTTGTAGTTAGTATATTTTTGAACTGTAAATTTACTATAAAAAAAAAGTCTACAATTAATATAATAGTGTATTGTTATTTTTCCAATGTGTTTTTTTCTTTAGTTTAAACTTTGCTCAGTTCTGCACCCTTACCTAATAACAAAGAGTTTACTTTGGACAAACTTTAGTATCTGAGTTTTGAACTAGAATATGAGTATTAAGATGACAATGTAGGTTTCATCTCTACATTCCTGAATATTTTTAGTCAATTAGTTAAAAAATATTCTTATCATTGACAATTTGATTCACTATATTAATATGCTGTTGTTTTATTGCCTTGAATTCTAAATTGCTGAAATAAAGTTTGCCTAGTAATTATCTTACAAAATACTAAAATCTTATGAAGTACTAAATTATAACTCAGCTCCTCATACCCATACCTGTAGTGGTGTCCTCATACCCTAAAATTTAGGAAAAGACTAACCCAACGCTTAGACTCGCACCCATACTCGACACTCGTACTAGAGTCCGAGCAACATATGTGGCAGTCAATAGAAAACAAAGAGGTTTAGACATAACAGCAGAACAAGTTTAATTTCTCCACCAAAATAGTAGAAAGTAGGTGGTTCTAAATAAAAGCGCTTAGCCCCACAAGATGAACAATTAGCAACAATAGGAAAGGCAACCACCTCAGTTGGGACATTTTTTATTAAATTGCGATACCAAGAGAAAGACCTTATCCCTAAAGTAGATGATATATTAGGGACACTTTCAGACACTTATTAGGCTGATAGGAGGAAAGGAACCATAAAATAAAAAGGCGCAATGGTCTCACCTGTATCACAGCTGAGAAGAGAACCGATTCTAATAGTTCCTACTCGATTGTTAGAGTGTGAGTAAGAGTTATCTATTGCTGAATCAGGAACATGAATCAGGAACATGAGAATTAGTACCACCTGTAACTTCAACCACAGACGGAGCGACAGATGGACAGTTCTCAACCAATGCATTGAGTTTTTCAATTTTTTTTTCCTATTTTTTGCAGCCTTGTACTCTTTAGTTAAGCCACAAAGAACATACAAAATGTTAGTAATAGGCTAAAAATCACATAACTGCAATAGGGCAAATAGAAGCAAGTCAGTTGAGTTTTACTTTTTACCCCTATTCATATCAAGTAATGCAACCTTATTCTCAGCTAATATCTCAGCGTATTGCTTGCGTCTTTCTTCCTTCTTTCCCATAGGCATAGCAGTGAAGCTGCATAAGGGCCCACATTACAACTTATATGAGTTATCATTTAGCACCTAAAGGCAACCCCAAGAGCACAACAATAACTCAAGGTTAGCCAAACTAAATCCTCATGCGAGGAGAAGAAAACGATGAACACATCACAGGAACATAACCACAAGCAAAATCTTTAATCAACAGCACCAGCTAAGCTGATGTCAATGCAAGTACACATAGTAGGAAGTCATGGACAGTGAAAGAACATAAGCTTACATTAATGCCGATCGCATGTGTAGATTAGTAGTAAATAAAGAGGTCTAAAGAACCCAGCAAAATTGAAGGCTAAGAAAGAAGGATGACAGAGTAAGAAGCACAGGTTCAACCTGCAGAAGAGAGATTTTTGTGTGTCAGCAGTGCACAAAAAGAACTTCACAGTTGACTCATTCAAAACAACCATCCAATCACAAGAGAATCAACAAGGAAGCACCCCACTAACAACAAATACATGTAAGAAATATGCATAACTCATTAAAAATAATTGTAACTAAGAACCTAAAAGAAAAAAATTGAGCGCATTCAAGAACATTATGCAACCCCAAAAGAAAATTCATAAACATCACAACAAATATAAGTGATGATACAGAAATACTTTAATAGCTCCTGAGAATAAAGAATGCAGGGGAAAAGTCCAACAATGAGCACTGAAAAATTGACCACCCTTAAAGAACCAAAAAGTACAATAGTACAATAAAAGCTTAGAAATAGATTCAATGCAAAGGCAAGAACTAAAAGCAGTAAAACAAAGGCACACGTATAAACACACCGTTTAAACATACAACATCTCATCTTCGTATTTTAAAAACCAAGATACATAGTAAGGTAATAATTAATAGTTTTCTGCAGAAAAATATAAGGAAGAAGGTCATTAATACAGCCAAAAGCATTCAATATGTATATAATGCAGCACATTAGAGAATAAATTGAATGAAACAATAAAACCAAAGGAATGAAATGACATACCAAAGCAGAGCAAGAGCAGGAAGTGCAAAAAAAATAAGGGGGGGGTGGGGGGGGGGGTGAGGAGGAAATAACAGACCAGTATATATGGTAAATAAACTAGTAAGGAAGAAGACACACATTTTGGAGAAGTAATCACGCGTTCAAACCGTAGGCAATAATTCTTCAATATAGGTCGTACTAATCTCCTAAGCTTCCAATTGCAGAACTTGCAGAGATTGTGCGATCGTTGTTCAATTAACATCATTTCTCATCTTTTTTTTTCCTTTCCCCTAAGCTCCCAAGCGCCGAACTTGCAGAAATTGTGCGATCGCTATTGAATTAACATCACATCTCCCCTTTTTTTGGCTGTGATTTTGGCAGTTAAAGGAAACATATCTCCCATCTTTGATATCCGAGGGATTCCACATCACCATTACCCGCGGAGCAAATAATTTCACTCCCGAACGGTTTGTACCCTTCCTCGTTCATTTTTGCACGTGAGCCGATGAAAGCCAAGCCAAAGTGCTCGAGAAAGATGACAAGACAGATCAGACAACCACCCCTGTAGGCCAAAAAAACCCCAAAACAACGTTGTTCTGAGCCCAGAGGCACTAATGTCATCTTTCTTCCTGAGTGGACAGAAATGATCCACGTAAGATTCCAGCTGCTTTTTAGCTTGGAGAAAAAATTTTGGACCAAAAAGACCCCAGTATGGACGATCCAAGCCAAATATATAGCCTCTTTATAAGTTAATCTTAGATATGTCTTCCTTGTCTTCACATGTTGAGTGTGTGAGGCACAGCCATCCCAACTTTTGCATTTGTCCCCATCGCGTTTCCTTAATTCCGCTATTTTCACGTGGAAAAAATTGAAGAACTTGATTACTGAAAATCCAAAGGCTGCAAATGGCATGAAGAATGGAGCTAGTCTGGAATACAAGATTATTGACAATAAAATGCTAAATTTTAATGGTGACTGCAAAGATTTCTCTAGTTTCGATGAAATAAGTATGAATTACGAACAAATAATGAAAAATTAAGTAGATGCTGGCTTAATATTTGATGGTTTAGAATATATATAGTCTTTTATTAAATGTTTTTTTTTCTACCGTTGAACTTTTTATATTATTTATAATATTCGCTTGGGTTATGTTTAGTTTGAAATTTACAGTGTAATATCTATATTTTTAGTTATAACGATGTTTAAATAGTTTGGGAATTTTACCACTATTTTGAACATAATACTCAAAACTATCAAAATATTGTACTCTGCCCAAAATTTTTAGGAAGAAAAATAAATTTTTTTATAATAAAATAAATCACAGTTTAATTTAGTGTCTCCATTAGTTATTATTACTATAGAAAAAATATTTGGGATAACAAAGGAGTTTTTTTTAAAAAAAATAATTTAGGCATTGTACCCCACATGAAAAATGATTGTGTCCCAAGTTGAAACATAATGAACCCCAAGTCAAAATTATTGTACCTCTCCCAATATCCTTATTAGAAATGTAGCTAGTAAATTAAAATTTTATTTTTATACAAATCATTTATAACATGGTATAATTTAGCTCCTCCAGAGATTTAGAGTTGGGCAATAATTTTCAAAATGAGAAATACATATTTTTAATTAATTTGGACAAAGTACCATATTAAAAGCCATTGACCCCAATCTTTTATCATAATATACCCCAAATCAAAATCATTGTACCACGTCGAAAATTCTTGGAGAGTTGGATATAAAAAAATGTATTATTTTTATGCACCAAGTATAACATAGTTAAATTTACCATCTTGTGGGATTGATTATCATTGAAAAATATATTGGGGACAGGAGAATTTATTTTAATAAGTAGTTAGGGCATTGTACCCCACATGAAAAATAGTTGTACCCTAATTTTCAACATAATGTACCCCAACAGAAAATTATTGTACTTGATGGGAGCTGTCATAACCCTATCAAATAACAGTAAAAGTACTGTCTGCATGCAACAAAACAATTAGAATAGTATAACGGAAGCAGCGTCGAATCCGCAGGAAACGAAGCATAAAAAATCCAATTATGGACTAAAGATGCAGTTGTTTTAGTTAGTAACCATACTTTTTCACACAAAGTGTATGTATGGGCACTTGTGACTTTATAGCTAAGGTACTAATTAGGAACAATAAATTTATCAATTAATAAAGATCCGACAACATGTAAATCCACAATAATCATATGCAATATCAATCATAAACACAATAATATATTAATCAGCATGTCATCAAGCAGTTATAATCAACTCTGTACCCAACTCAATTCTCTCTTAATTTATCGAGTATTACCACTAATGAGCTTGCTCTAATACGTACTCTAATTAATACACAACCAGGCCAGAATCAGCCGACACCTAATTAACTGTATTATCAACCTTATTGTAACATCCCCTATCCAACATCAAAAAATTAATAAGTGAATGACATGTATATAAGTCTAAGGCTTGTGGCCTACTAATAATTTGGCTTAAGCATTTTGACTGTAACATCCCCTATCCCACATTGAAAAATAAAGTATGGGTGACTAATATATAAGCCAAAGACTTGTAGGCTACTAATAACTTTGTTTAAGTATTTTGGGTACCGAGGACGATGTGGGGCGTTACAAATGCTATCAGAGTGGCCTTGGTCAGGGAGCTAAGTGTGCAACGTGCAAGAGTCATCTCTAGAATCATGTTTCAAGGAAGATTCGGCCAACTACTGTACTGGGCCTTCAAGGACGCAAGGTGTGACGCCCCTGACCCGACCCCTTCCTCAGAAGTCCATTCCCAACGAGGAAGTTCGAGCCGATCCTGGTGGACGTCATACATGGCTCTCTCCCATCAATCGATACAGAAAATAAATAAGAAATAGTGTAGATCTTTATTTATTATCCTAGTAGGTCAAGCAGTTCAAGCAACGAAGAAGTAAAGATAAAGTTTGAAGACGGTCATAGACCTAATTATCCTCCAAAATCCATAAAAGGGTACTGAGTATAGCTATTATAAAGTTCTTGTCTTTATTAATTTTGTATACGCCCATCAGCCTTACCTCCATCGTCACTCAAGTCAAGCTCATGTAACAAATAATAAGATGGAAAGGGGTAAGCTTCACTAAGCTCAGTGAGAGACCTCGAGGTTCCTTAGGAAACTTTCCGCCTTAAGTCTTTACAGAACATGCCGAACAAGCGAGTAAAGAGTTCATGCATCTATATCTATATAACAACGGAATTATATGCATGCATGACAAACACGTTAAGCACTTTAAGCAAGTCACATAGTGCTCGAAAGCATATAGCAAGTACTAATGCAGGCATGGCAGCATCAATACAACATTCATATGAAGCACATTTGAGCCACTAGACTCTTAGCGGGCAGATCCCGCAGTCTACCTTTCTCATATTAAAGCTAAGTCGGAATCTATTTGGTTTTGAGTTGTTCGCATGTGATGGTTTGCAAAGTACATTGCCCTACGGCAGCCGTATCGATGAAACTGGGTATGCTCAACGGCGGGGGTTTTGGATCCTGGCCTTTTTACATTTCAAGCCAAGTGAGTGTTCCTCTAATATAGAAGGAGTGTCGGCTCCTAATGACACGTCTTTCCCCAACAAACCCTACCTAGCGGGCAAGCGGTTACTATCTAGTCAAGCGGGAAAACTTGGTGCCCAAGTCTTATCTGGTAGGTCCTACAACCCATTTCACGCTAAATTGACCATGGCAATCCTAGCATACTTCATACATCTCTAGAGGTAATCATGCTATCCTAGATGTCATGCAACTTATCCTGGGACTAGCCTAGTCTTTTCTTGGCCAGTGCATTATGCTTGTATGTTATCATAGGCATACATCTCTAGAGGCAATCATACAATCCCAAATGACATGCAACTTACCATGAGAAGGCACCATCTTTCATGGCTAGTATATCATGCTTCCATGTTATAGGTACATATAGTCACAAGTATTCAAATGATCATGGCTAGTCACGTTAATTCAATTCCAGTCAAGCTAAGTAGGGCATAACATAATCAATCATGGCATCATCATAATAAGGAGGCACGTAGCACATATACACACTTAGTAATAAGTTGTATTTAAAGCAGGCAAGTGGTGGGGTGTGGGAAACTTCGTTAAGCAAACAAGTACGTATAGTTACACATAATTACTACGTAGATAGTTCACTTAAATCTTATGAAAATAACAAGTAATCCCTCACCTTTCGATAGCGTAAGTACGATGACGATTGACTAGATCGATTCATGGTCAATGGTCAACTCCTATAAAGCGAGCGTTCTAATGTAAGGTACTACGTTTGACGTTGGCTTTAGGTAAACTATGTTTAACTTTCACTTTAGGTCAACTATGTTTGACTTTGACTTTAGGTTAACTATGATTGACTTTGACTTTAGGTTAACTATGTTTGACTTTGACTTTAAGTCAACTATATTTGAGTTTGACTTTAGGTCAACTAAGTTTGACTTTTTGACTTTTGGTCAACATGTCGAAGGTCAGATCAAAGGTCAAGGGCAGAGGTCAAGGTTAAGGGTTACTTTTGAATAATAAGGTCAAGTTGTAGAAATAAGGACAATTTGGAATAATATCAAGTTTCAGAAATAGGGTCAAATTTCAAATAATAACTCTTCCTAAATGCTTTTGGTCACTTTCACAATTAAGGTAAATTTTGGACAAAAATCAATTTCTGAAAAATAAGGCAAATTTCGAATTTTGGGATGTGTCCAAGTTTCTGTATGACTCACACAGATTCTCGTTCCTGGGGAATTCATTTTCTTCGGGTTTCAGGTCTAAAAATTAAAAAAAAAAACGTTTTCAGGTTCTTGTCTGAGAACTACTGGTCCATTTTCCCAGAACTACTGGTTCAGGGTACTATCTTCGGGGTCAGTTTAAACACGTTCCTAATCCGTTTCAATCCGTTAACATACATACAAGATCTAGGAACTCCAATTTCACCCCGAACTAGGCTCGGAATACTGGTTTCATAGTATGCATAATTCTAGATTTTTATTTCATATCTAAGGCACTACAACTTGTTAATCTCTAGAGGTAGGCATCCTAAGTATTTTACCATACATGGAAAACAATAAACATCTTAAAACATTCTTTCTAGTGATTATTAACATGCATCTTTCGATTACTTGTTCTTCAATTTTTTTTTTCTTCTATATGTTCATACTTTTATTTCCAATTTCAATTCTAACTCAAAATTAACATTCACCGTGAAGTCCTAAGATTACCACAAATTAAGAAAGCTTCAACGAGGGTGGCACGGTGGCGGTGGCGGTTCGACAACGGCTCCCTCTTCACGGATTTTCTACTCTTCTACTTTTGAGTGTTTTAAATGCTTTAATCTTGATTTTAAGGATGTATTTATAAGCATTCTTTAGTTCTAAGTTGAATCAGAATCTTTCTTAAACAAGGTAAGATTAATTCGAATAGTTTCCTTCTACCAAATTGATCTTGATTCCTAATTCCTTAAAAATTTTGTTTCCCATTTTCTGTCTGAGTACCCTTCCAATGCGGATGGTAACTTGCACAATGCGATTTTTCAGATTCATTCCTTTTCCATTTTCCTACTTTCCTTGTTTCACTTTACGAAATTCTTACTTCCATATTAACTGTAAATAAAGCATTAATGCCAGCTCCCAATCAAGCGATCAATCTAGTAATCAATCAAGCAATTTAATCAAGCACTTCACTACTCGAGTTACGTAATTAAGGGCCCACAAAATTTCTATTTTACCCTTAATGCATCTCGATTTCTAGCTCAAAATTTATGGGTCCTCACTTAGGGGCCTGAAGGGGGCGGATTGTAATATCCTCTATCTCATATCAGAAAATTAAAGAGTGGGTGACCTATATATAAGCCTAAAACTTGTAGGCTACTAATTATTTGGCTTAAGCATTTTGGGTTAGTGAGACAAAAGCCCAAAATTTATTGGAATTATTTAGGTACTAAACATAATTAAATTAATTAAATCTAAACCAATCAAAGAAGACATACTAATTGATTAAACTAATTAACTAGTGAATTTGCAACTAGCTAACTTTACGACGAACAATAATCTAAAGTTAATAAAATAATCACTAATGCAAACAAATGGACAAATATTACAAAATACCGAACAAATCAACAAACATCAACTATCAAGCCAAACTCTGTAAAAAAAAAATGGAACAACTTTGAACAAACAAGTGAACAACTCAACCTTACAAATCCGTACTTGAATTCAACCCAAAATAGGAAATAAACATAACAGACAAGATGATTACCTTATTGGCAACTTATGAATATGGACTCACAAGCAAATGATAGAAAAAGGGAAGATGTTCAAATTATGAAAATCGTTTAAGAATTTTGTTTCAAGCAAAGCAGTGCTAGTGTGGTACATTTACCAACTTAAAAAAGTATGCCTCAAGCGGACTTTTTACTGTTGAAGATTTTTGTAGTTTATAGTATAGAAATGAAGTAAAGTCTTTGGGACAAAAATCAGACAGATTGGGAGAAATAGGAGGTTGTGCAATACGATGAGCGAGTCGCACGTTGGATTGCACAGGTGGCAGTAGCTTGCTCAAAGCAAAGCTTCACCAAGTTTCAACGGTGTGAGACCATGTGCGAGTCGCACATCATCTCGCAGGACCTCCAGTATGTGTGCGAGGCAATGTGTGACTCGCATATCATCTCACTCAACCTTCAGTGAAGCAACATTTGAACTTTGGAAGGAGAGATTTGCCGTGCGAGACTTCGCGCGACTCCCACAGCATCTTGGACGAGTTCCAGTCGCCACTTATAGGTGCAACTCTTTATTTCTCCTAAAAAATGCATCTGTTGGTTGAAGTGTTGCATCCTAACAGATGAATGGATAATTGCATATAGTCATAGGCTGATCATATCCCATGTTTGCAACCTTTCAATTCTATAAATAGATAATGATTGGCCAGAGATTACATCAACTAATTTCCATCTTCTTTCTTGTCTAAACAATCTAAACACTGTCTACTTAGTTATTTATGAAAAATCTATTGTATCCTAGAAGTGATCTTGTCATATTCCCAGTTAGACATATAGCGGGGGCATTAAACACTTTAAGGAAAGTGATTACACGTCTTAGATTTCTGTTTTTGTGTTTTGTGAAAAGTCTTTCTCTCATTCTACATTTCTACTTCTATTTCTTGCAGAAATTTCCTTTCTCTTTATTGTCTCAAGTCTTGAAAATCTCATATTCTTTTCAATCTAAAAGTGTTTAACCTGTTGTTATCATGAAGACCACTCAAGAATCAACCGTGAAGTTTATGAATCAAAACTTTGTGAAGCTAGACGACTCGATGGCATGGGTACCAATTTTAGGCGTTGGGATGATAAACTCATATTCTTTCTAACTGCACTAAGAGTCATCTACATTCTGGAATAAAATCTTCTTGTGCTTCCTCCCCCTTCAAACAAAGATACCGATAAAATTTGGAGGCTAAGGAAGCAGCGACATATGAAGTGCTGTGTCGTGGCCACATTCTCAACAACGTGTCTGACAACATACACGACGTGTTTACAAGCGAGAAGGATCAAAAAGTAATCTGGGCTACCTTGGAACAGGAGTATGCAATTCAAAAGTAAGGCTCAGATAAGTTTTAATTAAAAAAATATTGAGATTTCAAGTTTGTGAATAACAATTCTCTTATTGATCAAATTCACAACCTTCAAGTGATTGTTTCTAAAATAAAGGATAATGGAATCGAACTCCCTGAACCTTTCAAAATTGGAGTAATTATATCAAAATTACCTTCTATTTGTAAAGAATATTAGAAGAAGACGTTACACACTTTGAAAGTTCTAACTTTACCTTCTTAAATGAACATCTCAGAATCGAAGAAGGTACAAGGGTCTTACAAAAGGAGGACACCGAAGAAAGTGACCCCAAGGTGAATTCTGTTGAGGAAAACCAACCAATGAGTAATAATAGAAAGAAGCTAGACTTTGCTGCGGCAAAGGACAAGAAAAAAAATATGACCTGCTACAACGGTAGCAAGAAAGGCCACTACAAGGCCGAGTGTAGGTCCAAGAAGTAAAAAAGAAAATACATCAAATTCCCAAAAGTACTAATCTTGTGGAAGAGTGCACAAAAGTAATTGCCATGTTATCCTTAGGGATGGTGACTGAGCTACACATGGCCACAACCACTTCCAACAAAGATTGGTTCTATGATTTCGGGCTGCAGTACATGTTTGCAACAACAAGGACCAGTTTGAGAACTACAAAGTTCTTGAAAATCACTTTGTTGTGATGGCTCATGGTGGAAAAGCCAAGGTGCATGGAAAGGGAGATGTTCACATAATCTTCACTTCCAACAACAAACTTATATTGACAAATGTTCTACATGTCTCAGAAGTTGTCAAGAATCTTGTTTCAGCAGATATTCTCAACAAAAAGGGAATAAAATATGTCTTAGAATCTAAAAACGTTATATTTTCTAAGAATGGCATCTTCTTAGTCAAGGCCTACTCTTGTAATGGCATGTGCATGCTTTCTATTAAAGGTGAATTGAAATGTTGGTCACCTTACTTAGCGAAAGTTCACGATTTAGTCACCATACTTTTTAAAATGTATTCATAGTAATCATACTTTCATTTTTGTATTCTTTTGGTCACTCTGTTAAACCCCTAACGGAACCATTTTTTGAGGGCATTTTCGTCAAAACAGATCCAAATCTACCCTTCCTAGTTTTTTGGCTTAATTATTTCTAACCCTTTGTATTATAAGGTTTTCACACTTTGTCCCTCTCTATTTTTAAAATAATCACTTAACTCCCCTGACTTGGATCAAAACTGAAGAAAAAGATAACTTCTTTCTAATAAAAAAATCCTCCATTTTCTTCTAAAAAAATCATATGTTTTTTTCTTCTAAAAAATCCTCTATTTTCTCATAAAAAATCCTCCATTATCTTCCCCAAAAAATTTCTATTGTGTAAAATAGTATGACTCTTGGTGGAATTGAAATTGGAAGGTTCAAGGGGCTGGATTTGCTGACAAAATCAAATCTTCCCCCACCCCACACAGAGTTTATCTCCAATTTAAAAGTTCCATACAAACTATTTGGGGCTTGCAGAACTCCTTCATAGGGATACGGTTGATTGGATTCGAAAATTGCATCGGCGAAGATTCTGGAAGGCATCGCTTTTGACAGCGAGTCACAATGAAAAAGAGCTCCTCTGGAGCGGCGAAGATAAAGCTGCTTTAGTCTCCTTATACACACCTTTGAGATCGACGAAAAAGAGCTCATCTTGTTTGGAATCATTCGAACTGCAACGAATCCCTGATTGATTTTGAGTGGTGGGTTTGCTGCAAAATTTGTTTTTTTTTTTTTAATTACAGAGAAAGTCAGAGATCTGAAACTCTCTAGTATATTTGTGTATATTTTTAGTGCTTCTGACTTCCAAGTTGAATAGCGTCAATATTTCGAGCAATCCCATTCAATTTATAGTGTTGCCTCAACCGTTTCTACCTCGGAAAGTGTGGTCAAGATGATGATAGATAATGGGTTTGACAAAGTGAATCTTTTTGAAGCCGATGAAAATATTTTGGATGCCCTAATAGGGACCAATCTTGAAGTGATGCTTGGAATACCTAATTACATGTTGACAGAAATCAGTTAGGATCCTAAGGTTGTTGCTGCTTGGGTTGATGCCAGCGGTGACAACAACCTTATCCCCTATTCCCCTTTTCAACTGCAGTTCCCGTTGATGGAAACCAAAGCGGCGGAGCACTGGACTTCATCTCGCAATGGTGACTCCTTTCTTGAAGAGAGAGGGAGAGAGGTGGGGGTTACTAAAAAAAGTGAAAGGAGAGGAGAGAGTGTGAGTGTTTTTTTTTTCTTTTGTCTTTTAGTAATAAAAAAAGTAAAAAAAAAATAGGCGTGAGGACGAAAATGCCCTTATTAAAATTGGTCCGTAAGTGACATAACGGAGCATTTTCACAGAGTGAATGAAAAAAATACAAAAACGAAAGTATGGTGAATATAAAAATAATTAAAAAAAATTATGGTGACTAAAACGTGAACTTTCCCAAGTAAGGTGATCAAAATTTCAATTCACCCTTATATTAATAAAATTGAACTACTTGTAATATACCTTTATTTTTCATTTGTATCCGCTTTGGTACATTTACTTTTTTTTTTTAGCCACAAATGTACCTGAACTAATTTAAACGGGCCAAAAAGGTACTTTTGTCGTTAACCTCTGTTAGAATTAACGGAATAGGCGTCATGTGCCTCGCATGTGACTTTTTTTAAGGGTAATTTTGTCCATTTACTATTCATCCTTTACCCCACATTTTATTTATTTTTTTCCTTCCCCAAATATACTATTCATCTTTTTCCTAAAGACCCTCTGCCACTGTCCGCCTCCACTCCCCATCCCCCTCCCCTTCCCTCCTGTCTTCTCTTTCCTTCAAATTCAGAAAACCCACTTCCTTCACCACATAATTTGAAATAAAAATAGATCTGGGCACAAAAATTGAACTCTATCACCATTTCCATCTCCATGTACACATAAATCACCCCTATAGCATAGCTGCTATAAATCACAACCACCATGCTGCTAACATGAAAAACTTTCCAACTCCACCAACCGCCGCCTGCAAATTTTTTTGGCAGCCCATATAGTCGCGACCGCCGCCTTTACCTTCCATACCAATCGTGCATCCGGCAATCAACAACGAACGGGCACCACCTGTTTCCTTCCTCCTCTTTTCATTTTAAATCACTATTTTTTCTTTTACTTTCTCTTTTAATTTCTCAGATCTACAGGTGCTGTTTTGAGTTGGTTGCTGCGAAAGTTTACAAAACGTTTGCAGCTCTGTTCCATCTTCTCCATTCCCTAGAAAGGGGATCTCATCTTTAAGTTTCTCTTTATTTTCTATATCTTTTAGTTATTTAAATTTTCCTTGTTCCTTGGATTTTATGAAGCAAATTTGCTGCTTGTTCTTGAAATTCTAAATTATGATGGTTTTGACTTCCAAAGTTCTTTCAAGATTGGATTTTGGGTTTTGGCTTATTTCTGTATATGAGGTGTTGGGAGCAGCAGTGATGGAGAAAAAGAATGAAGGAGATTGTAGAAAAGAATGAGGGGGTGGGGAGAGGGGAGGCGGACTGTGGCGGAGGAGGGAGGGGTGGGTTTTTAGGGAAGAAGATGAATAGTATATTTGGGGAAGGAAAAAAAAACGTGGGGCAATGGATAAACAGTAAACAGACAAAATTACCCCTAAAAAAAGTCACATGACGCAGATTCCGTCAATCCGAACTGAGGATAACGGCAAAAGTACATTTTTGGCCCTTTAAATTAGTTTAGGTACATTTTTGGCTACAAAAAAAGTAAAGGTCACAAAGCGGACACAAATGAAAAGTAAATGTATATTAAAGGTAGTTCACTCTATTAATAAAGTTAAATCTTCTGCTTATATGATTGAGTCTCTTTCTTATGTTTATGACATAGTAGATTAGGACATGTAAATCATAGAGTGCTGCAATTTTTGTCTAAAACTGATTTTATACCCTTTAATGATCCAATGAATAAGAAATGTGAGACTTGCATACAAGTAAAGATCACAAGGTTTCATTTCAAAGAGTGGAAAGAAACACACAATTGCTTGGGTTAATTCATTTAGATGTGTGTGAGTTAAATGTTTTCTAACAAGGGGCAAATATAAATATTTTGTCACTTTCATAGATGATTGCTTAAGATTTGTGCATGTTTATCTAATGAAACACAAGGATGAAGTGTTTGGAATGTTTAAGGCATTCAAGACTCTTGTAGAAAATCAGTTGAACAAGAAAATCAAAATTTTGAGAAGTGATAGAGAAAGGAAATACCTTTCTAGTGATGACTTCAATAAATTTTGTGCAGAAAATGGCATTGTGCATTAAACTAGTGCACCATATACTCCACAGCAAAATGGATTGGCTGAAAGAAAAAATAGAACTTTATAGGACATGGTAAATGCCATGATAAAAAGTTCAAGTTTGCCAAAGAATTTGTGGGGAAAAGCCTTGTTGGCTACTTGCCATGTGCTAAATAAGATTCCTATTATGAGGACTAAAATGTCCCCTTATGAGATTTGGAAAGGAAAAAAACCAAACCTTTCATACTTGAAAGTTTGGGGCTATATTGGGTACTACTGTGTCCCTGAATTCAAGAGAACTAAAGGCATGTTTGATAGCCCACCTTAATGCTTAAAATTATTTGATTAAGAGATAATGACTTTTAGTGTGTTTGATAATAAAAATTCAAACCTCTTAATTGTTTAAGCACTGCTTATTTCCTTTACGAAAATTTAAGCCAAACAAAGTCAGCTTATTGCTTATCTCTTAATGTTCCACGTAATGATTCTTTAAATAATTCATATTTGATTTCTGAAACTATCCCTTTTATTTTATTCATATTGATTTAACTATAATTATTATTTATTTTTTCTTCCTTAGCATACCACATATTTTAAAATTTTTCATTATAATATTATCAAACAAATTTTCATTTATTTTTTTAAATTATATTTTGGTATTAAAAATTTATTAAATAAATTATATCATTCACATATTTTATAAATCTTATTCATACGATATGTTTTATATTACTTATATAATTTTATTAATTATAAATGAGTTTTATTGTAAAAATTTTAGTTTCTTTTAGACTACAATAATGGATTCATTTTTCATTTTTAGGGGTTTTAATAAATTGTATTTTTTTTGTATTTTAATCATTCAATTTAATGTGTTTTATCTTATTTTGTTTCTTTATGTTTTTAATTAATCATAATTGATGTTTCATTATATAATTTGATATTTCGCACATATAAATATAAAAAATTCAACGTAAGGGTAAAATTATATATTTTCAATATTTCAGCATTATGATCAGTATATTTATCAACGTAAGGGTAAAATGATATATTTTCAATATTTCAGCATTATAATCAGTATTTATCAAACAAGATCAAGTGATTAAACATTATGATTCAGAGGTTATGAAAACATATTTCAGCATTAAGATGTGAAGTGCTTAATCAATTCAGTATTATGATTTTAGTATTAAGCATTAGTATATAAGCATTAGTTTTTATCAAACGGACCCTAATTAGGACCTAGAACACTAAATTGTGTGTTCATAGGATATGCAAAAAATTTCAAATTTTATAGGCTGCTAGAAATTGATTTCGATGCAATTGTGGAATTAAGGGAAGTTGAGTTCTTAGAAGACAAAGGAAAGTGATGTTCCATTTTAGGAACCTAGCACTTCCCAAAATGCTACAAGCAAGGAATTTGACTCCCTATAATTGAGCCTAGTAGAAGTCAAAGGCAAATGAAGGAGAAAACTCTACCTTCAGATTTTATCTCATTTCAATATATTGTCTTTCTAGTTGATGGAAGTAGGGATACTCTACTTAATAAAATTCTCATTTTGTTAAGTGTAGAAGATGATCGTTAGACATATAGCGAGGCAATAAAATCAAGGGATGTTGCATTTTGGAAAGAAGCTGGAAATGATGAAATGAATTCAATATTATCAAAGAATACTTGGATCCTAGTTGATTTACCACAAGGTTCAAAGCCTATTGGATGCAAGTGGGTTTTCAGAAGGAAAAGAGCAATAGATGGAACAATTCTCACGTACAAAACAAAGTTAGTAGCAAATGGTTATAAGCAAAAATGATGAATTGATTACTTTGATCTTTATGCTTCTGTTGCTAGAATTGCATCTATTAGGATTGTAATTTCCTTAGCTTCATTTTTTAATCTTTATGTTCATCAAATTGATGTAAAGACAGTATTTTTAAATAGTGATTTGCATGAAGAAATGTACGTGGAACAACCAGAAGTTGTCCTCTTGGAAATGAACATAAGGTATGCAAATTGGTTAAGTCATTGCATGGACTTAAAGAAGCTCCTAAACAATGACATGAGAAGTTTGAGAATGCTATACTACTTGGTGGTTTTAGATTCAATAATGCAGATAAGTTTATTTATTCTAAGACTACAAATGACTATTGTGTTTTGATTTGCCTATATGTGGATGATATATTTATTGTAAGTAATACCTTGAAAGGTATTACTAAAACTAAAAAGTATCTTGCCTCTAAGGTTCTGTTCTCTTGTGGCAATTTTTCAAGAATCATCACTTTTTTTTTCCAAAACTTTACACAAATAAACAACTTCACTTTTTCAATAATTTAAAATTAAAATTTTAAAATTCCCTCTAAATACCTACTCACATAAATTCAAAAAATAACACAATCATTACACTTTTTTATCTCTCACCTACACAATTTCCCAAAAAAAACTTCCCTCCAAAAAATTTCTAACAAAAACTTCCTTCCAACAAAATTTCCCCTACACAAGCCACAAGAGAACAGAGCCTAAGTTTCAAATGAAAGATCTTGGTGATGTTGATATTATTTTAGGGATAAATGTGAAAAACCATAGTGGGGGTTATGCTCTTTCTCAATCTCATTATATTGATAAAATCTTAGGTGTGAAAGAAGTAAGCACTCATATGGATCCAAGTGTTTGGCTTGTTGAAAATCAAGGTGAACCAATAGCACAACTTGAATACTCAAGTGTTATTGGTAGTCTCATGTATGCCATGAGTTGTACAAGGCCAGATATTGCATATGCAGTTTGTAGGTTGGCAAGGTACATAAAGAATCCAAGCAATGATCATTGGAAGGTTGTAAGTAGAGTCTTGGGTTATCTCTTGAAAACAAGATATGTGGGACTCTATTAGGCCCTATTTGGTAAAGAGACTCAAACCATGGTTTGAATCTCATTTTGATTTTATAATAGTTTTTCATCATTCCCAATAAACCTTTTTACATTTTCAACACATCCTTTTACGTTTCCAATATAATTTTAATATTATAAAATCAAAATGAAACTCAAATTATGGTTTGAGTCTCTTTACCAAACAGGGCCTTACAACAATTTTCCAAGTTTAATTAAAGGATTCTCATATGCAAGTTGGATAACAAGCATTAGTGATCAAAAACCTACAAGTGGTTGGGTTTTTATGCTTGGAAATGGTGTTGTTTCTTGGGCATCAAAGAAATATACAATCATAACTCATTCTACCATGGAGTCTGAGTTTGTTGCTTTGTGTTCAGCATCAAAGCAGATTTAGTGGTTAAGAGATCTATTGTTAGATATAGATTTTTGGCCAAAACAAATGCCACTAATTACTATCTATTGTTATAGTGAAGCAACTATGTCTAGAGATTTGAATAATATATACAATGGAAAATCTAGACATGTAAGCTTGAGACATGCCTACATAAGATAGGTATTGAAGAACAATGTTGTCACAATTGTGTTTGTTAGAATTCACAAAAATGTAGCGGATCCGTTGACCAAACCTCTTACAAGAGAGATGGTGAATTCGACAACATTGGGTAGGGAATTGAAAACTCTGATATAAAATTGCTAGATGATGAAAACCCAACCTCCTTATAGTATCCCTAATATGAAAGGTTCAATGGGTAACAACAATTCACTAGAACAAATGTGAACTCCAAATTTGTGTAGACCATACCAAGGAAATGTGTTAAATTAAAAGTAACTCTTAAGAAAGAGGATAACTTAAGTGTCTTAATGAAATTTCTCTTTAGTAAGTGTTTATTTGGCGAAAGACAAATAAGCTAGAGTAAATTTCACTTATGTAGTCACAGAAGGTGGTGCCGCATTCGGTTAGAGTTTAGAATTATCTCTAGTACATGATTATGGAACTAGGATGAGCACATGGCCAAATGAGTGCTACAACTAGTTGTGATGGTAATATGGATAATGATGTTCACATGTGTTCTAAGTTTTAATTAAAATGACATTTTGGTTCAAAGCTTTACGCCACCAACTTTTGCTCAATTTAGTGACTTAGTTACACTAAAGGAAAGTTCAATAAGAAAGTCACTTTCTCCTAAGTGTGATTTCATATTATTGTTGACAGTTTATACTATAAACTGAGTGGGGGATTGTTGAAGATTCTTGTAGTTTATAGTATAGAAATGAAGTAAAGTCTTTGGGACAAAGAGCAGACAGATTGAGAGATATAGGAGGCTGTATGATACGACGTGCAAGTCGCACGTCGGATCGCACAGGTGGCTGTAGCTTGCTCAAAGCAAAACTTCAGCAAGTTTCAATAGTGCGAGACCATGTGTGAGTCGCACATCATCTCGTAGGACCTGCAATATGTGTGTGAGACAACGTGCGACTCGCACATTATTTGCTCAACCTTCAGTGAAGCAACATCTGAACTTCGGAATGAGAGATTTGCCGTGCGACTCACACGGCATCTCGGACGAGTTCTAGTCGCCACTAACAGGTGCAACTCTTTGTTTCTTCTGAAATATGCTTCTTTTGTTTGGAGTGTTGCATCCTAACAGATGAATGGATGATTGCATCCATTCATAGGCTGATCATATCTCATGTTTGCAACCTTTCAACTCTATAAATAGAGAATGACTGGCCATAGATTAGATCAACTAATTTCCATCTTCTTTCTTCTCTAAACAATCTAAGCACGGCCTACTTAGTTGTTTAAAAATCTATTGTATACTAGAAGTGATCTTGCCACATTCCCAGTTAGACATATAGTGAGGGTATTAAAAACTTTAAGGAAAGTGATTACACGAATTAGATTTATGTTTTTGTGACTTGTGAAAAGTCTTTCTCTCCTTCTACATTTCTACTTTTAATTCCTGCAAAAATTCCTTTCACTTTATTGTTCTTAAGTCTTGAAGATCTCATATTCTCTTCATTTACAACGGTTTTACTATAATTGGTTGAAAAAAAATCTATCAAACGGATTTAATTTCTACAACGGTTATACAGTAATTGGTTTAGAAAGTCCACATCTTTATATTAACAAAAATGTCACCGCGCTTATTAGATTAAATCAATTTCCCATTTAACCTCATTGAAATGAACGATTTAGAAGACCATTTTTGTACTCCCTCATTCGTGGTCACATTCAACCATCAAACCGCGACTATCAAAGAAAGGCATAGCGAACTCATGCACACCTCCTGTAATGGGATCACCTTTGGTAGAGTTATTGCACGGTCTGTCTCAATCAAAAAATTTATTTTGAAAAATATACAACTTATTATGAATTGTGAGGTATAATGCCTAAAATAAGTAATTGTGCACTATATTTTCCATTTATATTCTGACTTTATATTATTTTTGTATACGACAGATTATTATAATACTAAGGATATATAATGTAAAGAAATTTAAATTTGACTCTTGAAATGGGGCAAAAACTTTTTTTAAAAATAAATTCTTTAAGTGGAACATGATGAGTATTATTTAGGGAAGAAGACCATTCAATGAACTCCCACGAAGAAAGAAATTTATGGGGGCAATTGCGATTCCCCTAAAAGAAGAAGAAGACTTCCGATTATTGGAGCCATTCACCGTAGACTTCTGGCTGTCTTGTACAGCAATATATATTATATATCCCATGTGGAGGGACCCTTACCGGCTACACAAAGATCATGTAGTATCTTCCAGTGTTCATGTTTTCTTGTCCCAAGTGATCTGAATTCTCTAGTAGAACGTACCTTGATGCTTTCGTTATTAATTCTAATATAAGAATATAATTCTTACCATCATCTTTCTTTGTAGGTGGGAGCAAGCAAAATTCAGAATCATGCTGTTTTCTGGAGCATGCATCTAATTTAATTTAAAGTTTAAACCCAGAAAGAAAAAAGAAATTGGGGAAAAATTCTTTTGTTTTGTCTTGCTCTAAAAAGTATTTTGCACTTTCATTATATTCAATCATTGCCTTTTAATTTAGAGAAGTTTCAGCTCGGAATATTTGTATTTAGGGTCCTGCACCTTATTGTTTTAAATAAAAATAAGGCTTAATTACTTTTTGCCCTCATTTTTTTAAAAAATTGTTCAACTTTTTTCTCGAGTACTTTAAGAATATTTTTTTGCCTCTAAAATTATCAATATTCCACAAATATTGACTACAGTAAAACTCTTTAAATACATCTTAAAATGGGGCAAATAATGCTTTTTTTTTTTTGTAAAATTGTGACAATTCAAGAGTAAAAGATTTATTTTGAAAATACAGTTGACAATAGTCGAACTACCTTTGTGACACTTTGTTTTACAATCTCAATAACTAGTTCTAAATGTGAGAAAATGATTGGATCCTGAAATTAAAACTCCTAAGTCAATGTGATACCTTATTAATTACTGAGTTTTTCTATTGAGATTTTTCACTATTTCAATCACTTTTTATTGAGAATATTGTCTTTTTGCATTATTTTTTCCTATCAGTGATCTACAATTTTATCATAATAAATTTTGTGAATAAGGGTTCATTTTATTTTGGGCCTTTGGCATATATTTATTTTATGTTTTTGGGATGAAAAAAGATTAAAAATACTATAAAATTATCTGAAAATATAAGGTTAATGCAAAAAAAAATAAAAATCTTAATATTAAAATTAGATAAATGAAAATAAAAATTAATGATAAAAATGAATAAAAAAAGAATTTCTAATTAATTATGGGTCATGTTATTTGCAGTAACTATTTTACTAAATGCAATAACCACTAAAAAATTTTAGGGTGAAATACAATTTTCCCTTATGATTTTTTGCTTTGGACAGTTTTCCCCCTGTGCTTTAAAAAGTGATAGTTTCCTCCTCATGATTTTGGACTGAAGTGTCCTTAACAGAAAATTGCATCTTTAACCGCGTTAAAAAAAAAGAACAAAAATAGCCCTAGGGTTATTCATGTCCATAGTTATTCCTTTTTAGCTAGGGTTATTTATTTATTTTAACTTCGTTAGAAATGCAATTTTCTGTTAAGTGGGCACTTCTGTCCAAAACCACGACGGGTAAACTGTCAATTTTGAAAGCACAGGGGGAAAACTGTCCAAAGTAAAAAATCACAAGGGGGACTGTATTTCACCCAAAATTTTAATAGTCAAAAGTAAAAGAATGTCCCTACATTCACAAAAGAGTAGAAAACTCCGCCGGACTTTGGTAAAGGTTTCTTCAACCTCCGCCGCCCAGGTACTGGTAGAGGCTGAAGACAATCTGCTAGCACCCGTTTTCCCCCTTTTTAAAAATAAAAATAAGAAATTTTCTTTTTTATAAATCTAGCCCTTCTTCTTAAAATTTGTATAAACACAACTTCAAAGTGTTACACAGAATTCAAAACATCATTGCATATCTATAGTCGCAAAGTAACTTAAGGGCATGCGGCTGGGCCGGCATTTACCTGATTTATGGAGGGAGATCAGTTGTCCCCGTGTCCCCATGTCCCCCCTCACATTCAGTGTGGGGCCCCCTGAATGTGAAGGGGGACATGGGGACACGGGGACATACAACCCGCTCCCCTGATTTACTACTAGTGTAACAAAAATATTTGCCTCACTATAAATGAATGTCACAATATGTTATGCCACAAAATTAATATTCATTTAGTATTTTGTCAATTTTAATGGAAGAGTTATGCTTTAAAAAAAATATAATTTTTTTAGATTAATTTTTTTTAAATATATAATTTGTCACTAACTTATTTTTCCTCTTATATCCTTATATTTCGATGGTAAATCAATTATGAATCACTCCTAATATATTAGTAGTGATATGTAAAAAATACTACTAATAATATTTAAATTAGTATTAAAAAAAATGACTCTTCTATTGAATAATCTTACTTTTATTAAAAACAAGATTTTTTTAATTAAAAAGAACTACAATTAAAAATCATCAATAGTTTTCTTGACATGATATGACACTGTCTTACATGAATATAACACTCTAGAATTTGTAAATATAAATATGAGCACGATTTGTATTGCCAACAATAAAAATAAATTTTGACAATATACACGAACATACACTCTAAACGATTCGTTAACTCGAACCTAACCCAAATTGTCACGCGTAATAAATTACTATTACTGTTAGAGGTATATGAATTTCAATCCCATTCTTACAATCTTTTGTCAAGTTCCATTACTAACTTTAGGATTGAATACTAAGGGTGCTTGCAATGGCAACTTGATAGTGGGTCGCTACAAGTTGTCAAGTTGGCAAACTCAGCTTTGGCAATCCAAATCTGAGTTTGCTAACTTCTGGTGGGACCCATCAGCAGGAGAGTGCAGCACACGCTGCACTCTCTGCCAGCCCCACGCGGCTAGTGGCATCTGCCACCAGCGGTTTTAACTCTTTTTTTTTTTTTTTTTCTTTTCATAGGGTAGTTTTATTTTTTTATTTCTTTTTTAGTAAACGGCTATAATAAATTTTTTTTTTTAAGTAACGGTCCTTTTGAGGTTTTTTTTGTTTTGTTTTGTTTTTATTTTTTTAATTTTTTTATATAGCGTTGCAATTTATTTCCTATAAATACCTATTAATTCTATTATTTCTATACTCCTCATCCAAATCATACATCTCCCTAATCAAGTTTTAGAACTTTTGATTTTCATCTTTTTTCGTTGTCTTCCATATCCAAATTCTCTATCAAAATGGCTGAAAATAATCCGGGGTCATTCCCTTATTTTTTTGGTTCGGCATACACACAAGGACATTCGATCTCGCAAAGTTCCAGCTCCAATGCTACTATTAATCCCTAGTTTTTTCAAGTTCGTATCCCCAATTCCTTCTACATAATGTTTCCAACTTTGGAGCAATGGGTGGCCATTTTGGGATGTCACCTTCTGGTGCGTTTCACTTTCCACCACCACTACAGACATCTCACGATTTTGGACGTTTGAGCCTTGGAGGATCTTCATCCGATAAGGAGATATCGTCGTCATTTCCATTTGTCGCATCGCAACAGTTCCCATCACACTCTATACAACTCGGTGTAAAGGACACTCCCGACGACACCAACGAACACAGCGGTCGATGTAACAGCAACATGAAGGTGCCATGGTCACATGAAGAAGAGAAGTGTCTTGCGCAAGCCTGGGGCAACATCAGCAGTTTCTCAAAAGTTGGCAATGCACAGAAGGATAAGGAGTTTTGGGAAAAAATGGCTGCGTACTATAATGAACATCTGCCGGAGGGTATGGCCAACAGATCAGGAGGTGCGATTAAATCATATTACTATCAGATTATCTCTGATGTTACCGCTTTCTCGGCATTCTATAATAATTTTTACAGCAATCGAGCAAGTGGTCAAAGTGATGAAGATGTTTTTGAGGCTGCAATGTTCCAGTAGAACGCAATGAACCCGACGAAAACCTTCAAGTACATGCACGTATGGAAGATAATGAAAGAGTTAAAGAAATGGGCTCCTCTACAAATGGATCAGCATGTTAGCACGAAGTCGAGGACATCCGAATCGAAGGGGCATACTTCATCAGGGAGTTCGATTCGATCTCGTCCAATAGGGCAGCAGAGGGCAAAAAGACAGGGCAAAGCCAAACTAAAAGTTTCTGATGATGGTGGATTTGACAAGTGGGAAAAACTCACTAATATGCAAGCAGAAAGGATAAAACAGAAAGAAGAAGAGCTAAAACAGAAAGAAAACGAGCTCAAACAGAAAGATGAAGCAATGTTGTTGAAGGAATATAAAATCTTTATGAAGGATACGAGTGGTGGAATGTCGCCGACACAACTGGAAGTTCATAGGAGACTCGTTGAAGAGATTAGAGCGAAACGAGGCTGGTGATTTAAGTTTCAATTATGCATTGAATTATGTAATTTTATTTTAGTCTGATTTTTTAATTACATAATATTTATTTTAATTATGTGGAATCTATTTTAATATAATGTACTTTACATAATATTTTCCTATTTATCTAATATTTTTTATGTGCTTAATTGAGTAATGTATTTTTATGAAATTAAATTAAATTTATAATTAAAAATATTGATTACATATAGTATCAAAATAATATATATTAAATGTAAAAAATATGTATATAATGGGACCCGGATTGAAGTTATTTTTGTAGGTTTGTTGTTTTAAGAGATAAATTTTTAAAAGTGAGTGAATTTTTACTTTTAATGTAATGCTGATATGGCATGATAAAGCTAATTTTGAGAACTTATGGTTGCAAACACCCTATAATCATGCTTGTTCGTACGGAATGGCGTACGAAATAAAGGGGAAAGGACACACTAGCAACTACTCATTGGGGGGCATTTGACCTCATCAACGGTGACGGGGTGTCAAGTTGTCAACTCTTCTTATTTCAGCACTATCAGGCCAATGAGTAGGGGAGGCAGCTGAGGAAGAGGAGGGTAGAGGAGCTAAGAGTAAATGCACCGCTTAGAAAGATAACAGTCTTCGTAGTCAACATTTCTTCAAATTTCATCAGGTGTGTATTATCATTTATTTCTTAGGTTTATTAATTATACTCCTTAGTGGTGGAATTAGAATATCTTTAAATATAAACATAAATTTTCTTTTGAAAATTAAATATATACAGGTAACAAGAGTGAAAGATGTGTAGTTGGAGGAGTCCGGGAACCACCCCTTGATTCCCCCATTGACTCCTTTCGTGTTTCATTAAAAGATTTATGTTGTTTCATGTTCTAATCACTTTTTTTTCAAAAATCTCTTAATTTCTTATCTTCCCAAAATTTTTATTTTCTTTTAATTCGTGAACAAATCAATTTTTCACAAAACTAAATTTTTATATATTTATTTATTTTTGATAAAACTACTACGAACATAATGAGTCCGATGGTGGTCAAGATTCCGATGAAGGAGATGAGTTTGAGAGAGTGACAGTTTAGAAACATTATTTTATCATCAAGCCAAAGGATGAAGATGCTGGGTTTAGTATTGAAATTTTTCAGAACATTGAAAATGAGAAATATCACATGTACCATAAATTTGACATTAACAAACATCCAGTTTGGAACGATTATCTCACTTCAAAAGTAAATTAAAATAGTCTTTGCAATGAAGGAGAGACTGATACATGCAGTTCAATGCATATTCATTCGTACCCATCAGTACTTAAAGTTTGTGAGAGCAACCAGGCAACTTGGTTTTGTGAAGAAAGAGAATTTTGAAAAATCTCTTTCTTCACAAACGGGAAAAAAATTATGAAGAAGAGATTTTTCACACATGGAAAGAGAGTTTTCAAAATTCTCTTTCTTCACGAACAGAAGAAAAAAAAAAAGGAAATTTTGCTAGGAAAGCGATTTTTGAAAAGTCACTTTATTCAGAAATGGGAAAATTCTTTTTTTTTTTTTTTTTTTTGGTTGTTGAAAACGGAAAAGAAACTGAAAAATCATTTCTTCATAAACAGAAAAAAAAAATTAAAATGAAAGAGATTTCCAAAAATTACTTTCTTCATAAATGAAAAAAAGAAAATGTGAAGAAAGCCATTTTTGAAAAATCTCTTTCTCTATTTTGGGAATAAAACTTGATAGACCATTTTTTTGTGAAATTTTACATTAAAAATGGATTATTAATGTAACACGACCCCCTTTATTTAAATATTAGAGACTTATTTATCAAATTTACAACTTTTATGAGTTTAAAATATAATACGCAAAATAATTAGTAACTTGTTCTTTACATACCCTTTCAAGAATCTTTTATGGATTAACTACACTTTTTTTTTTTTTTTTGGAATAACATTAAATGCACCTTAGAACTTACAAATAGTTTAAGTCGTACAATATTTTTAAAATTGAATTTTTTAATTATACACTAACATACACACAGTGCCATGCATAGTACTGTATGTGTTATGCTAGCTAGAATATGAAAATAAAAATTAAAAAAAAAAAACTCTACAAACTAACCTCATAAATATTTGTGGAATCAATTCATAGTTGCAAAGACCATTCCAAAAAATAACACAAAAAAAAAAAGAGAACCTTCAGTTTCGAAATTAGCATCAAGCAGGACAAATAGCACCAGAGAATAATTAGCAATAATATAAATTTGGTATAAAGTCCCGAAAATCAGTACATAGAAATTAAAACGTCGTGTTCGTGGCCAGAAATTCCAAATATCTCAACGTACTTAGCCAAGAGGTACGTAATTATTAAACAACTTCAATATATATCAAAACAAACCAAATTCAAACCAGCTAGCCAGAATTAATATCATCTGCTTTGATTCAGTTGTTCGGAGGGCGAAGCCGGCGGGCTGTTTTCCGGCGGTTGCGGCGCATCATCGGGAGGCGCCACAAGCTTACCTTGGCTGTACAAAGTGGTGAGCTGCTGAAAATAAGGACAAGTTCTGGATTCCACCGACCTCTTCTTGCTGCTATCTTTTGTCTTCCTGAAATACTTGTTTATGTTCTCCCATTTCTCTTTGCACCTTTTGGCGCTTCTCTTGTATCCGAGCTCCATCATCCCTTGTGAGATTCTCTCCCACAGGGGACCTTTCGGGTTCGTAGTCCCTTCCTTTTCATCATTGCTGCAATTGGTTTGGCTGCACTTGAGGTTTATTAACGCCTGCACTTCGTCCCTTGGCCACCGTCTCCCGGCAGCTTTCTCCGCTCTCTCACTCGTTTTCTGAGCTGAAGATGGAGGAGATGCAAAAGGGCTTGCGCGGGAGGTTTTGTTAGGGCTTTGGGGAATTATGGCTAAGGCAGATGGGGTGGTTTCACTTGAGGTAGGGTTTTGATGAGAAATGTTGGACATGCTTGATGCGGTTTCAGTTGAGCGGTTATTTTTGAGAGGCAAAATTTCGGAAGAGGAAGTGACGGAACTTGAAGTGGTCTTTCGTACCTTGAAGAAATCTTCGATTCTCTCTATTAATTCTTGATCTTCTTGAGAACCTGAGGTGAATTTCTTCAAGAGTTCAATGATTTTGGCTTGTCTATCGCCGGCTATTGCTTGTTCTTGAGCCCGCATCTCGATTTCCTTGTTGACCCGATCCATTTCTTGGCACTTCCAAGCTTCTTCTCTTGCGATGCATTCCTCATCCCTTTTCAGCATGTCTTCAATGAGCTTGTTGTGCAAGTCTTCTTGCTGAGCTACAATCCTCTTCACCACGGCTTCACAAAACCCCTTGAACATTTCGAATTTGTACTTCCTTTTCCTCTTCTTATTATTAGTACTTCTCGATGATTCCTTCTGCATTGATGTTTCTTCTTCCTGCTGATCCTCAGAAGGGTTGGCGGCGGTGGCCGTGGCCGTGGCGGTGCTGACAACATTTTCTGTCCCCTCCACATTATTATTGTCTTGTTTTCCTTTTCCCAGATCTTCTTGATCCTTCTCATTTGAGGCCTGAGGATTATCATCATCCTGATCATAAAGCTCATCAAGATCACTAAAAAATCTGTAGTTTTTGGTGTAGCCCATGTTGTTAAAATGCGTGCTTTCTTCCTCAAATTTCTCCTTGCACTTGTCAGCACTCCTTTGATATCCATGCTGTCCTAGCTTTCTGCATCATCCACCATTAATGTGCATAAAATTCAAGGCCCCAACAAACCAGGAAATTGCTACTGTAAATATATTAAAGAGCACTTAAAAGTTTCAGTAGAAGGATATTCTTTATTATAATCTCTCTCTCTCACAGGAATAAGATAGATAAATTATTTATTATGTTGGACATAAAAATGAAAATATCCTAGGTTACTGAGGAAAGCTATTTAGTCTAGAGACATAAAAATGAAAATTGATAATATTATATATATATATATAAATGCTTACTCTAAAAAGACTATGGAAGTTAGTGCAATTGCATAAAGGGCACAAGCATATGAGTACAAGAAGTAAGATAAAGTGAGTTCACTTTTAGAAGAATGAATCACCAAAAATGATTCACTTTTTTCATCAAACACATCGCAGGCATACGCCCATATCAGCGGTCTGAAATTGAAATTGATGTTACATACGGTACCTCGAAACATGTTCCCAAGAGAATTCCGGAAACCAATTCTCCATACTAGATCTGATTCTCAACAGTGTGAGAACTTCATCATTTGACCATGGATGATCGGTAGGGATTGGGACTGGGATAGATCTCTCCTCCGCATCATTTTTGCCGGTGTCGGCGGGTGTCGGCGGCGGTGACTGGTGGTGCAATTGGGGATGAATCCCACTAGGCTGCTGGTGGTGCTGCTGCTGCTGTTGATGATGGTGATGATGTTGGGGTTGAACTACTTCAAGTATTTGCTGAGATGGGTACAGATCAAAACAACCAAGAAAAGTCGGCGTCGGTGCAATCACCTGCGGCGGAGGCGGAGGCGGAGGCGGTGCTGATAATGATACCGAGGAGGGAATCGAAACCCCATGATGAAGAGAGAAGGAAAGAGGGATTGGAAGTGAAGTTCTTGAAGAAGCTATGAACTGATGGAATTGGTCAGCAGGGACACCATCAAACATGATTGCTTAGCCTTTTGGGAGAAATTTTCCTTAATTTTCTTTTCTCCTTTCTTTAACCCCTTTTTTCTCTTTCCTCTCTAACCTCTCATCAAACCCCTTTCCTTTTCCTTGGCCTTTGGCTTTGGGTTACTGTAAGTAAAGTAAAATGGCAATCTATGTTAAAGCTAAATGGGAATGGCAACAAAAAATGAAAAAACCACACACAGTGAGAGTGCGAGGGCGAGGGCAAGAGCAAATGCAAATGATCTGTCTCTCATATTCATCAAGGATTTTGTCTTTTATTACTGGGGAAGAAGTAAATGAATGGGGTGTCCTTGTCCCCAAAGGGTTAAAAATTGGTGAGTGATGCTACACTCCAAGCAGTACAGAAGCAAGTCAGAGCATGTGATTGGAGGGTGCAGTGCACGTGTCGCTGACACACGTGGGGTGGGCAGTGAAATCTAGAGTGACTAAACTAAGGGATTAAATGGGGTTGGGTTCCACAGGTGTTTAGAATCCTATGCAAATGCAATGCAGGAGGTGGTGGTGGTGGTGGTGGTGGTGCTGATGATGATGGTATAATTAACGGCAATATATAAGCCAGACACGTGAATGCATGCAGGGACTGGGACCAATTAATTTATGGAGTGGGTTGTGTGGGGGTCTGCCGAAGCCGATGAGTTTCCTTTGGGGCGCCGTGGCCGTCGGTACGGCGTCAATTATTGTTGTTGCTTCCACGCCACCGACTTCAACTTGGGTTGCTTCGGCATTTTACATGCTACGCTACACTACACTACACATTGTGATTTGATTCCGCAGAGATCACTACTACAAAAGTATGCAAAGCCACCAGCTCAAACCCCATATAGCCACCACGAGTTGGGCATTTCGGCCGGTGGCTATTAGAGGGGTGGCTTTGTTACGTAAACCCGGTAGCTTTTACGAAAAAATAAAATCAAAGCCACCAGTGCAAGTATACCCGGTGGCTTTGGCCGCACTTAAATAAAATACAAAGCCACCGGTGGATGTATACTTGGTGGCTTTGTGTCGAAAAAGTAGAAAACAAAGCCACCGGGTTGGAAGTATACCCGGTGGCTTTGTGTCGAAAAACCATAAAACAAAGTCATCGGGTTTGAAGTATACCCGGTGGCTTTGTGTGGAAAATTTAGAAAACATACCCACCGGGTATGAAGTATATCTGGTGGCTTTGTGTCGAAAAATTAGAAAATAAAGCCACCGGGTTTGACGTATACCCGGTGGCTTTGTGTCGAAAAATTAGAAAACAAAGCCACCTACTTTTGAACTGCGGTGGCTTTGTAGGGAAAAAATCGGTGGCTATGTAGGCACACTATTTTCGGGAAACAAATTAAAATCACCGATTCAGCGGTAAAAAAACAGCTCGGACCCCATGTTTTGGGTAATTAGATCCACCAATATCAACACAGACAACAAATCAAATAGAATACATCAAAATAACATTAATATTATTCACTATGTAATACAACACATTTGTATGGCAATAAGTAGTTAAATCATATAGTAATATTAACTACAAACATCGTACCCTGAGTAAGCCATGACCATAGTAGTGGGGCTTATATGAAAGTGACTTAACATTAATATTATACACATCATGTTTCCAAAAGAAAGAGAATTGAGTGATACAAATTCTTTAAAACATAAACAAAAGCAATGAAAACAGAGGAATGAAAGATTTAAAGAAAATGTGATGCAGGATTATAACTCAATTTTCTATTACTGGAAGTGAATCCAGCATTTCTTTATGTTTCCTCTAAGGAAGGAGTGTTTTGGGTCATCCTAGCAATCATATGATTGTACCAGTATGTAAGGCAGCATCATAACTATTCCAATCAAAATAAAATGAGTAATAAGAACTTCAGAGACTCATCCTAGTTCATATATTAAGTGACCATAGAATAACTTAGCATTTGAATCATTAGATGGTCATTGTATAGCTAACTTGTAAATGACTAATGATTTCTCTAGACCAATTTTGCACAAGCAGCTTGTACACAATTAAATCAAATATATAGATTACGTGATTTGCACCCGCGATATGAGCTAAAGCAAGAAAATTATACACTTGAAACAAATCTAACT
Source organism: Leptodermis oblonga (assembly GCA_016801395.1). Taxonomy (NCBI): domain Eukaryota; kingdom Viridiplantae; phylum Streptophyta; class Magnoliopsida; order Gentianales; family Rubiaceae; genus Leptodermis; species Leptodermis oblonga. The sequence continues at coordinate 16,356,090 of CM028755.1, read as the reverse complement.
AATAGAAAACCATGAAAGTATCGAATTGATGAAGAATGAATCGCTGTAAAGGGCAAAAGTTCTAATAAGACTACCACTCTACCTGATGTGTTCTATCAGTGATAGGTTTACACAGAACTATGCTATGCTAAATCAAAATAAAGGAGTAAATTTATGAAGTAAGAAAATGTCACAATAAAGGGCAACAATTCTTGCAATAGTACCACTCTACCTGATTTGTTTTTCCAGTGATAGGTTTACACAAAACTATGCTATGAGTCCCATTGGTTCTGATCCTAGTAAATTTGGTGCAAGCTGACTTTCCTTTCAGTAATTTATTACTTTCAGTATTTTGGCAATCACTTCCTACCTGCACGTTTAAGCTTTAACTGTTGAGTAAGATATTTTATGCACCATCATATAATCTAACAATGACCATAACCGTACAAGAGAAAAGACAGCACTGAGAATTTCACCATAAGTAAAATATCCAATTCAATATCCATCTGCAGAAGAACCATCTGAAAACAAATTTTGTGGATTTTTAAGGAAAAAGAACTTGTCTTCTGCAGAAAAAGAACTTGTCTTCCGCAATAAACGTAAAGTTAAGAGATTTTTTCACTTGAAATGCTTAAGTGGATCTCACCCTAAAAGCATAATAAGATATGATGTTCCAACCACCAACAAGCATACAGGCCATTCTAATATATAGATATGGTTACAAATCTCAAGGAAGGTATAGATTTGAGTGCATTTTTCACATTTCAATTTCAACAATTGCCAACCGCAGCTAATAAAATTATAGATATGAAAATTTTACATCAACATAGAGGCACCTGAAGAATATCGTGAATGGCAGAGATCCCTATAAAGAGCTGAAACCTTTTCTCATTTCCTCTCTTAGTCTTCTTCCTCCTATGTTCTATAAAGAGCTGAAACCTTTTCTCGTTTCCTCTCTTAGTCTTCTTCCTCCTATGTTCTGCTTTGGCTTAGGAATTGGATTAGGATGCTACAGTTCTGACAGTTAACTACATGGCATTCTACGGAGAGTGAAGGTGTGATTAACTCCAACATTAACAAAGTTGGCTACGACATTTAATCAAACACTTAATATGCAACCCATGATTAAACATCAAATAGTCTCCATCGGAATAAAATTAAACCAAAATAAAGCACAAACCCGAATCAACGGAAGAACGAGATAGCACAAATCACAATTCATGAAGAAACAATCAATCAACTGTAAACAAAGTAGATTGGATTCTTTTCAAAGATTTTTATTAAGAAAAAGATATATTTCATTCATATCATTATCACAAAGTAAGAATGGTGTACAAGTACAGGGAAAAGAACAAAGCACAAATGCACTTACCCAGAAAAATAGCAGAGTGGGGATTCAACAGAAGCTCTGCAGAATAATAACTTCAAATTAGAACAAAAATAAAAGCCACCATATTATATCACATGTATAAATCATAAGTAATGCCCTAGAATTTCAGCTCGGTAAAAAAAATCAACAATTATAAAGCCACCGTTTGAATGGAAACCACTCAAAACCAACATCAAGTCAATAGTTTCTAGCATGTCAACTTACCGGCTCCGGTGAGAACTTGTCGTGGTCTACCAAATACAGTAAAAGTACCGCTTAAACCTGCAATTAAAATGCTAATAAAATATAGCACAGTAGTAGACAGGGTCGATCCACAGAGACGACAATTTAATTCTAATTCCAATTTAACATGCAAGTAAGACCAAACTATGACTAGTAGTCACCTTTGTGTCTCTTAATAGACCTTAGAGTTGTCACTTAAATATAGTAAAATAATAATTAAACTAATATTAAATAAAAGACTTAAACAATTATCAATTAATGAGAGAAAATTCCGGTATTATGTAAATTCACCTTAATCTCATGCATGCAATCATAAACCTCTTAACTTGTCTAATTACTTATGCCGTTTCACTTATAGTATTACCGCGAGTCCCCGCAAATAATCCCAATTCTTCCATAGATTCTCGATAATCCCCCGCGAGTCCCCGCAAAGGAATTATTCTCTAACTACGTTAACTAACAGACCGCGAGTCCCCGCAAATCTTATTAATTAACAAATAGCAGCATTAAGAACTAGAAGAACCCGAAACTAATAATTCCTACTGACGATGCATTAGAAATTATTACCCAATTAATCCTGTACTACTCGGCCGGTAGTTGTGCCACTCACTGACTCTACCAGATTAAACTAAGTTGATCAGGCTTAATAGAATCTTAGTAATTAGACATATAAACACAGGCAATTTAGAAACATAATTCATTAGATCTTAGATTAATTCCTGGGTTTCATACATGCATGGATTATGGCTTCTTACATAATACCAGAACTAATAAATTAGCTACTCATGATAAAACACGAAAAACACATAATTATAAAAGAAGACATTAAAAGAGAAAAGGGAATACTGTACTGGAATTTAAGAAGTCGCGATCTGACAACCGCCGGTTTGGCCAAACGGTAGACTGCCCGTCGGGAAAATCCAAAGTTGCGATTGAAACAGAGCAAAACAGAACAGAACAGAGAAAAACAGAGGAAAACTATACTAACGCGAAATTGTATCTTGCGCGAGAATTATTTGTAAACTAAGAAACTATTCTATAAAACTTATCTAAAAACTTGTCTCTAAAAGCTTGTCTCTAAAAAGCTGTAAATAAACTTCTCTCTAAAAAAGCTGTCTCTCCAAAAGTGCAGGAATAATCCCATATATATAGGGATACAAATCAGCAATTAACCAATCTCTAATTGAATAAGGAAACCTTCTTCTATTTGGAAAGAGAATTAATTAAGCACGTGAAATCTCTTCACTTTTTGGTAACTCCCAACTTCTCTCTTTAATTCCTTCTTAGATTGGTAATTTGCCCAAAACTTCATTGCTTCCCTTTTAAGCTTCTCCGCATCAACTCTGCGCATGCCCACGTTCATCCTGCCGATTGGATTCAATTCCAATTGGAATCGGCCCCATGCATTTGATTTCGGGCCTAGCAAATAAGGAATCTAGTTGCATTGCATAATTAATTTGAGACTCCAAATGGATTTTGGACTTATTTCCAATTGACTTTGCCTTCTCGAATTTATTATCGGCTGGGCTTTCATGTGGCTTTCTCCATGGTTTAGCCCACAAATCATGTGGGCTTTTTAGGCCTTGACTTGTCTGCTCCAATTCTTTCACTTTTTTGTACATTCTTTTCTTCTTAGGCCCGATCTCTAAAACTGCAAATAAACATTAAAACCTTGGGCAAAAGCCCGTGAGAACTGCCATAACAAGTGCTAAAATAATACACCTAAAAGGTGCAGATCAAATATCCCCACACTTGAATGACGCTTGCCCTCAAGCGTGAAGTGAAGAACTAGAGCATACCCATCAATTCAAAAATTTACTCATACTTCCTTTCGAACTGATCCAGACAGAACAAAACACAAACAAAACATGACACACAAGACTCCTTGGACTGACTCGAAAATAAGACTCAAAACAAGACTCACAAATCTGCATTTTCTCTTTTCTGGAACTTACTCACACAACAAAATCAGCACTTCAATTCATATGCATGTGTTCTATTTACTTCACAAAAACAGTCCTTCCATCAACTAAATCCAAAAACATGCAATAATTCCCAAAACAGCACTCTATGGTCAGTAATGCACACAATCTCACATTTTTCAGAAAAAATCAGGATAAAAGTAAATCCTAATCTAGCCAGAATCGTACATGCTTGATAGTCGACCATCGCCACAGTATAGAAGGAATAGATACACAGCAGTTAAGAAACAACCTTCTAATCAAGGGACGCAATGTAAGGCTTGGGTTCGAACCTTTGGACAGATCCTAAGGGTTCTAGGCCACCTGCAAAAAAAATTCAAACCCAGTGTGTTTCTCAAAAATTAAACTGCAGTTGCTGTACTTTTCTTCATAATTCTTCCCAGCCCCCTTTTGTTTGGGTAAACTGGCGCCTGTTTTATTCAGCATTCTTGCACTTTGCGCGGATTATGGCTCATAAATTCAGCACATTAAATTTCTACCCAGCTCATCATATATCACAATTTCAGCACTTTGCAGAATTTCAAAACATCAACTTTTATTTTCATTCTTTCTATTTCTCTGCTTTCCATAAGCTTTTTAACATTGGGCACACATATACATTGCCAAATAATCCACACATATTGTTTAAACATTGCACCACTTGACTTCATTCATAATTCAACAACTCAACACACTGGGGGGGGTAGAAAGGATTTATCACAAAAAATTGGCCTTGACTTATTTACTGACTAAAAAAAAAATATTTGTATACAAGGCTTCAACTTGGCTTCTAGGGATATAACAAGGTAGGTTAAGAAAGCAAGCCAAAAGTAGTTAATCCTAAGAAGGTTCCCCATCATCCCGCCATATACTATTCATACCATCTTGACAGTCTGACAGGCAAGCAAATGATTCTCCCCGAACAATTCAGCATTTAGGCTTAGTACAATGGCTTAAGAAAAGGGAAAACATGCATATTTCCAGATTTAACTAATTCAGGACTTCGCAGATTAATTTTTCAAAACTACAGCATGCATACTTCATGTCACACTTCATCTATGATGCTTATTTCAGATCCAAATCAGGTTAAAAGCAGCGACACTTGACTCACAAACAGGACAAAAACAAAAAATTTTAGGACAAATGTCCCTACATCCCCACACTTAGACAATTGCTTGTCCCCAAGCAAACACAATGAAACACAGGGGATGCACAATGACACAACAGTTAGGAAAAATATTAATCAGCCCTGCAAACATCCCCACACTTAAAGAAAGCTTGTCCTCAAGCGCAAAGAAAAGAACAAAATGCGGGGCTAAACACAGACGAAGAAGAACAAACATAACACAAAACAAGAACTCAAAACATCAAACAAGACAATCAAAAAAATGAGAAAACAGAAAAACTTACCTGAGACAAACAAGAACTGGGCGGTAGAGTGGAGGTCTGTGGGCGGCGGCTGGGGAAAAGCAAAAGGAAGAAGATGAAGTGCGTGGGGTCAAGTCTGGGGTAAATTAGGAGAATTGGGGAATTGGGTCGGGTAAATGGGTGAGTAATTGGGTTAGTGGCTGAATTGGGTTAATATAAGGTTAGGGCAATGGGTAATTGGGTCGGGGAAATGGGTACTGGAAATTGGTGAATTGGTTAATTGAAATTGGCCACCATTTTGCAATTAGGTCCCTGTAGTTTCTGTAAGTCCAAATTCGGCCCACAAAGTTATACTGCAGGATGGGGTCCGAAAAATTTGTAGTTTTGGTCCCTGAACTTCCTGAAAATTGGAATATGGCTCTAAAAGTTGTACTTTGCCCTTCTGGCTTCAAAATTTTGCTCCTCCAATCCCTGTAAAAATAATTAAATTGTGAAAACACTAATAAAACAAAACAAAACTACTTTTTTTTTTTTTTGAGCAGTAAATTAAAATAAAATAAAATACAAAGAAACTAGGTTGCCTCCTAGTAGCGCTTTTCTTTAACGTCTTGGCCAGACGCAACTTCAGCTCTTGTTAATGATTATGACAGTTCCACAGTGAAATTTGTTCCACTGTTCGGATATGGCCAGAATCTTTGAAATACTGCATGCCTTGCACTCGCACTACCATTTGGGCAATCAGACCCCTCGCCCAGTAGCTTCACTTTATCAACTTTTATGGGGGTGCTAAGCCATGTCTTTGCATTGTTTCTTTTTCGCACCTTGGCTTTGACACACCCTCTTGTAGGATTTTGGTCCTTCTGATAACCTGGAGGTTCCTCCAAGTCAAGTGTTAGGACTTTTCCTTGGCTCCTATTTTGGCTTTTGGAATCAATCAATCCCTGAGGGAGAATCTTCTCCTCCTTGTCCTGCAAAAAATTAGTCTCAAGAGATTCTTGGACAAGAGGGTTATTCAACTCAATACTATTCACATTCATAACTTCTTCTGGATTATTCATGGTATTATCGATACTAAAAGTATGTTTTTGACCACAATGATCCAAATGGATAGAGCCATTATACACATCAATCACTGCCTTAGAAGTTTTCAAAAATGGGCGACCCAACAATACACCAGCAGATTCTTTGGCAGGATCATTATACATCTTAATCACATAAAAGTCAGCAGGATAAACAAAGGAATTCACACGCACCAAAACATTCTCAAGTACACCTTCAGAGTGCACACATGACCTATCTGCTAGTTGTATTATTATTTTTATATCCACTAACTTAACACCAGATAAAGTCTCATAAATTGACAAAGGCATAACATTAATGGCAGCACCAAGGTCACACATAGCATGCTTTATTTTTTTATTTCCAATGATGCAAGGTAAAGAGAACATACCTGGATCCTTGCATTTGGGGAGAGAGCTTTTTCTGAATTACTGACGAGACATTCTCTCCTAACACCACCTTGCTCGCCCCTCTTGGCTTCCCTGCCATGAATTCCTTCAGAAACTTTCCAACTGGGGGAAGCTTAATTGCCTTTAGGAATGAAAGGTTGACCTCCATCTTTTTGAAAACCTCCAAGTAGTCAATCGGGTCCTCTGTTATTTTCCTTGCCTTGGGTCGCCAGCTATTTGGGAATGGCGGCATAGGTTTATACACATCCTTGGTCACTGTAACTGGGGCAGGGCTCTTCTCAGGTTCAGATTCAGATCTGATAATGATTGGCTCCTCAAGTTCGGGTTGCTCTGATTTTTCAGCTTCTGGATCACTCGTCAGTTTGGGCAAATGGCCCCCTGCTGACTGCGATTTTTGCACAGCTGGTTCCAGTACTTCTGCTCTTTTTATTGTACTTACATTCTCCCTGGGCAGAACTTGGACCTGAGCGAGCAGTTTACCGTAGTCACCTTTTATCTCCTTGAGAGAAATGGCTAACTGTGACATCATGTTGGCTAAGCAATCAATAGTGGTCCTTTGTTCTTTCTGTTGTCCAACAAGTTTGCCAATCACATCCTCTATTGATTTACCACCTTTCTGTTGTTGATTAGCATTCTGATTCTGAAAATACATCTGTTGGGGTGGCCTATAAGTTGCCCCTTGATTCTGCAATCTAGATACTGAATTTTCCAATTCTGGTTCAGTGACTATGGTCGGTTTGGGCAAATCGTACCTTGCAGATGGTAATTTTTGCATAGTTGGTTCCCGTTCCTTTATTCTCAGACTTATTGCATTTATATTCTCCACACACGGAACCTGCACTTGAGAGGGTAAATGCCTTGGTTCCCTCTTAATTTTTGCATGGAAGCAGATAACTGAGATAATACTCTGGCAATCCCGTCGATGGATGTTCGCTGCTCCTTCTGCTGAGCAAATAGCTCTACCATGGCTTCTTCCATTGGTCTGCCCCTTCTTGGATTGTTCTGATTCGGATTGAAAAAATTCCTCTGATTCGGGGGCCCGTACATTGGTCTATTACTCCGGTTATTGCTCCCCATATTTGGATTTGAAGCTTGTTGGTTGGGATTCCCCAAAATCTGACCAGGAACTTGCTGATTTGCTTCTGAGGGGAAGGGAACTTGAACTCCTTCTTCTGGATTTTTCCAACCAAACGCCGGATTGTCCTTCCATCCTGGATTGTATGTATTTGAGTATGGATCCTTCCTGGGTGCATTCCGCTGCCAATTCCCATTAGAATTATTGTGCCAATTCCCTGCAGCATTAGATTGAGCAATTGTTTCTTCATGTGCAAGATTGCAGTCTTGCGCAAAGTGCCCCAGATTGGCACAACATGCACACACCACCTCCTCTTTGTTACTGCTGTTCGAGGTTGCAAGTTTCGCCACCAGTGCAGTCAATTTCTCTACATTGGCAATGAACTGATTTAATTTTTCCTCCCCTGAATCATCAATAAACCGGACTTCAGCCTGCCGTTTGGCCAAACGGACGAGTTCCCCGAACTGGCTTCTGGACTCGATGGTGTCTTCAATTATCTTCCTGGCCTTGGCTACTGTATTGTTCTGGAAGGCCCCATTGCTGGATGAATCCATGTGGTTCCGATCATTGGTGCACATCCCATGGTAGAAATATTGTAGTAATTGTGCCTCTGAATACTTGTGATTTGGGCAGCTCTCCACCAATTCATTAAATCTCATCCAGTAGCTACTGAGGGACTCATCTACATCTTGTTGAATGCTACTGATCTCCTTCATAACCAAGTTGGTTTTTGTTGGAGGAAAGTATTTCTTCAGGAATAGATTTTTCATCTGCTGCCAGGTGGTGATAGAATTTGGCGGCAATGATGAAAACCACCTGTTTGCTGGACCTGTAAGGACATATGGGAAGGCCACCAATTTTAGATGGTCAAGGGTGGCACCTGTGGGTAAGAGCCCCACTTTGTAATTCTTCACATATTCAGCGAGAAAGTTGTGTGGATCATCTCTAGCACCCCCATGAAACTTTGGGATGCCATTCAGCCAGCCACTCTTCAATGGAAATTCGTTGGGCAGTGTTGGAGTGACTACTACTGAAGCTCTATCATCTGTATCATGGCTGCAGAGATCTTTTAGCGTGGGCTCTTCTTCTGGGCCCTCTACACATTCTCTATCACCCATTGGATCTGATTCAGAGTCAAGATGTGAAAAATCTGTTTCGGAGCTATCGGCCGTTTGGGCAAACGGTCGACTGATAGATTCTGTTTCCGCGAGTTTTCTTAACTGTGTCTCCTTGGCTAAGCGTTTGCAGGTCTTCTCGATCTCTAGATCACTAAGTAATTCAGCACCTGAAGATCTGGTTATACACAACACAAGGAAACACCAATGCACATTAAACAGGAAAAAAAATAAAAATTGTAACCGTCCCCAGCAACGGCGCCAATTTGATAGGACTTGTCGTGGGTCTACCAAATACAGTAAAAGTACTGCTTAAACCTGCAATTAAAATGCTAATAAAATATAGCACAGTAGTAGACAGGGTCGATCCACAGAGACGGCAATTTAATTCTAATTCCAATTTAACATGCAAGTAAGACCAAACTATGACTAGTAGTCACCTTTGTGTCTCTTAATAGACCTTAGAGTTGTCACTTAAATATAGTAAAATAATAATTAAACTAATATTAAATAAAAGACTTAAACAATTATCAATTAATGAGAGAAAATTCCGGTATTATGTAAATCCACCTTAATCTTATGCATGCAATCATAAACCTCTTAACTTGTCTAATTACTTATGCCGTTTCAGTTATAGTATTACCGCGAGTCCCCGCAAATAATCCCAATTCTTCCATAGATTCTCGATAATCCCCCGCGAGTCCCCGCAAAGGAATTATTCTCTAACTACGTTAACTAACAGACCGCGAGTCCCCGCAAACCTTATTAATTAACAAATAGCAGCATTAAGAACTAGAAGAACCCGAAACTAATAATTCCTACTGACGATGCATTAGAAATTATTACCCAATTAATCCTGTACTACTCGGCCGGTAGTTGTGCCACTCACTGACTCTACTAGATTAAACTAAGTTGATCAGGCTTAATAGAATCTTAGTAATTAGACATATAAACACAGGCAATTTAGAAACATAATTCATTAGACCTTAGATTAATTCCTGGGTTTCATACATGCATGGATTATGGCTTCTTACATAATACCAGAACTAATAAATTAGCTACTCATGATAAAACACGAAAAACACATAATTATAAAAGAAGACATTAAAAGAGAAAAGGGAATACTGTACTAGAATTTAAGAAGTCGCGATCTGACAACCGCCGGTTTGGCCAAACGGTAGACTGCCCGTCGGGAAAATCCAAAGTTGCAATTGAAACAGAGCAAAACAGAACAGAACAGAGAAAAACAGAGGAAAACTATACTAACGCGAAATTGTATCTTGCGCGAGAATTATTTGTAAACTAAGAAACTATTCTATAAAACTTATCTAAAAACTTGTCTCTAAAAGCTTGTCTCTAAAAAGCTGTATATAAACTTCTCTCTAAAAAAGCTGTCTCTCCAAAAGTGCAGGAATAATCCCATATATATAGGGATACAAATCAGCAATTAACCAATCTCCTAATTGAATAAAGAAATCTTCTTCTACTTGGAAAGAGAATTAATTAAGCACATGGAATCTCTTCACTTTTTGGTAACTCCCAACTTCTCTCTTTAATTCCTTCTTGGATTGGTAATTTGCCCAAAACTTCATTGCTTCCCTTTTAAGCTTCTCCGCATCAACTCTGCGCATGCCCACGTTCATCCTGCCGATTGGATTCAATTCCAATTGGATTGGATTAAATTCCAATTGGAATCGGCCCCATGCATTTGATTTCGGGCCCAGCAAATAAGGAATCCAGTTGCATTGCATAATTAATTTGAGACTCCAAATGGATTTTGGACTTGTTTCCAATTGACTTTGCCTTCTCGAATTTATTATCGGCTGGGCTTTCATGTGGCTTTCTCCATGGTTTAGCCCACAAATCATGTGGGCTTTTTAGGCCTTGACTTGTCTGCTCCAATTCTTTCACTTTTTTGTACATTCTTTTCCTCTTAAGCCCGATCTCTAAAACTGCAAATAAACATTAAAACCTTGGGCAAAAGCCCGTGAGAACTGCCATAACAAGTGCTAAAATTATACACCTAAAAGGTGCAGATCATCTGTGTTGTAATTTTTTTAATAGTATTCAGTCCACTACTTATATTAATTGTGTCTATACTCACAATGCAAGAATAACTTTGAATTGAAAAATTTGCAACTGCATCATATTCAAACCTGCCAATATTTAATAGATCTAAAGTGATGTCAGTGAAGAAAGCTTCTCCTTCAAATAGTAATGTTGGATTACATCTTTGATACATGATAACTTGAAATTTAGAAGATTTTCCAACAGAAGAATAAGTCATTGTTAAGATAAAATTTTCATAAGTACAAAGTTGATTCAATCACATACTTAAGTCTTGTTTAGTCTTCTTTTAACTAGTACAACATTCATAAAGGGGTCATGAGTATTAACCACTAGAAGTTAAGAATTTGAGACAAATGTTCATTCTAATGTCAAAATGCCCTTTACATTTCTGTAAAAAAGTGATTCAGAGTCATACAGCAGTTGAGATTTGTGGGGGTCATTCTTAGTTTTGTATTCCTGTGATGTCATCTTCTCAACATAATATATATCTTGTCCTTGTGACAAAAAAGGTATTTGCCCTCAACTAGCTATCCTTGGATCACCAATATCTTAATGATATTAAGTAATACAATTGCAATTGCAAAAGAGATAGGAAAAAAAGCAACTGTCATTCTCTAGGATCCTAAAGAAAGTCCGGAGGTGTTTTATGACATTACCACTAAGGCCTAAGATACTTTAAGCCCCGTTTGGTATCAAGATTGGATTCAAAATTTGGTTTGGATTGTGATTTTAAAATATTAAAATTATATTGAAAATGTAAAAAGATGTATTGAAAATATAAAAAAGTTTATTAAAAATGTAAAAGGACTTATTGAGAATGATGAAAATTATTTTGAAATGTAAAATGAAATTCAAACTTTGGGTTGAGTCATATTGCCAAACAAGGCTTTAATAAACTTTTTTTTGGTAGACAATTGCTTTAAATACTTTAATAATGAGGGATAAGATTATAAAAGGGCAAACTTTAAGTAATTACTTCAATTGCAACAACACAACTAAAAGGGCAAACTCCAACACGCCACTTATAAAAAAAAGTCATTGACACATCACTATTAAACTACTAAAAGTTATATATTTATGTATTACTTTTACAATCATCAAATGGTAGCCCAATAAAGGAGAAAATATATCTTTCTGGAAATATAGGTAAGGAAAGACTAAGCACAACTAAATTTGTAGTAGTTCCATGCCTAAGGATAGAGTCAACATAAAGAATCTCACCAAGTTGGTGATCTCTAACCACTGAAACCTATGTCACAATGACCCATACTCAAGAGTCAATCATTTTTTGAGTGAACTGCTCAAAATGTCATCTTACTTTCTCACCTTGTTCGCTTTGGTAACTAAACTTTTTTATTTTCCAAAAATATCACTATACTTTTTAAAACATGCCAAAAATGTCATATTTGGGGTCTTGACCGTTAGTCTTGACGGAAAACGTTTGGCCTTTGTTATTTGAGGGGTATTTTCGTCATCCACCTAACACAATACTTGTAATGGAAATAGTTGACTTTAAAAAAAAAAACAAAAAGCAAAAATTTTGAAAGAAAGATGATTATTTCTATAATTCTTTTTTTGAAAAAAAAGAAGTCAATTTTTTTCCTCCCTCTTCCGCGGCCACCTTCAACTTCTTCCTTCCATACCGCCACATTCCTCCATGAATTCCGGCAGCAGACCAGCGCCACCGACATCTTCATATTTTCCGGCTGCTATGTCGTTCATTTCCATTTCTTAGTTTCACCATTTTGCATGTCTCAATCTTGCGACGCATAAGCAGCCACCGAAGGCTTATTTTTCGCGCACCGTTTTCCAGCTTTTTCGTCACTGTCACCGCTTTTCTCCTCGGTCCAGCAGCTTCGATAACACCCAGATTTGAACTCCAAATCTGACGCAACCATCTTTTTCGTCGAACCGCAGCGGAAATTTTAGATCGCACAACAATCACATCGCCATCTTTTTCACTCAATACAATCATCAACGACCTCTTCATTTTTCTTTATTTTTTCCTTCTTTTTGTGTTAATTCTTATGATTGCAAGTTCTACTTCTTTGTTGCAACCAATTTCTAAAGTTGGTTTGCCGCTCCGATTCCGTCACCGTTCAACACCCATCGACGACTATTGCTTTTTTTCTCTCTCTTTTCCTTTCCATTGATTTTTTCTGTTTTTTCCTTTCCATTAAAGTGTATAGAAGTGGACATGAATGCTTTTGATGTTGCTGAAGCCGACATGAATGTTTTTCATGTTGCTTCTGCTCGTTGACATTTGGGTTCTTTCTTAAATTTAATTTTTATTGTAGTATTGTATTAATTTGTTTTTGTTTCATTGTTTGTTCTTAAACTATATGTTGATTGTATTTTGTGATTGATTGTTCAATCTATCTTGTTATTTCGGTGGAGGGAGGAGGAAAGAAGAGGGATGTGGAGTTTTCGGAGGGTGGAGGAAGGAGGAAGGAGGAAGGAAGAGGGAGGTGGAGTTTTCGGAGAAGAAGATGAATAGGGATAAAAGGGTGTCCAAACACATGGACAAAAGTATCATATGAAATTTGGATGAATGACGAAAATACCCCTAAAAATATCAAGGCAAAACGTCTTCCGTCAAGACTAACGGCCAAAACCTCAAATATGACATTTTTGGCACGTTTTAGAAAATATGGTGACATTTCAGGAAAATAAAAAAAGTTTAGTTACCAAAGCGGGCAGAGTGTGAAAGTAAAGTGACATTTTAGGCAGTTCATTCTAATTTTTTTTATATCATCAACTTATCAACAACTAAATCAATAATTTATTTATATCCCCAAGATAAAGAAATTTACAATCCACAACCAATGTCAAGAAAACAACATTAGTAAAATTCACAACTTAAAATAAATTACATAACAATTAGAACATCATTACCTTCAATCAATATTTGAAGAAACTTCTGATTCACCAATATATTTAGTTATATCAACTCCCAATATATTTTCTTCCTCTTCATAAGTGATAAGTCTAACATCTTCATTCACATTATTCGATACAACTAAAACTACCACAAAAATATATCTATATTAAACAATTTTAACTAAATTTACTATCAATTAAATATTATTTTATATGGAAATGTGGGAACCTTACCAATATTATCACTCAACAAATTCTGACAACGTACGGTTGCCTCCACATTTACAGAAAGAAGGGAAGTGCAATAATTACCTATTATTCTCTCAACGTGGCTAAAAGCAAATTCACATGTTATTGTAGTAATTGAAATACTTAATACATCTCTCGTCATGAGTGAAAGGTTAGGATATCTAACCATATTGTCTTTCCAATTACCAAATATATCTAATATTGGATGTCACTTGTGGTTTACTAAGTGTTACTTAAATATAACTCCAACTCAGATTTACTTTCCGTATTCCAATATTTAAAACTTATATGAATAAAAAAATCCTTGATATTTAATTAAAACAATAACATAACAATGTATGATCTCATAAAAGAATACAAATTACAATGAAAATTCTTACTTACATCAATTATATAAGTCTTTGAAGGTTGACTGGAGCTGGCACTATCGATTATAGAGTAATTATCAAAGAATTTAGTCAATACGATTTTCACATCTTCAACCCTTTGTTCCTTTGTTACAGGGTCCAATGCATTGAAGCAATAATAAACACATTGGAGCTTATACCGAGGGATCAAAACTATAGCTAACGATAGAACCCAACTATAACACTCTCAATACTTCATAAATTTCATTATCATCTCGGATGTCATGTTACTAATCACATAATTTTCACCATTTGCTTCTTTCTCCACATGTAACTGAATATTCCAAACATTTGAAAATATGAATTTGAAGTGCAAAAATTTCTCTTTGAAAACAAAATTGTCATGTCATCGAAAGGATTCAAAAAATCACAATATTTTTCACTTGACTCTATTCATAATTTGAAGGACAAAATTCATTTTCATCACCCAACATTTCTAATCGAAAGAATGCATCATTATATAGAAGTACCATTTCAAGCATAACATAACTAGAATTCCAGTTCATTGAGCATTTTTTGTCAACTTTTTACTAGTCACCATAGAAGGTTATTTCGCATAAATAGCGAAACTCTTCAACCTAACTTCAGAACTATTCAAATAGTTCACATTTTCTCTAACCTTATAAATAGCTTTTGATAGACTGCCAAACCGGATTTCCCAATCAAATTTAATATGTGTGTCCTGCAACGCACGTGAAGGAAATCATTGCCACATATGGAAGACCTTTCAAAAGAAAAGTGAGATCCCAAGAAACTTATAGCTTTTACTGGAGATTCGTATAGTTGCCTCTTTTTCTTCTTTTGCTTCGTTTCTTCCAAGTTTTCTGCAAAAAGCATGCTTAGGGTAAATTAACTAATAATTAGTGCAAATACAATTCAAATCATATAAAAAGATCAAGCACATCTCAAATAAAGGGCCATGAAAGTCTCACCCATTTTGCCTCATGAATGAGAACAAAGATAAAGTTATTGCTTGTGTTTAAGGGCCTGTTCTTCTCCTCCTTTTGAAACCAAGTTTTGCCCAAGTTTAGCTTCAAACCAACAAAACTTGCAAAACGTGTGTTCTTTTCCATACATTTTAAAACTAAGTTTCTATTTTTTTTTTCTTTCTCCTTCCTTTTTCTTTTTCTTCTTCTTCTTCCTTCCTCTCCTTCTTCTTTCTCACCCACTGGCCGCCCACCACCGCCGCTGCCAACCAACAAAACATCTTCTTCTTCTTCTTCCTCTTCCTTCTTCTCCTTCTTCTTCCTTCCTTCCTTCTTCTCCTCCTTCTTCTCCTCCTCCTTCTTCTTCTTCATCTTCATCACTCTCATCTTTTCTTCCATCCTTCTTCTCCTTCTTCTTCCTTCTTCTTCTCCTTCTTTGTTTTCTTCCTTCCTTCCCCTCTTCTTCTTCATCTCTCCTCTTCTCCTTCTTCTCTCCCACCGCCACCCACCGCCTCATCTTCTTCCTTCCTTTCTTTTTCCCCTTCCTTCTTCTTCTCTTCTTCTTCTTCTTCTTTCTCCTCTTCTTCTCCGGCGCCGGAGGTGATGGATTGGAAGTGGCGGCGTGGAGAAATGGTGAAAGGGGGAAGGATTTTGCCCCCAAAAAAAAATTTTTTCCAAAACTTTTTTTTTAAAAATGATTTTCAAACTCATGTTTCTTGAAAAAAGTTTAAAACAAAAAAAGTTTCAAAATTTTTTTTCAAACCAAGTTTCAAAATACTCAAAAGAACATGCCCTAAGTATTTGCAACTGACCAAGGCTTTCATCAAAAGTTTCAGAAAGTATCTCCTCTCGTGAGTTCAAGAATCAATTCAACATTAAGCTCTTACAACAAATTTTTTTATTAAAACACATTCGCTCAAGGTTTCATTTCATGATCAAGTGGATTAGTCAATGCATCTTCCTCAAAGATCCCTTAACTCTTTTAAGACTAAAATCAAAGAGCCAGTTATGTATGTGTGAAGTGTAATTGTGTCGAGCAAGACATTCCACACAAGGATATCGAGACAGGTGATCTTATCCAAAGTCTAAGTTTCATTCTTCCATTTCCAACGACTTGCACAAAATAACAAAAGAGGTATCTCAACAAGTCAAAAACACGTAAACTGAGCCAAAAAATGAGAATTTTCAAATTGTAACTCTCTTTCCCCCCGCAAATGTTATCAATGGGTATTAACCAAAAAATAAATAAATAAAAATTCGATGACCAAACCCAAGATAAAAGGAAGTATAATGATTTTTTATCCTCTTTTATTATGAGGATTATTATTATTATTAGGCTTAAATCCTTTAAACCTCTATATGTTTGTTATTTAGTTTGACAAATGTCCCCGGTGTTTCTTAAATATATCTTTTGCCCCCAATGACCATTCGTTAACCCTTTTAAAATCATATAAAGACATTTATATTTTATTTTGCCTTTTTTTTTGGTTGACTTTATTTTACCTTTAATTGTCACATGTATTTAAACACTTTACATTTTTCAATATTAAAGTTTATATTTCCTTTTAGAAATATAATACTTCAACTAAAATAAAAGAAAAGAAACTGTAATATTCTTTTTTATTTATTTATTAAACATATTTCTTTTTTATTTATTTTACAATAAATGTATAGTTTGGTATATTAGTTAATTATTGGGTTAGTTAAGCAAAACCCCCTGTGGTTTGCGAAAGTACAGGATGACCCCCCTATGCTTTAAAAGCTACGCAAAACCTCCATGTGGTTCCAAAACCCTGTAAAGTAGATGAAAATCTTAATTTGTGACAAAATTGCCCTTATTAAATCTGAATGAATAAGTACAAACCCTTTGACTGAATAAGGGCAAATTGGTCACAAATTAAGATTTTTGTCTACTTTGCAGGGTTTTGAAATCACATAGTGGTTTTGCGTAGCTTTTTAAAGCATGTGGATCATCCTGTACTTTCGCAAACCACAAGGAAGTTTTGAGTAATTAACCCTTAATTATTATATTTGCAAAAATGTAATTAAAATAAAGAATATTTTTTTAATTTTAAAAGATAATAAATTTTAAAATACTAATTAATTTATTAAATGATAAAAATGTATTATATTAATTTAGTTGGAATTGGTAATGCCTTTTTATTATTGTTTCTTTCAAAAACTTTAAAAGATTTTTTACTTAGCATTTACTTTGTTGGTCGATACAACTTTTTTATTTTATTTTTTGTTTGAAAGTATATAAAACTATAAAATGAAACATGATTTTTAAACTTTACGTGAATTTTAAAGTGGTTGAGGGCATAAGAATCTTTTATTCAAATGAGAAAATAAAAATTTGTGTTAAATACCACTAACCCTCGTATGATTTCTGAAATGTACCAATTACACCCCCTCTACTTTAAAAAACTATCAATAACCCCCATATAATTTTTCTAAACTGGTAAAATAGATGGAAGTTGCCCACGCTAACGATGTGTGTGTAGCACAGACGTTAAAAACCCATGTAATTTAATTCGACATTAATTTTGCACATTTTCACTAAAAATACCCCTCTAATAAGTCTGGCCCTAATCTACAGTAATTTTGCCATCATGATTTTCATCTACTCTCTCGGTTTTGACAAAACATATTTAAATTTATATTTTAAGACACATTACACGTCCCTCGCCATATTCTAAATATTAAAATTTTCATACTTTATAGAATATTTTTTCACATTTAAAAGAGCAAATTCATATTTCTATTTTTTCATCTCTGTAAAATTTACAAAATATTTTAATTCATTGCAATTATAATTTTAAAATTTTTTTTTTAGTAATTAACTTAAATACTCGATTATTATAAAATCTCATTATTATAAAATAAGAACAAAAAAAAAATGGTTCAATAAATAAAAACATAAAAACTATTATTAAAGAAAATAAAATAAAATTGTATCCTTGTATTTTTTAAGAAAAGAAATATAAACTCTATTGTTCAAAAATATAAAATATTCAAATATATGTCCACAGTAAAGATAAAATAAAAGTAAAGGGGTATGAGTGTATTTATATTCTTTTTAAATAGTTGATTAGTAGTCAAATGAACCAAAATGCCTAAAAAAAAGAAGGAAAAAGAACCTGGTGTGCCTAAAATTGAACCTCCATTGGGCCTAGCCCAATGGACTGAAACAAAGATACAGTGAAAGATAAAAGGACGCGTGGAAGGCCCAGGACCCCGCTTAGGTCGGATAGATCATCCACACCAAGCCAAGTAGTATTTCAGTTACAAGCATAGGTCGGTAAAAACCGTAAAACCGAGCCGGACAGTATGTCTCGTAAAGGGTTAGGTCGGACCTTAGACTTTAGAATGCCTGGATTAGTTCCTCACGTTTATATCATGATAATCGGCCTAACCGAGCTAAGATAAGTTAGATCGGACTACACTTTTTCACTGACACAGTAGGTGAAAATTGTCATAGATTAGGTGTATCTTCTCTATTACACGCAGAGATTTCCAGATCTTCTAAGAGAGGAAGAAACCCATGAAATCCGGTCAAAACAGTAGCGTCCATGCCACGCTAAACAGAGGGAGCAGGTGAACAGGTCAATCATGAAGATTCAACGGACACATTTCAATTTGGAGGTATATATACTCAGTCTTGAGACTTAGTAAGGTACGCAATTTTTACCATTTCAAGCAATTGTCTTTACTGTTTATCTTCTCCAACTATTCTAACTTGACCGTCAGAGCCTATACAGGGGGGAAAGCCCCGCTCCTTTTCCTGATTATCTACCATTTGTCACCGGAACAGTGCGATCCACTTCTCTTCATCAACATTGCTGATCCGAGCTACCCAGATCGGTTCTTTGCTTGCTCATTCTCCCTTACAGTGAAGTTTTATCCAGATTGGGCCTTGCCATTCGAGAAGCTTTGCTGGGCCGTGAGAAGCACTTCCTGAAGGCTATTTTTTGCGTCACATCAGAACCCAAAGATGTATTTAGAAAACATAAAGGAGGGGCAAATGTCAAATAAAGTAACAAATACAGGGGTTAAAAAAAAAATCCTTATTGTTAATATTACCTTATGGTGAAAATCGAATTTTTAAAATATTGTACGGTTTCAAAAAAAAACTTGTATTTAAACTCACCTTGAATTTAAATGTCTTTTCCAAAAGAGGAAATAAAAAAGAATTCATCACATTTAAAAGAAAAAATTTTATGAAAATTATTTTCTAAACAAAATAAAAATCCAAAAACTCCCCAGATCAATGGGTCTAAGTATACTATTTTCACGAAATTATTCAATCACTGAATAATGACCTAAAATAATACTTAATAACTGAATGATTTCAAATAAAAATACTATAGTATTTCCCCATGCAAATTTTAAAAGTTATCGAGTGAAAATTCACATTTTATTTGTGGACTGCATTTACTAGGTGTCAAAATATGTTCGCTGTGCCTCTTAAAAAATTGCAATTTTTCCAATTTATCAACATTTCTACAAAATGAAAATAAAATACAAATAAAATCTAGGTATTTTCCTGGCTCCCAATTTTCCCACCAGAAGAAGATCAACATCAATTTCGACAGATAAGAACGAAGAGTGGTCTGAATCAGAATCAGAATCAGAATCATCACCCATCGGTTCAAGATGGATGGACGGGCTGCAGTATGGCCATGGACATGGAACACCTTTACTCTGGCTGTCATGGTGTTGATATTGATATCCCAATTCCTTAGGTGGTGCTTCTCTCGCTTCCGCCACTTCTCCTCCCTCCGCCCAAGTCTTAACTTCACCGTTCCGCTGTCTTCCGCCCTACCTCAACCTAGGTAATCTTCAAATTTATTGCTTCCCTGCGAACATATATTTTTTTTTAATTTTGAGTAATTTGGCAGTATTGTTCTAGTTGAAAGGTTGATTTCCCACTGTATCATATGGTCTAGGCAGTTGGGATTTCTGTTCTCCTTGTTTTTTTTGTTGTTGTTTGTTCTTTCCTTCCTGTTGAATTTAAGTTTATTTTGACGGTTTCCTTCCAAGGAACATAGTGTATAATGAGGATTGTATTGTATTTCATCAAATTCACTAGGGACTCTGGGAATTCTTTGGGGAACTCTGCATCTGTATATGATTCTGATTTGAAGAATCTGCTTGATGATTTGAACGATAAGATTCACCGGGCTGAAGATTGGGAGAGTGTCATTGAGAAGAAGAGCAATCTATTTTCTTACAGTGCGAAACGTACTAAGCCAGAGGTTTTAACCCTTGCTCTTAATGCTTGAGACATTATTGGAGTACTCCTGATCTGTTACTTTTGTATCTGTGGCTTTCAGAAAGTTTGGGAGCACAATTATTGATAGAAAATCACTATTTTTTCACCATTTGATTTGTCAACAAAATTTTCTATTTATAATTTTAAACCATATATCTTACATTTAAAGGAAATTACTGCTTTTATGAGAGTTAGAAAATTGAAAACTGGAAGGCTTTATTTCATGCTGAAGCTCGACGGAGCTTTACCAAATCTAGTAGGTTTAGATTACTGTTCCATTTCAGAGGACTCTTACTGAAAATGTTCAATCCATACTTCTTAGTTTATTTGTGAACTATGATATAACTTCCTATGTATTAGCTATTGGTAAACCGTAATATAAGTGACACTGTGAACCTCTATATTGTGTTCCATGTAGCCATTTCCCTGTGAGTACAACTTTTATTGATGGACCCTGGCTTTTTCTCTTTCTTTGTTGGCAAGTGGATGCTAAGCTTAACGTAGGGTAACTTCATTATCTCTTTGCCTATCTACTCCTTTCAACACAAACCTGCCTTGTGCTTTATGTAGCGTTATAATTCATTTCATTTTTCAAATTAGTGGCTCTGTAATGTAAGCATTACCTTCATGTAGCATCAATGAACTTGTGTCTTTGATCAAGGTTCTTTGCCATATTATTTATCTTCTTCACCATCTAGTAGTGCTTGGCTTCATGTGACTGATCAATAACCTTATATTTCATGTTATCTCCTCCAGTTTGATCTATTTATTGCATCCAAGTTGGAATTCTACTATACCTTTGTTCAGATATGTTTTTTTTGTTGCAGGATGGGCCCGTGAAATATATGAGTGTTACAGTGTTTGAGAATTGCTCTACTGAGTTACTGAGAAGTTTTTACATGGATAATATCTATAGGAAAACTTGGGACAAAACTATAATTGAGCATGAGCAGCTGCACGTGGATCTTAGTAATGGGACTGAAATTGGTCGCACAATTAAAAAGTTCCCTTTCTTGTCACCAAGAGAGTATGTATTAGCTTGGAGAGTTTGGGAAGACAAGCACGGGGCATTCTATTGTTTGAGCAAGGTATTTGTGTCATTGCAGCATATGTGATTCATCTCCCTTTCTTGCCCCTCTCTCCGCTTTCTTGACCCCTTTATCCACTTAAGGCCTTCATTATTTAGCAATTTTCTGCCATCATATCAGGTTAAAAGAAAATTATATCAATAAAAAAATGGTACTGTCGTCTTTTCCAAATGAAGTAGAAACATTGCAGCAGTTGCGCCTTTCCTTTGATTTTTTTGCACCAATAAAGCTGCAATTGAAAGCAAGATAATTTGGATTTGCGTCAAGTTGTTTGTAATTTTGGATCCAACTGAATGGTTCATCAGGAATGTCAATAGTGTAACTTGAATGGAAGATAACATTTTTAAGAAAAGCACATTTAGGGTCTACCCAAAAGAAAACTGAAGTGTTCTGAGGTTTTTTGGGCATCCAGTAAAGGATGAGAAATGCGTTTTACTGAGTTCTGGATGATTAATTGGCTTTGAGCACCCACCATAAACAGTAATTTGGGGTAGTGATGCTTACAGAGATTTCTTGCGTTACTTTATACAACAATTATGTAATTTGAAAAAATATTTTCTGTTGCATGTTTTCTCATATTTCTGTGGTAGGGGCCTCAATTTTGTGTCTCACTGATGTTGCATATTGCAATTATCAGGGATGTGAACATCCTCTTGCTCCAAGACAGAAGAAATATGTAAGGGTTATGTACCATAGATCTGGTTGGCGAATCAGAAAAGGCATGTTATTCCACTGTTTTTTTCTATTTCCTTTCTGTGCATCACATAGATGGTTGAGTATCTTTTAACAAGCATATTTAATTATAAGGCATATAATTTCACTGATTTTTTTTCTGTTCCATTGAAATATTTTCTGCTCCAAGAACAATAACCAAGAGCAGAAATGATGCTGAAGATAGGTTTAGAGCTTCAAAAAAAGCATTTATTTGTCCGTAGAAGCAGACTTGCACGAAAGACATTATGCACCCAGCTATAATTCACTAATTCTTTTGGCGATGCATGTTTTTGCATCTTATGGTTTAGAATTACCAAAGTGTGTGTAGTACTTGGGAATTTGTTGCAACTGTGGCAGTGAAGGAGAAATGTGAAGATTTCTATATTTTTGAGTATGTTTATGAAGTCCAGACTTACTAGGATTCTGTAATCTACCCAGGGTAGGTTTAGTTGCCTTAAATTGAGCACTGCGCAGCCAACCAGTCATGTCTGCCATACTCATTCATTCTGCATTTCCCTGTCATGTTGTTTGACTCTGCACAATAGTGTGTGGAGTTAATAAACTTAATGTAAGATCACTTATGATATACTATATAGATATTCCTTAATGATTTATATCATCTTCTTGAGAAGAAAGTTGATGGTAGTGTATGATTTCCTGGTGAATTTTCCTCTTCAATAGCGGGTAGAAATGCATGTGAGATCAGAATGGTGCATCAAGAGGATGCTGGTATGAATGTGGAGATGGCAAAGCTGGCATTTTCAAAGGGCATATGGAGTTACATATGTAAGATGAATGATGCACTCTGCTTGTATTCTATCCAATTTACACCAGTCTCGAATGCGGCAATGCTAGTTCAGAAGGTTAGGAATCGTTTCTCCTTTCTAAAGTTGTTTTCTCAAGGTTTTGGTTTGGCATCTAGTAGAGCACCGATACTTGTGTTGATGGATAATGCCAAATTTCCTAATATCTTAGGCTCTTTTATGAACAAATAGAATTATGTTCTGCAAGTGCTAGGTTGCTGCTTGGTTCCAGATGACTAGATTTGACTTGAAACCTCATGCTCAGTTATAGCAATATGTTCTCATGCATTACATGATTATAAGTTTTTACTGATTGATTTTTATTACCGTAGTTTCCCCCTGGCCTGGAAACATCTGATGATACGCCATGCACAGCCGATCCAGAATTTGCAGCAAATATCAATTGTGGTCAGCTAGCTTCTGACGGCCATATCAGCAAGTCTTCCAAAAGACCTTCAAAAAAATTCTTTAAAAATGGTTTGATCCTAGTAGGTAGTGCGATCTGCCTATCACGGGGCCATTCCAGCTTGGGTGCAAAAGTTGCGATGGTATATATTTTGACCAGGTTCACTAAACATGGTGCTTTTCCGAAGATTGGTAAAACTGGCAAGCCCTAGCAGTACATAACACAGATTCTTTAACGTCCAAAGGACTCGAATGTTGAAATTCAGGCTGTACAGACATATTCTTATAACTTATAAGATCTTGAACGGAGGCAAGGTTAGATTAGGATCTGCAGGCATTTTGACAGGGAAAGTGGATTGAGGGAGTGAGTTAGTGTTAATTGTGAAGAGTATTTCTGAAGAAATACCAATACCTTTATCATGTGTCCTCTTCAAGGTTTAGAAACATCGATTTACTCCTTTAATGGTTATATTCTTTTGAATACAATGCAATTGTCTCTGAAATTTGAGTTTGATTATGTTACTTGCATCATCTTTATTAGGTATCTACACTCTGAAACTTGAAAGCAGCTGCGGTTGGGTGATATGATTTAACCGGAAAATTAGTGGTGCGGTAAGCATGGGAGGTCAGTTTAATAAAATCACAGAAAAAGTTGAATACGTGAATTAGTAATCTGATAACCTTAATTTCAGCCGTTCTATTGATTCCTTGGGCACCATTTGAAGGACTGGGGATGTTTCTCAACTGTGTATATATGTGTTTTTGGGTGAATCTCACAACTGCGGTTCGAAAAGTATCTATGGTTAAAAAAATCTATTAAATTACATATCTATTTAGTTAGAAGAGGCGTGTTTTTTAATATTAAAGCCATGGCGCTTCAAATGTAATATAGGGAGTAACCAATAACAAAAATGCAAATATGCAGTAAAAGGTTGGATGATGAATATAACTTTTTTCAGTAAAACCCTTAGATATTAACACTGAATTTTGAATTCGGTGCGGTTCCTTGAATTTTCTCAAATTCGAATCAGTTTTGAATTGGCGTAAAAAATTCCCAACCCGAAGAACCCACAAACTGAATCGAGGTCCATCCCAACTGTTGTATTCAACCTTCAATCTATATATAATAAGGCTTAATTACATTTTTTTTTTTTTGGGGGTTGCAAATAGGCTTAATTACGTTAAATCCCTTTGTGTTGTATATCATTTATTTTTTGGCTGTACTATTTGAATAGGCACTTTGACCCTTTTAACCACTAGTTAAATAGAGAAAAATTTGAAAAGGACAAAATAAACAGGATAGTGGGTGTTCATATCATGAAGTGCAAGCCATACAAGCTTGCATTTTGTTTGTATTCAAATAAAAGCTGGTTTGGGGGTTTGTGAGTAGAGAATGGAAATGTGTATATGAATGAAATGTAGGTGTTTGGTTTTGGGGATACCCTGAACCTTTCCCTAAACTTCACCTTTTTTCAAGGGGCATACTATTTACAGGGACTAAATTACTATACACAAGAACATTTTTCTATAAATTTACTATAATGCCCTTAATTATTAATAAATAAATAAAAAAAGGGTTCCTTAGCTTTCTGGGTCGTCTGAAATCCCGCCTCGGGCAAGCGGGATTTTTAAGAAATACCGCCGGTGGAAGGTGGGATTTTTAAAAAATCCCGCCACAGGACGCTAACAGTTATAAAAACTATCGCCCACAGAAGGCGGAATTTTGTCAAAATCTCACTCGTGCATGGTGGCATTTGGACAAAATCTCGCCCATGCACGGGTGATTTCATGTGAAATCTCGCCCACCGCCGGACCGGGGGGGGGGGGGGGGGGGTGTGGATTTCATGTGAAATTCCGCCACAGGAAGGTGGGATTTTCAAGAAAATCCAGCCGCTCTGAGGTGGGATTTTCGGAAAATCCCACCTGCCTCATCAATTTTTTTTTTATAGAACTTAGGAGCATTATAGACTATTCATAGGAAAATGTTCTTGTGAATAGTAATTTAGTTCCTACAAATAGCAATTCTCAATCATCCATTCTTCTCTATTTTGGGAAATGAGAATCATTCCTTTACATAACTATTTCATGTGTATATTATTCATTAAAAAAAAAATAGTATTCCCTCTTATCAACAATAAAAGTCGTTTTAGAGAGAGTAACAATCTTCAAAATAAATGATGTTTTAGCAATAAACATAATTTTTTTTTTCCAACTTATCCTTGTCTTAACTTATCTCGCTAAGAGTTAGTGATTATCTTGAATACCTGGTAGTGATCTAATTGAGTATTAATTGGAGTGGTTGATGTATACTGAGTACTAATTGGATTAAAAATCCAATACTTCTAGTAGTAATAAATTATACTAGTGAAGTGTTTTCTTGTCATTTAAACGAATTTCTTAATTTGTCTGAATAATTATAAAACGAATTTTATTTTGAATCGAGGGGTAATAATTATAATTAGGGCAAAAAACCTTGTAGGCCATTAAACTATTGCAATAATAAATATTTGGCCATCAAACTATTTTTTTTGTAAACGTTTGCCCACTAAATTATTTAATTGGGTTATTTGTTTCCTTTCATTACTCCACCCACTAATAAGAAACGGAAAGGGGCAAAACCGTCTGATTTTTGGATGGGGTGAGAGACTATTTTTAGTAATTGACGGCGCTCAGACCATCTTAAATTTCCATTGTTGAAGACCCATATGCTTGCCAATAGCTGCACTCACTCAATTTGGCGGGCTTTCTCTTGACGGCTCCAGCTAATTAAAAACATTCTAATCAAAGTGGCCTCATGAGGCGTCGGTCACCTCGCAGTTCAACTTGCGAAATTGAATCCCAACACACACGTGACCTCCACGAGCAGTGCCCGGAACATCGAATAGAATTGGAGCTTGGGCGCTGATGAAGTTATCAATTACAAGACTCTGGAAGTGGCATCCCCGAAAGCTCTTCCGAGAAGAAATACGACCTAGTGATTGACTTTGCTTCGCTAAATTCATGGGCTACTATCGAGCCTGTTCTTAGTACCAGGGGAAAAGTTTCGTGGCTCCTTCCAGTGACTTTTATGGACTATACTCGTCCGGAAAATCACTGTCTCGAAGAATAAATGCGGATTATTGCTTAAGGGTTAAGAAAGAGGCCAAGGCAATTGGAACTCAATTTTAACTTGGTTAAGAAAAGCAAATTGAAGGTGAAGATCGACTCGAAAATTCCTTTAAGGCGGAAGATGCTTGGGATAAGTTTATTGTTCTGAATTCTGATTGTTGGATGGGTGAGAGACAATTTTGCCACTCAGTTTGGCAATTTCCATTGCTTATTAATGGGCGGAGTAATGGAAGGACAACAAATGATGCAATTAAATAATTTAGTGGCCAAACGTTTACAAAAAATAGTTTGATGGCCAAATGTTTACTATTGCTAGAGTTTAATGGCCTACAAGGTTTTTTTTTTGCCCTTATAGTTATAATACATGGAAACACAAATAGTTTATAACATATTAAAAGTTTAGAGTAAAAAGTTAAAATAAATTTTATTCCTAATTTTTGTTGTGAATCATTCACCATCGATAATAATTATAGTTGTTATGAAGATATTGTGAATGTCCTTCCATATTACCTAACTCTCACTACTTATTATCCTATCATCCTATAGTCTTTCATCTACCTCATTATCCCCTTTATTTCTTATGTAATTAGTATGACTTTTTGAGTCTTGTAGTCTATAACTTTAAGCCTATAAATATGAGGCTAAGGTGAAGAAATAAGATGATAAAATGAAGAGAATTGTTTACCACTATTTTCTCTCTACTCTCTTGTCTTATTATTTTGTTTCTTATATACTACATGCTTCTTAATTATATTACAGTAATAATTTTATAACACGTTATCAGCACAAAACTCTAACCAATTGAGAATGATTAATTAACGAGGAGAATTGGAACCGAAAGCTTAGGACTTATGTGAGAATCATCCTAATGCATTTCCGGTTAAGCTTTATTCCTGGGGGCAATTTTGTGGGCTTGTGAACTCAGGTATACAAACAACATGAACATCATGTTTCCTGATGAAAAGCTTAGGACTTGCTTAGTTCCTTTGCAAATTTAGAGGTATGAATTTATTTGAATATAATATAATATATATATATATATACACACACGCGTTTATATGATTCACACAATCACCATCTATAAAAGATTATACATTTGTGTGATATTAATAATTTATCATTTTTGGTGAATTAATTTATTGTAAGGAATTTTGATAGCTTGCTCATACACTACTGTAGTATTTGCTCATACACTACTGCAGTATTTGCACTCATTATATCTACTGTTTTGATCTTTTCTGCTTGATTCATTATCTGATGACTTATTTTGCAATTCACATTTTGATATTTTACATTTGTGGGTATTTTTCACATAATTGAAAAATACAGTTGGTATGGTGATGTAATACTTTGGTATTAAAAATTTGGTATTTGATTGCAAAATATCAATTTGTCCTGTTGACAAATTTGAAAGAGAGATATATGATCATTTGCTACAAAATATTAATTTGTCCCGTTGACAATTTCAAAATAGAGATAGATTGCTAAAAAATAATTATTTCAAATTATTACACATTTGATTTACTTTCTTTTTGTCACGAATAAAATAATGAGTTTTGTTGAAAACTCACGAGTCTCGTTCAATAAAGTTGCTACATTTCCTGAAATAAATGTGACGGTTATGCACCAATATTTTGTGTGAAAATTCCATTTCCCAAAGTAATTGAAAAAATCATGAATTCATATACTACATAAAGGTTTCATTTCCTAAAGTAAATGTTATAGTTATGCATTCATATAATGCACAAGCTTACAGTAATGGATGCGGGATTTATGATAATTACTGCAATTATGATTATACAAGTATGTTATATTCACCACTAGAAGTGGAAGAATAATAATAAAATACAAAATTATAACTCACCACCAGAAGTGGGGGAGTTGTAACAAGATGAAAATAAAAAGAAATTGGATAAGTGGCATGAAAGGCCATTGAGCATGTGCCTATTGTACACCAAAATATTTAGCTACTCTATATCAAGATCATAGAAAAAATATATATAAAAGATAAAGCCAACTTTTATATGCAATGACATTGTTAAATTATTTATCAACGATGCACCCTGAAGGTGATATTATTAACAATGTCTTAAAAATAAATTTATTACTTGATTGATTTTAACATAGTTAATTTTAATTTGATATTTTCAAATATAATATTTGTTGTTAATTTACGGGTTTAATATTTCGTATGATGTATAAATATTGTACTGAAATATATACATCATTTGAAATTTTAATTTTGTGATAAAATAGACATTTCAATAGTCAATCACAAAGCAGTATGTCTAGAAGACATATTATAATATATTGCAGATTAGGGATAGAAATAATATTCTTATCTAATAATGACATAAACTATTGTTAGTACTATATATGATAGTACTAACTATTGAAAGCTCCAGAAGAGCAACTGTCATTTTAATTTGGAGGAACAAAATATTGCACTGTTGATACAATATTTTCCCGAGAATTTCTATAAGATCTATAGAGCTTTCTAATGATATTCGCCGAAATGAATATCATATATGGAATAAAAATGAAGGTAATAATAAATACTTGTACATTACAAGTACATTCTTATTCCTCCAAGTTGTACTACACATCTATTACTACAATTAAAATTTATGCAACAGTAGATCAGATGTTTACTAATGAGTTTATATGGCACGACCGGTTAGGTCATCCCGGTTTTATAATGATGCGCATAAAATAGAGAATTCTTATAGCCATTCATTGAAGAGTCAGAAGATTCTCCAATCCAATGAATTCTCATGCAATGCTTGTTCTCAAGGCAAATTGATTATAAGGTCAGCACTAACGAAAAATCATACCAAATCTCCTGCATTTGAAGAACACATACATGGTGATATTTGTTGGCTTATTCACCCACTGCATAGACATTTCAGTATTTAATAATTTTGATTGATGCAACAACCAAATTGTCACATTACGGTTATTATTAAAAATCACAACCTGAAGTTTGAAAATTATTTGCGGAGATAATTCGGTTATGAGTTTTCTAACTATTTAAATAATTATTGCATGTCTTTGGGATAAGTGTGGAATACCCTGTTGTTTGTATTCACACAAGAAACGGTCTAGTAGAATCGTTTCATTATATGCATTACTTAGTTACATGATCATTGTTATTTGGGGGCATGCTATATTGCATGTTGCAATATTTGTTCACATCAGACCAATAAATTTTAATGAATTCTCTCCCCAACAAATGGTTTTAGTCAGAAACTGAAATATTTCTCATCTTATAACATTTTGAGTTTGCACTTTATATTATGATTGCTGCATCACAAAATACAAAAATGAAACCACAAAGGAGATTAAAAATAGATGTTAGGCATGAATCTCCATAATAAATATATTGGGAAAAAGTTGGAGATTTGTACACTCGCATTTTAGTAATTGTTATTTTGATGAGTCAGATTTTCCAACATCAGGGGGAGAAAAAAGAAGTAGCCAATTAAAAAAATTACATGGGGTGAATTATCAGTGATTCTCGTATAAAGCTATATGAACCTGAAGTTCAACAGATAATTAATTTACAATTTGCATTTGCCAGATGTTTTTTTTTTCTGACCTTAAAAAGTGTGACTGAATTGGCTACTAATGCTCCAATTAAGATTGATGTCCCTAAAGGACCTTTTACCACTGATAAATAATTAAAGGCGACATCAAAGTGTGGTAGACTAATCAGTTCTGAAATAAAAATCCTCGACAAAAAAAGGAGCAAGTGATAAAAATGGCAAGATCGAGGTGTTAAATATTCTTGAGGAATTTTGAAGATTAAAAAGAAACTCTTGAAGAGTTTTCGCAGTATGACAGATAATAAGCTACTGGAAGAAGCTTAGGTAACTGAAAATTTTGATAATAATAAGATCTCAACTGTGTCATGTCTAACGACTAAATATGGAACCTAGCTATGAACAATCGACATCGATGATAAAATTGTTTATACTTTAGCAAATGCCTTTATGAAAGAAAACGAGGATCATCAATATGGGCTTGTGAATAAAAGTCGACATAGAAGTTATTGCCCAAGAAAAATGAAATAAATAAAAAGACTCAATTCTAGTTGAATTAAATTCAATGCCTAAAAGAGAAGTCTTTAGGTGAATAATTCACACACCTGAAGATGTGTAACTTACGGGTCATAAATGAGTATTTGTGCCAAAGAGGAATGAAAACTGAATTCAAATAATATACGGCTTGTCGTACTATATTTCTCCAAAGACCGTGAATTGATTATAAGGAGATTCTCCTATGGGGGATGCATAAATTTTTATTAATTGTTCAATCTGGCATAAAGTGAACAATTTAAAATGCGTCTTATGGATGTCATAACAAGCTTGTTAGAATGGCTAATGAAAATTTATGAAAGATTTAAATTGCCCTGAAGGTACGATATAGTTTATCGCGATATTTATTATATTAAATTGTGTAGAGATCTATATCGGTGTTTTATTGAGAGATCCGGATCCCAATATATATTGATAATTTTATTTAGAACCCCTGAAGAATATCAAACCATTATTGATTATTTAGAGTATAATGTTGAATTAGAACTGTAGAAGAGATTCAAAATGTTGCTGGATTGAAACACAAGTTTAAAATGAAACATTATGAAAAGACAACATTTGTCTTGGTTTTAAAATTGAGCACTTAGAGAATGACATCTCTTTGCAACAATCTACTTATACTGCTAAAGTGTTGAAACACTTCTATATGAATAAACACTACTACAAAAAGTGGTTTTAATGGCGATTTTTTCCAACATTTAAGGGCGGTTATTTAAGTATTTGAACCGCCATCTATCTGGCAGCCGTAGAAAGTTTACAGACTTTCTATGGCGGTTGGGAACATCCGTAGAAAGCCCTGAATTCTACGGCGGTTGGAATCCGCCATAGAAAGTTCAGGACTTTCTACGGCGATTTATAAATAACCGCAATAGAAAGTGAACACTTTCTATGGCGACCAAAACAAAACCGCCGTAAAAAGTGCTCAGTTTTTATTGCTGCATAAAAACTGCCGTAAAAAATCCTGAACTTTCCATGGCATTTTCCTTAACCACCATAGAAAGTTCTAAGCTTTCTCTTGTTTAGAACAAACCTGCTTCTGAAAGTTTAAAATAAATATATAAAATATTTCATAGATAGAAGTAGAAATCACTATTATATTACAAAGCATCCACAAAAATTCATACAACTATACTGTCAATAAGTTTCATTACTATCAAACAACCATCAAATACTACTTGGCTAATGCTCCACAATATAACCAGCGCATAATTTTCTCATAGCATCTATATCCTCAATGGTTAATGGAGTGTGGTCGACCTTAAAGTACTGCCATAGAGAATAAAATTTTTTTTAATTGAGTAGCAAAATAAAATACAATCAAATAGGTTAAAATTGAAAAAGCAAGTGTCATTTTACAATTTCAATTTATGAAAACAAGCCTCTATGGAAATAAGCATCATTTTCATGAAAATAGCCACACTCTAGACTCTAAACAATTTTCTTAAAAAGATACCTGAAAATGAGGCAAAGAAAGGTGTAACTTAAAAAAACAAGTGACATGCTCTCTAAACGAAAGGAAACACACAAAAGCGACTAAGAAAGGTAAAACTTTTAAGAAAAAGTGACATTTTCCACTCTCCATGTATAAAAATAAGCATCTTTTTTCATGAAAATAGCCACACTCTAGATACTAAAAACTTTTCTGAAAAAGAAATTCGAAAATGAGGCAAAGAAAGGTGTAACTTCAAAAAATAAGTGACATTATACACTCTAAGCCAAATGAGACACACAAAAGAGATTAAGAAAGGTTAAACTTTTAAGAAAATGTGACATTTTATGCTCTCCATGTATAAAAACAAGCATCCTTTTCATGAAAATAGCCACAGTCTAGATAATAACAACTTTTCTTAAAAAGATACCTGAAATTGAGGCAAAGAAAGGTGTAACTTCAAAAAACAAGTGACATTATACACTCTAAACCAAAGGAGACACACAAAAGAGACTAAGAAAGGTTAAACTTTTAAGAAAAGGTGACATTTTACGCTCTCCATGTATAACAACACGCATCCTTTCATGAAAAGCGCCACACAAAAGATACGCACAACTTTTCTTAAAAAGATACCTGAAAATGAGGCAAAGAAAGGTGTGACTTCAAAAAAAAGTGACATTAAAACTCTAAACGAAAGAAGACACACAAAAGCGACTAAGAAAGGTAAAACTTTTAAGAAAAAAATGACATTTTACATTCTATATTTATAAAAATAAGCATCATTTTCATGAAAATAGCCACACTCTAGATACTAACAACCTTTCTTACAAAGGTACCCAAAAATGAGACAAAGAAAGGTGTAACTTCAAAAAACAAGTGACATTATACACTCTAAATGGAAGGAGACACACAAAAGCGACTAAGAAAGGTAAAACTTTTAAGAAAAAGTGCACTGTCCATGTATAAAAATAAGCATCCTATTCATGAAAATAGTCACACTCTAGCTACTAACAACTTTTCTTAAAAAGATACTCGAAAATGAAGCAAAGAAATGTGTAACTTCAAAAAATAAGTGACATTATACACTCTAAACGAAAGGAGACACACAAAAGAGAATAAGAAAGGTAAAACTTTTAAGAAAAAGTGACATTTTACACTCTCCATGTATAAAAATAAGCATCCTTTTCATGAAAATAACCACACTCTAGATACTAACAACTTTTCTGAAACAGATACCCAAAAATTAGGCAAAGAAAGGTGTAACTTCAAAAAACAAGTGACCTTATCCACTCCAAGCCAATGGAGACACACAAAAGAGACTAAGAAAGGTTAAACTTTTAAGAAAATGTGACATTTTACGCTCTCCATGTATTAAAAACAAGCATTATTTTCATGAAAATAGCCACACTCTAGATACTAACAACTTTTCTTAAAAAGATACCCGAAAATGAGGCAAAGAAAGGTGTAAATTCAAAAAACAAGTGATATTATACACTCTAAACCAAAGGAGACACACAAAAGAGACTAAGAAAGGTTAAACTTTTAAGAAAACGTGACATTTTACGCTCGCTATGTATAAAAACAAGCATCCGTTTCATGAAAAGCACCACACAAAAGATACTAACAACTTTTCTTTAAAATATACCCAAAAATGTGGCAAAGAAAGGTGTAACTTCAAAAAACAAGTGACATTATACACTCTAAACGAAAGGAGACACGCAAAAGAGTCTAAGAAAGGTACAACTTTTAAGAAAAAAGTGACATTTTACACTCTCCATGTATAAAAATAAGCATTCTTTTCATGAAAATAGCCACACTCTAGATACTAACAACTTTTCTTAAAAAGATACCTTAAAATGAGGCAAAGAAAGGTGTAACTTCAAAAAAACAGTGACATTATACACTCTAAACGGAAGGAGACACACAAAAGCGACTAAGAACAGTAAAACTTTTAGAAAAAAGTGACATTTTACACTCTCCATGTATAAAAATAAGCATCATTTTCATGCAAATAGCAACACTCTAGATACTAACAACTTTTCTTAAAAAGATACCCGAAAATGAGGCAAAGAAAGGTGTAACTTCAAAAAACAAGTGACATTATACACTCTAAACCAAAGGAGACACACAAAAGAGACTAAGAAAGGTTAAAATTTTAAGAAAAGGTGACATTTTACGCTCTCCATGTATAACAACAAGCATCCTTTTTATGAAAAGCACCACACAAAATATACTTACAACTTTTCTTAAAAAGATACCCGAAAATGAAGCAAAGAAAGGTGTGACTTCAAAAAAAAAAGTGACATTAAACACTAGAAGACACACAAAAGCGACTAAGAAAGGTAAAACTTTTAAGAAACAAGAGACATTTTACACTCTATATGTAAAAAAAATAAGCATCCTTTTTTCATGGAAATAGCCACACTCTAGATACTAACAACTTTTCTTAAAAAGATACCCAAAAATGAGGCAAAGAAAGGTGTAACTTCAAAAAACAAGTGACATTATACACTCTAAACGGAAGAAGACACACAAAAGCGACTAAGAAAGGTAAAACTTTTAAGAAAAAAATGACATTTTACACTCTCCATGTATAAAAATAAGTATCATTTTCATGAAAATAGCCACACTCTAGATACTTACAACTTTTCTTAAAAAGATACCCGAAAATGAGGCAAAGAAAGGTGTAACTTCAAAAAAGAAGTGATATTATACACTCTAAACGAAAGGAGACACGTAAAAGAGACTGAGAAAGGTAAAACTTTTAAGAAAAGTGACAGTTGACACTCTCAATGTATAAAAATAAACATCCTTTTCATGAAAATAGCCACACTCTAGATAATAACAGCTTTTCTTAAAAAGATACCCGAAAATGAGGCAAAGAAAGGTGTAAATTCAAAAAACAAGTGACATTATACACTCTAAACAGAAGGAGACACACAAAAGCAACTAAGAAACGTAAAACTTTTAAGAAAAGGTGACATTTTACACTCTCCATGTATAAAAATAAGCATCCTTTTCATGAAAATAGCCATACTCAAGATACTAACAACTTTTCTTAAAAAGATACCCAAAAATGAGGCAAAGAAAGGTGTAATTTCAGAAAACAAGTGACATTATACACTCTAAACCAAGGGAGACACACAAAAGAGACTAAGAAAGGTTAAACTTTTAAGAAAAGGTCACATTTTATGCTCTCTATGTATAAAAACAAGCATCCTTTTCATGAAAAGCACCACAAAAGCTACTAACAACTTTTCTTTAAAATATACCCGAAAATGAGGCAAAGAAAGGTGTAACTTCAAAAAACAAGTGACATTATACACTCTAAACGAAAGGAGACACACAAAAGAGTTTAAGAAAGGTAAAACTTTTAAGAAAAAGTGTCAGTTTACACTTTCAATTTATGAAAATAAGCATCCTTTTCATGAAAAGATCCACACAAAAGATACTAACAACTTTTCTTAAAAACATACCCGAAAATGAGGCAAAGAAAGTTTTAATTTCAAAAGACAAGTGACATTATACACTCTAAATGAAAGGAGGCATACAAAAGAGACTAAGAAAGGTTAAAATTGAAAAACCAAGTGACATTTTACACCTTCAATTTATGAAAACAAGCATTTCACTAATTATCAATAAAGAAGACACATAAAATAGACTAAGAAAGGTAAAACTTATAAGAAAAAGTGACATTTTACACTCTCCATGTATAAAAACAAGCATTCTTTCATGAAAAGAGCCACACAAAAGATACTAACAACTTTTCTGAAAAAGATACCCAAAAATGAGGCAAAGAAAGGTGACATTCTACACTATCCATGTATAAAAACAAGCATTTGGCTCTCAAAGTTCCCAAAAGTGAAGTACTAAATAATGAGATCATTCGCATAAAGTATATTCATATACAAGTGCTCACCACATGTATTTGGCACTCAATTTCCCACTGAAAATACGCTAACAACATGCAGTTTCACGCATATTCACCCAAAGAGACACATTCATAAAAACATAGCTTATAGTAAGCAACATTTCTATCAAAACATCCAGCTTCATAACCACCAACCAAAACCAAAACAATTCAATCATTCATTATCTCACCAAACTCGAATTTAACACTAACAATAAGCCCTAGGCCAATCACAATAATCAAGTAACAATAAAATTTCTAAAGCTTAAATAAAGTTGAAACTATTCGATATAACCTTTTTTATGATTTGAAGCCCACAACAAGGACCGATTGTGGCGAAATTCTGGTGGGGGATTAACTCCAAGTGGTGGGTGATGGCCGATTAAGAAACCATCTCCGGAGTTGGGTGACGGCGAGTCTGGTTATCAACGCCGGTAGAAGAATAGCTTCGGGGGAAGACAAGATGGAAAATTGGCGGCGAGAGGATGGGCGCCGACGACGATCCTCGCAGAAGATGAGGGGACGCGATGGTAAGTTGGAGAGGGAAACAGAGGAAGCTTACAATTTTTCCCTTAAAATTCCAACACCTTCTTTGAAATAAATTAATATGACTCGCCCGCCCAATCGACCCACAAAAGTTTCTATGGCGGGTTTTATTAAAATTGCTGTAGAAACGCCCTTTCTGCGGCAGTTTTAATTTAAACCGCCGTAATAAATTGGTTTTCTACTGCGGTTTATCTTAAACCTCCTTAGAAAGTGTCGAAAAAATTGAGAGAATTCCCTCGCGCGCCTCTATTCCTATTAATTTCTAGTTTTTCTTTTTTGTAAATTAACCCCAAATTTTTTTAAAAATTTAATAATAAATATGCAATTTAATATTGTTCAATTTTTATAGTAAAATACATTATATTTATTAATTATTTACAAACTCCAGCCTTTATGTTATGATAAACAATAAATAAATTTCAAATTTTTAGTTAACCAATCCATTATTTTAGGCCCTCAAAAAATTTTGAAGTATTGTTTCATAGTAATTATAAGAAGAGTTCAAAAATAGCAATTTTCATTGAATTACTAGTAAGATTTTTACTTCTAAATTTCTATCTACTTATCTCTATTTTATCTCTATTTAAATAAAGTAAATCAAGAAATTCAATTATGTGAAAATAAACATTCATAGCGGCAATTAATACTCTTCACAATTGAGTACAAGTATAACTCAATGTCGTATCCATGTAAAATCTTAATTAATTGTCGATCGTTTTTGTATCTCTCATATATAGGCTAGTTAGATCTTCCTTTGCATATATACCTTCTTTTATTAGAATTAAGAGTCGAAAAAATATAAAGAGGTGGACGTGCGTAATGCGCCTTACCCTTGTATATAAAATTCAGATGATGCAGATAATATGTTTAAATTTGAATATTACAAACATCAATACTGGAGTTTTAAACAACTCTAAACAAAAAGAAATTCAATTTCACTGAAAATTTGACAGTCTCCACTATAAATGTAACAAAATAGCAAATTAAGTTTTACATCAATTTCGACAGAGCCTTCCCTGTAAATTTAACCAAAACTCCCTGTTAAATAAACAGTGAAGCTTTACACAACTCTAAACAACAAGACATTTAATTTTACAGAAAATTCGATAGAGTCTCTCCTATAAATGTAACTAAACTCCCTGTCAAATAAACATAAATAGTAACGATTCCAACAACTTCAAATAATAGCCAATTTAGTTTTACATCAATTCCGACAGATAAAAATAACAAATTCACAACTTCAACATTTCGCTATCTTCTAATCCCTAAAAATGTTATCCCTAATTCGCGACTTCATCCAGGTGTGAGACCTGTTTTCAATCAAACAATAAAAAAGATAAAAATACATGTTGTTAGAAAATTATGTCCACATAGTTTGATTAAAATCAAATACACACACACACACACACAGACAATATACCTGAACATGATATCAAGATTTTCTCTTTCTTTTATAAAAACCCCGCCATAGAAAGCAATTGTTAGACCCGGTTGGTCTTAATCCTTATTTTGATTGATGAGTTAACAAATATGAGAATTAATTTAATGGTTCTTCTAAGTGAGAAAATGTAGGGAAATGTTTACGGAAGAACCGACGCAAAAAACGGCAATGAAAAATGAGCTAAAACGAAGAAACGGCAAGCAAATGAAGAAAGAAGAAAAATACGACCGAGCTCAACCCAAGGTGGGACCCACGGTGTTTTCAAGTCAGAAAATGAAGATAAGAATTCACGGGTGAACTAACGCAAAAAACGGCGAAGAAATCGGAGCTATAACGAAGAAATGACAAGCAAATGAAAAAGGTGCCAAATCAGTGGCCGACAAGGAGACAGCGCCGCGCGACCGGACCTGCGATCGGGACCCGCGACAGAGGCGCCGCACGCAGGCATCGAGCCGCATGCAGCCGCGCGCCGCGCGCCACACAACAGCCCAGGTTTCCCACCTGCGACAGAGGCCGCAAATCCTGCGATTGCGCAAGTCCCATCGCGGCGCTCTCGGGTTTACTGTTCACAGCAGAATTTCAAATTGAAAAACTAGCCGTTGGAAGCTATTTCTTCATTCCTATAAATACCCCCAAGCTGCAAAATGAAGAAAAATCATCCCCTACAAGTCTCCTACACTCAAACATATTTCAAGAGCTTTATTTCATACATTTAATTGTCAAATTAGCTTGTGAGTTAGGATTAGAAAGAGGCCTTTGTGCCCATTTGTCATAGGTTGTTGTAAACTCCATTGTGGAGTATTTTTTCATTGTAAACACATCTAGAAAAGTCCTAACTCAAGAGTTTGAGTGTAGGCAATTTGTATTTAAGAAAAGTCCAACTCTTGAGTAAAAAGTTAGGCAAGAAAAAAGTGGGAGCAAGTAGAAAGGAGAGACCCAACTCAAGGGGTTGAGTTAGGGCAATTGTAAAGTCCTAGTTTAGAGTTAAATTAGGAAAAGGGGAGAAAGTCTTGATCAAGAGGTTGATTGAGCAAAAGTCCTAGTTTAGAGTTAAATTAGGCAAAGGGGAGAAAGTCTTGATCAAGAGGTTGATTGAGCAAAAGTCCTTGTAGCTAGTCAATGAAGTCTTGAGTAAGACCCTAAGTCCTTGAGGAAGGAGCGGGGGCAAAAGATTCATTGTTAGCCATTAGGCACGTGTAAGGATTGGAACACTCCTTTAAGTGTTTTGGTAGGGATTGGAACACTCCCTTAAGTGTTTCATAGATAGGGAAACAAGTTGTAGAACTTGTCGAGTGGACTAGGATTCAAGGGGAATCAGAACCACTATAAATTTGGTGTGTTCTTGCTTTGTTTGTTTAATTGCTTTTATGATTTGCAAAACACTAATCACACACCTCTCTTAATTTGTAAACTTTGTTTTTACACTTACTTTGAAAATGGTTTTTCAAAGTTGTTCTTCATTGTAAAAAATATTTTTAAAAGGGCAAACAACCTAATTCACCCCCTCCCCCTCTTAGGTTGCTTATTGATAATTGGGTTTTCAATTGGTATCAGAGCTAGTGCTCAAATTTGTAGGTTTAAAAACCTTGAGTTTAAAGATCATTTTTGCAACCTTTTTGATTTTTAGAGTCTTATTTGCTTGCTTGATTATTTGTGCTTTATTTTCCGCAATTTGCACAAAATGGCTAAAGGTAAGAAAGCCATCAAGAAGGTGACCAAGCTAGCAAGGACTTGGGATGATTCCTCAAGTGAGGAAGAGAAGGAAACCACAAGAAGATGCTTAGTTGGAAGTGATCTACAAGAGGTAACCAAATCTTCCAAATCTTCTTTAAGTGGTAGTATGCATGATAGTGATAATGTTGATTTTGATATGTATGAATATGTCACTAAACTGCATGACAAATGTATAGATTCCTTGAAAAAGAATGTTATGCATGAAAAGAAAATTAACTCTTTAGAAATTCATGTTGCATCTTTAAAAGAAGAAAACTCTACTTTGAAACATGAAAATGATAAGTTGAAAAACAAAGTAGATGAGATGAGTACTTTGCTAGATAATGAAGATGCAAAGTACATAGATTTGAAAATGTATTATGAAAATGCCTTAGATGAAAATGAGAAATTGCATGAAAAAGCTAAATCATATGATTTATTGAAAAATGAGTATGAATGCATGAAAACGAAAATTGAAGACTTGAGTGCAAGTCTTGAAAAATTAACTTTAGGGAAAAACAACTTAGAGAAGTTGTTAGGCAAACAAAAGATAGTAAATGATAAACATGGCTTAGATTATGAAAGTAACCGAAATTGTGATATGCCTTCTACTTCTACTACTTTTGTTAATGCTTCAAACAGTGATGTTAATTTTTCCTATCCATTTATTGAATCTAAAAAGAAGACAAATCATGCATGGTTGTATGAAAATAAAAAGAAGTCTTCTAAATTTAAAAATGATGTGAATTTGATTGATTCCTCATTTTATATGCCTAAGAAAATGCATGTTCCCCATAGGCATGATGAAGTTTGTTGTCATTTTCATAAGTTTGCTTTATGTGCCCCAAAGAGGAATGTATGTAAGAAAAATGCTTATGGATCTCATTATTCTCCTATATACATGAATGTGCATAGTTCATTTGAAAATGAACCTAGGAGACATTATTATAACAAAAATTATTCTAACTATAATGCATTTTATGTTAAAAAGAATCATATTTCTCATATGCCTTTGAAAATGCATAATGTAGTTGATTATAATAGAGTGTCATATGCATATAGAAGAAATGTTAGGACATTTCCTTTAATTGATGCACCTATTATGTGTGATTATTGTGGTAGACATGGTTACACTTCTTCCAAATGCTTTGACAAGAAAAATGTGAAAAGGGGAAGAAAAATATGGAAAGTAAAGGAACAAGCTAACCCCCTAGGACCCAATAAGTGTGGGTACCAAAATCTTGTGCTTGATTTCTTTATAGGTCCTTGATGCTACTTTATGAACTAAATCTTAATGAAGAGATACTTAAAAAGTAGCAAGGATGGTTGATTGGAGCCAATTGGTGAAAAATGCTAAAATTGCAAAAATGGCTTCAAGAATGGTAAGGAGCCCATGGATGCTCATTTGAGGTAACATGTATCATCTTTAACTCATATTTATTGCTCCTTAATTGATTTGATGATTATATGCAATATGAGCTATTTATGATGAACATGTGTGATTTAATTTCAAAATGATGAATATAGAATGCATAATTTAATGTAAATATACTTCTTGTGTTTAAATGATAAAGTGAACTTATTGGTTGACGTTATATCCTTGAAATCATTTTGAATATTGGAAGCATATCTTGATGAAAGTCCTTAGGACTTTATGAGCTTTATTTGAAAATAGCTAGAAGTTTGACTTTATGTTGACTTTTAGACTTTTGCATGCTTAGAAGATGAAAATTGATCTAATGAACTTAGAATGATATTTGAAATATGCTAAAACCAATTGTGAGGTTAAAAGACTCAAGAAGAGATTATTTAGGCAAAATGTAGAAAATTTGAGGAAATTTGAAATTTGCCTTTGTTTGATGAGTTTTTGATTGATATAATCCTAGAATGCCATGTTTTAGAGTTAAAATGATGCATTAGGATCTATGTCATCTTTGGTATCTTGAAATTCTTGCATGTTAAAAAGGTTGAAAACCTTTAATTTGAAGATAGCAAGAATTAAGCATGTTTGCATTACATGAAAACGGTTGACCAAGTGGTTGACTTTTGAATTATACATGTTGTAGCTTATTTGATATTTTAAGCATGATATTATTGATGATTTGAAGTTGCTTGCATGAGAAAATTGAGGTTTAATGTTGAAAATTGCAACTTTCAAAGAATGTATGCTTTGTATGCTTAAAATTGAATAAGTTTGACCAAGTAGTTGACTTTACTTATATGCATGCTTTCAATGGTTTGAAACTTTGTGCATAAACTACTTGAGTATTTAAAGTTGCATGAATGATAAAATGATTTATAGAAACTTGAAAATTGCAACTTTCAAAATTACTAGCTTAATGTGTTTAAGCTTGAAAAGTGTTGACCGGTAAGTTGACTCCTCACATATGCATGATCTAAAATGTTTCATTCCTTTGATATGTTGCATATGTTGATTAAAACTTGTTCATGTGCTTAGTTGAACTTCTATGATGAAATTGACAAGTTTTTTTTTTAAAAAAAAAATAGGCATTGCTTTAGAAAAAGTTGACTTTTAGTTGACTTTCAAGAATATGCATGAAAAGTGAATACTTGAATTCTTGAAATGCTTTACATGCCTATTGAAGTTGCTTGCAGATTTTCAACATGAGTTTATGCCATATTTCACAAATCTTGAAAACTCATGATTTAAGAAAGGTCATTCTTTAGTGAGAATGAACTCCTTTTGTTTTTATTAGCTTAACTTGCTCTTTGATTTCATGAAGCTTGTATGCTTCCTACTTGATTGGTTAAGCTCTTTGAAATGTATATGCTAGAGTTTAGGAAGAGAAAAATTTTGAACTAGCATTGACATTAGATCTTAAAATTAGTATTGTCATCTTGTAGGCTTATGAAGTAAAATGGATTTTTTTTTGTACATTCACTAAGGGGAAGAAAATGCTAATAAAAATTGGTTGATTGTCAAAAGATCGATTGATTTTGCTTAAAATGTCAAAGGCAAAACTTTCATATTTGAGAGCAAATTCAATGTTCAACTCATGACCTAATCGATTTTATCTATTTTTGAGTTGTACATTTCTTTATTTGTATGCATCTTTCACATTTTATTATGCATGCTAAGTCCTTTTTGTGATGTCAAAAAGGGGGAGAAAATATTATGGAATTGAGGGGGAGATTATAAATTGAGGGGGAGTTACTCAATTTTATAAAGTGTTGATTTATTGTCATGAATTCCATATTTGTTTTGTCATCATCAAAAAGGGGGAGATTGTTAGACCCGGTTGGTCTTAATCCTTATTTTGATTGATGAGTTAACAAATATGAGAATTAATTTAATGGTTCTTCTAAGTGAGAA
The DNA here is from genome assembly GCA_016801395.1 of Leptodermis oblonga. Classification (NCBI taxonomy): domain Eukaryota; kingdom Viridiplantae; phylum Streptophyta; class Magnoliopsida; order Gentianales; family Rubiaceae; genus Leptodermis; species Leptodermis oblonga. The sequence continues at coordinate 16,313,116 of CM028755.1, read as the reverse complement.
AATGTAGGGAAATGTTTACGGAAGAACCGACGCAAAAAACGGCAATGAAAAATGAGCTAAAACGAAGAAACGGCAAGCAAATGAAGAAAGAAGAAAAATACGACCGAGCTCAACCCAAGGTGGGACCCACGGTGTTTTCAAGTCAGAAAATGAAGATAAGAATTCACGGGTGAACTAACGCAAAAAACGGCGAAGAAATCGGAGCTATAACGAAGAAATGACAAGCAAATGAAAAAGGTGCCAAATCAGTGGCCGACAAGGAGACAGCGCCGCGCGACCGGACCTGCGATCGGGACCCGCGACAGAGGCGCCGCACGCAGGCATCGAGCCGCATGCAGCCGCGCGCCGCGCGCCACACAACAGCCCAGGTTTCCCGCCTGCGACAGAGGCCGCAAATCCTGCGATTGCGCAAGTCCCATCGCGGCGCTCTCGGGTTTACTGTTCACAGCAGAATTTCAAATTGAAAAACTAGCCGTTGGAAGCTATTTCTTCATTCCTATAAATACCCCCAAGCTGCAAAATGAAGAAAAATCATCCCCTACAAGTCTCCTACACTCAAACATATTTCAAGAGCTTTATTTCATACATTTAATTGTCAAATTAGCTTGTGAGTTAGGATTAGAAAGAGGCCTTTGTGCCCATTTGTCATAGGTTGTTGTAAACTCCATTGTGGAGTATTTTTTCATTGTAAACACATCTAGAAAAGTCCTAACTCAAGAGTTTGAGTGTAGGCAATTTGTATTTAAGAAAAGTCCAACTCTTGAGTAAAGAGTTAGGCAAGAAGAAAGGGGGAGCAAGTAGAAAGGAGAGACCCACTCAAGGGGTTGAGTTAGGGCAATTGTAAAGTCTTAGTTTAGAGTTAAATTAGGAAAAGGGGAGAAAGTCTTGATCAAGAGGTTGATTGAGCAAAAGTCCTAGTTTAGAGTTAAATTAGGCAAAGGGGAGAAAGTCTTGATCAAGAGGTTGATTGAGCAAAAGTCCTTGTAGCTAGTCAATGAAGTCTTGAGTAAGACCCTAAGTCCTTGAGGAAGGAGCGGGGGCAAAAGATTCATTGTTAGCCATTAGGCACGTGTAAGGATTGGAACACTCCTTTAAGTGTTTTGGTAGGGATTGGAACACTCCCTTAAGTGTTTCATAGATAGGGAAACAAGTTGTAGAACTTGTCGAGTGGACTAGGATTCAAGGGGAATCAGAACCACTATAAATTTGGTGTGTTCTTGCTTTGTTTGTTTAATTGCTTTTATGATTTGCAAAACACTAATCACACACCTCTCTTAATTTGTAAACTTTGTTTTTACACTTACTTTGAAAATGGTTTTTCAAAGTTGTTCTTCATTGTAAAAAATATTTTTAAAAGGGCAAACAACCTAATTCACCCCCTCCCCCTCTTAGGTTGCTTATTGATAATTGGGTTTTCAGCAATTTTCCATGGCGGTTATTTTTAGAACCGCCATGGAAAGGAGTTTTCTATGGCGGTTTCTTAATAACCGCCATAGAAAGTAGCTTTCTATGGCTGTTTCTTAATAATTTCCATAAAACTAGGGACTTTCTATTGCGGTTTCAACAAATCGCCTTAGTTAAACTTTCTATGGCGGTATTTGTACAGCCGCCGTTGAAAAGGCTCACTTGCTATGGCGGTTTTCGTAGATAATGACTTTCTAAGATTGGTCTATATAAACGACCGTAGAAAGTCCGTACTTTCTTTTTAATGGCGTTTTTGGTCTGTTCCGCAGTTAAAGTACCGCCGTTGAATCTACTTTTTGTAGTAGTGAAAGTACATACTTTGAGAAAAGTTATGATTGTAAAATCACTTGATGTAAATAAAGATTCATTTCGTCATCGTGAGGATGATGAAAATTAGTTTGGTCTAGAAGTACCAGCTATTGAAACAAAAGTATTGTATCTTGTAAGTCGTTCACAAGTTTTAAAATATGCTTGCAAGTCATGAACCACATATGTTTTCTTTAGCTTGAAGGAACGATAAATATGGGGCCTTTATTTTTCAAAGCACACAAGTTAGATATTATTGGTTATGCAGATGTTGGATATTTTACTGATCATTTATAATGCTCAATCAAACCAACTATGTGCTTCCATTCAGCGATACAGCTATTTCTGGGCGCTAAATTCCTAAAAGAAACCATGGCTGTTACTTCTTATAATGCACATCAAGAGCATGTTTGGCTAAGATCAGTAATCCATTAAATTTGAAAATCAAATGGTTTGCTCTCATATTTTCTGAGAGATTCCACTACTGTATTTGAAGATGATGCTACATGGATTGCTTAGTTGCAGGAATGATACTTCAAATATTTATTTATTGTCAACTTCAACTTTTGAAAAGAGATACAAGATCGAAAGGCGACAATTTAACGATGTCAAATAATGTGCTCAAGAGGGAGAGTTACCCACTGTACTCTTTTTTTTTAGCCAAGTTTTTTTTCCCACTAAATTTTTACTGGTAAGGGTTTTTAACGAGGCAGTGTTGTACTAAGAAAATGTACTCTTTTTCCTTCACTAGGTTTTTCCTACTGGGTTTTCCTAGTAAGGTTTTAACGAGGCATTTATCTTATAATGGACATTCAAGGGGGAGTGTTATGAAGATATTGTGAATGTCCTTCCATATTACCTAACTCTCACTACTTATGATCCTATCATCCTATAGTCTTTCATCTACCCCATTATCCCCTTTATTTCTTATGTAATTAGTATGACTCTTTGAGTCTTGTAGTATATAACTTTAAGCCTAGCTATAAATATGAGGCTAAGGTGAATAAATAAGATGACGAAATGAAGAGAATACCACTATTTTCTCTCTCTGACTCTTCTCTTATTATTTTGTTTCTTATATACTACATGCTTCTATAATTAAATTATAGTATTAATTTTATAACAATAGTCATTTTTTATTATAACCAAACAACACAAATTAATGATTATATTTATCTTCATTCTCTGTAGAGGAGCTGGTCACCCAATGAGGACTTTGAGTCCTCATTGGAGTGAGGTCTTAAGTTTAAAACTCAAGGCATCATTTATGAATTTTTGCACAAATAAATTGTATTGTGCACCCATTGGTTCAAATTTAGATTATCGGGAGTTTCAACCCCCAAAAACATGTTGTTTAAGTTTTGAATTATATACTAAATATTTCATCATTCCTAATAAATTTTTTTTTACTTTTCAATTACACATTTTGATATTTTCAATACACTTTTCACATTTAAAAATTATTTACAAAATTAAATTTTTAGAAATCCAAAACAAAAAAAGCATGTATATAATACAGTGATTGGTCAATATATATATAAATGCACAACTCATCACTTAACCATGGACTTTGGCAAAAATGACACTTTTCTTTAAAATGTTTTTTTTTGGACACTGAACTTTCATTTTCGGGCAAAACATACCATTCCGTTCGACATGACCGTTGAGTACTTGACGGAAGAAGTTTTTTGAGGGTAAAATCATCCAATTACCTATTCTTTTGTCTTACTTTCCAGTATTTTATTATATTTAGAAAATAAACCCTTAATCTTTCATTATTTTTACATATTCATTACAATCTTTTATTATTTTTACATATTCACCACAATATTTCATTATTTTTATATATCCAATAATTTATTTCTATTTTAACTATATTACTTTCCTTATTTTTATTTCTTGCCATGATCATCATCTTTATTTGTTTTTTTAATAATTATTACTAACCTTTTAATTACAATATTTCTTTCCATGAATACTACCAATTATCATCCTGATAATTATTAGCTTTCATTTTCATTATAATATTTATTTATTTTTATTATAATATTACATTTAAATTTTTTTTTTTTTTTGTTGCGGGGCTTGGGGACCCCATATTGTATTTAAGCAGCAAGATGCCAAAAAGGTTCTAAGGGGGACGTAATGAGCCTTACCTTAGAAATACAACGATGCATGAATGCAAGTTGCAACCTATACATGTGAAAAACTACTTAAAAGATTATCCCCTTAGATAAGGGAAACCCCTAGAATCTAACACAACGAGACCCCTAACTCTCTTAGGGAGCGTGGAGTGAACAAAGAAACCTGTGTGACCTGTTAAACTGGCAATTTGAGCCAGACTATTTGCCACAGCATTCCCTTCATGATAAATGTGAGTTATACCCTCATAGGTATACCGTAATGCGGAGATCCCCGCCAACGTGGCAGCTGAGCGCCTAGGACCAAAATCTCGCTTGACTGCCATCATCAATACTATAGAATCAGTCTGAACATCCAACTGCTACAGGCCAAGCCGGTGACATATCCTGAGCCCAATCAGAAGTGCTCGTGCTTCCGCCTGAAAACTCGTGAGTACTCAAAGGGAAGCCTCAATCGCAAAGATCACCCTACCTTCCGAATTTCTCAAAACTACACCTGCTCCCAAAGGCCTAGGTTCCCTCGAGACGAACCATCCACATTTAATTTAAACCGACCCGTAGGAGGGGGGGTACCAGCAGACCACCCGCTCCTCTTTCCGTTTCCGGTATGCCCACTGTGGGAGGATGTTGCCCTCCAAAAAAGCTGCGGCAGACAGGTATGGTGGGGGCTTTAGAGCCAGTAAGTCATAGGTAGAGCGCAGAATCTCCCTCAAAATATGGGACGGACTAACTATCTTACCCTCATGAACCGCCGTGCAATGGGCCCTCCAGATCTCCCAGCAAATTACCACTAGTACGATAGCCGACACCACAATGGGAAGTCGGGCTATTTCAAAATCCTCTCTAAGCCAATAAAAATCCAATAAATCCCATAAGTCTGTTATAGCCAAAGGAGCTGCATGCAACCGAGACCCAATGTGTGCCCAAATCTCGCAGGCCATAGGCCACTCATAAAATATGCAGGAGAGAACTCTCAGAACAACAAAAAGAGCACTTAGATGCCAAATGAAACCTCATCCGTCGTAGTGCACTATCCATGGGCAAGAGGCCCATTTAAATTAGTTATTGCTTAGTTACTATTTTCCTTCTATTTAATATTTCTGTAACTTAATTATAATTTTCTTATCTTTTAAGAATTATAATCTTTTCGTAATTACTGCTTTTTTCTCCTTTTTGTTGTTGTTGTTGTTCCAGATCACAAAGTAGATTAAAATTAAACAGACTTTTTTTAAAAACCAAAATCATCCCAATGGAGGAAATTAAACACTCAATTCTAGCTAGCCCAACATATCATCATCATCCCATTTCAGAAAAACCCAGAAACAAACACCAGAAATGTTATTTACAGGCCACATATTACTATTCGTAAGCCACTTTTTAAAATTTTTATACGTGAATTTACATTTTTTCCCTTTATAATTTCTAACTTTATAAAAAAGTTACCCAACTTTTTTAACTCCAGGAAAATCGCCTGGACTGGGCGATTTTCTCTGAGAGAATCGCCTCGGCCAGGCGATTTTCCCAGATAAAATTGGTGTCCTGTGGCGATTTTCCCTAAAAAAACGCCACAGGACGGCGTTTTTTTAGGTTTTCCCGATCACTAGTCGGAAAATCATTTTTCCGGCGAACGACCACTAAATTTTCGAAAAAACGTTTTTTTTTAGGGAAAATCGCTTGGCTTGGGCGATTTTAGGCGATTTTATCTGGGAAAATCGCCTGATCTGGGCGATTTTCCTTAAGTTAAAAAAGTTGGGTAAATTTTTTTTTTTTATGAAGTTAGAAACTATCAAGAGTATATTTGTCTTTTCACCACTTAAAATTTTAAAAAGTGTTATGTGTTTAGTAAAATGGTACCTGCAAATAACATGCCCCAAACACAAACGAAAGAGCAAATTTATTCACTACCAGAGCAGAGAAGTAGCCGTTACAGGTTTCTTTCTTTACTAAATTCAACCAATCTTTACATCAATAGTCTTGGGCTTCTTGGGCTCCGAAGGGGGCAGCTTCTGAACGGTGATGGTCAAAACTCCGTCCTGACAAACGGCGGTGATGCGAGACGTTAAAGTATGCCGGGACGGTAACCACTGCGTTCTGGATTGTTGAACCGAGATAGGCTTCTGCAATCTCCTTCATCTTTGTGAGCACCATTGATAAGATTTCTTCAGCGGCGAATTGCTTTTTTCCTCGCCTTTATGGTTCACGAAAATCATTGGCTTGTCTCCGGGGCTGGGGATGACCTTGAAATGCCACAATTTCATTCAGCCTGCACTGATGGATCGCTGAATCTCCTTCCGATCAAACGCTTAGCAGCTGGAATGCGAAGAATCACACACCGTGATTTAGAAACACTAACTTCCACAAAGCCCTTATAAAATCTAAACAGATCTGAATAAGAAAAACACAGAATCCCATATCTTAATAGAACTCTCGGATTCATCCCCCAACATACTAAAAATTCAATTCCCAGGCAAATTAAAGATCCAAGCAACGTCAATGCAATTAGGGCATGCTACAGAATAATTATGCAATAAAATCCAAAATTCGAAGCAGAAAACAAGAATAGCTCTCAGAAACGCAATTGGAACAGTACAGCATCATAAATATTTCTACTCAATTACTACTCAACTCCGGTCTCAGATCTGGAAGAACTGAACCCGTGAGGAAGGCGACGAAACTGCTGACCTGCAACACAAACGTTAGCAGAGATCAGTTGAAAAATTTTTTAAAAAAAACGAAAAAAGAAAAGAAAAGAAGAAGGGGGAAGGGAAGCGGTGCCGCTAGGGAACGGGAAAGACAAAAAATATGGATTGTTTGAAGTGGAGATGAGGGTTTTTTTTTTTTTTTTTTTTTGGTGGTAAATATAAAAAAAAATACTAGAAGGGTAAGACGAAAAAAAGAAGAAGAAGGTAGTTAGACAATTTTATCCGTCAAAAAAACCATCTGTTAACCACTTAACGACCATATCTAACGGAGTGATACCCGAAATGAAAGTTCAGTGTCGAAAAATAGCATTTTAAAGAAAAATGTAATTTTTTTGTAAAAGTCAATAGTTAAGTAATGGGTTGTACATTTCACCATATATATTATCATCCTCATCTCCATCTCATTCCTTTCCTATGAACCAAACGCACTTAAGAGAGGTTTTCTTCTTTTCTGAAAATAATAGATTTTCAAGTAGCAACAAGTTAGGATGGATGACTCTGCTAATCTTTTTTCTCATGTGTTCATGAAAATATTCTTTCCCAATGTTGTTCATTAATTTACGGCCTACTATGACATTGCAGTGTGGTTGAACCTATAGTTTAGCATGGTTTTAAGAATATTGAAAGTATATTAAAATTATTAAAATATATATGGATAATAATAAAAAATTATTATAAATGCCTAATTAATTTCAACCAGGGTACCATCAGGGTTGACACAACAGCTTGATCTATAAGCACATCCTTATATATATATATATATACTAGATGGGAACACTGTGCGTTTGCACAGTGAATGCCCTATGATATCATTATGTGATAGTGTAAAAAATTAAAATTATGAATAATAATCAATTTATTATAAATACATATTTAAAAAGAAGAAATATATGTCAAATATAATACAAATACTTGAAACTTTTTCTCAAATAAACAATTGGCCTACTCTACTCAATTGGCCTACTCAAATATATGTCAACTTTTTCTATTTTGATGTGTGTTATAAGTAGATACCGACAGAATGAGAATTTTCGTTGTCAAATGAAGTGAATCTGGATACATATTTCGAAGCTTTTGATAGGGAAACCTTGTTTTTTTATTGGAGTAGAATATGAACAAACCTGCAAATTTGAAGAAGAGATATGAGAAAAATGCATTTTAATATTTCTCTAAACAAAAATATATTAAAATGGATTTACATATATTACGAAAAGTTTCACCGTTAATGTGAATTAAACATGCACATAGGGTTCTGAAAAAGAAAAAAGTTGTCTTTGTTTTTAATGGATTGAAGATATATATAGATTTTAAAGTGTCTATTCATTTTCTTTTATATGAATTACCAAGAGTTTTCAAATAATTAATCATTTACTAATTGTATATTAAATAAAGGAAGTTGATGTGAACAACGTAAATAATCATAATACAATCAATAGCCTTTACAGATATTGAAACTTATAGAACAAAAAAAGTCACAAAATTTATAAAAAAAAAATAGTGAATGACAATAATAAAGAGTATAAGAAAAAAAACAAATTTAAACAACTAATATTTATTTCACTCACCCTTACATAAACACGAACATGCATTAATAAAAATTTATTTATTAATAATAATATATTTATTTGTAACAAAATAAACTTATTTATCAATATAAACTTCTACTATTTTACAAATATGTCTAATCCAAATTTTACATATAGGTAAAATAGATATGTATACACACATACGTATTATATATATCTATATATAAGTGGAATACAAAGAGTCTAATGCTTATATAGTATGAAGGTTAATCTAAGATAAAATAAAAAAAAAAAAACTTAAGAAGTTAAAAAAGAGAAGGAAAAATGTTATTTAATTAAAAAAAGGTTTATGCACTCAATAAATTAAATGCAAAATTATGGAGAAATTAAATTGTGAGAAGGGCAGCCAAGTGGCAAGTAATATTAAGGAGTAGATGATGTGGCAGCCAAGTGGCAATAAATTACATTAATAATAGGCTTACGTGGCAGCCAAGTGGCAAGTTAAAATGAATCTTATGTTAATTTATATTATATAGGGTAGATATATATATATATATATATATATATGAGGTATCCAAGTTGTCAATTAACAACAATTGCATAAAATTTACTGTATGGTAGTTTTAGCGATGATTGGTTTATGTTATGAAAGGGAGTGCTACACTTACCTATAGGGTCAGTGACTCCCAACGTGGCACTTATGTGGCACACTTCCTATGCCGACTAAGAAATTATTGAAATAGAAAATTAAGTATATATTTAATTCCTCTTTCATGCTTGTGAGATCTCGTAAATTTTACCTTAGGATTAGCCGTAGATTTGTATTTTATGTAAATTATTTTAATTTTCAGAAATATGTATAGTTATGGACTTATATGATTTTCTTAAGAATTTTTAATAAATGAAGAATTATTTTTGAATTATTATTTGTGGCATTTTATTAGGATAAGGACATTAGGAATAAGATTAGAATTATGTTTAAGTAATATGTGATAAAGTAATTAAGTAACAAAAATAAAGAAATTAGAAAATAAATAGAAAGTAAAGAACTTAGGAGAGGATCGATTTTACTCGATCAGGGAACGGGTAAAACCGATCCTGCCGCTTAATGGAGCGGTTTTACTCGATTCTGGAACGGGTAAAACTGATTTCACCGCTTCAAGGAGCGGTTTTACCCAGTCTTGAAACGGGTAAAACCGATCCATAAAGTAGAAAAAACATCTCACCACTTACATGATCGGTTTTAACTGATCTAGGAGAAGAACAAATCGATTCGGGGAAAATGACAAAGGCAATCTGACCGATTTTACCTGAACCATGACAGGGTAAAACCGATTGGAACGGTTTTATCCGATTCATGAGCGAGTAAAACCAATCGGTTTCTGAAAATGAAAAACATATATAATTTTCAAGATAATCACGAACTTTTTGCCTTATTAGGCGCATTTGCCTATAAATAGGGCCTCTCCAGCCCTTATAAACACCATTTAGTTCCTGCAAACTCAAAATAAAAAGAGAGAGAAAGGGAAAGGAAAGGAAAGGAAAAGGAGTAGGAAGAAGAAGAAAGTTAGGAAGGTTTTTGGAGCTAGAATGCGGATTCCACATGGTGGATTCCGTGCTAGGGAGTCTCCATAATGTAAAGGTAATGAATTCAACCTACTTATCACGTTTAGATTTAGAGCAAACAATGCATGAAATGAAAATATTGAAATTTTGGTTTTTCTAGGAATTTTGAAGATTAAATCCTTGAGTTGATATGAAATATGCGTTATGGAATGTTAGGAATGATGCATGAATACTATAGGAAGAGGTTTTAGCAAAAAGAATCAAAGGAAAATGAGTTTTCTGTAAAAATCTAGCCAAAACCCGAAGCAAAAACTTGAAGATAAAGTTTTCTGGGCACGATAGGTTTTAACCAATCCGAGGGCGGGTAACACTTATCCATGCACAAGAAAAATGGATAAAATTGATTCCAAAACGGGTAAAACAATTTGGAGCGATTTTAACCAATCCAGCAATCGGTTAAAACCGATTGACCTTTAAAGTTTTAATTTTCTTGATTTTACATTTTAAAACCTTTCGCAGTTCTTTTTCATTAATTATATCATTTTTCTTAAATAATTTTAAGGAACATTTGGGATTAGAAAATTTGCAAGTTAGGACATTATAACTATAGGAAGGTCATAATTTATTTAGAATGAAATGATAACTGAAATTTTTGATATTTATAAACTACAGATAATTAGGGAATAGTGAGCAGATAGCTCAGGACCGAGGTGAGTTTATCACTAAAAATGGATACCATTTTAATGCAATTAATAATTGAACATGCTTTATATTATGTGACGTGTTTTTAAACAATTTCAAAAAATGCTTGAAATACGTTTTGATTTTTAAATTGCCAGTTGTGTTTACTTACCGGCTGGAATACATATATACTTGTTATGTTTCAGTTGTACTTTCTTTGTGCACTGAATCTATTATATGAACATGAGTTGTGTCGGATCCATGATGTATGCGCGGTTTGATTCCACGAGCCAACATAGGGCTTAGTCGTCTGGATCATTTGCGTTCCTGATTTCGAAATCAGTCCCGACCACTGGGGCCCATATATGTACATGCTTGGGAGTTGGCTGACGATATATGTATATGTTGCTTATAATTATGTTAAGGTGAGTGGTCCGTTGTTTAGCGTACCTGTACATGCTGGCGAACGCCCTCATTCTCCGATGTGAGCTGACTCGTCATTCATCGTTCATATTGAACGTTGGTGAACGCCCCTCATCTTCATTATATGTTCTATGAATCCTGCATGAATCATGAAGGCTATATGTTAGAAATTACTTGAATTATATGCATGGGTAATTATTACAACTCGGTAAATGTTTGCGAAAACGGTGAACTCTCACTAGGCAATGGCTCATTTTATTTTCCTGTTTCTTGTTTTTTGTTTTCAAAATTTTGTTACAGATCCTTGATACGAAGATGACTTCGCTCATTTCCAATATTAGGATGGGTTTGCATGCGGGCTGAACCTATTATATTAGCTGGATAGAATTACATATGAAGGATATGTTTAGTAAACTTCCGCTTTTGTATTTAGGAACTGATATATGTACAGTAAGGTTTGGCAGTTATAATAAAAGTATGTTTTAGTCTTTTTTCTATATGACACTGAGTCTTTGCGAACCAGGCAGGCATCCGGTGAAGCCAACCCCTTGTATGTGGGGTGGTGAATCTGGGGTGTCACAATGCTTCTCCAGACTAATTTCTTTCTATTAATCCAGTGCAAGTCTTCTTCCGTCATTTATTGTTTTTCATTTTGTATTCCTTTGGTAAACCCACAAACATCACCATAGTCCTTGGCTCTTTACCTTCAATAAACCCTCCACCATAGCCATAGTATTTTCCTTCCGTAAAGCCAAAATTGCCTTCTTTCTTCATTTATTTTTTGGAACATGTTTCTTGTACATAATATATGCAAGTTATTATGCACATAAAAGATTTTAGTGGGCCAGTAATAATTTCATAACCTTTGTGTCATTTAGTGGAATTCTAAGGTGACCTGCCAAATAAATAATTAGAAAAAAGAATGACATGGCTACTTAGGTGATTGGTGTTAGCCAAACTGCAACCTATTTATGGATGTGGTTTAAAACCTAATCTCATAAGCATCTCCCACACATCATCCCACATATAAAGTTAGTACAACATACAGTGAGGTTGTATAGCTGCACAATCGCATAAATTCCTCCGTCAGGATCAGAAACTCGAATGTCGAGTTCGTCTTCATCCTACACTCCACTTATCCATTCTCACGAAGTGGATACTAAGGTCCTACTGTGTATGGAATTTGTGGTTTGAAAGCTCATCAATAGGCAACATTGAAGGGTGTCAATATAGGTCGTCGCTTTTACTCTTGCCCTAATTTCAAAGTAAGTCCAACAAATTTGCCATTTACTAATTTATAATTATGTGTTGTATGGACCGTATTTGATTAGGGTATATTTTGAGCACACAAAGGCGGATGCAAGTTTTTCAAATGGTATGATCCAGATATGTGTGAAAAGGAAAGATTCATAATTACTAAATTGAAAAAGAGAGAATAATCTACTTCAAGCAGATATTTGAGACATGAGTAATCCAGGAAGAGTTAACATTTTAGGTGAAAATGCTGACGTGTATGAATAATTCCAACTGAGGTGAGCAATTTGAAAGAACGTAGCTTCAATAAATTTACTAAACAGAAAGTTGAACTAATTTTGACGAAAAAAACCTAATAAAGATTGCAGTGTTTCTATGCTTGATGAGCTGGTTTGTTTGTTATGGATTTTTTGAAATTGAATTAGTCCCATCTTGGTCGTATTTAAGTCTTTAGATGTATGAAATGCACTGTTCTTAATTATATAAAGATATACCACATAACTTATGGCTTCACTACTACAAAAATAACTTTTAATGGCGGTTTTTAAGGGCTTTTAACGGTGGTTTTCGGCCTTTTTGAACCGCCATCTATCCGGCAGCCGTAAAAAGTTTACGGACTTTCTACGGCGATTCGCTTAGGAACAACCGTAGAAAGTTCGGACTTTCTACTGCGGTTCGATTAGGAACCGCCATAGAAAGTCCGACTTTCTATGGGGGTTTTTTGAAAAAAACCGCCGTAGAAAGCCTACTTTCTACGGCTTTCTACTTACGGCGATTTTGAAAAAAACCGCCATAAAAAGGACTTTCTACGGCGGTTCCTAAGCGAACCACTGTAGAAAGTTAGGCTAACTTTCTACGGCAGTTTTGAAAAAAACCGCCGTAGAAAGTACCAAATTTGTAAAAAAAAAATTTAATATTTCATTTTTTTATCTCTGCATTCAAAATATATATATCAAAAACAGCAAGAACAGCCATAGAAATTTTTTGATATATATATATTTCAACTTTATTCAAAAAATATATATATATATATATCAAAAACTTCCATGCTAATAAACCAAACAACCACCAAACTTCACAAAATTTTTGCGTGCATCCATCAAATTCTAATTAATTTAATCATTAACAGCAAGAATAATACAATAACAACATAATCCTGAAGTAAACAGCCAATATATATATACAAAAATCCAATCTCAACCTAATCAATTTTGAGAATAAATGAAACGAAAATCAGTGTTGTACCATGGTAGTATTACGATTTTTGTAATATTTTCCCATTTTTCTAATTATCCAATGTTGTATCATGTTTAGTAATTGATTAACGTTTCTTGATCGACTGAATGAAATTGCAATTGAATTTTTCTGATTACAATCATGTTGTTCTTGCTATCATTATAGTATTATTTCCATATAGTTATCGCAAGTTGTGAGATTGGTTTATCTTTTAGACTGGAATTAACGATTTGATATGGATTATATGATTTGGTTGTTTTAGTTATTTAGGTGGTTTCTTATTTGAGCTGAACTATTGTTATTGGATTTCTAATTTCTTTGTTCTAACTTACAAGCATTGACAATTAATTGAAGCAAATTTGTCTTGAAGGAAAATCAATTGTGTTCTGTTTATAAATTTATATGCATTAACATATGAGATACATATAAATATTGTGTGTTGTCACTTTAATTTCAGTCATAATAGAAATATGGGCATTACTTTTTTTTAGTTTGGTTCCTTGTTCTAATTGTTTAAGTTGCGAAGGAAATTGAATCTAAATGAAGTTAGCAAAGAGTAAACAATTGATATCAACAAATTTTGAATGCTCATTTTACTGCCAAAATTGTGATATTCTTGTTCTTATGTTGTTAGATAACTGGTTTGAGGAATATTTATGCCACGTGAATACCAATGTGGTCGAAAATTTGTTGTGGAGGAGGATAATTATTTTGCCATATATGTTGGGCTTAAATATTTTTCAATAGGCAATTCACCTTCTGAATTTAACTTGGCTCCATACTGTATCTGGATCCTCCAATACAAACGATCCATCATCCTGCATTGACAAAGAACCATATGAGGAATCATCATTTCTGTATCACAGATAAACATAGGCAAAATGTTCCAGCTACGAGGTGTATAAACTAAAATGGCTAGTAAAAATTTTGCCAATGATGTAGGTGTTCAGATACATAAGGGTAGATCTAGACCAGAAACTAAAAGATGCACTACAGAAATCGGCCTGAAGCAATGGGAAAGAAAATATTAATGATCAGGTGTAAAATTAATAAGTTTTGAGAAAATTATTTGAGAACAACACTTCTAGTAATGCAAGAAGTAAAAACCAAGTAGTAGACGAATCATAAGCTCCTGCATTTGGGTTCCAAATATTGCTTCATAAAGGCATATACAAAAGTTGCAACTGTTGACTTAACAATATCATTTGGAAAAAGAATTATAAAGCACGAATGCATCGAGCCAAAGAAGATTTGTATGCTTTAGTTATGCAACTACATGGAAAAAAGGTATAATAGACATCAAGAATACGATGGTTACAACAATTTAAGAAATTAACTGAATGAGTATGCCCAAAAAGAGTCCCCCAAAAGAGTTTAGGGATGAGGAAATATATTCTAGTGGAACAAAGAGTTCAAATTACTAGAAAATCATGACATGCCGTTGTACTGCATGGATGGACAATGAAAGGTAACTAATTGTACATAAACATTAATCATGTCCACTAATAGGTTGACTAGTTTAATCTATAATTAGAAATTATTGATGAACAAAACCTTCACTTCACCAAAACAGCAAGCCAAAGTTCAGTTTGTCAAGATAATTATTCCTGATTATATTTTCTTGACACATAAATGGAGGTAAAAGGAAAAACAAAAACAAAATCCAAAGTAATCTAAAGGATCAATTGAACAATCAGATCAAATGTTTAAACATAAGTGAAATTCGTATAACAATGCTAACCAAACATATCAAATAGACCTATCTGTTTAAAAGGGAACACTGTGTAAATATTGTCAGACGGTGAGGAAGACCTAATAAATCAAACGCCTTGTTTGAATGTTTCTAGCCATACTATGGGGGAACCCAGACAATATTCTAGGAAATTTTCTTTGGTATGCAAAATAAGGATGACATTTTAATTAATTCCAATTTATGACATAAGCAAATTTTGGTTTAGTGGAAAATAACAATAGAAAATATAAATTGTCTTCAAATGTCATCCCATAAATTGTTCAAAACTGGGTGAAAGATTAATGTAAAATAATAAAGGGTTTTGTCTTCAACGGATTACACTAGGTTGCGTTCCAATAAATGGCCTGTTCAAATCAAAGAACAATTGATCTTCATCCCCAACCTGTTTAATAATTAAAATAATGGGAAAAATAAATAATAATTTTAAAATATATTGAGTTTAGTGAAAATTAACGTGTAAATTAAAGAATCCAACCTTAAGAGAATCATGGAGACTGTTATCGTGACGGGTTGTGTATCCATTTTATAATCTGCCACTATGCCTCCAACCACCTCGACCTCCTCTACCACAACACCGCCACCTTAGGGAGAACCTACTGTACCTTCAACACATCAACCACCAACTCCACTTCCTCTACCACCACCACGACCAGCATCTGCAGTAGTTTCAATACCTCGATTTCCTCTACCACCACCATGGCCAGCAATTAAAGTACCTTCAATACCTCTACTACCACCTCCACCTCCTCTTACACCACCATCTCTTCTACGAACAACACCTATACTATTTTCATTACCTCGACCATCCCTTCTTACTCGTCTAACACCACTGCCTCTACCACGGACATCATTTGCAGTACTTTCATTACCTATACTATTAAGACGTCCTCTACCTCTGCCTCTACCTCTACATCTACTTCGGCAATCAATTCTAGCACGTCTCTGATTGGCATACATATGAGGCCTTCCACGAGGAACTTGGACAAGGGTATCGAGTACTAATGTACCATTACTCTCTATAACGTAATCTTCATTATCACCAGATACAGATTGCAATACGGTTCTTGGAGCTCCAACCATTCATCAATCCAATTAATCATATCATTTTCTAGGTATTTAAAATTTTTAGAAATGTAAGCCATCTTGTTGTTGTCAGCGAACCCAACATCTGTACAATTTTGCAACCTCTTTTCGACCTCTTGGATTTTTTTGTAAAATCGGTCTTGTGAGGATAACTAACAGATACAACATATTTAGAATACCGCATTTGAATGTCATTTCTCCACCTATCAAACAAATACCTTTCATTCCTTTCGGTCAGTTTCTTGATTCTGTTCGATATCCAGCGGTTTTAGAATTTGGGCTCGAACCTCCTCAAGCTTCTTGATCATTTCCCTAAGTCCTTCATTTATGTTTAGCTTTCTTTTGGATAATGTTATCCCTTATTCTAGTTAAGTTTTACACCCTAACACACAACCATTCAACATGCAAGCAATCAATTGATTCATGGAATTTCATATTCATGAAGTACAAGTAAGAGCAAGTAAAAATGTTTATTTTTACCCTTATAAACCCTAGGTTATAGTCTAAAATTCTGGGTCCTCACACATTGGACTTAGGGAAATGCTTTTCCTCAAATGTGGTGAGCGCTTGGGCAAGTGTGCTAAACTTCAAGAATGATACTCCATACTACTTGTGGTGAGTTTACTTTCAGTACATGGTCCAAGTAAGTGTTATACAATTCGTTCAATACTAAATTTGTTTGTCTTTTATTATTAACAAACAGTAATGGATCTTCTGCAGTGTAATTTGATGTCTAAAGAAATACCAACTTATACATAAACTTAATAATTGATTTGAAATATTTTGTTCCTAGAATCTTACAATTTGGTTAAGTTCAATTCGAATAAGTTTGAGATATGAGTCTATAAAGGATGTGACAGAGATGGGTTGAAAGATACCAAATCAATATAAAGAGTGCACAATCTATATGTGTCTTAACTCATAAACCATGTTTCCATTAATACTATTTTTACTCATCTTAACCACTGAATGGTTAATTTGATTAAATGTGGGTTTACATCATCATTCTTATGAAAATGCACTACTTGATAATAATAGACCTTGAGAATATGAATGTTACATATGCTAATAACAAAGTAGATGTGGTGAAGTGTTTAATAATGATTGCAATGTTTATGTTGGTATTTTTTTTTTCTTATTAACTATTTCAACTTGTGCAAATTCATACTTTTTATTTTTACATAAATGATATGTGACATATAGATCCATACCATATTTCATTATTTATATGTGAAGCAATCAATATTGTCTGACTTCCTTCAAGAACGTGGACACAAAATGTTCCAATGTGAGATTATACCTTTTAAAAACATGCGACTTGCATTGGACAAATGTTGAATCTGTAAATGATTGTGGTATGTTCTTGATGCATCACATGGAGAACTAAGTAGGAATATATAACAATCATTTAGAAATGGATAAGGTAATCAATTTTCACGTATATGATGTCGCATAATTTTATTGTAGAATTCATATTGTCCTATAAATGATCATTAAATCTTTACCACTTGTAGCCATGCTATAGAGGCTCTAAGCGGGCTCTACTATGTGCAAATATAGTTTTTAAGTGGTGTGAATATGCACAATGATGAAGTTTTGGAGAAGGTTGGCCATCACATCAACGCTTAAGAATGTATTGACCGTTTGATGGCGTGATTATTTGTAATGGCAATCAAGTTGTTTTCTTGGGGTTTGTTAAATATTATCTTGGTGGCACAAAATTTAAACTGCTCGTATCAATGATGTTTTAATTTATGAATTTAAATTTAGGACATAATATGATAGTTTAACTATGTAAAAGGCAAATGAAGTTGCCTTCAATAACCTTGGTAATTTTTTTGAAGCATGTTTATGTTCAATAAATCTTAGAAATAATGTTGTAAAGTAGTAAGGTAATTACTACTTTACCTAATTAAATTTGGTATTAAAATATTTTTGTTTACCAAAAAAAATGACAAAAATAATATAACATAGCAAGAGTATGTTTTCAATTGATATAATGATTATACATTGATGTAATTGGGTAACTAATGAATTCAAGTCGATGCTAAATATTAACAAATGAATTTAAGTACTTAACTAAACATAATTATTGATGGCCTTCGCGTTTCACGGGTATCCATAAAAAATGCGACGCATAATTTACATATAGGCATACCACACAGTTTTTAAGACCAAATTTTATTGAAATGGATGAAAAGTTCCATTTATTTACTGTTTCTATATTCGTTCTATCATTACACAAGGATGGGAGTCGACTGTTTGTATGCCAAAAGGTATCCAGACCAGTGTATATGTTCAGCGGATGAGCCCATTCAAATATCAGAGGAAATTTACACCTGTATTGCTACCTTACTATAATAATACTTTCATATTCCCCCTCAAACTGAAATGTCTTCAACCACTCTGAATGTAGAGAGTTGCAAAAGACGACTTGATTTCACAGATGCTACTCACTTGCCGGAATCCACCATTGTGAATGTAACGACCACGTCTGACATTGCTTTCAAACAAGCTACCCTCGAACCACAACATTATAAATTGCCGTTAAGAGAATACATAGAATAGATGAGCGTTACTCTATTTGTAATGAACGAGAGCTTTCGATCGAACTAGTGAACCAATAGGTCTATCATGATGATAGTCCCATCACTTACAACTATGCTAATAGTGTTCAAGGCACCGATCTAGGTGGTACATTTGATGATTTGGTATTGGAATATTTCAATACAAGAGTTGCCCATAGTTTTGAGTTTTCATCATTAGTGATGGACAATGTCCTTAAGCTAATTTATTTAGTGTTTCCACTGACTGTTTAATTTCTAAACATTAGATCTATCTTCCAGTCATTAAATAGGGTCTTTTTTTTTCCACTATTGGTTAATTACAATAAACAAAGGGTTCAGTATTTAGACAGCATATACCAAGGAAAACAGTCAAACTGGACTTATGATGTTAAGACTTTGGTATCCACCATTTTATACCCAGCTCTGAATTTTGTCTATTGATTTATTGTAATTTCAACCAACATGTTCACTTTCTCCGTTGTAGTAACTGTGCATTGTAGAATTCTTTCAATCTGTTGGGCACCACCACGAGGTGGACGTAGCAAAGTACGAGTTTCAACATGTGCAATTGCCAAGGAAAAACATTAAGCCAAACAAGAATTGTGGAGTGTTTGTGATGCACCGCATGGAGAACTTTAATGGATCATCGTATATTTATCCGGACCTATTTGTGATAACACCTTCTTATCAAGCTGTACAATTTTTTATTGTTTTTATTTTATTTTTATTCACATTCCTTTGAAAATTGTATGTTCATATCAGGAAGGAGTTCGAATGAAGCTCAGGGCAGAATTCTGCGAACGAATCGTTCTCAGCAACTTTAACTCCGCAAGGGATGCAGTTCTGGGAAAAATTAGGGGATTCAAAGCAAAGAAATTTCTAGGTATATTGTCTGGGTTCCCCCACAGTGTGGTTAGAGACATTCAGACAAAATGCTTGGTTTATTATGTCCTCCCCACTGTCTGGCATTATTTACACAATGTTTCATTATAAACAATTATTTCTATTTTGGTTTCAGTTACTTATGGGTATGCATATTTGATGGTTTTTGTTAGCATGTTGTTTTACGAATTTCACTTATGGTCGTAACAGACAAACATTTGGTTGTTCAATTGATCATTTGGATGGCGATTTTCTTCCATTTTGAACTGTCATCTATCCGGCAGCCGTAGAAAGTTTACGGACTTTCTAAAGCAGTTTCCAACCGCCGTAGAAAATTCGGACTTTCTACGGCGATTCTTCCCAACAGCCGTAGAAAGTCCATCTTTCTACAGTGGTATATTTAGGAACCGTCGTAGAAAGTTCTCTAACTAAACCTCCCTAGAAAGAACAAGACATTCCCACCCAAACCGCAGTAGAAAGTGAGGAATTTCTCTGGTTTAAAGCAAAACCTACTTCTAAAAGTTTAAAATTAATATACAAAATATCGCCAAGATAGAAGTAGAAATCACTATTATATTACAGGTGCATATCCAAAAAAAATAATACAACTAAAATATCAACAATTTTCAATACTATCACAAAAACCATCAAATACGGCTAATGCTCCATAATATAACTAGCGCATATTTTTCTCATGGCATCTATATCCACAGTGCTTAATGGAGTGCGGTCGATCTTGAAGTACTGCAACAGATTATAAATTCAAATGTAATTGAGTAGCAAAATGAAATACAATCAAATAAGGTATGTGAAATCAAAATCAAATACATTTTCGAGTGCCAATGTCTCAGATTTCATTGCGATGTGGTACATGTAATGCATAACATAGTAGCCATTTCTCGGCAATCCTAGGAAAGCTTGATAATTAAACATCACCCTATAAAAATGAACTCATGAGAACAAGCATTTCACTCATTAGCACTAAATGAGTAAAACAAAATCGAGTAAGAAAGGTAAAAGGTTTAAAGAGAAGTGCCATTTCACACTCTCTAAGTATAAAAAAAGGATCATTTTCAAGAAAAGCGACATACACAAAGGATACTAGAAACGTTTCTAACACAGATAAGGGAAAGAAAGGCAAAGAGAGTATTAATTTCAATAAACAAGTGCCATTACCAATCGATGAAAACCAAAACACTCCAAGCATTCATCATCTCAACAAACCCAATCGATCAAAACCCGAATTCAAACACCAATCGCTCAAGTGCAAAGGGTGTAAGGAGAAGTGACATTTCACACTCTCCAAGTATAAAAAAAGGATGCTTTTCAAGAAAAGTGAAACACAAAGGATACTAGAAACATTTCTAAAAAATATAAGGAAAAGAGAGGAGAAGAAAGTTTTAATTTCAATAAACAAGTGCCATTACCCACTTTAAACCAAAGGAGACACAAGAAGTGGACTAAGAAAGGTTAAAGTTTAAAAAGCAATTGACATTTCACCCCTTCAACTCATGAGAACAATCATTTCACTCATTAGCACTAAAGGAGGAACACAAAATAGAGTAAGAAAGGTAAAAGGTTTAAGGAGAATTTGACTCATTTTACACTCTCCATGCCTAAGACAAGAAAAGCATTTCACTCATTATCAACTCTCCCCCTTCCCCCAACCAACAAAAGGGTAAAATTAAAGGCATGTAAACACTCTCCATGCCTATGCATACCATAAGAAACAGAGGGACCTATAACCAAGTGAAGTAAAACCACCATATAGAAGTCATGGTGTAAAATGAGGCAATGCAAAGGAGAAAATCCAGTTATAGCACCAAAAAAAAAAAAAATTATAGGAACACCCCAATCGATTAAAACCGAATTCAAACACCAATCGATCAAAATAATCATGTAAAACCGAATTCAACACCCCAATCGATCAAAACCACACACGAACTCAAAAACCATTCAATCAAAACCAAACCCTAATTCAACAACCAAACCAATTAAACCACCAATCGACCAAAACCAAAACAATCCAAGCCTTCATCATCTCAAAAAACTTGAATGCAACATTAACAAAAAAACCTTAGGCCAATCACAAGTAAACAAATAACATTAAAATTTCTAAAGCTTAACTAAACTTGAAACTATTCGGCTAAACCTTATTTAGGATTTGAATCCTACAACCAAGCGACCGATTAGCTGAAATTCTAGTTGGGGAAAAGATATTCAATGGGTGGCTGCTGGTCGATGAAGACTCCAAAGTGGAGCTGGGTGACGGTGGGCTGAGCAACCAACGCCAAACAACTTCAGGAAAGAGAAGGAGATGGTCGACAGAGAGCGGATGGCGCCCGTTACGGGTTCCGGTCGAAGAAGACGATGGAATGCGACGGGAAAGAGGAGAGGAAAACAGGGAAAGGCAGGGGAAGGCATCTAAAATCAAAAGCCTAATTTGAATTTAAGCTGACCCGACCCAGGTTTCTATGGCGGGTTGTAATAAACCCGCCGTAGAAAGTCACTTTCTACGGCGGGTTTATTTTGAACCGCTTTGGAAAAGCTGGAAAAAATGGAGCGATTTCCTGCGCGCGCTTGTGTTCCGATTAATTTCTCTTTTTGTTTTTTTTTTTTAAATTAACCCCCCCAATTTTTTAATATAATATTAAATATCCAATTTACATTATATTTATTAATTATGTACAAACTCCAACTTTTTATTATTATAAACAATAAATAATTAAATTTCAAAATTTTCAGTTAACCAATCCATTATTTAATGCCAACAAAACTTTTTCAAATACAGTTACATAATAATTATAGTAAAACCTCTAAAGTAATAATTTTCAGTGAAGTACAGTTAAACTTCGATAAAGTAAAAAGCTTGAGATATTTAATAATTTTGTGCGTTTTCTACTTTGGCGAACGAGCTAAAGTAATAAACTCGTTAAATGCATTAAGTAGTATAAGAAAAATGGATCATTAAGGGCCCAATACAAAAACAAAGTAATACTTACTGGATTTCATTTGTTATATATATGTACGGACATGAAATCATTTCTCCGCGACAGTAAATTTCACTAAAATTCCCTCAGGCGCCTCTATTCCTGTTAATTTCTAGTTTTTCTTTTTCGTAAATTAATCCCAAATTTTTTAAAATGTAATAGTAAAAACCGAATTTAATATTGATCAATTTTTGTAGTAAAATACATTAAATTTATTAATTTGATCAATATAATGTATTTTACTTGCAACGATTGATCATTATTAAATTGCATATTGAATATTAGAGTAAAAAAATTTTGTGGTTAATTTTTACAAAACAGAAAAATTAGGGATTAATAGGAATAGATCGAGGCGCACGCGGGAATTCCAATTTTTGCTTCATTTTCTAAGGCGGTTTAACATAAACCACCGTAGAAAGTGGCTTTTCTGCGGCGTTTTATGTTAAACCGCCGTAGAAAGTTTTCGCTAAAAATTGAGAGAAATATCGCGCCCGCCTCTGTTCCTATTAATTTCAAGGTTTTCTTTTTTGTAAATTAACCCCAAAATTTTTTAAAATTTAATATTGAATATGCAATTTAATATTGATCAATTTTTACAGTAAAATACATTATATTTATTAATTATATACAAACTCCAGCCTTTATATTATGAAAAAAAAATACTTAATAAATTTCAAATTTTCAGTTAACCAATCCATTATTTTAGGGCCGCAAAAAATTTTCAAGTACTAATACACAATAATTATAGGCACACTTAAAAAGTAATGATTTTCATTGAATTACTGTAAGTTTTTGTACTATTGAACTTCTATCTACTTAATTATCTCTATTTAAATAAAGTCAATCAAGAATTTCAATTATGTTAAGATAAACCACTCATAGCGGCAATTAATTAATACTTGTTGCAATTGGTTACAAGTATTACTCAATGTCGTATCCATGTATAGTCTTAATTAATTTTCGATCGTTTCTGTATCTCTCATATACATGCAGACTAGTTAGATCTTCCTTTGCATATGTACATTCTTTTATTCAAATTAAGAGTCGAAAAAATAGAAAGAGGTGAACGTGGGTACAAATGCGCCTTACCCCTGTAGACAAATTTCAAATTATGCAAAAATACACTTTAAATTTGAATATTACAGTTAAACCTTGATAAATTAACGTTCGATAAAATAATAACCTCGTTTATATAATAATTTTGTCCGGTCCCAACTTGGGCCAACTAGCTAAAGTTATAACCTTGCTAAATGCGTTAAGTAATAAAAAAAAACTGAATCCTTAACAGTTTACGGCCGTTTTAAAAAAAAAACCGCCGTAGAAAGCCATTATCTATTTAACCGCCGTAGATAATGGCTTTCTACGGCGGTTATCTAAAAACTGTCATAGAAAGTCTCTTTCTACAGCGGTTTTTAAATAACCGCCGTAGAAAGTTACTTACTACGGTGGTTATCAAATAATCGCCGTAGATAATGGCTTTCTACGGCGGTTCTATATAAATCACCATAGAAAGTCCGTACCTTCTTTTTTAATGGCGATTTCGTCTCTTCCGCCGTTAAAAGTCCATTCTGTAGTAGTCTTAGTTTTGGTTTTGGTTTTGTTTTTGTTCTACCTCTTACCTCCATTTATATGTCCAGAAGATATAATCAGGAATTATTATCCTGACAAACTGAATTTTGGCATGTTGTTTTGGTGAAGTGAAGGTTTTGTTCGTCAATAACTTGTAATTCTTATGAATCGTTCAGGTGATGAAGCAATTTCAAGAAGTTAAATGACTTAACTTTTAAAAAAGACCTTTATGGGCTTAAAAATATTAATAAAGATCTTCATTATCATAACATAATGGTTGTCAACAACTTATTGGATTATTCCATAAAAATGATGAATGTTTAGAAGTCGAAAGTATAAAAGAAATTGTGGCTAATTTGATTGAAAATCCTGATGATGATGAAGTTAAAGATGATTCAATACATTTGAAATCAAACACATGAAAAGAAACATTCAAAGCGTCAATGACACTTCACAATTTTGTTGCACCTCAAGAATTCAACACTGAAGCAATTAGATACAATAATAAATATTAGAGATGAAATCACCTAAATTAAAATTTTAATAACGGAATTATTATTTGCAGGAACATTTTTACATTCACAGGAACATTTTCCTGTGAATAGTCTATAATACCCCTTAGGTCTAAAAAAAAAAGGATCCTAGAAATCATATGCAAGCAAATAACGATTCGTGTACCTATTCTCTTTGGAGAAAAAAGGAAGCAAAAAATCGGCCAAATCGAATAAAAGTCCAGACGAATCGGATAGGCAAAGGTGAGTGCCTAAAATTCATATTTGTTTCGTTGATAGGCAAAGGTGATGAGTTTGTTAATAATTTGGCCGGATTTTTTTTTTTTTTTTTGCCGGATCTGCTATTATCCGGTCGTTTTTTGCCGGATCTGTCATTATCCAGCCGAGGAGACGGCATAAATTGGTCTTCTCGGCCGGATTTTCATTGAAATCCCGCCAGAGAGAGGTGGGATTTCAGCTAAAATCCCGCCAGCCGCCGGTGGTATTTTCGAGAAAAATCCCGACGGTATTATTGAGTGAAAAGGATTTTTTTTTTATACCTAAGGGGCAAAATAGACTATTCACAAGAAAACGTTCCTGTGAATAGTAATTTTGTTCCTGTGAATAGTATGCCCCTTTAATAAAAGACAAACAAAGTATAATTACATACAATTAACTATCCTACTTATATTTGTAATTTCTGAAAATTATTAATTTATAATATCGACAGGACTATATATTTATATAAGGGTCTTTGTAATAATAATTATTATCATTTATTTTGGGTTAGTTACTCAAAAAACCCCTGTGATATGCGAAAGTTATCGATGACCACTCTGTGCTTTAAAAAACTACAAATAACCCCCCCCCCCCCCCCCCGAGTGCTTTTTTGATAACTGTAACGTTAGAAATTTTCGTTATATCTAACAGTTAGAGGGGTAATTTTGCATTTTACTATTTTTTAACTTATTAATATCCCTTTTAACCCAAAAAACCTCCTCTCTCCCTCTCTTACAGTGCACCTCTTTCTCTCTCTCTCTCTCTCTCTCTCTCTCTCTCTCTCTCTCTCTCTCCCCCCGATAAGCCTCCCCTCTCCTTTTCTTACGGTGCACCTCCTTCTCTTTTTTCGTCTCCTTCACCTCTCTTTCACCGCCTCCATCACTTCTTGTCGCCGCCACCTCTGCCTCAATCGTCTCACTCTCTGTGGCGATTTTAATTCTAAACTTCAATGTCTGGCACAATGGGTTTTGGTTTCATATTTGGTTAGAACTGTGAGGGCGGTGGGTATGACTTTCGTCAGAGTTGCTGATGGTTGAACATATGTGTTGCAGCAGCGATGGCGTTGGCGGCGATAATTTCATATTTGGTTCGGACTGTGATAGCGGTGTTGACGGCGACGGCGGATCTGCATAGTTACGACAAACAGAGGCGGTGAATTTAGGTCTGAAACCATTGAGGTTTTTTTTTTTCCTTCTTTTTTGGCCATTACTGAGATATGTGTTCTTTGCGCGAATCTGGATCTAAAGCCATTGAAGTTTCTTTTTTCTTTCCACATTATTGAGATATGTGTTCTTTGAAGCGGATTTGGGTTTGAATCCAATGAAGGGTTTGTTTTTTTTTTTTTTTTTCTTGGCATTATTGGGAGGATATTTATTCTCTAGGTACTTATAGTTTTGTGAGATGATTTTTTAGTTAAATCTTGTAGATTATGTTGTTTGGGATGATTTTTCTTTGTTGATTATGTCCCTCTAGTGGTGGTGGTGGTCTAGTACCCGCGGTGGTACTAACAGTCCACGGTGATAGTCATGGTGGTTATGGTAGGTGTCACGGAATTTTTCTCTTTCCGACGACCACCGTCAAACGCCACCAATCTCCGGCAGTTCCCCGTTAACTTTCGATGGAGGTTTAACGGCCAAGGACTTAGCAGAATAGAAATGCACTCGCAATTTACGGCCAATGGCCAACCTTAGCTTTTACTCACAAGCCGAGGAAACAATACAAAACTGTGCTAAGCAATTTCCAGCCAAAACTCTCTGACCAACAATTGCCTTCGCCGTGGGCTTAAATACTTTTTACCCACTCGCAGAGGACAACCCCCAACTGCTAGGCTCAAACGCATAGCGGCCCCTTAAATCGCGGGATGTGGGCGACGTGGGACGCGTGGCCCATGCCCAGCCCTTATCCGCAATTGTCGAGTCATAACCGTCCCGCACACAACCGTCGAGCTCGAACCATTCCCGCTCTTGATCGTGCCCCTCGCAAGGCTCATGCCAACTCTCGCGAGCCAGTGCTAAGGGTCGCAGCACCGCGCCTTACCCCTTCGCAGCACCATAATTCCGACCCGAGCCAACTCATTTCAATTAAGCTAACTCGCATCACAAGTGTCCCACACTTAACCAACTTAGCGACACCGCCCCTCAAAGTCTCAAGCCATCTTGGTCTCTCTTAGCCCCAACCGTCGAGCCAAGTATCACCACCCCATAGTACATGGAAAACCCAAGAAATCAGAAGTTCCCGCCTTTGGGATCAGGGTGTACAAAGAGTGAACCAACTTCCCAGAAGCTGACCCTTGATCCCCTGTTCGAACCACTGCACTACTACACTTCAAGGAACATACAAAATATCACCAAGTCTCATTCCGCCCAAACTAACGGAAAGTGATGTCGACCGCCAGCGAATGACGTCACCGCCGGTCGGCCCAATTAATCCTGTAACAGTAGGGGTGATGATTGATGAATACGGAACGAAAATATCATAATTACAAAGGAAGAGAATAATTATTTAATATGGATAAAATGTGATTTGATGGAATAAAAGAAAGAAATGCTGGAAAGTAATAATAATATATAATTTAAATTTTAAAAAAAGGAAAGAAAAACATATGAAAGTCAATCAATTATGAAAAATAATAATAATAATATATAATATAATTAGAAATTTTGAAAAGGGAAAGCAGTGTTTAAGCCTTAATTAATTTAAAGTACGAAAGAAAAAAATTAAATTTTATAAATATTTAAAATAAATTAAAAGATACAAAATAAATTCTGTAAAAGGAAAAAAATAAAAAAAAATATATATATATCTGCATATTACTTTTTACTAAAGGTAAATATATCATTTATATTAATGATAAATATGGAATTTTGTTTGTAAGTATAAATTTATCATTTAATTGAAAAAGTTAAGAAAAGCAATTTACTTTTTCGTTTGACTGTTAAATTTAATAGAAATTTCTAAAATTTGTTTTGAGTAATGAACCCTATTATTTTGTTAAAATTTGTAATTTTTACAACTGGCCCAAGTAGGAGTTTGAAACCATGACCTACAAGATAAAGAAGACTTATTCTTCTATAAATAACCAACTCTATCGAAGTTTATTTTGTTAAAAGTATATTCCTTATAAAATATATTCTATTATAATAATATTATTAAACTTCAAAAGTGATTCATAAAATTCACTTACTTAGAATGCAATTTAAATTAAAATATCTAAAATTTTAAAGTTTAAATCTAAATTGAAAATAAATACAAAAACTAAAAATTATAGATACTAAAATAAATTAATTAGATATAATACTATTCTACTCACAAATTTTTAGGTTTGGATTTTTTAGAATAAAATGAATTGGATATAAAGTTTTTATATGTATAATTAAAATTTATATATAATATAATTATGACATCATTCGATCTTTTTATCCGGTTGGACCTAGTTGATCTAGTAACATCAACCCTTTAGTCTAACCAGTTCATGCTCTAGTCCAATTCTAAAAAGGGGTCATTCTAACAAACCCATTTTATAGGAATTTTGCATGCTTACGCCATTCAATGAAATTTAAAAGTAAGAAATATATTCTAAACGTAAAAAATATGTAATTAAATAATAAAAATATGTATTAAAAAATATTTTAAAAAATTATTATAAAAGTGTACAAAATAGGCCTAAATCAATAACATACCAGGTCTTAGATCTCTATCTACTCGGAGATCAAAATAATTTTTTCTTCCATGCAAACTCTTAGAATTAGTATCACCCCTCATTTTGTATGAGACAAAAATATTTATTTTAATACATTGTGTTAAAATAAAAAAAATAGAAAGAAATAAAAACGTAAACTCCTTGAGTTGAGCAAATCAACCATTGCCTTTGCTAAAATAAATTTTGTCAGTATAAATACTTGTTATCTCATCATGCCCTTAAATATAAAAGAAATTCCCAGTGAAATCTCAGTACTCCCTCTATCTCATAAAATCAAAAGCAAAACTTTTTACTAGATAGCAAGAGTATGTTGTTTTCAGAAAAAGAATTGATCCTTTGCTTCCTGTCTCAAACAATATCTGAAACAAGAATTTCTGGCTAAAAGTAATTTTTTTTGAAGGAATAAATTGATCATTTGATTCTTGTCTCAATTAAGTATAATTACTCTTACAACATTATTCCCTTTTAAGTCCTTTCAACCAATCAATACACCTATAACTAGCAGCTCTATCAACATCATATATGACACTTCGAGTATAGAGAAATACTATTGTTATGTCAAACCAAAACAAAAAAATAAAACTAAATTGCTATTTCAGTAAGATGGTCTAGCA
This sequence comes from Leptodermis oblonga, assembly GCA_016801395.1. Classification (NCBI taxonomy): domain Eukaryota; kingdom Viridiplantae; phylum Streptophyta; class Magnoliopsida; order Gentianales; family Rubiaceae; genus Leptodermis; species Leptodermis oblonga. Next base: position 16,283,889 of record CM028755.1, on the reverse strand, counting down.
GCATATCAATTCTTCCAAGGCATGTTTCATATGTTCTACTAGCAACAAGGCAATGAGAATGCTTACAAAACAATCAAAGAGGGTATGGAAAAAGAACACAAAGAGAGGATGTACAACCAGCAACCTCAGTGATCCATTCTATCATGTTACTGATTGAAAAATCTTAGTTTCTCCTGTGATCCTTATGATGCAGGCTTCTGGCCACCAATATGATTACCATGCAGCTTTGAAAGCCTAAAATCTAAAACAGTAACTTACCATCTTCAGAATATAGCAGCAAGGAAAGTCACGGCTATCCTAACCTGTGAAACTTTGCTTCATTGGTTTAATGTTTTGTGAAATGCGACCTGCAGAAGAAAAGAGATCAGTCACAACAGAGTGGCAATTTTCAAATGAGAACAAGAGTCACAAACTAGGAGCATGAGGTAAATGTTCAATTTCCTATTCAGGCACAATCAGATTTCTGCGCTCAACTCTCTTGTATTGATTATGCTCACACCACATTAACAAGGCACAGGTATCAAAATAGAAAAGGGCAGCCCAGCCCAGTGTACAGAACCTCTCAAATGTGAGGTTTGGGAAAGGGTAGGGCCATTAAGATTGAATGTAGACAGCCTTCCCACACAGGTACACAGGAATCAGTGTTTAAATGACATAGAGAAGTTCCACAGAAGTTGGTGCTTGGTCAGAATGTCTAACTTGGCCTGGTATTAATAACACTAGCACAATTGTTCAGAAATTCGAGCATCTCCATGACACAAAATAAACCATTTATTTGTCAACCAAAAAGGAGGAATGCAAACAACATAAATACATACAGAAGTTGAAGTCTTTAGTAGCTCCCTTATCGCCATAGTTGCATAGCAAGAAGAAGGGAGGGTAAAGCTCAATTTGAGAGCTCTTTCCCGGGTGTCAGTGCCACCAGATATTTCAGTTTCGTTTGACCCAGCTCTATCATTAACTACCTCCCCAACTTCAAATGAATCAGCAACTTCTCTTTCAGATACACCTGATTGAGTCTCATTATCATTAGGACACTTTTCAGTGCCTTTCTGATTCCCAAAATCCCCTTCTCTAGCCTTTCTTGACTTGACAATTTGGTCCAAATCTGTTTCTGCCAAAGGAATATTTCCATCTCTATATGTAAGCAGTTCCCTGGGTAAAGAAAATACAACAATCACCCACCAGAAAGATAGAAATGTGTGAGCTTAACATGAAAGACAAATAATCAGACCAACTCAAATGAGAGACTTGAATACCATTCATAGTCCTCTGGCTTCTGAAATACTCGCCTATAACCACCAGTCATGTTTGTTATCGAAAACTCCCTACAGAATAAGCATATTGTTCAAAGAAAGAAGATGGACAACAAAAATATTAAATATGTAGAGCAGTGGGGCTAGTAATCAATAGAGGGTGTATGCAAATATTATCCGTTATTCTGTAGAACCATTCTAAAGAAGCGTGGAGTAGAAAGGCTCTTTCCAGGATAACGAAGTTCTCATCCAGTAAACCAAGCCACTCAAATCAGAGTCAATAAATAACTACATGCGATGCAAGAAATACCAAAGCACGATCCACTCATGAAGGGAAGTTAGAAGCTGATGGCGGTGCCACTGTTGGAGGCAGTCAATTCAGAGCATGCGGAACATGTAGCAAACCTTTTCAGCTATTGAATTTGCGACACCGCAAGGCATAACGCATTTTGTACAGGAAAGTGATGCAAAGAATGTAACCGTGTCGAAAAAGAGAGAAGCTGCAGACTGGTTGCCAATTGGTCACATTATTGATGATATTAGAAGGATGAAGGATAAGTTTTCTGTAATTAAATTTAGTCATGTGAAAAGAAAATGAACGAAGTTGCTCATGTAGCTGCAAAAATGGGGCTGAGATTGGATAACAATGTAGTTTGGTTTGAAATGGTCACACTATTGATGATATCAAAAGGATGAAGGAAAGTTTTCTGTACTTGAATTTAGTCATGTGAAAAAGAATACAAACAAAGTTGCTCACGTAGCTACTAAAAATGGGGCTGAAATTGGATAACAATTTATTGTGGTATGGGGAATTCCCAACAGAAATTCTATGTACTCCAGTGGCAGATTTAACTGTTTAATAAATATAATGCTTGTTTGTGGATTAGAAAAACAGATATAACTTACTTGACACTATGCACACTCTCGGTCAAGCTGATAGCATCCTGACCAATAAAATCAGCATCAAATAGTGGATAAGAAAACATGACAAATGCATGTTAATGTTACATGAACTCTTCTATTCAGGAGACAAACCCATGTAGACATGAGTCAATGTAGATGCAGGAATGAAATCTCTGTCAGACATGGTAAATTTTCTAGTATGTTGACTATTCATTCAATCCTCAAGAAAGAAAGAAGAAGAAGAGAGAGCGAGAGAGAGGTGAGATAAGGAGAAGATTATCACAAAGATTAGATTTGAACAAGAAACAGAGACTAATGATGTCAATATATGAGAGAGGTATGATCTTAATAAGAAAAGAGTTACTTTGGCCCTGTTAGTTTTCATTGGTTTTGTTTGTGTTTTGCTTTTATTTTTCGTTTCTATAGTAAATTACAGATTATAATACTTTTTTATTATTCCCAATACAACTTTTTACTATTCAAGTACAACTTTTTACATTGTCAATACACTGTTTTACATTAAATTTTTTTTCTTCTGAGAACATGTTTCCAAAACTATCTTCTAAGATTTGATTACAAACTCCAAAAGTATTCTTGCATTTCAATTTATCAATACCCAATTCTTCAAATTCATTTCACAGCACTGCCATGGAGACTGGGTCATATTTTATAGCTACATTTACACTTATAAAATGAGGCCTAGAATTATTACTACAAACTATCTATATATGAGCATGCAAGACATATCCCTGTAACAGAATCCAACTCTATATCTGGGTCACAGTGTTCTCAATTAACGAACAATGAGGAGTCCAGCAACTAAACCCACACTAGTTCCCAATACTTGTAACTTAGTCCAAGTAACATTAGTAGCAATCTCAATATCTATCATCATCTTTACCATCATGTTCTCTAGTCTTAACAATTTGTGGCAGGTGCAATACTTTACTAGAAATTTCACATTAGTTTTGGCAAAATTATTGATAAAGTATTAAGTTAATCATTTATGTCTTTCCATAGGAATTGCAGACAATAGGTTATACATCCATCCACACTTTCAAAAAGACAAACTGTTCATCATGTACCCATCAAAAGTGTAATGCTGATAACATCATCAAATGAATTTGACAAACATAACACACCTTGCTTGACAAGTCATGATAATATTCTCCAATATCATTAACTGGATAAATAACTCGTGACCTGCAATTACAAAATTTCAAATTTTAACACAGTATATAATAATGGGTTATAGCACTAGTGAAGGGAAAAATGATCAAGTTCTAATTCTACCCAGGCAAAGGAAGGACAATATCATGTATCGTGTAGGTTCCAGTAACTAAATCTTCTTCAGTCAATGCCTGCAAAAGAGAAATAATTGTGACATCCAAAACTTTGAAGAGAACTTAATATTCAAACTTCCCAGAGAAGGAGAAAAAGACACTGAAGTGACATGAAATTTCCTGAAAGGATGCCTTGACCAAATTCTGTCTTAATACTTTTAAGGACATCAGACAAGCTTATGACCCAAAAAGATGATTCTCACCAGACTGCTTAACTTCCAAATCCTCAGGAAATCTGAACTTCAACTTCAAGGCAAAATTAAAGGATAATATAATCATCAATTTGATATGGCAAGACTTAAAAAAGATTCTATATGGTTTATTTCCAACTTGAAAACCAATTCACCAAGGGAATTGAAAAAGAATCTCAACCTCTTCAAATTCTTAATATATGATAAGGTGAAATTTTCATAAAGAAGAAATCCCTTTCACCTTCCTGAGATGTTTCCTAACATCAGCAAGTCACAAGTAAATACAACGGAAAAGAAGCAACTTACAAAAGAAATTGTTTATTTCCTTGAAATACTGGGGAAAGAAAGCAGGTGCAGAAGTCTGCGGTCACCAGTCAGAAGACCAGTCAAGTAACAGTTAATAGATCATTAGAGAACTAGAATACTTGCCTTTACTGATGTCTCTTTCTCTGCTGGAAGATCGATTTCAGAGATTTCATCTGCATGTCTCAAATCATCTGAATCATTTGAACCTTCACATTCAGAATAATTCGCTCCCATTTCCTTTCCTATCGATTGCTCTTTGCCATACACCAGATCTCCCAACACAACATGGTCAATTCCTGAAACATGATCAAGTTGCCAGAAACTTAAGAAAAACTCAATGTTGTTGATTTGTATATTGCAAGAAATTTGGTAATTACTGTTACAAAACAGCTAGATCAATTTCATCGTCATTTTCTTAAAGCAATATAGAATATATGGAGTGCCACTTTTGTACTCATTTTCTTAAAGCAATATAGAATATATGGGGTGCCACTTTTGTACTCGTATAAATAGCAAATAAGGCAATTGTGAAAGTTGACAGGCATGGACTAAATGCATCTAAAAGTTTTAATTATTTAAAATCTACCCTTCAAGAAAATTGAGGAACTGATCAGAATGGTACAATAGAATTCAGACAGGTTGAACAAATGGAAAAGTGCATATGTACACTCTGTGATCATAAGGTACCGCTGAGATTGAAAGAAAATATTGTAAAACAGCCAAAAGACAGAAATGCTTTATGAATCAAAGTGTGGGATGGCTAAATATGAAGGTGAACAAAAAATGAGGATCGCAAAAATCAGAATATAGAGATAAATGTGCAGACACACCTGACTAGAAGATGAGGACAAGTGGCAAAAGGTATCTAAAGTTAGCAAAAGACGAGGTAAAGAAGATTCCAAAGCCTAAACCTTGAATTCGCATGCTTGGATGACAGATCCAATTAGGGAACTTCAATAATTGCTGGAAATTGAACACTCAAGACAGCAATAGTTTCCAGAATTTCTTGTAGTAATTTTACTTTCTTAGCTGCCAAGGGTATCTTAGTAAATTCCTGTTTTGCAGGAATTTCCAGAGTTCTGTTAGATCTTTACATTTCCTAATTTAAGTCTTGTTTCTAAATTTTATTTAGGCAAGTATTACCTTCTGTAATTGTATTTAGATAGGACTCATTTATAGGAAAGAACCATTTAGGAAAACAAAAGAAGAAACATAATTTGAATTGGATTTGACATTAGAGTCTATAGATAATGTCCCTCTTCACGAGGAAGAATCAGATTGCATTCAGTAAAAACACTTCCAGTGACATTTTTGTCTTATTTCAGGGTTGTGACGCAACTTGCCTTGGGTCTGATACCTAAGGGTCCCTAGGGGTGATGCCCTAAGAGTTCTAGGAGAGATTTCTTGAGGCATTTCAGTACTTTATTGCTTAATTGACGTTTTCAGCTTATTAGACTCGGCTACTCAGCTATTAAGTTTACTTGCTCTCTTGAAGCTATAAAGATTACCTTACGGTCAGTTCTATTTTATCCCACGCTTGTGCTGCATCACTAGATACAATAAGTAACAAATGTATTAGAAAGAAAGTGAAGGTAGCTCTAAAGGAGAAAATGAGACACACTAAAGGTGATTTGAACGTGTGTAAAAAATCTGTAGATACCTGGTACAGCACGTAGAAAACAGAAAATCATTAACTCAAATTAAATGGGGAAATATGAGATCTAAAAGAATTAGAAAGAAACTATAGAAAAAGATATGATCTATTTAAACCTAATGAGACCATGTTTTGACAGACCATGATAATGAAATATGATTCATATAACTGACTCCATATAGTGGGATAAAAGCATAGTTGTTGCAGCTGTATACTTCCATGCAGCTGCAATAGGATAATAATGAATCACATAGAATCACTAATGATTAATAACTCCAGAATGCAACTGTCACATAAACACATACCATATTTTTGTACTCTCATACTAGCAGCATGGTTCCATATGTAGCTTTGAAAACTATGTACATACCTACAAAACAAAATAGTAGATGTACTCTGTAATGATTAATATATAGGAACTAAAAGAGGGAAGCATGTACGCGGAAGACAGTCCTTAGCAAAATTGAATGTAAGCAACAACAAAATCTACGAGATACACAGCCATAAAGCAGTCAATTTTCTGAGCTATCCAGCTAAAATTAATACCAAGCATCTATCATATGGAACTGCATATGGAGAGAGCATGAGCCTTCTTTCTTAAGACTGAAGAATAAGAACAGGTCAGCAAGAGATAACAAAAAGCATAAGATAGTTTTTCTCACAATTGGGAAATAAAAAGACCAAAGAAGAGACATTTGTTCTTCATTCACATTAGTGCGACACATCTCTAAATTGATTGAAAACCAGGTTGATGTCAATCCAAACTCAAATACTCAATCAGGAACACTGCAACTTCAGTTTCAGGTGAAACAGCAATTGTTAGTGAGATGCATCCCCAAATAACAGGAGATACACTACGAAAGTTAATGCTGTTCACTATGTAAGTTTGTTCACCATGTAGGAAAGCGAGCCTAATCCCTGCACTGAAAATGGGCACCCTATCCCTATGTTGGTAAGGAAGTGCCAAGCTAACTTCCTAAGACTGGTTATGAATTAAGCTCTACCGCACCCATAATTCCCAGTAGTAAGTCTTTTCAGACTACAGCTCCTCAAAAGCTCATCTGAGCCTAGTTCGAAGGTTCATCTTGGGTCACATTAGAAGTAGGTATCTCCAGGAGCAATGAAAATACCCCAATGATCAGAAGTAACAATTGTCAATGAATAAAACTGAAACATGAATAGTGCTAAGTGATGAGATTCAAGGACCTTAAAAGGAGCTGACGCAGTATTAGATAATAGCTAAGCACTCAGTCTACACTGAGATACTGACAATTGTGACTCACAACCAAGACTCGAGCACAAATCTCAGAGAAATTAATTATAAAGGCCAACAAGCAAGGTAAAAATATTGGTTTCTTTGAATCAACTAACAAGTAAAAAGAAAATCCATTTTCCATGATAACTTACATCATTCTAAGTGTCCTTGGTATAGCTTTCAGCGCTTGTAAGTAGTTTTCTGGACTTCGTTTTAAACACTGAAGCTGGATAAAATAGAAAAAATGGATGTTAATGAAAGTGAAGACAATAAATCTCATTTTATGTGTAGTTACTCATCAGAAAATTGCCACATCAGCAATACTAATACAACAGATAAAGTAAAAGAACAATGAAGAGAAGAAGCAAACAACCATAGAGGATGCAGAGGTTTTTCTCTTCTCCACTTTATAAATGTATATGGAATTAACATATTACCAATTAATAGGAGAACATGGCAGCCAATACTGACTAAACACTCAAATTTCCAGTCAACAGCTTTTTTCTGTTTCCACAAGTTTGCAATTGGCATAGTAAGGACAGGCTAAGGGGGCGGATATTTCCAGAGACAAGTCATCTATGAAGACAAAACTTGCATCTTTTGGAGAACTCCATATATCCATAGAGAACAAGGATATAATTCATTTATCCACAAAATACAGATGTAGTGAAATTGCTTTATCATCTTTAAAAGTGACGATTACCTTTATAGATGATATTCACAAAAGAGAGGAAGAACTCATCTTTAAGAATATATCACAAGTGCCTTAGCACAACTGATTCCTATTCTTAAGGTAGATACTCTGAATAGCTTCGCCTGCCCTTATTTTTAATAACAACAAATTAGAAATACTAAAGTCTTGCCATTTCCCAAGGAATTCACAGAAGATTAGAGAAGAAAATAAGAGCAGCAGTGCAACAGATCCACTACAACCAAAGCTGTTCCATATTAGACTGTTGAGCTAATTTTCTTTCATAGGGAAAAACAAACAAAAAGGAGCTGGCAACATTATTCCAATGAAATTGTAGATCCAAATATAAGGAGAAAGTAGCCAGCAGCAAAAAAGAAAAAATTATTCATAAGTAAATCACTAAAGACATATACCAAATCAAAGAGTTGCATCACTTAAAGCAGAACATGTCCCACCAAGACCCATTTTTAAATATTTTCAACATGTACTCTTGGTATCAGAAGCAATTAGATCAATCAAATTTACTTTAAGGAGAGAAGAACTGAAAAGAAAGAGTATCCATGTAGCTTGAAACTTACTATTGCCTTTTCAGCAACTAGATGGCGAGGTAGTTGCCTCAGGGTCCCTTCAACATCACTAGTCTCTTTATAATGCTCCCTTAACCTTTTTATATCTTCCTTTTGTAATAAAGATCTAAGTTAAAGAAAAATGAATGCAGAGTATTGAATATTCACATAAGTACTTAAACAGGACAAAAGATCGAGTAATGCTGAAACGATGATGTAAAAGGATATCCCCTTCTCTTGGATCAAGGATCAAGTTAATCGCATTCTTCCATTCTCCACGTAATAAAGCAGCTCCGATAAGATGGGTGGGCACAGAACTAGTTCCAAATCTCTGAATTAAATTTGCATGCATGAACAGGAAGAAGAAAAACTGGATTATTATGAATTCACAAGATCATCAACTTATGCACCATCTCAACAGGAAACAATCCAGATTGAAGTTATGGAAGCCTAAAGCAAGATTTAACGTGCTCAATTTGTTATTATCATGTCAACATTCAACCAGGTTTAGATTCAACATTGTCTCAAAGACCATGTCAGTTAATATTTCCTTTCAAAGCACGCACAAGATCCTCTTTCATAGGGCCTGTTCTTTACCCCGGGTTGAGACCCGGGTTTGAGTTTTTAGGTAGAGACCGAATGGGTTGAGACCCAGAACAAAGAAACGTCGTTCTCAGACCCGGGTCCACAACACAAATTCCACCACCACCCGGTCCGCGTCCGCCGCCGCGTCGACCCGCCACCGCCACCGCCGGCGGCCCAAAACCTAAATCCCCAAAATTTGGGATCTTCTTCTTCTTCTTCTTTTTTCTGTTTCAATCAAACCCATTTGATTGTGCAGTTTTAATTTTTCCCAAATTTGGGATTTGAGGATTGAAATTGAAAATAAATTACCCACAAATGGGTTTGTGAGTAATTGTGGGGGAGGAAGAGGAAGAAGTGCGAAGAAGAAGAAGAGGAAGAAGAGGAGGAGGAGGAAGAAGAAGAAGATGAAGAGGAGGGGGAAGGGCCGGCGGCGCGAAGAAGAAGGAGACCGCCGGCCGGGAGAAGAGGAAGAAGAAGAAGAAGAAGAAGAAGAAGAAGAAGAAGAAGAAGAAGAAGAAGAAGAGGAGGAGGAGGAAGGGAAGAAGTGCGAAGAAGAAGGTTGCGGCAGCGGGAAGAAGAAGAAGAAGGAGGAGGAGGAGGAGAAGAAGAAGAAGGAGGAGGAGAAGAAGAAGAAGAAGAAGAAGCTGAAGAAGATAAAACTGGACGCGAGAAGGAGAAGAAGAAGAAGAAGAAGAAGGAGGAGAAGACCAAGAAGAAGAAGAGGAGGCCAGATTTCGGCGGCGGGGGGAGGAGGAGCGCGGCGGCGGGAGGGCGGCGGCGGCAGTGGGAATTGGGTTTGTGAACTGGGGTTGAGAATTGGGTAAAGAACATGGGGTTGGGTTAGATTTTTGGGTTGAGACCCAAAAAAAGGCCAGAGCCGGTTCTCAGGCCTATAATATTAAAATGTCGCAGCATAGCTAACGTTAAATCAATGCCACCCTTCATGTATGTGTACTCTACTTAGTTTTCCTGTCCAACCAAAAAGAAAAGAAATAGGACAAAGATGAAGCAAACCCAGCAACATAATTACACAAAGCTTCCTCAACAGTTTCATTAGCTATGGTAATGGTAATTAGTTGTAACTAAATTACTTGTCAAAAAGAAAAGAAATAGGACAAAGATGAAGCAAACCCAGCAACATAATTACACAAAGCTTCCTCAACAGTTTCATTAGCTATTGTAATGGTAATTAGTTGTAACTGAATTACTTGTCATGTTACACACTTCCACTAAAAATTACCTACAAGCAAGAAAAATTCATAAATAATGGTTGTATTATAGCTTCCTTATTTCATTGAACTCATAAATATTACAGTTTTCAAGATGACCAAATAAACATAAGTAGTAAATCTCCATATTGTACACAAACTCCAGAAAGTGTCGAGGTCAAAATACATCAGTAAGTGTGTTGGACTGTACCATTTAGTTTGAGAAAAAGCAGAATATGTATAAGAATAGATAAAGAGCGAGCATAAGAGTTTATATGTGTGTGTATATATATATATATATATATATATATATATAAGTTATATATAAGTGATTGGGAAAGAAAAGGAAATCATGCACAGGTATGCATGGTTAGAAATCAAGCAGAATTAGCAAAACTTAACAAATACCTGCAAACCAAAGTAGTTGATAAATCCAAGTTCTCCTAAGGCATTAGCAGATGCTTGTATAATTTCTTCAGATTCTGCAACCACTCCCCTGCAAAATTTTAAATCTAAGACCTTGGCATGTTTAGAGGCTTCTAACATTCCACCACTAACCATTAACAAATCACTAAACTGGTGTAAAAAATGGAAGATGAAGCAGGACAGTTTGAAGGAAAACTTGAAAGGCAAACTGGACCTTCTGAAATCTTGTGGTTCCTTTATTCTTTTTTTTTTTTAACATGTCTAAGAATTTATTACTGATTCAGTGATTTGATATGAGAATTTTGACATGGATGTGTGAACACACTATTAATTTATCTATTTTAAAATTGTGATCAAAACTCTTATCCTTTGATACAGCTGTTTTCCAGGTTCTCTATTGATCAAACCTTTATGCTCAATGTTATCTTTATTTTCCTTCTCCAGCTTTAACAAAAATTTAAACATATACCCACCTGAACCTCAAGGCCTGTACTAGAGAGGATGCGTGAGGGTAAGATTATTTTGTACAACTTACCAGCAAAAGAATTTGCAAGTAACATCAATATGCCTTTTACCTTAATGTAATTGTAAAGCGATTTCCATGGAGCTGCCCAAGAGTAAGCCCTTCATTAACATGGCTGCCAAGACATTTCAAATGTAACACGCAATCTCTATAAAAAAAAATAATAACAAAATAAAAATAGGGAAAAAGAACCAAAACCACTAATCTCTGTTCTCACCAAAAGTCTCCAACTCTGATACCAATTAGTCTTTCATTCAGAGCAGCTAATCTACCTGCCCGCTGCTTAAAAATAGTTACCTGAAATACAAAAAGACATCAAAATAATAAACTCCTGTAAATTTAAAAAAATAAAAAAAAAGAATAAAAACTCCAAAGGAAAATGATAGCTAGAATTTCCAAAAATGCTAAATAAGGAAAACTTGCAACTGGAAACAAAGCCAAAAATTTACCCAAGACATCAGGGTTACAATAAGAATTCATAATTAATCTCCACTGAGAATACATAATTTTTGAAGCTAGAATGTCAACCTCATGCAAATGAAAGATAGATGTAAATGATTTGCTTATTAGCAAGCAAAAACACTTATGATGAAACAAAAAGGAAAAGCCATCCACTTTCTATCTCCTCAAAAGATTTTTATGATTCCAAAGTAATAGTTACTCCTATAAGAAACACATGCAAATCTACTTTTTGGTTTTCTCTTAATTCCAGTAGTTTCTGCGATCTAGTTGCTGCAGCATTCTCCAAATCTTGTTTTTGACTTAATTCATAGCTCTAACTCTGAAGTGACAAACTGAACAAATGTAGGATACAATTTGCAACAAGCAAGAATGCTGGCTTAGTAAAAATTAAAACCTCTATGAATAAGGATACACTATGGAAAACAAGAAAAAAGATCACATTACCCTTTGAGTTGATATGGAGCGCTTATCTTTTGTGCCAGCAAATCCAAAGGATCTTGGCTGAAAAATAAAAAAAAACCCAGGCAAGTTTTAGAAATAACTGAGATTCCAATGCTCATTGATATTAGCTTTTTAGACAGGAAATCTTCATACACTATCAATAACTTAAGTGAATTAAATTTATACAAATAAGCAATATAGAAATGAGTATGGAAAACAATAAACAGAAGACCCCCTAGCATATCTCATTGTATTGACAAAACAATCACATGAACAAGAAAAAAAATTAGGAAAAAAAACACTCAAAATTTTTTTTTTGCAAGCATCAACAAAAGTTTACCTGAGATGCAAATGAAAAATCAAATTGGCAAATTCTGCTAGTACAGCATTTGAAAGAGCTATCAAAGGTAATGAGTCGTTCAATTGCTCAGATATTTGACACCAAAATTATCCATCTTCACATTGAAATCAGTACAAGAATTACAGTCATTTACCTGAATGCCAAGCATCTTTCCAATGAGCCCAATAGCCTCCTGCATTTCCTTGTTCTCCTTATAGAGATGGAACCTGAGATTATTGAAATGATAATTCTCACTTAAGCATTTCCCAAATGCAAATTCATGAAGTTGACTTAGAATATAATAGACTCAAAGTGGGAAGATGATAATAATCATAATCATAATAATGAAAGCTTTTTATCATTGAACATACAATTTTATGCTTAATTTTTCTTCTCTTGTCAAATGAAACAGAATAAGTTCAATTTGTTTATAAAGTGGAGGCTATAGCCAACTACAGTAGCCTTCCCAAATTGCTTGACTCATTGAATAAGCTCAAAGAGTGTTGAAACTCTTGAAGGGACATTCTCTCTCAAGGGTTTTTTTTCTCTCTTTCTCTTTCTCCTTTTTGACGGAGGGGGGTTTGTCTTTCCAGTGTGGAAGTTAGATTTTAAAAGCCTTTTCTTCCATGGATTGATTTAATCCAGCCATGGAAGTATTCAACTGATATCATTCACTTGTTAATTGCCTTCCTGCTCAAGTCTCCAATGAAAGTCCAATCTTCTGCCTCCAAATAAAAAATTTACAAAGATGATATCAATCCATGGATGATTGCCGTGAACTAACTCTTTGTATATTTGTTAGACCTAAGATCTATATTCCCATTTCTTTTCATAGTAAGTTATCAAATAAGTGATTGAATAATGGTTTGCAAATTTTTTAAAATTTTCTAGTTAAAATCAATCAGAGGTTCAACAAGTAGTTCAGTCTAACCGACCAGTGTACAAATGCAAACCATTGAATAAGCACAGCATCTAACCAATTATACAATCAGTCTAGCTGATCCTGCAAGAGCATTCAAAGTGAGGAGAAAGAAATGCTACGGGTCAACATCAGTCAAGCCAATTGATTGACGGGTCCATTCAGAATTTCCTCCTCAAAGCATATGGTCTGACCAATAACGTAAATCAATCCAACCAAACTTTTTTAACTGTAAAAAAATTCAAATGTTCCTAGCTTCAGTTAGCCTCCAGTAATTGAACTCAATGCCAGATGAAGTTCCAATCCCCAACAAATATGACCACCATCTTGTCAAAAGCCCCCCGACATCAAACTCAATACCAGATGCAATTCCAAGCTCCACACAAATGTGATCATCATTTTGCCGCCAAACTTTAGAGGTATAATGATCCCTCTTTCTCCACTTGATTAAAGAAAACATAAAAATGTAAAACTACAAACCAGCCTTATATTAACAGCATCCTCGTATGTCAGGCAATGCTTATGGACACTTCTATTAGTTGCTGAACCAAGCCAACTTCACGTCATACCATATGTAAATGCATTTCAATTATCTTGGTCTAAGATTTCTAGCGTACTTTCATCTTCACTTTGAACCAGTTACCCTTGTTAGTCAACCCAAGAGCTCCTTTTTCACTTTCAGAAATGGAGAAATTGTGTGCACAGCTAAGATGAATTTAACTAGATTCCATCATAACACATAAGCGAAGCATAATTAGGATAGAAAAAGATGAAACCAACCGTTACCTAAGGAATTTACCAAGGGACTCTGGCCAATTTGAAGAACCTCTGCTGTCATATGGTTTGTCATCCCTACCTTTTCTTTTCTTGGAGTTATGTCCTCTCTGATTCCCTCCCACATTTAATCTCACTCGAATGGACTTTGATGAAGCATCAGGTCCATCTACTATGTCAGTGACAAGGAATTTCAATCTCTCTTTGAAAAAGTTATGCACAGCCTGAAAAGCATTTACAGATGATTAAACGACACAAAGTAACTTCAGAAAAATGTTACGATAAAGGAACCCTTCAGATGAATATGTTCAAGCTAACCGTGCGATGAGACTTATCAGAACTAGGGTTAAGTAAAATAGGCTTGATATCAACTTCAACACCAAAACTAATTTGGTCTAGAAACGCTTTCAGCATGTCAGCATTGTGTTCACCAGCAAGAGCTCTAAAAGAATCTATCTCGTCATTGTATGTTACATTTGGCAAATCGGATACTGTAACCTCTTTTTCTTCTGCAAGCTGATTGGCCAAGTTATTATTTCTAAAATCACCAATATAAATGTAACCCAGGAAAAGAAAAGACAGAGTGAAGTATAAGGTCATCATTTTACCTCAGCCGAAGCCTCCAATGAAGTCAAATGTACAACATTTCCTTCCAGATCCACTTCATTCACAATGAAATCTGAATACCTAAAACATCAATGAAAAAAAAAAATGGATAGCAATCGTCATGCTCAGCAGCACTGATTTCCATTGCAAAAATTGCAGAAAGATTTCCAAAATTTTTATTTTTATTTTCAAAAGGAACATAATTATGAAGTGAACTAAAAGAGTAAGCATTCTTATAACCAGAAGATCAAAGCAAGGGAATATTACACTATACACCAGAAGGTACAATGCTCCAGAAATTCCAATTTTCACTCAAGATCATGTGTCATTAATTGGGCTAAAAACCTCGGACAACTAAAATTTGAATCATAATACCCACTATCATTTCTACATTGATAGGAACATCTGTATTGTTGCAGACTATTTCATTACTATCACCTTCCTTCACGCAGTTTCTTTACCTATTTTCATTTCAAAAGCAGAAGCATTTCCATTCTCGTTTGAAAGGTAAAGAAAAACTATAGAGTGCCATAAATGTCGACATCACTTATTCTGAAACACGCATCCAAGTGCAAAGTTCACTTTACACAGTCCAAAACGCACGTCTTGAAACTCTAAACTACTGAAACTGAAAATTAATCCCCAAATAAAATCTTAGAAGAAATTCACAACCCTGAAACAAGAATCAATTTTCTGGAAGAACGAACATACAGTTAACATTTTAATTACCCTAAGGAACTTATCATTGACATTCAAGAATCAACTGGAAAACAATGTCACTGCACTGTACTGTTCATTATGTTAATGGAAGCGACAGAGAGGGAAAGCCAACCTTTGTTTGAGGATTCCACGAAAGCCAGGAAGCTGAGAGATGTTGCAGAATATTCCCACATCAGACTCATCCATGGCTTTCGACTTTTATGCCAATTTTGAGTAGCCCTTTGGGTTGTTGAAGTAACCGCTTCGTTTTGCAGCGGTGATACCCGGGTTTTTATTGCAGAATCGGCTGCAGCCTTGCAGGGTTTTGTAATACAGAGCAAAGCCACAACTCGGCCACGTTGGCCAAATGAGGGACTGGGCAACCAAAAATTTTCTTCAATTTTGTCGTCGGGGTATTTTAGGGATTGGGCAACCAAAATGTTTGTAACGGCCTGCTTGGTTCATGAAAATGAATGGGAATCGAAATGGGTGAGATAGTAGTATGAATCACTACGGGTATCATAACTTCATTTCTGTTGCTTGGTTCAATGTCTGGAATGGATATTGTTTGGATTGGGAGCATGTTAAAATTTCATTTTACCCCTATTTTGATTATTCAGCCCTATATGCCTCGAACTAATTTCATCAACATTCTTTTCACAGGGAAATTGCTCTTTTGATCCCTCTTATTGCACATTTTGGCATTTTTGATCCTTTACAAGTCATTTGAGGTCAGAATAAAATTTTTAAAAAATTGCGACCTCAAATGACTAACCAATCGACTCTTTTTTGGAGAATTTGGGCCTTTCTTTGTATATTACGAAATTAAACCCTATGAAAAGTTTAAGTAATTATTATTTGGCCAAAAAAATTTATAACTTTTTTCAAAATAGTCCAAATTACTGTTGACTACATAGGTCAATCGGTAAGAGGGACCAAGTATAATTATATAGGGGCATGTGAATTGCAGGACAGTTTTTATTAAACATATGACACTTTTTAAAATTTTAAGTGGCGAAAAGACAATAATATCCTTATATATTTCTACCCTCGTAAATATTTTTACCTATCATTTTACCTACACCCTCCACCCTTATCTCTTCTTTACCAACACTATCCACCCCCATTTCTACTAGACCAGGACTCTTTATCTGGAAGAATTGCCTAGACCAGGCGATTTTCCTCCGTAGAATCGCTTGAGCCAAGCGATTTTGGAGCAAACAATCGCATGGTATAGGCGATTGTTTCTCCTGAAATCGCTTGGCCAAAGCGATTGTAGGGAAACAATCGCCTATACCAGGTGATTGTTTCCTCTTTATTCGCTCTGCTCGAGCTACTAAAGCCGAAACAATTGAAGTCCTTTGCCGATTGTTTCGTCTTCAATCGCTTCGTCTGAGCGATTTTCCCCGCAGTTTGCCGGAAAATCTTTTTCCGGATTTTCCGGCGAACTTATACATAATTTACCAAAAAATTAGCTAAACACAGCCGAAAAACTCAAGAAACACCCAAAAACATCTTGATTTACAACACCATACGATTTACAACACCCAAAACATTGCAAATTCCAGTTTTACTGTAAAAAGCGAAAAATGAATCTTGTAGCTATCACCTTGGTGACGAAGCTGTAATAGCATATAAATTTGTTTTGCGGA
The DNA here is from genome assembly GCA_016801395.1 of Leptodermis oblonga. Taxonomy (NCBI): domain Eukaryota; kingdom Viridiplantae; phylum Streptophyta; class Magnoliopsida; order Gentianales; family Rubiaceae; genus Leptodermis; species Leptodermis oblonga. The sequence goes on along the minus strand of CM028755.1, from coordinate 16,267,089 downwards.
AAGATAAGGTACGATTTTGTAGTAGGAATCCCTTGGTTGCAATCTCAGTCTGCTAAAAATGAATCGGTGATGGAGATGCGATTAAATGGAGATGGAACCTGCGATGGAGATGGAATGGGTGAATAAATTAGCGAGGACCGAATCAGAGATGGAGGAGCGAATCAGAGACGGACCGAAGGAATCAATCGGTGACGCGAATGGAGATGGAGCGAAAAAGGGTCAGTAAAATCACAAATTTTACTGAACAAGGAAGTAGAAAGGGGAAGGGCAAAACCATAATTTCCAGTGTTAATTTTTTAAAAAGTGTCATTCAATTAACAATTCTGATTGTATATTACTATGTGACAATCTCAGTGTGTATGAGACAAAGATGGCAAGTATGATTGTTTAAATCTTGTTTTTGAGCAAAGAATAATGTTGTCTAGAGAACAGGACAAAAGGAGAGTAGATGTTTGGAAATGGTGCAAAAGGTGTTTAATGAAATGACTGACATAGGTTGTAGGAGTGGGCATGATTTGGTCCAATTCGAAAATCGAACCGAATTCGAATAACCCAATTTGAATACTGAGGTTTGGTTTGAAACCGAATTCGAATTATGAATTCGGTTTTAGAATTGGTTTTCGAATTTGGTATCCAACCCAAAAACCGAATTGGGATATATGATTTTTTTTTTTTAATTTCTCTGCCCCACTACATCTCTCTCTCCCCCCCCTCCCCCTCCTTCTTTTTCTTTCTTTTCTTTCTCCCTGCGAACCCACATCTATTCCCTCTTCTTCTCTTCATCTATTTTCTTTCTTCTCTTCATTATCTTTCTTTCTTTACTCTTTCTATTTCCTTCTCCCATCTCTCTTTCATTTTCTTCTCTTAGCCATTAAGTTTTTGGGAGAAGGTTATGGTGGTGTTGATTGTTGTTGTTGGATGGTGGAGATTATGGATCTGGGAAGGGGCGGCGATGGTGGATCTGAAACTAGACGGTGCTTCTTCTCTTTATCTATTTTCTTTCTTCTCTTTATTATCTTTCTTTCTTTACTCATCCTATTTCCTTCTCCCATCTCTCTTTCATTTTCTTCAAAGCCTTACTGTGTTAAACTATTAATTCTGGAAACAAATTTGTGAATTCGGTTTCCACGGTCCAAACCTAATTCAAACCAAATTCGAATTACAAATTCAATTTGGTTTCTTCAGTTTTAAGACGAATTAGGTTTAGTTTTCGAATTGGCCAAAAAAAGTTAAAATTTGAGGAAACCGATTCGTGCCCACCCTTAATAGGTTGAAGAAGCTTTAGTTGATTTCCAAAATATGCCCTTAAGCTACTCATGGTTTTGCATGTACTAAGCATCTGTCTTCATATTTTGGATTGAAATTGGTTTGAGGACCAAATAAAACTGTTATCAAAAGTTAAGGGGAAATTATCTTTTTTAAAGATGAGGGACGGAATGAAACTACACATCCGGCTTATGGGACCAAATAAGTCATTTACCCAAAGAAAAATAAACCTTTGCAAGAAATGGCCAGGACAATGATTTGTGAAAAATGAATTGCTAAAATACTTTTGGGCCGTGGTGATTAATAACACTTGTTACGTCAAGAATATGGTTCTTTAATACAACTTTTGAACTTATCTTTGGTAGAACTCCAACATTGAATATTTCAAAGTTTTTGGTTGTAAGTGTTTCATTTTCAATATGAAAGAGCATCTTGGAAAATGACAGTAGGTCAAACGAAGGAATTTTTCTAAGTTATTCCTCAGGAATGAAAGCATATATAGTTTTCAAAAAAAAGACGATGATAGTTGAAGTAAACATGCATGTTGAATTTGATGAAAATTCTATTCCAAAGACTCAAAATGAAGATGATGATTTACCTTTCATAAGTTGTTCATGATATTTGAAATGATTTTGAAAAGAATGCTTCATTGCAAAATGTAGTTGATGTGCCTACTATTTCTACCCCTTTCTAGTCCAAACCATTTCCTAAAAATTGGAAATTCATTATAAATCATCCTCAAGATCTTATCGTTGGAATCCTTCTAAAGGGGTTAAAACTGTAACAAAAGTATTTGAAAACAACTTTGTCCAAACATTGAGCCTAAGAATAATAAAGAGGCGTTACTTGATAAAAATCAAATTTTGGCTATGCGATAAGAGCTAGTCCAATTTGATAGAAATAAGGTTTGGAAGCTTGTTGAAAGACCTAAAAATTACCCAATCATAGGCACTAAGTGGATTTTTGAAAACAAGTTAAATGAACAAGATGAAATCATTAGAAACAAAGCTAAACTAGTCGCACAAGGTTATAAACAAGAAGAATGAATTGAGTATGATGAAATCTTTGCATTCGTAGGTATACTTGAATCCATTAGAATGTTGCTTGATTTTGCTTGTTTTAAAGGTTTAAACTATATCAAATTGATGTTAAAAGTTCTTTCTTGAATGGATTTTTATATGAAATTGATTTTCAGGGGTAGACAGAGATTTACCGGTTTCAGAATCACTTTGTTGACTCATCCTTGGATTGGAATCATGGTTGTGCTTATGTTTTTCCTCGAGTAAATAATCCCTTTCCATGTTTGGTCACCATCCATAAATCTATTTATGTCAGGACAATTATTATGAGGTGGCATTATACTAGGTTTTCCTTTATCTTTTATCTCCTAAGAATCTGTTTTAGAATGATTTTTTTTCATCAGAATTGTTAGATGTAGGCCTAGAGTTAATAGAAATATCACTCGTGATGAGAGGAGTTTCCAATTGCAACTTGGTGTGCCCGGTTTACTCTCCGGCCCAACCTAAGGCACAATTACTAAGTTTATGATCCGGCCACACCAACATAACACTATTTATACATGAACCGGTGGGCAATAACCGGCGCTCTCACCTCTATAAATAGGGGCCTTCATCACCATTACAAAGAAGGTCTCTTCTTGGTACCACTTTATCTCTATATTACTATATTTCTCCTATGTCTAAGATACTAACTTTGGCATCGGAGCTTAATCGGAGGAAGTCCCCGATTTGTACAGGTATTGAAGTTGACGGATCGGAGCGGATCCGACCTGAAGACCCTCACCGGCAAACTCGGCTTCATCAATTGGCACCGTCTGTGGGGACTCGATCGCCAAAATGTCGACTGCATTTTGGCCTTGAGTTACCGATCTACAAATATGTTTATGAAGTTTGTTTTGCTGAAGGTGGAGGGTGGATCGAAGAAGGAAATTTCAAGATCTGAAGAAATGGTGTTGCTACAATGGAGCACATTTCTTCAAATCTCATTTTTCATGGGAGAAGTAGTAGAAACCCATAAGCAAAAGATGTTAAAGCATAATAATCTCATTTCCCTCTAGATCTGAAGAAGGAGTACTCCGGCAAAATTATGAGTCTTGGGTGAAATAAGGAGGATGAGTCTTTCGGTAAAGGGAAAAGAGCCACGGGTGAAGTAAGGAGGAGAAATAAGTCATGTTGAAGCTACTGATTTGGGCAAAATAAGGAGTTCTTATTTAATTTTTTGCGGGTTGGTTTCCATGAGTCAAGCTGGGAAAGATTCTAGTTTCCATGAGCTACCCTGTGGCTGGATTTTGTAGTTTGTGAAGTGGTTGGATCTAGGCCTTCCCTTACTTACGGCCTGACCTGTGCTATGGTCCACGTCGGCAACGTGGCAGAGTTGGGTCAAAGCGTCCGATGAAGCTCCGGGAGCAAGAGCTTCAAGCAAGTTTTAAACCGGCGGTCGCGCGTCTCCGGTGACTGCGTTCGGGCATTCTCCCCGACACTGAGAGCCCCGAGGGGTAATTGAAAGAACTCCGACCAGCAAGGGTCCCGACGCTGCTGCATTTGAGATGGAGAAGTGGCATTCTTGCTTCTGTTCTGGCAAAGGAGAATAAGAGCGAGCTGTTCGTCTTGCCAGGCGACTGTCGTTCCCGCCACTTGGTGCTCCCGTTGCTACTCCCGTTCCCGCTGCTTCGTCTTCCCCTCGCTGCTTTCCCCGAGATGGGTGGAGAAGAAGGGTAAACTAGTCTTGCTGAATGACCGCCGCTCCCGCCGTTGCTCTCTTCCGAAGGAATAGAGAAGAAGGTCACACTTGTGCCCGGTCAGCGTACAGTCAACAGCAATGGGATCCTCTAGTACGCTAGTCCGATGCTCGGGACTAAGAATTTTCCCCAACGAAGTGCACCAAAATCCCCCGACGATGAAGAGGAAGGGTATCCCGCCGCTTTCGTCGGGAGATTAGGAGAAGAAGGGTCAATGCATGCATGTGTTTTCATATCACGTACATGTAAGAAACATCCTCGGCCTAGTGAGACATTAGGGGGCCCGCAGTGACTTGTGTGTTCATTGACAACAAAAAGGGAAGAAAAGCTTTGTTTTTAGGTGAGACATGATGGGGCCCGCAGTGACTTGCATGTTCATTGACAACAAAAAGGGAAGAAGAGGCACCGACCAAGTTTTGAACCGGAGTCCTCTGACTTTTGTGCTTCTGCTCTTCCCACTAAGCCGCTGAAGCTTTTGTTGACTTGTAAGCCCGGGACAACTACATAAGGAAAAAAAGAAATTTAGTAGTCTCGCATGTTAATCAAAACTGAGGGGAGTCCGAGGGTGCTTGTGAAAAATGGAGAGCTTGAAGTCGGGCCTTTTCTTTCTTCGTTTTGAGTTAAAAGGTGGAGACTCAAGGATGCCGAAGGGGCATGGAAATCCTGAGGCTGGGGTTGTTTTCTCTCTTTATCTTGGAGTTAAAAGGTGGAGACTCAGCGATGCCGCAACGGCGTGTAAATCTCGAGGATGGGCTCATGCTCTCTCTAATTTGGAGTTAAAAGGAGGAGACTCGGTGATGCCACAACGGCGTAGAAATTCCTAGACTGCACACTTTGACGAAACTTAAGTGAGACAAGGTGGGGATGGTGAAACCCGCGCCTCATTACTTGGAGTTCACCTCGTACGCGTTTCGACGACATTGAAATTTATAACTCAATTGAGACAAAGCGGGGAGGGGTGAAGCCCGCGCTTAATCAAAACAAGTTATTTAAAAATGGAGACGATGGGAGGACCCTGCTTCAAAGAACCACGAATCAAGGAGGGCTTGCTCGTTGTTTTGTTTTCAGTTGAAGATGAGCGCAAACAAATGGGTCTGTGGCTGAGCTTAGCAACAGAGCCTCGGTGATCCTCTTCAAAAAAGTTTCAAGTTTGGTAAACCAAGCAATGGAGGAATAGTGATTCATCCAAATCAGCTATTCAAGTCCACATCGATAAAGAATTTTGCAGCTCAGATCTGGTAAAGGAGTTGGGTAAGTCCGGATCTGGCGACGACGACTAAGGACCCGCGAATGAGCTGCGACATGTCCGATGAAGTTCTGGCAAAGCTCACCAACTAGAAAGTTCGACGAAGAATACGGAAAAGGGCCAAGCCAGAGAGGGAGATGAGCCCTCTAGGTCGTCTCGGATGAGGTCGGCCTCCAGGTCGTCCCGGATGAGGTCGGCCCCAGGTCGTCCCGGATGAGGTCGGCCCCAGGTCATCCCGGATGATGTCGGCCCTGAGGTTATCTCAGATGAGGTCAGCCCTCAGGTCGTCTTGGATGAGGTCAGTCCCTCAGGTCGTCTCAGATGAGGTCAGCCCCTCAGGTCGTATGAGAAAAAGGAAAACAAAAGTCTCTTTAGCCTCGCATCCTAATCAAAGTTGAGGAAAGCCCGAGGGTGCTGGTGAAAAATGGAGAATCCGAGGATGAGCCCGTGCATAATTCGATTTGAAATAAAAAGGTGGAGCCCGTGGATGCCGCAACGGCATGGAAATCCTGAGAATGGGTTGTTCTCTCTTTATTATTTTGGAGTTAAAAGGTGGAGGCTCGGCGATGCCGCATGGCGCAGAAATCCCGAGGATGAGGTTGTATTCTCTTTATTTTGGAGTTAAAAAGTGGAGACTCGGCGATGCCACAAAGGCGTGGAAATCCCAAGGATGTTTGTTAAAATTGGAGAGGCCTCTAATCTCTTCAATTTGAAGTAAAAAGGCGGAGACTCGGTGATGTCGTAATGGCATGGAAACCCCGAGGCTGGGGCTGTGTTCGCTTTAATTTGAAGTTAAAAGGTAGAGACTCGGTGATGCCGTAACGGCATAGAAATCTCGAGGATGTTTGTTAAAATTGGAGAGGCCTCTACTCTATTCAATTTGGAGTTAAAAGGGGGAGACTCGGCGATGCCGCAACAACTTGGAAATCCTGAGGCTGTACACTTTGACGAAACTCAAGTGAAACAAGGGGGGAGGGTGAAATCCGCATCTCATCACTTGGAGTTCATCACGCGTTTCGATGACACTAGAATTTATAACTCAATTGAGACAAAGCGGGGAGGGGTAAAGCCCGCGCTTAATCAAAACAAGTTATTTAAAAATGAAGACGGTGGGACGACGATGCTTCAAAAGAACCACGACTTTTGGAGAGATCGTTCGTTGTTCTGTTTAAGGTTGAAGGTGGAGCGAAGCTCGTGCATGCGAACCATCGTTATGCAAGTGAAGGAGAGCCCGTGCATGCAGTGGAGATGGTACCCGTGCATAAATCAAGCAAGTTACCCGTGCATGTGCATGCAAATCAAGGTCGGTGAAGGGGGATGGTGGAGTGGTAGAGTCCCCCCGTGCAGGTAGGATTGAAAAGGAAAGCCTGGAGAGAAGAAGGTCGGTGACCCCGTGCATGCAAGATTGATCCCGTGCATGTAAGTTGATCAAATGTAAATTGATCCCATGCATGCAAGTGAAGCCCAAGGTCGGTGGTGGAGCCCAGTCATGCATGATTGAAGAAGAAATTCGGGAGACCATACATGCAAGGTTGAAGAAGCCCACATGCATGTGTTTCCCACAATGCCACATCAACCTACATGCATGTGTTCTCCTTAAAAGCTATATCAGCCACATACATGTGTTCATCTACAACAAAAGAGAGTCACTCCGCGGAAGGTTGGAACCCGGGAGAGACATAGTGGGGCTCGCACTAGAAATTTCAGGGAAGTTCCGTCCTTATTTATTCCTTTTATTTTCAATTAATAAAAAATACGCGTTATTCTATTTTGCTTTGATAAATGACGCATAAACCTTTATTTATTTTATCTTCAATTAAATAAATAAAGCATGTTAGTATATTTTATTTTATTTTGTTTTAAAGGTAGTAGGAGACCTTTATTTAATTTTTCTTCAATTAAATAAGTAAAGCATGCTAGTTTATTTTATTCAAAATAAGTGAAGTGCATATTTAATTGCATATACAAAATTAAGTATGTTTCTGGTTTAATTGTCTTGTCTTTGCCTATTTTGTTCAAAGTATGATATTTACGAATTTTACAAATAATTTAGCAAATATTGAGTGTTTGTTGATTTTTACTAGGAACAAGGAGGGGTGTATTAATCCGACTTTGAAGCATTTGTCATAGTCGAGAATTCGGCATACTCGCACAGGACGCGACCACGAGTGCTCGAACCCTACTCTCATTTGTAGGCGGCCGGATGCCGCGAAAGACCGCAATACGGTGTTCGAATTTACTGTCACAGGTTTTGGTTTACTCGCAAAGTGCCCAAACCCGACTCTCTTATGTAGGTGACCGGATGCCGCGAACGACCGCGAGGCGGTGTTCGAATTGTATACTGCGAGCCTTATCGATGTCTTCACTAGAACGAGTCTTCCACGACTTCTAATTTCTGTGAGTACTATGGGTATTATTATTATGGAAACTCGTAAGCCTTTTTATTACAGGTCTTTTTGGGCCTTTTATACTATGAAATTTCTAGTTCTGAATCTTCGACGAGATACGATCCAGAACTTGGGAGGACTAGTTGGTGTCCCCGATTTGCCCTTCGGCCCAACTTGAGGCCCAATTACTAAGTTTACGATCCGGCCCAAGTTGGTCCACCAACAGAACACTATTTATACAAGGACCGATGGGCAATGACTGGCGCTCTCACCTCTATAAATAGGGCCCTTCATCACTATTACAAAGGAGGTCTCTTCTTGGTATCCCTTTCTCTCTATATTACTATATTTCTCCTATGTCTAAGATACTAACTTTGGCATCAGAGCTTAATCGGGGGAAGTCTTCGATTTGAACAAGTATTGAAGTTGACGGATCGGAGTGGATTCGACCCGAAGACTCTCACCGGCAAACTCGGCTTCATCACAACTCCTAGCCATTTCCTTTAGGTGCAGATATATCAAATTTAGTTTCATGACTTTTTCTCCAAAAAAAATTGGACAAATAGATCATTTGAGACATATGAATCTTCCTTACAATTCTCCCAGTAAAGATGAATGTCTTTAAAAAATGACTTGTGTTCAAAAAATGTAACATCTATACTAACAAAAAAACTTTTTTCTGCTATGATCAAAGCATTTATAGCCTTTTGTGTTGGGGAGTAACCAACAAAAACACATTTTATAACTCGAGGCTCAAGTTTGCCAATTGCCCTATGGTCATTCACAAAAGTTGTACAATCAAATACTTTTGAAGTTAAATCACCAGAAAATCTAGCATTTGGAAAAAAATTAGTGAAGGCTTATAAAAGAGTTTTGAACTGTAAAACTTTTGAGGGCATCCTGTTATCAAGTATGCAGCAATTAAAACAGTCTCTCCCCACAAATACTTTGGAAATTTTGTAGTAAAAAGTAATGCCCGAGCCACCTCTAATAGATGTCTATTTTTTCTCTAAGCAATGCCATTTTGTTGAGGTGTATCAATGCATGAGCTTTGGTGGATGAATCCTTTTTTCATGGAAATTGTTTTTCAAAGACATGTTACAAAATTCTTTCACATTATCACTCTTGAACACTTGTATTTTAGTTTCAAACTCAGTATGCACCAGATTGTAAAAAGTCTTAAAAACTTGTTCAACTTCAAACTTTTCTTTCAGTAAATACACCCAACACAATCGAGTATGATCATCAGTAAATGTGATGAACCATATCTTGTGGGTGGTGTGCCGATCTTATTAGGACCCCACACATCACTGTGAATCAAGCAAAAGGTTTTGATGGTTTTGATGGTTTTTATGGGTGTGAATGAAAATATGTACGGTGGTATTTTGCAAATTCACAAATTTCACAATGAAACAAATAGAGTTTTCTATTGTCAAACAATGCAGGAAACAAATGTTTTAAATTTTTAAAACTTGGGTGGCCTAATCTTAAACGCCATAACATGACATTATTCTGAGAAACATTCATAGATTCAAGGCAAGAACCTATTAGATGAGATTGTTGACTCGAACCAGATTATGATCCTCAATTCAGGATGTAGAGTCCACCACTTTCTTTAACACCGCCAATCATCCTCCCTGAGATCAAGTCCTGAAATAGACAATTGATTGGAGAAAAAAATCATTTGACAGTTTTTATCACGGGTCAACTTACTCACAGACAAAAGATTACAAGAAAGTTTGGGAATATGCAGAACATTATGTAAGGTGAGTGATGGAGATACTGCAATGGAACATTTCCCTACAATGGCTGAAAGAGAGCCATCTGCAACTTTAATTTTCTGTTTTCTTGCACATGGGTTATATGAAAAAAATAATTTGGACTGTCCTGTCATGTGATCGATTGCACCATAATCAATGATCCAAGTGCTTTCAAGATTCTTAGGGTAGTTACTCATGAGAGCAGTTTTGGTAACCTGTTTAGGCTAATGAACAGGAAGAAGTGTGTGTACCTTCGAGAAGTTTAATTAGTTGCTCTATTTGATCTTGATTGAAAGGAACCAAACTTGAAGGAGACTGCTACTATGGAGCAGAACCAATAGGTTGAAATGCATGTCTTTCTCTACCAGATTTGCCTCCCAGTTTGACAGTTTACCATGAATCTTCTAACAGGTTTCCCGTGTGTGCCCTGGGCGTCTGCAATGGTCACAACATGGACGATCAGATCGCTTACCATCCTTCCTCACATTTGGAACATTTCGAGTAATAAGAGCAGAATTTTCTACTTTTGTATTTGGAGTGTGCTTGTAAAGCATCACACTCTCCCTTACCTCTTCTCTCCTAACATCAGAGAAAACCTCCCTTATTGTGGGCGAGGGGGATTTGCCCAAGATTCTGCCCCGCACAGCTAAGAACATGTAAACACGATCATTCTCCTGCCTCTTTAAAAATATAACATTGTCAGGTGTACACTGCCAAACGTCATTATAGCAAATATCTAACTCCTACCACAGGGTCACCAACTCGATGTAGTATGAGGTTACATTTCTATCACCTTGCTTTGCATTCTACAGTCCGGATTTTAGATCAAAAATCTGTGAAGAATTCTATAAGTCAGAATAAGTATCTCTTGTAGCCTCCTAAACATCTTTGGCAGTTAGCAGGAATAAGAAGGTTTTCCCAATTGCAGGTTCCATAGAATTTGTCAACCATGCAATAATCGTAGAATTTTTTGATTTTCAGACCTCGAACATTGGATCTTCATCTGCAGCTTTTTTCACTTCCCCTGTTACATATATATATCCTAACTTTCCCTTGCCTTCCAAGATCAACCGAATAGTTTGGGACCATTCGGTGTAATTGTCTTCATTTAGACGGTGGATATTCATGTGGAGGGATTCAGATTGGAACTCTCGGTGCTTTCTCCCGCAGTTGAGGTTTTACTAGTTTCACCGGTTAAAGCCATATTCCATAAATTTTGACGTGACATAGCTCTTCCTTAGATCTAAACCTAAGGCTCTGCTACCATGTTGAGAAAAAAAAAAAAAAACTAGGGAAGAGGAGACAAACCAGATACTTTCTTAAGGCTTGTTCTTTACGATGTTCTGAGAACAGGTTTCAAACCAGTTTTCAGCCCAAATGGGTTTTAGCCCATTTGTAAGAAACAAGGTTCTGAGAACTGGGTTCAAACTAGTTCTCAACCCATGATAAAGAACATGAGTTTCAACCCAAATTTTTTTCCAATATTTTTTAAAATTTTTTTTACCTTTATTTTACTTTTATTATCAAATAAACCCCTACTTTTATTTTACTTTTATTATCAAATAAACCCCTAATCTTTCATTTTTTACATATTCAACCAAAAATTATTTTTGGGCTATAATAATATTTCTAAAATAGTAATTGTTTTTAATGTTAATGATATATTTAAGTTTACATAATATTTTTAGTTTAAGATAGTTTAACACTTAATTTTGCCTATTTAATTTTTTTTTAAAATTAAGTTGGGGTCGTCATTTAAGAAAAAGAAAATAACAGGGGCCTATTTATAAAAAATTTGATGAACAGTGTCGGTGACACTGTTCATCTTCTTCCCCAACATTTTTTTTTTCCTTTTAGTTTTTTTCCTTCCCTTTTTTCTGGTTCTCACCCTTGCTCACCGGAGGGAGTACAACGGCAGGAGTAAACTCTTTGGAGAAGAAGAAGAAGAGGTCGCAGTACGAAAAAAAAATTGAACGAACCTACTGTTCATCGTCTTCTTCATCGCATTTTCCTCAAAAAAAAATTTTCTCTCTTCTTTCTTCTTCCTCCCTTCTTCCCCGATTCCGGCGGATCTGCAAATTGCATAACCAAAGTTCGGCAATTTGTAGAACTTTGGTTTTGCAATTGTTGCAGAACCAGAGAAAAAAAAAAGAAAAAAAGAAAAGCTTCGCAGGAAAAAAAAATGGCAACTCTTCGGCGCGAATCGAAGGGAGGAGGTCGAAGGACATCTCGAAGGAAGAAGACGACGAACGCGGGGGAGATGACAACCGGCGAAGGAAGAAGATGACGAGCGCGAAGGAGGAAGAAGAAAGAAGAGGGGAAAAAAAACTGAGACCTAAAACGAGGGTATTTTTTTGGTCTCAAAACAAAAACTGAGACTCGGTTTGAGTCCTCTTCTGCGAACATGGGGTTCAGCACATTTTGGGGAAATTTTAGGTCTCAACCCCAAAAATTGGCCAGAACCAGTTCTTAGCCATCTGTAAAAAACATGCCCTTATTATTCTCCTGGAACTTCTGTTCTTAAGTAGAACACAAAATAATGAGGATAAGCTTCAACATCTAGAATTAAGGAAAAGCAACAACTACTTAAAGATAGACATCTACTGTGAGATAAGCTCAATCTTATTATGATAAAGATAAACTAGACATCTACTGGATCAAATTTCAATAGGTTTCATGAGATGAACTGTTGAGTTTATCAAATTTCAGTAAATAATTCCCTTGAAAGTCTCACATGAATTGAAGAGTTTGTATCTAACCTTTGGCCTTGCCTTAGACGAGTTCCGATGGTAAAATTAAAACCTTTGAAATGCATGGTTTAAGTCTTTGAAAGACACTGTGAACAACTAAGACACATACGTTAAATCCTAATCCTCCTCTTGAAAGACTAATGCATTCACATTTGAATTTTGTAATCATATGGCAACTTGAAGACTTGAAAATTCTGCACTTTCTTGTCTTCTTGATGGTTCAAACTTAATTGTATATATAGTGACCTTCATTTTGTTATGGGTGAATTCATGTTTTGGTCACCACACTACATTTTTGTTTTTTTTTTTTTAGTCACTCCGTCAATTTCCTTCGTTAAGTGACTAACAGAGCCCTATTTTAAGTGTATTTTCGTCAAAAACCCCCAAAATTGCTACCGTTTCAGCTCAATGGCGTGAAAGTTTGCGACATCTAATCTTCCTTCTCCTCCTATGTTCACCCTTGAAGACCAAAACGATGGGATGAGGGATCAATCAAGCCTAATGCATCTGATAATGGATTGGACTTGGGGTTACCACGGCCATACTTGGAGAACTCAATGCCAACGGTGGAGCTCCAAAAATAAATAGCAGCAATGGCAGAGACAGTAAAGCTAGCAGTGAGTCGAAGGTGCTGGGGTTGGTGTTAGTAGTGAGGGAGGACTCGTAACAATTGGGCTGGGATTCTCTCCACCTAAAGGCGGTGGGCGGCTATAATGGCAGGGGCAGTGGCGGTGCAGGAGACTCACTAGGGTTGGGATTGGGATTGAGATTAGAATTAGGATTAGAAGTTAATGTGTAAGGAGAGGCTGATAAATTATTCACTACTACAAAATGCACAAAGCCACCCAACTTTAGCCACCGAGTGGATATAAACTGGTGACTTTCATACAACGCGCCTATATAGCCACAGGTATATAATAACCCGATGGCTTTTCGCGAAAATTTTTAACAAAGCTACCGATTTTACTTAAACCGGTGGCTATATCGAAACCCGGTGGCTTTGTTGTTTAAGTGTAGACAAAGCCACTAGAGTTCTGCTGCACCGGTGGCTTTAACAACTGCTTTTCAGCAAAGCCACCTGTTCATACAAAATATGGTGGCTTTGTCGCTCTTATAACGGGATATCAATGGATGAACACAATCATCTTGTTTTTCTTCGACTTTGTTTTAATCTCTTTTGCGACCATCTTGTAGTATAATTAAATGATATTGAAGATATCAACAATGACCCTATTTGTGGAACACATCCGTCAGCTTGATGAACTGCCCCGTTGTCAGACCCCGTAAATTTTTAGTATTTGAAATTTATCTCGAAAAGATATTTAGAGGTATTGAAAAATATTTTACAAGCCTTTACAAAATTATAGGAATTTATTATAAAGGAATTCTAGTTTAAAACTATTTTCTTTAGAAAATTTTATAAAATCATAAAATAATTTATAAGAATTTCCATATTTTGAATTTTTATCTATGTGAATTAATTTGATAAAATTGATTCTTGATTTCATGATATCTTATTTGTTTAGAAATGTTATGATTTAGGAATTTATGGAAGTTTCGGAAATAAGAAATAGAAAATTAGAAAATAAATGAAAAATGGTTTTAAAAAATGGGTGAATCGGTTTTACCCAGTCTCGGATAGGATAAAACCGATTGCACAGCTAAAATGGAAACTTCTAATCGCCTATGACCGGTTTTACTTGACTAGTAAATGGGTAAAATCTATTGGGAAATCAGTTTTACCCAGCCTCCAATCGGGTAAAACCAATTGGAAGGGATAAGGATGAACTTGAATCGGTTTTCCCGGTCTCCAAACAGGTAAAATCGATTGGTAAAAGTAAGAAAAATATCTCACCATCTACAGAGCTGTTTTGCCCGGCCTCAAAGTCGGTAAAACTGATTTGATCGGTTTTGACCGATTGTCCGATCGGGTAAAACCGATTTGGGTACCAAAATGGAAAAAAAATATTTTCTCAAATTTGCAGGTCGAGCTACGAGTCTAGGGGCCTAGGTACCCCCAGGTTTTTATCCTCCATGATCTCAGGGGTTTATATATACCCCTGGATCGTTCACAAACCCTTACTTTCCGAAATCAAAACAAAAATTAGAGAGAAACTCAAGTTAGTAGAAAAGTTAGAAAAATAGGAAGAAAGGGAGAAAGCAAGGATTTTGGACATCAAGTTGGTGTTGTAATCTGAAGGACTTGATCTAGAAAGCTTCAAGAATCAAAGGGTAAGTAATTTTACATTATAAGTTAGAATTAAAATACAAAAGTTTTGAAAATTTGAAGTTTTATAGTTTTCTTAAAGTTTTGATTAATTCTAGATTTTTGAACATTGGAAAAATGTTTTGAAACGTTATAAGTATTGTAGGAGTATTGTAGAAATAATGTTTAGCAAAAAGAATCAAAGAAAAATGAGTTTTGTGCATGTTTTTAGCAAAACCCGAAGCAAAGGTTGAAAAACCAATTTTCTGGGCAAGAATTGGTTTTAACAGATTTAGAAACAGGTAAAACCGATTTTCTTGCTCAAGAAAAATGGGTAAAACCGTTTAGTAACCGGTAAAACTGATTCCAAGCGGTTTTGCCGATTTCAAAACGAGTAAAACCGATTAGGGACTTTTCTGTAAATATAGGACCGGTTTTAACCGATTCGTAATTGGGTAAAACTGATCCAAAAACTGAAAATTTGATTTTTGTATAAATTTAATTCTTTTGGTTATCTCTTTATAAATCCTTGTTAATTATCCTAACAAGTATTTTAAGGATTTTAAACTCCTATTTTCTTAAAGTTACTCATTTTTATAGTTTTGGCTATTTTCGAAATAAATTAGAAATAAAGTTTAAATGTTATAAAATCTTTCTAAATAAGTAAATTAAGTTTTGCGGCATAACACTTATATTTTCTTTAAAGTTATAATTAATATGTTTTCTTAAGTTAATTATTAAATAATTTCTACTTATTATGTTACAGACCCTTTTTAATGAAATTAGGCAAATTAGTTTTACGCTTTTACTTCGTTAATTCCTAGAATCTATAAGAATGATAGGAATTTTTAGAATTTTATTAGTTGGAAATAAGTACTGAAAATATGGAACATGAAATATATGCAGGCCAGATAATTAGATCGTGAGCTAGTGTCTACGGACTGAGGTGAGTTACCTCACTGAAAAAGGAAGAAACGTTTTAATCTGTAATTAATTGAATGTCGGATTGCATCATGCATATGCCATGTGTTAGGAGTTCATCCTTATATGATATATGAAATATAGCATGTTGAACTGTTCTATGCACTTGATTATATTATATCTGTGAATGTCCAAGTGTGCCTACTTCGCACACTGGATTATCGTATACCTATTGTATTCTATTCCGAATCTATGTTAATTCGTGAATTCAAATGTGCGGAATGATTCGCGAGCCAGCTTAGGCTTGGTCGTTGAGTCATTCTAGCTGGTCAGTAGTCTCGAGCTGCTTTTATACTTGGGCCATTATTTCTCCGAATCTGGAGTTAATTAAAAAGTTATTCATAGTTTATTTAGAACTGTGTCGACTTTCTGCTATACTGTATCCTTCTGTATATATTTTGCACTTGTGTCATGACTGCTCTCTGTTAGGATTACCTGAACATACATGCATAGGTAATTATGAAATTCGGTAAATGTTTGCGAAAACGGTGCGGCCTCACTGAGCATGGGCTCATTCCTTTTCCTTGTTTTTGTTTTCAATGAAATTGTTACAAATAGGTTGAACGGGGTGGATGCTCTCAACATCGGTATTAGGACGGCCTGAACCATTATAATAGCTAGCAAGGGAGTAGAAGTTGGAATAGTCTCCCTCTGTAATCAACCCTATTTAAGGGTAATACTAGTAAGGATTTCTATTATAATAATATTTTGAAATTTTAGATTTTTTTATGTTCTGTTCTGCATCTGAGTCCTGGTGCGAACTAGCCAAGCATCTGGTTAGCCAACCCCTTGTATGCGGGGTGGTGAGACTGGGTTGTCACAGTTGTGGTATCAGAGCATTAAGACTTGGGACGCATAGGAACTTGTAGGTATGAACAAGGACATAGGTTGGAATTTAAAAGGTATGTGTGGGATAACGTGGATATGTGTAATAGGAATTACGGAATCGACCACTGATTGATTCGTGGTTGGAAATTATAGTTGATTCACTTGGGGATGGTCATCCTAAAGTTGAATTGCTGAAATTTCCTTCATACGAGTCAAAACCGGTATAATAATAAAATTGTCCTTAGATTACGATAAGAATACGTTATCTTGTATTCTTGAACAGCTTCTTCGAAAACAGGTTAAGTATGGAATTATGTGAATTAAGACCCTATAGAACTTATGTTATAATTGATTATTGATTCAGATAAAAAGGTTGATGGATTGTTAAGGAAACTTAGAAGCTATTCGTAAAGGTGTATTACTTTAAGCTTATAAAATTGTTGTACATTATATAGAAACTTATGAAAACTACCCGAGATAATTGTATACTTGGGTAGGAAAATTCATATGTACATCATTGGATAGTAAAAATGGTTATTTTAATAGGAAACATATTGAAATTCTGAATCAATACTTCTATTCTAAAAGAAGTCGAACTAAACGTAGAATTGATAGTACAAAATTTGAATAAAAGCATGTAATACTTTTATATATTTGTTTGTTCCCCCATTCTAATACATACATACAATAAAATACTTAAAATTTTTAAATTAAAAATAGATAGGTACCTTAAAAGGTTAAGCTATAGGAAAAAGGTAAAGACATAGTTAGTTAACCTCCTATTATCCTATTACAGGAACATGCAATGGATAACCAAAGAGAGAACCCTAACATCGGCCAAGCACATGCAGAACCTGAAAATATATAACAAGAACGAGTAGAGCAAGGGCAGGCTGAACAGAACCAATGAGACCCCAGATTGCAGCACTTTGCAGAATAAGTGATTGCAATGCTGTGCCAGGTTACTCATGTGCTAACTCGGCTAGAAGAACATGTGCTGGAATCTCACCAAAGAGATGACTCTGAGGATGTTACTCCTATGAGATTCCAGAAGTTATGTCATCTCAAGGTCAATGGAAAGATGAGGAAAAAGGCAAAAGAAGCGGCTCGAGAGAGTCAGCTATGCCAACAGGATAACCTAAAATGTAACCCAAACCCCAAAGAAATGCAAACTATATATTTCGAGGAAATTAGGCACATAAGTTGGCACTAGGACAAAGCTCTAGGGGAGCAGGACCGGTTTACAACAATTATCCGAATACACCTCCTAGTAGATGCACGTTTTGTAATAGAACTAGGCATGAGGAAAAGGAATGTTGGCGTAAGGCCAACAAATGTTTAGGATGTGGTAGTTTTGATCATAGGGTACAACAATGCCCAAAGATGTTAAGAGGTTTAATTAGACGCTTTCGACCTAATGATAATCACTCCAGATGAATATAGGCGATGATGGAATAAACCTCTAGTTTGCTAGAATCGTCTCAATCACTACTGTAATTAAAACATTTTGCTATGCTGGTACAACTAGTTAAAGTTTTAATTTACCTTTGTTTAAACGCCTTAATTATTAGTCTCGACCTTATTAGTAATGTGTCTCCTAAGAATGAACTGTTATTAGAAATTAATACATTTACTAGTGATAATGACATTAGTACTTGTATGATGTGTGTCTTTATGTTGTTTATTTATAAGGTTTAAATTCGCAGATCTCACGGGTATTTGCAGTGATTTGTGATGAATTATGCAAGTTTAGATGACGAGTTGTGATGTGTAGGAAGACTGCAAAAGAAGGCAGAAATGAAGCTCCGACAGCTCAACGGGCCGTCTGCGTAGTAGAGAAGCTATTACGGGTTCTTCCTATTTCTTTTATTGGGTTCATGACACACGAATAGGCCCAATAGAAAGGGAGCATGACCGAGTCTGAAGAGAAAGAGCCCAAAAGAAATTAATTCACCTGCCAGATCTGAGTTACTTCTGATGCAAGTAACGAAGAGTTGTTATGGAACTGTGTTTCCTAGTTTAAGTCTACTTGTGACACTTGTAGGAATTTTATTCCTACCATGATACATTATTCCTATTTTAGTTCTGTTGCCTTAGTTGTTATTTCCTAATTTAATTCTATATTTTAGGAGAATAGTTAGTTTCTTTCGATTCATAAATGGCTATAGATTTAGTCATTAAACTAACTCTGCACATTATAAATGGCTATAGAACTAGTCATTCCGATTCATACTAGTTTTAGTTTCGTTCCCGTACGTAGAAGGCAGCAGAGGTAGCTTTAAGTTTTCTTTCGGTTTTGACGTTGAAGTCTGATTCGTGAGTTTTCTGGTGGCAACGATTATCTTCAATCTAGTAATTCTTTTCTTTTAATTAGTTTAGCTTTTTTGGTGCTGTTGCTAGTTAATTAGTTTGGATTCGTGATCAATTAGCTAATAGTCAGTAGCATTATTTTATTCTCAATTAGTTCCGATTCATATGAATTGCTTTGGTTCTTCTCGGTCAGTAGTTAATTGGTAATTAATTAATCAGTAGTTCTTACATGTTAGTTCATATGAATTGCTTTGGTTCTTCTCGGTCAGTAGTTAATTGGTAATTAATTAATCAGTAGTTCTTACATGTTAGTTAATTAATCGATTAGTCAATGCATACGAATTAGTTCTTAATTTCTTTCTTTTATTCTTAATTGCCTTGCTTTCGGTTCTGTTCGTTAGTGGATATATGATTGATTAATTAGTTGATAGTGTTAGTTTGTTATTGATTAATCTATAAATGCGAGTTAATTTAGTAAGTAATTGATTGCATCAATTCAATTGTTACATAGTGGTTAATTAAATTAGTAGTTAGTTGTTTTAATTAAACCCGTGAGTCCAGTAATATTAGTTGGTATTAATTTATAGTATATGCATGCAAATTGGTTTAATTCCGTCACTAGGATAATAGCCTTTATTAGTTTATCATCGGGTTGGTTTCCCGACAATAGCTAGTTAGTAGATTCTTTAGTTTATTAATTTATTAAATTAATATGTCTTGCTTATATTCTTATTATTTAATTAGTTTAATTAATAGGAGAAGCTAAATATTTATATCCAGCATAATGTAAATAGCAATTAATCTATGCATGTCATGAAATCGAATTGTTTTTAATTAATACGCATGTGTTCCCTTTTACTCTGGGTGTCTATATATCATTGCTTGATTTTATATGAGCCTGCGCAACTTATATAGAGTCAGTAGAACCAATTAATCTGTATCACTACTTCATGTCATTTAGTAGATAGGTTAATTAGTGGTGAAGTTACCGTCAGGTAATGCAGGGTAAAGGGTCAGTAATTCCACTAGTGACGCGGTTAGGAATAAATAGAATCGGGTTTCCCTAATTATTAATGTTGTTGGTATAGTTAATAGGTGGCGGCTTTTCCGGCATGTTCTATATTAATCTTGAGCAATTGTAAGGGATTGAAACACTCATTTAAGTGTTACCTAATTGATTAGAAATCTCAAGTTGTAAAACTTGGGGAGTGGAGTAGGATTCAAGGGGAATGTGAACCACTATAAATTTGGTGTGTCCTTGTTTTGCTTGTTTATTTGCTTTTATATTTTGCAAATCACTAATCACACACGTTACTTAGAAAACTAGTTTTAAATATGGTTTTAAAACTTGTCTTTGAAAATGGTTTTTCAAAATTGCTCTTCTTTGTAGAAGAAATATTTTTTAAAAGTTCAAAAAACCTAATTCACCCTCTCTCCCTCTTAGGTTCGTCCTAGATTGCTATTGATAATTGGGATTTCATTTAACAACATTCATTAACAATTAATCCAATAACAGCACACCCAGCCATTTTAAAACTCTTCACCTGCAAAGGTTTTACAAAATTTTCATCTCTCATCAATTTCTACACAAATAGTCCATAATCATCACCACAAACATTAATTCAAACTCAAGTCACCGTCTTTAACAAAGTTAACAACACCACATCCCATTTCATAAAGGTTTGACGATTTCACTGGTTAGGTTGAGTAGAGTTGAACCTACCTCTTTGTTGCTTCAAATCTTCCTAACGATTATGATGAGCACTCTAAAAGTCGTAGCTTTAGCCTTCCCTTGGGTCTCCCCTACTCCCTTGTCCTTAATAGCTCGAAGAACCTTTAGCTAGTTGTTGGAAATAGGAATGGTCAGCTTAGGGATGAAGAGAAATGACCCTTTTGGTTTGGGAAGCGACTAAATGGATCGACGAAACATAGTCCCGAGAAGTCCCGAGGCGCATGAGTGGAATTCCACGTCAATGCCTCGGGTGAAAAGACAATTTTGCCCTTTGTTTCGGTTTTGAATTATCTCATTCTCTGTCCTACATGGAAAGAAGGAGACCCATGTCAACTCCATCTTTCCTACAGCAGCTGGAGCCTTCTCTCCCATACAGTTAAGGTATCCGTTAGATTCTGACAACATTTTCTGGCATCCCAGTCCCCCATTATATGCATAATGGGAACAATTTCAATTTTTTACCTTTGGTCGGCGGCGGGCAAGAATGTTGTTGCGAGCTGAACACACCCAACACGTAGACGACGCTGGTTATACATTATGAAATTGTAGATGCAATAAGTGAGAAATCTTTGGGGAAAATGAGTAGATGTCGAGTTTTGAGGTAGGGAAAAGAAAAAACGTTCCACGATAACGTTGAGAGGAGATGCGATGAAATGTACGAGTAGCATTACGAATAATGTAACGTTACAAGACCAGAAACCAAACAATACATCAAAAGTAGAGAAACATTACAGATAAGAGCATAAACTATTTAGACCCAAATACTCAGCCTGTTGAGTTTGTGCTTACATAGAGGGCGAAACAGAAACCAAAAGAAATAATTGCCAGGTTCTTAAGTAGGGAACAAAATCGCCTTCTTGTTTCTAGCTATGCTTTAGTCTTCGCAAATTCCAGCAGTAGATCTTCATTCCGATTACGAAGGAGTGTGAGCTCCTTGGATACTTCTTTCAGATGCCGGCGAAACACATCAATTGTTAGACCAGCATCATCCGTAATTTTGTCAGCCCACAGGAAGAAATTACAGCCACGGTTATTCTTCAAAATTGAAGTGGAAAAACTGTAATATTAGCACTTAGGGAGGAATAGGAAAACCATTTATAAGGTCTAAGTCAGAGAATTCTGACCACGTAGAAAGGGCACCCAAGAAACTGCCTCTTATAATTTTTGGAAGTAGATGAAGTGTACAGCCTAGCATATTGCAGAAGATCCCCCACCGGTTGGGGAAGAAACTAGACGAAGACGACGAAGACGCCGGGTATGAGCGGTCTGTCATAGTTGAATCTATAGTCGGTGAGATAACGAAATAAAAATTATCCGAAGTGAATGTTGTTTATATAAGCGATTCAATGGCAACGGTTACGAGTGAATCTGAAATTCAAAAATGTTACTATGCATGAAACGGGAACTGAAAAAGGGTATGAAAGGGGTGAAGGCAAGTGGAGGAAGTGGAGTGGTGTAACGGGTGGGGGCATAGTTGCGATTGCGCGAGTGGTTAGTTGGTAATTCGTCAGAGAAAGAGTTTTTGACCAGTCTGACTACGGTTGTAGGATGAAAAAAAATTCCATCAAAGTAAAAGATGCAAAACAATGTGGCCAAGGTTCCAAAACAGTACAGTCGGTAGGATGTAACGTTACATTGTTGAAGAACCGAGACATCAAACACAATTCCAGAGAATAAAATATATTCTTGATTGACTGAGGCTGAAGGGAATGGGTGTGCAGTCAAGTAAGGCACACAAAACACAAAAGAAATTGTAATCATCCAGCATTCAAAAAATGAATTTATAAAAAAATTAAAACAAGCAAAAGGTATTGTAAATTGTCATCCATAAATAGAAGGTTGAAGATTGAAACTAAGACTTCCAGCGTATGCTCTTGCTTTCAACGAACAATTTCGTCTGTTCGAGCACATGACCTCTTCGTTTGTTAAGGTTGCTCAGCATAATCATCGCGCAGTACTTTGCACGGAAATACAACCTTGTGTTATACTATGAAGCATAAAGAAGTGAGTAAGGACTATGGTATGCAACTGAAACAATGAAAAAAGAAAGGATGAAGTGGCGAGGAATCTTACCTTGGTGAGGTCAGGTTGCCCGTACAGTCTCCCATCAAAATTTTCCCTGTGATGCATGGCATATATACCGCAGTCGTTGAAGTTGTTGTTCTCCCGACGTTTAGTCCTCCAAGGAAAAACCACTACGTCAAGGGTGAAACGGCGTAGCGGGTCTACCCGCGGGTCTCCAATGCCATCCAAGAATAATGCCATTGCCTTTTGCTGCAGAGTAAAAATGTAAGTGAATTGAATGGGGTTGTTATAAGTTTAGGTGCTATGATAAAATGTAGAGGATATTACCAGAAATTGTGAAGCAATTTCTCAGTCTGCCGCCAGCTCGTTGTGAATTATGTCATCTAGGACATTGATTGTATGTCTTCTGAAGTTGAACACTACTACGATGTAGTGGTCGTACATGAGTATAAGAACGAAGAACTGAGATAAAAGGCATAAGTAGTTAGTAGTGAGAATATGGTAATTGAAAGTAATACTAGGGAGTGAATAGTTTAAAAGAATGAAACCCCAAAAAAAAAGGAAAAAAAAAGAGAAAACCGTAGCTGACCATATCGTAGGCTGACAAGGCTCTCGGGTGGTATTCATAAGACATACGTATCTGCTCAACAACAATATCCAATCTGGCATCTTCAGGCTTGAACTGCAAAGAATCATACATATAACAAATGGCGAAGTGTGAATAAGCAGAAATGATAGACGTAATGTGATTGAAGACGGTGGTTAACAGTTAACAATTACCTCTTGAATCACGTGAAAATAATATCTCTTGGATTTCAATTTCGCCTCAAGGAGTGAACTGTTCATTATTATCCCTCAAGCACCAAGGAACATCGAAAATATCTGCGACCGAGGCTCAAACGAGACCGAGTCCATCCTTTGAATGACTAGTTTACCCTCGTCCGAGAAAAGCAACTCGCTAAAATGCAAAATATAACCATGGATGATATAGGCAGGAATGAAATTGGAAGTTGGTGAAAACATGTGAAAAACAAAAGATTGTTGAAGACGTACCTCATTTCTCGATTGTCCTGGGTGACACAGTAATTAGCTACCTCGACTTCATGCGCGGTGATCAGCCGTGATGAGGGACTCACTTTTTCAATGAGGCTGGACCGGAAGACAGTCCCCATGTAGGATGGCCAGTCATGCCATGGATCAACGGTAGCCGGTTCGGGCTGATGTGCTGTAGGTGTTGAAGATACAGGAAATGTTGTCTCATCTTGAGCCCTTAATTTGTCCGCGGCATTTTCCTGAGAATCAGGTTCAAAGTCCGTGCCTACATTTGCCTCTGATTCATATTGATGAGTGAATTGACCTTGGTGATCCGGTAGGGTGGGTTCAGGGGGGACAAGGCTTGGTATATTGGTCCACCGTTGAAGGATGTACTGCAACTTAGGCTGCCACTCATCCCCATCACTGTCCACCGCAGGCATATTCAAAACCACCGGCTGTTTGCCACGATCCAATGTAGTTGTTTCAGATCCTTTAGTTTCAATTTTTTCAGATTGAAACAAGTTGTCATCGGCTAGTTGCAAATCTTCTTCTCTGTCGTCAGAATTGGCATCGGCATTGAGAGGGGGAAGATGTTGCTCACCAGAGTCTGAAATGTTATCTTCAGCCTGGGTGGGTTCGAGGCTGTTAAGGTGACCAGTTTGAGGTGCAAGATCTGAGATGTTTTGTTCATCCTCGCCATCATCACCGGAATGGGCAGATTTTTCACTGTTGGAAAGGGAATGGGAAGAACTAGAATGCTCAAATTCATTTGATTCATCAATAGAATCGGATTGTTCGGGGGTAGGATCTGACTGACCAGCTTGATTTGTCCCAACCAAAAGTGCTCTGTTGACATGGTTGTCAATGGACATAACCAAAGAGAAGATGTCGAGCGAGGGTGTAGAGGCGATGATAAGACCATATCTTTTCAGGCTGGTAGCTGCAGCTTGCAATATTGGGCGGTGCACTTCTGAAAGCATATTGGTCTCATTGATGTATGAGACAGCAGCACCATGGTAAGCCTATACTTCCGAAATAGGACACTGTGAGACATAAATAATAAGTATGGACTACACAGAAGCAACCTATGAACTTGAAAAGAAGTTAGTGTGAATTAGGAATTTGTAGGCAGTAAGAAAACGAAGCATCAGTAGGGAGAGAACATAATGTAACACAGGAGGAAGATGTAGGATCAATAAATGATTGGGGAAATGGCAACAGAAAAGTATGAATAAACGGTACATGGCTCAGGACAAAAGTTACACTCAATGGCAGAGTTTGACAGACGAGAAAATGACATTGCAACAGTGAATCATGGTGCAAAAGAAGATGACCTGAAATAGATTAACTGTTTACAAGAGAAAAGAAAAATTCCATGATCCAGAAATGAAGAATATTAGCCAATGGAATGTAACACTACTACAAAATAGAGCTTTAAAGGCTGTGGTTTAACGGCGAAAAAGAGAAAACCGTCGTTATAAAAGAAAATACGGGCTTTCTACGGCGGTTAATTGAAAACCGCAGTAGAAAGGGACTTTCTACGGCGGTTAATTAAGAACCGCCGTAAAAAGTCACTTTCTATGGCGATTATTAATTAACCGCCGTAGGAAGCCATTATCTACGGCAGTTTATTTGAAAACCACCGTAGTATTGACGTATTTAACCCTAAATAACAACGTGTATCTCCATATCGTGGTCAAAAGTCTTCTTCTTCAAATTTCTACTACGGTTTTACACATTTGATGTAAAGAATGGTCATTTGAAGCTGAAATTTACCACTTTAAAGTTAGAAACTTCTAAAATTTCTCACTAATAGCTTATTCTTGTACATTAGATATGTGTATATTTAATTTATTTTTATTTATGGTAGATTGAAAATTAAAGTTACAATCCATATATATGGTGAACCTTAGTATTGTGGAACCCTAGTTAGTTATACTATGTAGTTTGTTGGTGATGTGATATGATTTATAGTGTTTGATTTTTATTGGATGATGTTCACATAATTAGCACTACTTAGCTTTTGGATTTTTTTTTATTCATTGCATGTGTTTGATAAAATGCATAAATGAAAAACTTATGGGTTCTTCTTCATTTGATTATGTCTATTGTGCATGTGTTGGTCATGCATTATTTTTTTCATTGAGGTATTATATTAGTTTTGATTATATGAGTAACATTAGTATGACATGTGCTAACACAAGCATGCAACTTGATACTTTTTACATTGTTTGTTGAATTATTTATTTGGTTTTTTTTTAATTATTTAAAGGTGTTAGTTACGCATGGATCGAAATATATTGTTGTATGGTGATTGGACCTCCGATTTGTATGTGAAAGAAGTTGAGAATTTTATTGAATTGACTTATAAGAATACAAAGTACGTCCATTGTCTGTGTGAAGTTTGTAAAAATGGTGCCCGGTTTGATAACTCTGATACAATAAGATTCCATTTATATCGCAATGGATTTGATCCTTCTTATAAATTGTGGATTTGGCATGGTGAAAGTATTGACAATTTTTCTGAGCAAAGAAAATGTAATGCAAAAGGAGATGATGGGATTATGAGAGATTGATTGGATGACATGATTGAGGATTTGGCCGAGGATTTTGCTGATAAATCGAAAGTTCTTGCTTCACTTTTGGGTGACAATGAGAAGCCTCTATACACCGGTTGCACTAGATATATACGCTTGTCTAGTGTTTTGAAGTTGTTTAATTTGAAAGCGGCAAATGGGTGGTCAGATACTAGTTTTACAGCCTTATTGAGGGTATTGAAAGATATGCTTCCAAAGATAATGAACTTCCAGATCAAATTTATGAGGTAAAAAAAATATTGTGTCCAATGAGTATGGAGTATAAGAAGATCTACGCTTGTCCAAACGATTGCATCCTTCACAGGAATGAGTATAAGGATTTATTGCTTTGTCCTAAGTGTAAAACTTCAAGATACAAAAAGAAGCAACTATGTGTGAGGTTGAATACAGTACTGATGCACAAAAGAAGGGGTCGCCGGCTAAGGTTCTGTGGTATCTTCCTATAATACCGAGATTTAAACGGTTGTTCGCTAATGCAAAAGATGCAAAACATATGACATGGCATTCAGATCGGTGTATTCCCAGTGATGACAAGATGATAATGCATACATCAGACTCGAATCAGTGGAAAAAAATTGATTCAATGTATCCTTCATTTGGGGAGAAACAAGAAATTTGAGGCTTGGTTTGTGTACTGATGGAATAAACCCGTTTGGCAGTTTGAGTAGCACACATAGCTTATGGCCGGTGATGTTGGTTATTTACAATTTGCTGTCTTACTTGTGTATGAAGCGTAAGTATATACTTATGTCTTTAATGATTTCAGGTCCACGACAACTAGGAAATGACATCGATATGTATCTGGCTCCTCTTATTGAAGATTTGAAAAAGTTATGGGATGAAGGTGCACTTGTGTTTGATGCACACCGTCAAGAAATGTTCACATTACGTGCCA
Source organism: Leptodermis oblonga (assembly GCA_016801395.1). Classification (NCBI taxonomy): domain Eukaryota; kingdom Viridiplantae; phylum Streptophyta; class Magnoliopsida; order Gentianales; family Rubiaceae; genus Leptodermis; species Leptodermis oblonga. Next base: position 16,240,313 of record CM028755.1, on the reverse strand, counting down.
CGTTGTTCTGTACCATTAATGATTTTCCAGCATATGGAAACTTGTTTGGGTACTCTGTTAAAGGGCATAAAGCATGCCTTATATGTGAGCAGAGTACAGATTTTTGTCAGCTTGAACATGGGAGGAAGACAGTATACCTTGGGCATCGTAGATTTCTTCCCGAGTCTCATCCGTATCGCCGTATTAAAAGAGCATTCAATGGATTTCAAGAGTTTAGAAAAGCTCCAGAACCATTGAGCGGGCCTGAGGTGAATGCTCGTGTGAAGGACATTAATGTGGAGTTTGGAAAACCTTCGGAGTCCAGTAATAATGATACATGTTGTTGGAAGAAAAAATCCATCTTTTTTGAACTTTCATACTAGGAGAACTTGGATGTTAGACATTGTCTCGACGTTATGCCTATTGAGAAAAATATTTGTGAAAGCTTGTTAGGTACGCTTTTGAACATACCTGGGAAAACTAAGGATGGTTATAACGCGAGACTTGATATGGTTGATATGAATATAAGATCAAATTTAGCACCGGTAACTTAAGGACAACGCACATATCTACCACCTGCCTATCATACTTTGTCCAGAAAAGAGAAGAAACAATTGTGTTCAAGTTTGAGTAGCATCAAAGTTCCATCCGAATATTTTTCAAATGTAAGTAGACTTGTTTCCGTAAAAGATTTAAAACTTGTTAGTTTAAAGTCTCATGATTGTCATGCCTTAATGCAACAATTATTGCCTATAGCTATTCGCTCGATATTGCCCAAGTATGTTAAGTCCAGTATAACAAGACTTTGTTTCTTCTTCAATGCTATATGTAGCAAGGTAATCGCTGTGAAAGACTTGATAAGTTACAAGATGAAATAATTGTTGTCCTATGTCAATTAGAAATGTATTTTCTACTAGCCTTTTTTGATATTATGGTACATTGGTGATTCATTTGGTTAGAGAGATAAAAATCTGCGGGCCAGTTCATTTGTGATAGATGTACCCATTCGAGCGATATATGAAAGTCTTTAAGGGGTATATTAAGAATCATTATCGTCCTGATGCTAGTATTGTTGAAGGTTATATAGCTGAGGAAGTAATTGATTTTTGCACTGAGTACTTGGCGGATACAGTATCAATTGGAATATCTAAGAATCGGCACGATGGAAGGATTACAGGTATGGGCACAAGGGGAGAAAAAATGTTTTCGCCTTCTAATGTTGAATTGATGAAGGCACATCTGTACATACTGCAAAATTCTGAAGAAGTTGAGCCCTATGTGATATCCCATATGAGTTCAATAAGAAAGTCTTATCATGCTTGGACGGATCAAAATGTGCTCAATGAACATAATCGGACATTTGTCAATTGGTTTGGTAATGCTGTCATGGGCAAAGACGTTTCGGAGACATTAAAATGGTTGGCGTTTAAGCCAAGCCATGTGGTACGATCATTTTCAGGCTATGACATAAATGGATATTCATTTGCTGCTAAGAGACAAGATGAGAAGAGCACGGCACAAAACAGTAGTGTTACATTAATCTCAGAGGCTTTGCATGTTTCTAGCAGGAAGGATACAAATCCAATGTATGCAAACATGGCATATTACGGGGTAATTGAAGATATTTGGGAGCTTGACTATGTTTGTTTTAAAGTAGCTGTATTTCGATGCAAATGGGTTGATAACAATAATGGGGTTCGAACTGATGATCCATTGGGATTTACCTTGGTTGACCTTAATCGAGAGGGTTTCAAGGGGGAACCATTTATACTTGCATCGCAGGCGAAATAAGTTTTTTATATCACCGATCCTTGTGACGAACACTGGTCTGTTGTTCTTCATGTTAAACAACATCACGGAGTGGAAGAGATTGATACAGAAGAATGGCTTTATGAGGCGGGCCCTTTCTCTAGTGGGTTACTTGAATTGACAGCAGTTGAAGAAGTTAGGAAACTTGATAAATACATACTTCGTGATGACCACAGTGAAGGCTTATGGTTCGAGGATCAAGTGTCTCATAAGAGAAAGAGAATATCTTGATTTCATTTTCAGGTATATTGTTTGTTTGTGTGTGTGGGTATATATTTATATATGTATATTTGCTTTTAATGAAACTATGTGGACATAATTTTATAACAACATTTATTTTTATCCTTTTTACTGTGTGATTAAACCAGGTCACAACTTGGATGAAGTCGCGCAATTACGGGATAAAATTTTCAGGAAACTACATATGTTGAAATGTTTAGAAATGAATTTGTTATTGCTGGAAATTATGTGAAGCTTTTGTGTTGATGTTAGGATAACAGGGTGTTTTGGTTAAATTTACAGGGGAGACTCTGTCGAAATTGATGTAAAACTGAATTCCGTATTATTTGAAGTTGTTGGAATCTTAAGTATTTATGTACATATCTTTGACAGGGAGTATATTACATTTATAGGGGAGACTCTGTCGAATTTTCTGAAAAATTGAATTCCTTGTTTTTTATTTTTGACTAAATGTTCACTGTTTATTTAACAAGGAGTTTTGGTAAAATTTACAGGAGAAGCTCTACAATGTTTTTGTTTTGATTTTACAGTTAACTCTTGATAAATTAATTTTCTATGCATCGGAAAAAAGATATTCATTTAGCGAGGTTAGTTATTGACCGCTAAATGAATAAATTATTCATTTATCGATTAATAAATATTTATTATTTTAGAGAGATTCTTCAATATAGTTTCTATTGAGGCGTGTTTCGTACCCACGTCAACCTATTTCTATTTTTTATCCTGTTAACTAGCATGCATGTATATGAGATATACAGAAACAATCAAAATTATTAAGACTATACATGGATACGACATTGAGTACTTGTAACAAATTGTAAAGAGTATTAATTAATTGCTGTTATGAATGATTTATATTAACATAATTGAAATTCTTGATTGACTTTAATTATTAAAATAGAGATAATTAAGAACACAGAAATTGAATAGTACAAAACCTACCATAAATTCAATGAAAATTCTTACTTTTTAATTGTTCCTATAATTATTTTGTATTAGATATTTAAATTTTTTTGCGACCCCAAAACAATTGATTGGTTAAATGAAAATTTGAAATTTATTAATTACTTCTTTTTTTCCATCGGTATAAAAGTTGTATCTTGTATATAATTAATAAATAAAATGTATCTTAATGTAAAAATTGATCAATATTATATTGCATATTAAATATTAAATGCGAAATGTTTTTGGGGTTATTTTACGGAAAAAAAAAAGAAAACTTTAATTTCGGACACTTTCTACGGCTGTTTATGTTAAACCGCCGTAGAAAAATGATGCGGTTATGGAATTCCCGCGCTCGCCCCGATCTATTCATATTAATTTCTAATTTTTTCTGTTTTGTAAATTAAACCCAAAATTTTTGAAACTCTAATATTGAATATGCAATTTAATAATGATCAATCGCCGCTATGTATTTAAAATACATTTTATTGAGCAACTTATAAAATGTAATGTATTTCACTATAAATATTTGATTAATATTAAAGTGCATATTTACTATTACAACTTTAAAAAAATTTTGGGGTTAATATACGAAAAAGAAAACCTTGAAATTAAGAGGAATAGAGGCGCCTACGGGAATTTTTGTGAAACATACTGTCGCGGAGAAATGATTTCACGTCCGTACATATATATAGCAAATGAAATCTAGTAAGTATTGCTTTATTTTTTTATTCGGCCCTTAAGAATTCATTTTTCTTATACTACTTAATGCATTTAGCGATTTGATTACTTTAGGCCGGACACCCAAGTCGAAAACACAGAAAATTTTTAAATATAATGAAGCTTATTACTTTATCGAAGGTTAAATGTACTTCATCGAAATTTATTAATTTTGAGGTTTTTCTATAATTATTATGTAACAGTACATGAAAACTTTGAGGTGAAATGGTTCACAGGAAAATTTGAAATTTAATTATTAAATGTTTCATAAAAGGCGAGATTTTGTACATAATTAATAAATATAATGTAAATTGGATATTTAATATTATATTTACAAAATTGTGGGGTTAATTTTAAAAAAGGAAAAAAATAGAAATTAATAGGAACATAAGCGCGCGCTGGAATTGGCTCCCTTTTTTCCACTTTTCTACGGCGGGTCAAGAAAAAACCGCCATAGAAAAAACCATTCTATGGCTGGTCAAAATAAACCGCCGTAGAAAATACCATTCTACGGCGGTTTAAATTAAACCACCATAGAAAACAGTTTTCTATGGTGGTTTCAATTTAAACCGCCGTAGAATGGCATTTTCTACGACGGTTTATTTTGACCCGCCGTAGAAAAGTGGGTCGGGTCTAAATTCAAATTAGGCATTCAGTTTCTCTAATTTTTCTCATCTTTCCCCTGCATTCCCCTGTTTCCCTCTCCCCTCTCCCTACCCATTCTCTTCATTTTCTTCGCCCGGGAGCCGTCGCCGGCACCATCCGCAGACGTCAGACCGTTGCCCTCGCTTCCCCGCGGCTGTTCGGCGTTGCTGCTCGGACCAAAGTCACCAAGGTCTCTGTAGCTGTCGCAGAACCCGACACCCATTTCTTCCATTTTCCCCAACAATATTTTCGGCTATAGGGTCCCTTGGTTGTAGGATTGAAATCCTAAATAAGGTTTAGCCGAATTCTTGGATTTCATTTTAAAGCTTTTGAAATTTTACCTTTCTTTTTTTGCTTGTGATTGGAGTAGGATTTTTTTTTTTTTTTCAATGTTGCTTTCGGGTTTGTTGATAGTGATGAATGCTTTGACTGTTTTGGGTTTGATCGATTGGTGGTTTAATTGGTTTGGTTGTTGAATTTCGTGTTTGGTTTTGAGTTTAGGGGTGTTGAATTCGATTTTGCTTGATTAAGTTGAGAACCTTGGTGTTTGATTTTGGTTTTGCTTGATTAATTTGAGAACCTTGGTGTTTGATTTCGGTTTTTCTTGATTAATTTGAGAACCTTGGTGTTTGAAGTCGGGATTTGATCGATTTAGTGTTCCTCCTTTAGTGATAATGAGGAAAACGTCAAGTGCTTGAGTTGAAGTTGTGAAATGTAAGCTTAATTAGGTTCCTTTTTTGTGTCTCCATTGGTTTAATTTTTTCAATGCCACTTATCTTTTAAAATTAAAGCTATCTTTGCATCATTTTAAAGCTTCTTTATTGCAAAAATACAAGTACCTTTTGAGTGTAGCTTGTCTTGTTTTAGGGAAGGAGAGTTTAAAATGAGTTAACTTCTTCTTAATGCTTTTACCTTTCTTGATCTATTTTGTTTTTATCCTTTAGTGAAATGATTGTTCTCATTAGTTGAAATTGGCAAGTGCTTTATCAATTTTACCCTTTCTAAGTCCACTTTTTTGGGGCTCTTTTGGTTCAAAGTGGATAATGGCACTTGTTTGTTGAAAATAACACTTTCTTTGCCTCGCTTTCCCTTATCTTTGTTTGAAAAGTTTCTAGTATGCATTGTGAATCCTTCTCCATCAGGAGGATCATTTTTTATAATTGTAGTGTGAAATATCACTTCTCCTTAAATCTTTTACCTTTCTTAGTCGATTTAGTGTTCCTCCCGCTACTACAAAAATGACTTTTAATGGCGGTTTTTTAGGGCTTTTAACGGCGGTTTTCGGCATTTTTGAACCGCCATCTATCTGGCAGCCGTAGAAAGTCCGAACTTTCTACGGCGGTTCGCTTAGGAACAGCCGTAGAAAGTTGGCTTTCTATGACGGTTTTGAAAAAAACCGCCGTAGAATGTTTACTTTCTACGGCGGTTATCTTCAAAACCGCCGTAGAAAGTACCAAATTTGTAAAAAAAAAAATTAATATTTCATTTTTTTCTCTACATTCAAAAAATATATATCAAAAACAGCAAGAACAGCCTTAGAAAGGTTTTGATATATATATATATTTTAACTTTATTCAAAATATATATATCAAAAGCTTCCATGCTAATAAACCGAACAACCGCCAAACTTCACAAAATTTTTGCGTGCATCCATCAAATTCTAATTAATTTAATCATTCACAGCAAGAACAATACAATAATCACCGATATAACACTAATCAAATCCAAATTTAATCATTCATCAACTCACCAAATCCGAATTTAACACTAATAATAAATCCTAGGCCAATCACAATAATCAAGTAACAATAAAATTTGTAAATCTTAAATAAAGTTGAAACTATTCGATATTACCTTTTTTATGATTTGAAGCCCACAACAAGGACCGATTGTGGTGAAATTATGATGGGAGATTAACTCCAAGTGGTGGGTGATGGCCGATTAAGAAACCATCTCCGGAGTTGGGTGACGGCGGATCTTGTTATCAACGCTGCCGGCAGAACAGCTTCGGGGGAAGACAAGAGAAAAAAATCAACGGAGAGAGGATGGGCATCGGCAACGAGAGGACTCTTCGGTTTGTTAGAGATGGAAACATGGGGAAGCCGCGGCTAGCTGGAGATGGAAACAAAGGGAAACCCTTAAAATTCAAACAAAATCAAGTTTCTATGGCGGTTTTAATAAAAACCACCGTGAAATGGACTTTCTACGGCGGTTTTAATAAATCCGCCGTAGAAAGCCCGTAATTGTGAATTCCCGCCCATTCCTCTATTCCTATTAATTTCTAGTTTTTCTTTTTTTGTAAATTAACCCCCAAATTTTTTTAAATTTAATAATAAATATGTACTTTAATATTTATCAATTTTTATAGTAAAATTCATCATATTTATTAATTATACGGCGGTTAGAAATACAACCGTCTAAAAAGTCCCCTTTCTACGGCGGGGGACTTTCTACGGCGGTTATAAATAAAACCGCCGTAGAAAGTTCCCTTTCTACGGCGGTTTTTGATAACCGCCATAGAAAGGGGACTTTCTACGGCGGTTTTATTTCTAACCGCCGTAGAAAGTCCCTTTCTACGGCGGTTTATTTCTAACCGCCGTAGAAAAGCCCTTTCTACTAAACTGCCGTAGAAAGTCCCTTTCTATGGCGGTTTTATATAGAACCGTCGTAGAAAGTCCGTACTTTGTTTTTAATTGTGGTTTTGGTCTTTCCGCCGTTAAAGCACCGCAGTAGAAAGTCCATTTTGTAGTGGTGTCCTTTAGTGATAATGAGGAAAATGTCAAGTGCTTGAGTTGAAGTTGTGAAATTTAAGCTTAATTAGGTTCCTTTTTTGTGTCTCCATTGGTTTAATTTCTTCAATGCCACTTATCTTTTGAAATTAAAGCTATCTTTGCATCATTTTAAAGCTTCTTTATTGCAAAAGTACAAAGTACCTTTTGAGTGTAGCTTTTCTTGTTTTAGGGAAGGAGAGTTTAAAATGAGTGAACTTCTCCTTAAAGCTTTTACCTTTCTTACTCTATTTTGTTTTTATCCTTTAGTGAAATAATTGTTCTCATTAGTTGAAGTTGTGAAATGTCAAGTGCTTTATCAACTTTACCCTTTCTAAGTCCACTTTTTTGGGGCTCCTTTGGTTTAAAGTTGATAATGGCACTTATTTATTGAAAATAACACTTTATTTGCCTCGCTTTCCCTTATCTTTGTTTGAGGAGTTTCTAGTATGCTTTGTGAGTCGTTCTCCATGAGGAGGATCATTTTTTTTATAAATGTAGAGTGTGAAATGTCACTTCTCCTTAAACCTTTTACCTTTCTTAGTCGATTTAGTGTTCCTCCTTTAGTGATAATGAGTAAAATGCTTGGTGGTTGAGTTGAAGTTGTGAAATTCTAGCTTTATTAGGTTCCTTTTTTGTGTTTCCATTGGTTTAATTTCTTCAATGCCACTTATCTTTTGAAATTAAAGCTATCTTTGCATCATTTTAACGCTTCTTTATTGCAAAAGTACAAAGTACCCTTTGAATGTAGCTTTTCTTGTTTTAGGCAAGGAGAGTTTAAAATGAGTGAACTTCTCCTTAAAGCTTTTACCTTTCTTACTCTATTTTGCTTTTATCCTTTAGTAGAAATGAATGAAATGCTAGTTCTCATTAGTTGAAGTTGCGAAATGTAAATTGCCTTTTAAATTTAACCTTTGTTAGCATCTGTTTTTTTGTCTCCTTTGGTTTAAAGTGTTCAATGGCACTTGATTTTTGAAATTAAAGCTTTCTTGAAATGAAAAGATGTTATCTTGTTTTCTCTTTGTCTTTACATAAAGTTTAAGATAAGGTAATGGCCCGAAAAAGAAAACGCAATGAGGAGCATAGTGATAAAGGAAATGGCAATGGAGATGGTTCTTCTACTAGAGCTAAAAGAGGTAGAGGGTCTACAAATTGCAACGATCTTTTGAAAATGCGTATGAAGGGGAAAACACTTGAGATTTCATTCAATTCCAAAAATGAGCATAAAACTTATCATACGAAGTGGATTACATTCATAGCATTCACTGCCCGGAGCAAAGTGGACATTATGGAATATGCATCATGGCCCAAAGTCTCTAACGAGATCAAGAAGAGAGTGTGGATGGAAATACAGGTATTCTATAAAATTATAATGCATTGTTTGTTTACCCATTTATACAAATGAACCAAATTTATCTAAATTTGTACTTCTATTGTTTAATGTAGGCATTATTTGTTTTTAAATCAACTGAATAGCTCAAAACCAAGTGGATTTCTTATGCCGGTAAACGTTGGAAAGATTGGAAATCCTTTTTAGGTAGATATGTCAATGGCGAATTGAAGGGTGATGACCCATGCCTTGAATATAAATATCTCCCAAGGGAGACATGGCTTAAGTTTAAGGCTAGCCGTGAAACAGAAGAATGGAAGGTGGTTATTTGAAATTCATTTCCTTCTTCTTTTTGGATATTTGAAATTGCTCAGTTTATGCATAATCTCTTTTCATTTTATTTTTCTCTAGGCAATTCGTGGAAAAGCTTAAAAGAATGCCAATTTCAATTCTTTTTACCATAATTTATCTCGTGGTGGATACCGACTACTAAAGAAGAATTTGCATGAAGAGGCTTTTCTTGAAAATGGGAAGAAGGCTTTAGAGGACGGAACGTCCGAAGAAGAAGCAGAAAAACCTTATGCAGGACTAGGCCGACATCTACTTTGGAGGCAGGCTCACACAAACAAAAAATGCGAATACTTTACCCCAGGGGCTGGTCGTGTTGGAAGTGAAATTGTAAGTTTACGCCATACATTTTCTTATGTTTCAATTCTTTAAGCTACTTATATAATTAAAACTATAATTAATCTATTTACATTTCATATTTTTGGCAAAACGTTTAGGAAAATCTATGTTTGCGCGAGTCCCAAGGGGAGAAAGTTTCAGAGGGTAGGAATGACATTCTTGTCAAGGTAACGGGAAAGACCGATCACCCCGGTCGTATTCGCAGCCATTCTACCAGGGCCCGTATTACAGATGTTTTTCCCAAAACAAGCCCGTCGCTTAAAGCTGAACTAGATTTAACTAAAAGAAAGCTTCAAAAAACCACTGCCCCAGCTTGATGAATGTCAAACAGATCTTAAGATGATGGTTGGGTTTATATGTACTAAGATGGGGACTGACTATGATACATCAAGAGCCACTATCCTCAATAGTGCCACTTCTCAGAGCTTGAACCCAGAAACTGTCGGAATAGCCCCAGAGATGTTTGAGGTACATGGTAGCCATGTTTCCACTGTGAGTCCTACGAGTTTGCCTACAGTACCACGTAGTCATAATTTTTCTCCTATTATCCCTACAAGTTTGCCTGAGTTACATATGATCAATGTTTCATCTATGGACCCGATCAGTTTGAATGAGGTTTAGAATAGCCCTATTCCAACAAACTTGGAAGATGTGAGTTCTTTAGGGGATTACAAGGTAATTAAAGTACATTTATGTCTGTCATATTTGTTTCTATAATTTCTTTCATATTGTTAATGCTAAAAAAAGATTGATATTGCTTTTCATTATTACACTTAGTTTTTGAAGTTAACGGAAATAGTTCAACAATGTTCATTCGCTTGCCTATTATCTCAGGACGGGTATGACTGTCATCTGTTCATCTCTGAGGATACATGTAAGAGACGTAAGCTTGTGGCCAAGGGAAATGTTTATAAGCAGAAAAAGCACCACGGCCGCGATGTAAGGAAATGTTGCGCGAGGGTTACAATTAAAATTTCATATGTGACCTTGGCCCGTTGCCATTTCCTGAGGAAGAGGCTTCAACTGTGGGAATGTGCCAATCCTTTTTCGTGGAATGGCCTACACATTTGATTGAGCTTATTCCAGATCAAGTAAAATAGGTATATTCTTACATTTATTTGTGAAATACTTTATACCTTTTTGTATATTTAATTTTATTTCAAATGGTCTTAGGTGGATAAATGTTCAAAAAAAAAAAAAGGTCGTTTGAATTCTATGAATCAGATAAAATCATCTTCGACCACTCCAAATGAAATGGCATCATCTTCGATATCTAATCCACTGCACCAGTTCGAACTCCGAATAGAGAAAGATTTGAACTTATCTTGATTCTTGTTTCAATTGACAAGGGATATCATAGGTGTGGATCATCCTATTAGTATGGATCGAATGGATGTCGTCGAATTATTGTCAAGAGAAAAAATAGTCACAAACTTTTGCATGCAATTGTTCACCAAGTGAGTTTTCACTTAATTTTATTTGTATTTTCAGATTATTTTTATATATAGTATGCATTCCATGTGCCTGGACTGACCAATGATGATAATGTAAATTTCCTAGAGCTTTACATGATTTGGTTGAAAGGAATGGCCGAAAGGGGATAGGGTTTCTCTCAGCTGATCATGTCACGAAATTAGGAAACACATATCAAGATAGGGTACAATACACTGCACGAAACTTGAAGGATCGAAATAAAGAAATTTATCTTTTACATACCTTCAGAGGTAAACACTGTAAGTGTTTCTCTAATTTTTAAGAAACACTGATTTAAAGATCTGAGGTCATTGAATTTTTGGTTTGCAGTGGACATTGGATGCTTATAGCCATTAGACCGATTGAAAAGGTTGTCTACTGGTTTGATTCATTACAAAATCCACAAACAGATGATGCATTAATACTTATAGAAGAGTGTGTTATATTAACTAATATTAGATTGCATAATTTCTAATGTCAATCATATATACCTATGTTGCTAATTATTTTCATTCATCATTCATTTTTTATAGGGTGATGTTTAATTATTAAGCTTTCTTAGGATTGCCGAGAAATGTGCATATGCAACATGAATGGATAGTAGTTAAGGTAAATTTGGTTCTTATTAAATTTTTTATTCAACGTTGTGTTGTATACAATTGTATGATCTTCTAACTCGTATAATAATATTCATTAGCATAAAAAAAACAAAAGTCTATCTGGGAGTGTGGCTACTATGTCATGCATTACATGTACTACATCGCAATGAAATTCAAGACATTGGCACTCGAAAATGTATTTGATTTCTCATAACTTATTTGATTGTATTTCATTTTGCTACTTAATTACATTTGAATTTATACTCTGTTGCAGTACTTTAAGATCGACCGCACTCTATTAAGCACTGTGGATATAGATGTTATGAGAAAAATATGCGCTAGTTATATTGTGGAGCATTAGCTGTATTTGATTGTTGTTTTGATAGTAATAAAACTTGTTGATATTATAGTTGTATAAATTTTTTTGGATATGCCCCTGTAATATAATAGCGATTTCAACTTCTATCTTGGTGATATTTTGTATTAATTTTAAACTTTTAGAAGCAGGTTTTGCTTTAAACCAGAGAAATTCCTCACTTTCTATCGCGGTTTTGGTGCAAATGTCTTAGACTTTCTACGGCGGTTTTGAAATATATCGCCGTAGAAACATGGACTTTCTAGGCAGTTTCGAAATATACCGCCGTAGAAATATGGACTTTCTACGGCGGTTGGGAAGAACCGCTGTAGAAAGTCCATAAACTTTCTACGGCTGCCGGATAGATGGCGATTCAATATGGCCGAAAATCATCGTTAAAAGCCTTTAAAAACTGCCATTAAAAGTCATTTTTGCAGTAGTGTACATGAAGGAATATAAATTGTGACATATTAAATAAGTAAGTCATGAGGAGGCGATACGGTAACAATTGCACAGATTTGTAAAAGGTAGCAACATCCGCAGCATAGACATTACAATTGACGGTTATAAGACCAGAAGCCAATGCTCCATATACATTTACCCTAAGTAACAATCAGACCACAATGGCACACTGGAAAAATAGGGTGTGTTATAGGAACATTACATCCATATGATTTACATATAAACATCGCATACGTGAAAACAATAAACGTTACATACTGACAGAACAGTACACACTCAGAAAGCAGAAAAGAAATTGAGTTAGTGGAATTGGTTGAAGGAACGAGATACCTGGACTCTCAACTGATTCATTGTTTTGTCCTCGTCCGGAAAATTTGAAACCATCCTCCACTTGGAAATAGGATAATCATCTCCTTGATACACTCCCTTGCCATATGGAGATCCATATTCTAATTCATCTTTTATCCTCTCAGCAAGTGCATCCTTAAGCCAATTATGTATCAACGGTAGTGTAGGAGGGGATATCTTGTTCCCCGAAGTAAAGCGCTGGAAGTACGAACTTACGTGTTTGGAGGTAAGGAGATTAGGGAAGGTACAAGAATATTGGGGTGGGGGGGTGGTTGTTTGTGTGTTTAGGCGCCCAAAAAAAATGGCGGGGGAATTTTTTGCCTCTGTACTACGGACATTGCAGAATGGCCCTACAATAAAGATCTCCATCTCAAAATGGTTACTCGATCTTGATTCTGTCATGCTGTCGCATTTATTGCGCCACTTGATAACCAGCCGCCCAGCCCCGCAGTGCAGTCTATTCAAGACCTTCACGTCGACTACGCGATTATGATTTCACTATACTACCACATCAAAGTTAGAAATTTTATTGCTACACTTGTCATTAGATCATCTATTAAATAGCATTCTTAAATTTAAAATAAATCAATTTGTAACCATTTTAACCACAGCGATTATGTACCAATTGAAAAACTGTCTACTTCCGAAATGACATTTAAACTTCAGAAACAACATTACATGCACTTTACATCTTCGTTACACTAACGCTTGTGAAATGATACATACGGGATTTCCTCTTCATCGTTTTACCCTTCATAATACCAGAACAGTTATATTTACAGTATAGAATACCACAAACCCCAGTTAATGCATCAAGTTTGGTGCTTAGGGTTGCTCGGCTTTCATCTTCATAACCCTTCAATCTCTCAATGTTCGGCCCCCCCCCCCCCCCCCCCCCCCCCCAATATTCTACTCCTACTTTTACTTGCACCTAAAGGATAACCTTCCATCAACCTCAAGATTCGATGGCCGGAGAAATTACACATTCTAATTCTTTCCTGTATCAAAGTCTATTTGGATCGGATGATGATGATGATGACAACAAAGAAACCCCCCTCCAACAAGGTGACTGTGTTGGTGAATTTAATTTGTCCGACGACAGCGATTCAGACTGTGAGCTACTTCCTAGAGATCCTTCAGCCAAGGGCCCTTCATCCAACGAGGTCAACGACGAACAAGAACAATTTGTTGAATGTATTGTTAAACCTCGTTTACTCAAATCAGAGGGTCCCCTCATATCATACGAGGGAGAGGAAGATAATTTGGACCCATCCGATGTCGTCAAGATGCACAATAAATACAGTTGCGTTCTTACAATGGTTGTAGCGTACCAAGCTCAGGCAAAACATCTTAGCTTCAGCATTACGATACGGACTAGCAAAAAGGATAAGGAAATCTGCTTCCTGCGCTGGATAACTATATGCTGCCACGACGGCAAGAAGGTAAAATACAAGAAAAGTTCCCAACGAATTGGGTGTCGCGCACGGATCAATACTAAGAGGCTATAGCCCCGTGGATGCTGGTGGATATCTGGCATCGATCACTTGCACAACCACGAACTTGTGCCTACCATGGCCTTCATGATGTCTAGCCATAGAAGAATCAAGAATTCCCTAAAGAGAGAGTTGGTTGCAAACGATATCACCGGCGTCCGACCTTAAAAAAATGCCAGGGTTCTACAGGTCAAAGAAGGTGGTCCGGCAAATATGGGTTGTAGCACTAAACCCTAAACCCTGAAATTGTCTCAATTACATTAACAAGCAAGGGGCACTAACCATTGGCCCCCGCGATGCGGACTCGATCAGGAGACTTTTCCTACAGTTGTAATCTGATGATCCCTTTTTCTTTCACGTAATGGACGTCACCCCGGATGGAAGGCTTTCCAATGTGCTCTGGGTACACTCGCGAGCCAAGGCGGCCTGCCAGGACTTCCATGACGTTATCACGTTTGACACCACCTACTTGGTTAACAAGTACAAGATGCCTTTTGGGGCATTTCTGGGCGTCAACCATCATGGGAAAGGAAATCCACTTTGCTCGACTGCGCCCTGATTTCACACGAAGATGTTTCAATTTTCAAATGGCTTTTCTTAACCTGGCTGCGGGCTATGGGTGATGTTCATCCCAATGGGATACTGACGGATCAATGTGAGAGCATAACCAAAGCGCTTAGGGAGGTAATGCCCGGCAATGTCCATCGCTTTTGTCTATGGCACATAACTTCCAAATTTCCCCTTAAGTTCAAGAATACGAGTAGGGCAGTTTCAATCCATATATGAAAATTTTGATTAACATTTGTCCTTTATAAACTGCACCCTTGTTTCCTACATTTTTTCCCCACGTGCGGGTTGTGCTATTTCTTACCTCCAATCATACTGTTTTCCCATTCAACTTGTAACGTTCGCTTATTTCCTGTTTTGATCCTGGGAGATGTTAACAAATTTATATACCCATCCTCTCTGATGTGGACTGGAGTTCACGATGCGGAATACTTGCCAAGGAAAGTCTGGAAACTGCGAGACGCAGCTCTTAACCTCTAGAATCCCTACCTCGGATTCGGCAGTCTACTAAAATTAACCTAAGCTAATTTTAAACACGCAAATCGAACCAAGATCAAGAATATAAAGAGTTGAAACAAAGCATGCAATTAGGCAGAGTAATTACCTAATAGCCTATAGTTTCTAAACTTATGGCAATTCACAAAACATGCAAATTACGAAAGCTCAATAAAGGAGAGTGATTTAAGAGTATAAACTAATACTTTCTTCAACTTAAATCAACTGTTGAATAATGGAGAATTGAACCCCTATTTATAGTTATAGGAGGTTTGAATTTCCAGTACAAAAGAAGTAAAAACTATTAAAATTGGAATCCAATCAAGAGATTGATCCCTTACAAAAACCAATCCTAAACGAACTAGGATTGTTTAAGTGATAGAATTTCGTACTACGATCAAAGACCTAATGGGATTAAAATCCTACAAGATAAAAACCGAATAAACCGTATACAAGTCAACTTGCATCTTGGATTAATGATCAGATTGTATTTGCTGATTTTGATTCCGTAATGCATCCATCCATTTGATCACAACATTGGGTTGCTTGCATGCGTGGGCTCCTCAACATTGGGCATTGATTTGATTAATACTAAATGGGTTTAATCAAATGACTTCCCCTTAACCCATTTACTTTAGTTTGGCCAATCCAAGTTTGGGCTTGGATCTCCATTTGGCCTAATAGACTTGACTTTGATGTTGACTCTGGATTTTCGCATCACTCTCTTTGTTCATTACCATTCCTTGCCCAAGCCTGTACTTTTTTTCCTACTAAAGCGTATAATATCACAACAAATTCAAACTTTTTCTAATTATGTACATCGCAATTGAAGTGCTTTTTTTACCCGTATAATATGTTCAATAAATTCTAGGTCCAATTTGCCCATTTTCCCAACTATATTTCCTGCAGCCTTATTCCTTAATTTTAACTATTTTGTTTTTTTTTTCCCACTCTTTTTCGTATTAATAAATTATTTTCTGTTCCCATATATTAACATCAATATGATGCCATTCATATACAATATATTCTTCGCGAAATCCCACGTGCTTTCCAGGAATGAAATCTAAAATTTTCCAGCAAATTCATCATGCTGATGATGTCAGGCCCACGCCGTGGTTTTCTATTGTTATTTTGGGCCTCTCTTCTATACTTTCCATACGGGCCTCCACAACTCGCCAAACTACTATTGACCCAATATTTTTGGCTGGGTCATCTTTATTCCAAGGCCCAAATACAGAGTTTTCAAACTTCATTTCAATACGAATCGCCTAATCATGCCTGACCTATGTCTCATATAAATTTCTTTCCTTTTTCCCTTCCAGTTACGAAACATTTTAAAGCTTCATTATCTTTTACTGGCATCGTACCACTATTACTATATATTAACCAACACAACACAATCCAATGACGCGCAAGTCTCAGTGCTTTTCACCCCCCTCCTCATATCCCATAATACAATTACAATAGTATTTTTCACTCATCATATTCTATTGAACCTACAAAGAAAACCATGCATCCTATACTGTACTCTATTTATGCTTTGTAACGTTTTGTTGTTTTGGCTGTAATGATTTACAAATAACGATGTATCGTTATCGGTACATCGTCATATTTTCGGTTCGCTTTTTCTTACACTTTTCCTATGCTGATATATGCAGAGCAAACAACCTTTAGCCGTCTCTCAATTCATCTATTTTAAAGCAACCCATTCCGTCACTTTAATCGACAAAATTAATCCATCCACCGTTGCTTACCAAGGGTTCGTTATCCTTCCACATCATTACCCTTCCCCAATTTCCGGTGTCTCAATTACCCTGTTTTTAAATCGTCAACTACAATCCGAATAACCTAGAGAAATAGTTTCTAACGCTGCCGTTTTGCTAAACGCCCCACTCAAACCAACCCGCCGTTTCTCTGCTTCCCCCTCAATATTGGAGCATTTTTATTCAAATATCGAAACCCCGGTGATCTGGGTCGTCTTCGTGATTTGTAAACTCAGTGTTAGTTGGAAAGAGTAGGAAGAAGAAGAAAGATGGACTGCAGAAGATTTTTAACCGTGATTACACGCGCTTGCTTCCATGTCTCCTATGTGGATTCCCACTACGAGGGGTAAGGATGTCAAATTGCCATGTGGGTCCCCTGTCGGGAACGTCGATCCTTCCCACAGTCGGTCCAAAAAGTCTTTCTCTTTTGGTTTCGATTGATGGGGAAGAAAATATAGGAAGCTTTAGTTTTAATTAGCTATGAATAAAGTCGAGAAAGAAGAAAGGATGAATTACATCAACCACCTCGAAGTTTGGTCAATTTGCAAATACGTCTCTCTAGTTTTGAAAATTACAGAACCCCCCCTCAAAATGAATTTGTTTTGTGTTTATTTTTTCACCAAGAGTTGTTGTCAAGCTGAACTGCACCAAATTTTGGAGCGCTTAAACTGTTATCGTTTATTAATTAATTGAGTTTAAAATTCATTTCATGCTTGTTTATTTATTGAATAAATGAACTTAGGTTAATTTTTAACAAATCAATCATGAACTTGTTTGTGAAAATTTATGTTCATAATAGGTTTTTACTAATTGAAATCGACGTGGTAATTATTACCAAATATTTAGGGCACGAAGGAGAGAGGTTGAGTGTTTTTGGTGAATGCTAATCTCATAAATGCATGTAGCATTCCTTTTGCATGCCACAAGAGACACATGCCATATACATGCATTTATCCTAACTTTCTCTTATCTTTCTTAAATTTCTGTTTATTATTAATCTGCCTCACTAATTTTAAATCTCTTAAATAATTAGTCCTCCATTCATACGAATGTAACATTCCTTTAAATTCTAAATTAGTCCTCCTGAATGTAACATTCCTTTAAATTCTAAATTAGTCCTCCATTCATACGAATGTAACATTCCTTTAAATTCTAACTCTCGTAATTTATTCAATTCTTTTTCAAATTATATTCTTAATTTTTCTTGATCGTGATTATATTCTCAATTTAGTTAAACACAATTAATTAGATTGGAATTTACATTTGTTGGTAATTCGTCCAAGTTTTTTTTCTCTTGTATTCTTAATAATTTTGATTACTTTCAAATTATTTGTTTTTCTCCAAACTAAAATCACCCATTGAATATTATTCCTGATGTTTGGCACATTAATGTTTTAAATACTTTAAATTTGCTATATTTGTTATTATCTATCAGCTTATCAAGACGATCATGTAAAGAAACAATTTGTTCTCCTAATATAATTAAATACATATTTGCAAAATTTTGTTGTTCAATCATTTTATTAATATTTTTGACTGTTATTGTTAAAGTATCTTCTTCAAATAATTTTGAAAAAGCATTAAAATTCATGGCTATTTTCCCTTTTAATATACTAAAAGATTCTTGAGGAGGGAAATGACTCTTCAAAATATTACCATTATTCAATCTAAATTCTCTTTCTATGACAGAAATTCCTGGTTCTATGTAATTATGAACAAACCATGGAACAAAAGGAAATAAAATATTCTTTTCTCCTAAGAACTTATAAAATTCTTCTGAAAGATTATTTCATTCTGTAATAGAAAAAGATTGAAAAAACCATTTTCTAAATACGTCCCATCTGGGTTTTAAGAATTCATCTCGAATTTTCATTCGAGCCTCAGATCCTTTACTAAAATCTATTTTTGTTGTATTATTCATATTGAAAAATTCATTTCAGATTCGGTTATTTCCGGTTCTTATTGTTTGTATTTCGAGATGAAATGTTAAGATTCATGATTAGCCCTTAAAAAAATTTCATTTTATGAAAAGAAATTTATTATCATTGATTGGGGTGTTTATTGTGAAAAACAAGTTTAAATCATCAAAAGTGTAACATTATATGTACAAAATTGACTTTTTTAGAACGATTTAAACAAAAGTGACAAATCATATAACCCATTGAATATTATTCCTGATGTTTGGCACATTAATGTTTTAAATACTTTAAATTTGCTATATTTGTTGGTTAATTTGGCAAAATTCATAACCCAGTTCTCCAATATCGTGCTGCCTTGTTCTCCTAAGGAAAGTCAAAGTCAAAGTTTAGAGCATTAACAAAAAAAAAAGGGTAAATTATTGTATTATTCCCTTAACTTGGGAGGTAAATTTCATTTGGTCCATTATCTTTATTAAAATTCATTTTAATCCTGTAACGTGAGGTTTAATTTCCCTTGGTCCTTATCTTCAGAAAAATTTTGATTCCTCACCTTGCATTTGTAATTCTAAATGGTTCATAACTTAATTTTGAGAAAATTACATGTTTTCCCTCGAGGTTTGTCAAAATTACCACATGGACCCCGATGTTTGTTGAAACTATAAAACACCGCTTATTTTGTGATGGGAATATAACAATTACGACCCTCCAAAACATGATTCGAGCAGAACAAAAAAGAAAAATCGCACTTTAGGTCCCTCTTCTTTACCCTCGTTACATTTTTGGTCATTCTTTTATGTAAACTCGCATTTTTGGTCCTTCTTCTTTCATATTTTGACATTTTTTGTCCCTCTTACCGGCAACCAACCAATTGACTAGTCATTTGGGATCAGAATGAAATTTTTTTAAAATTACTATCCTTCTTTAGTAAATTGAGAAAAACTAAACACTTTAAAAGTCTGAAAATAGTCACCCATGCTTTTTTTCCTACGGCAACATCGACTCTTCTTAGGGGAATTTGGTAACTTCTTTGTAAATTACGAAAAACTAAGCCCTTTAAAGGTTTGAATAATTATTATTTGGACAAAAAAAAATTTAGAACTTTTTCAAAATGGTCCAAATTACTGTTGACTTCATAAGTCAACCGGTAAGAGAGACCAAAAATGCCAAAATGTTAAAGAAGATGGACAAAAAGTGTAGCGAGGATAAAAGAGAGTGACAAAAAATGCGATTAGCATTCAGTATTCAGATTTTAACAACTTAATTAATTCAGCCCCATAATGTGCACCGAGTCAAAACTATTGTATAAATGTTAGAATAATGTGCACCAAAGCTATTATACGCGGTTCAGAATTCATAGAGTTAAAGTTAGAAAATTATTATTTTTATACAACCTCATATAAAATGGTTTAGATGAGCATCTCCTGGAATTGATTAGACTTGAAAATTATTTAGGACATGGAAACAATTTTTTGTAATTATTTTGAACATTGTACCCCATATGAAAAACAATTGTACGGACCTCATTTGATAAATAATTTTTTTTTTCTTTCTAGAACAATTTCTTACAATAATGGTTGGGTTAAACTATGCGATGAACTATTTGATTTGTGTATAAGTTCTTTCTGAAATCCTTATAATCTGATGGGCAAAATACAAAAATAACTCCTAGATTTGTCTTAAATACAAAAATAAATAGTTTTTTTCTTTATCTCATGTTTAAAACTAAGTTTGAAAATATGTTTTGAAAAATAATTTTATAATGTAAAAAGTGTATTGAAAATGTAAAAAGTAGATGCTGAATAGTAAAAAATTGTATTAGAAATGATGAAAAATGATTAAAATATATTAGATTTACTATTGAAACCAAAATTGTTTTCAAAACAAAAATCAAAAGAACAGGCCCTTAGTCTTGAAAGCTAAAAATTAAACTATTGACTAAATAAAATAATTTTGACCTAGAAATGTGAAATTTTTTAGATAAAAATATCCTTCATCTTTTTAAATACCTCATAGCCCTAACATATATAGTAGTTATCGCCGATTTTCTCCATCTATTAAAACAGTCGTTTGCGTCTTGCTGCTGTCATCACTGCCCTCCAAATCTGCCGCTCCTTACTGTTATGTATTATACAGTAAAGTACCATCTTTGGAGTACCTTAATGTTTGAGTGGGATGAGCAAAGTTTGGAGGGCTTGTTGTCATGGTAATACAATCCATCCGAATATGTTAAGAGGCAAAGCAAGATCTCTCTCTATTCTTCTAAGCTATAGCTATGACTTGAACAAAAACAATCATCAAGCTATTGAAAACACGAGCGCAACAGGAATGCCAAATGCCGCACCTAACCACATTTAGTTTGAATGTAGACATATATAATCAAGGAAGGAAACTTGTCTGATTCAGTCCGGAGATACACTTTACACAATAAAAACGACCATTTTAAAGGTTGCAATGTTGGTTGGTGAAACCTTTATCTGATAACAAATGGGGAAACCAATGAACCTCATTATAGATGACATTGACCTATACAATTTTGAGAACTTTGGTATAGAACCGCTAAGAATAACTCATCAAGATTGTTCAATAAATTTTGAAGGGCACAAGACAGAGTATAAGTTCAAGAAGTTTTAAAAGAACTAAAAGTTAAAATTCTCACAAATTACATTTCATCAAAATTAATTTTAAGAGCTTACAAAGGTTAACATTTTTATAGATAAAGAAGGCTATTCTAAAATTGAAGTCATGCATTGTCTTGTTATGAAAGAGTAATGTTGGATGTAATTAAACCAAACTTTATGTAATTAATTAGGTAATTATATTTCTAATAGGATTTGTTATTTTAGTTTGTTTTCTATTTGGTTTAGTGTTTATTTTGGGAAACCTAGTTATTTTAGGAATAGTTTTGAATCGGATTAATGATAGGATTCAGAGATAGTTTAGCTTATAAATACAAGCCTCAGGTGATCATTGTAATCAAAATTACACAGAGATTTAAGGCCTTGAGGCGTTGAGAAAAGCCTCTGGGGGCTTTGAGTATCTCAATTTCATAAACTATATAGATCGATTGATAATTGGCCAGCCAAATCTCAAAGGAAGTAATTGTAATTCATCCCTAGAAAAAAAGTATATTTGTTTCAATTAAATTTGGGAAATTGTTATTTGCAAGGACATGATTACTAAATGCATGGACCATTTTAAAATTTTAATTACTAAAAGACTAAAATGCCCATGCTACCATTGCAGAAATATTAAACCTTCTCCTTCTCCTTTATGCGAGCACAGGAACTGAAAACGGACGAAATCACCATGAGCTTTTCTGAACTGAAAATGGACTGAAAACGAACAGAAATGGATTGAAAACGAACTGAAAAACATGAGCGATTGGAAATTACAGAATTGAAGGTTCGGTGGGCTGAAGTTTTTAAAACTTCTTCTGTGGCAAAACTTCCACCACAAGCTCGCGGAAGTTTTTAAGACTTGGCGAAATTTTTTTAAACTTTCGCCGGCCTGTGACGGAAGTCTTAAAAACTTATGCTAGAGGTATCGGAAATTCTTAAAACTTCCGCCAGCAGGCGGCAAAAGTTTTAAAAACCTAGAAACTCAGCGACTATTCGATGAACGGAGAAGACTATGGAAAAAAAAAAAAAAGCAAAAGAAGGAAGAGGAAAACTTACGCCGGCGGCGGGCGTAAGTTTTCCTTATTTTATTTTTTTCCCTTTTCTTCTCCGTTTGTCGGACAGGAAATTTTTGGCTTCCGATTTTCCGATCTGCGGCCGGCAGAATCTTTTCCGATACAAATGGATATTTTCTAGTCTAGAGATGGAGATTTTTTTACTTTTGACTCTCAAAATTATAATATGAGCATTTATGTTTTTTCACCATTTAAAGTTTTAAAATGGTCCCTGCAAATAACATGCTCCTAAATTTATTAACATGGTTATTATTTTGAATGTATTAAATAATTTCTCAAGACCAGAAATTTCCCATTAACAGATCCCAATTCCAAACACACAACAACATACAAAAAGACCAAACCGAGACCGAAACACAGAGGACACTCCTTCGAAGGCCGTATCTTCATCAACATCATCGTCATCGTTGTAGCTCACTGTTCCTTGAAAAGAGAAAGCATCATCGTCGACACCATCTTCAAGGGCAGTGAAAGAAGATGGTGAGCAAAACAGAGGAAGAGCAAGTGAATAGGTTGGAGAGTCAAGTGGAAAACGGAGGAGGTGGGGCTTGGGAATACCTTTGCCTCGTCAGAAAGCTCAAGCTTAGGCGCTCTGATAGAGTCTTAAAGTTTGGATTAGCGATCCTTAATGACCCCAAGAAAAGATCTGCTCTTGGCCCTGAAGGTACTTATCTGACTCAAATTCTAGTTTACCTACCAATTTCTAGTTAAAATTTGTTTTTTTGACATACTTATATTTTAAAACCCATGATTGAAAGAAAAGGAAAAAAATTACGGCGGAACCATGAAGATCGAAACTCTTGAATCTGGGATGTGGGTTTTTGCAAAATTTTAGCTGAAGTGCTGGATTTATATATATTCCAAAATCCTGGGAATGAGTATTGCTGGGTTCTTTATCGACTCTTGTATTTTTGTTGATATCTTTGTATTATTCATAATTCGTTATTCTTTAGACTCCATTGGAGTATATTATTATAGTAAGTTCGGCTGGTTGTGAATAGCCAATTAATGTGCACTTTGTGTCTATAATCTCGACACCAAGCTTGCTTTGTCATATTCTTGCCTTGTGTATTTGTTGCTTTTTGATGCATAGTGTGTAGTCTTGGTTGTCCTTTTATCAATTGGTTATCAAGTGAGGTAGTTAGAGGTGGTAAGAGTTTGATGGAACATAGGTGAGATAGATAGGCTTTTTTAGTTCTTTTGAATTTTGTGCTGTAACCTAATAGTTCTGAGTGCTTTGAGCATATTGGCATAGAAGCTTCGCTATTTGAAGTTAAAAATGATGATTGAATAGAGTAATAAGAAAATCTGGTGTAGTTATGAGGTAATGAAATAAAGAAGAATATACAGCAGCTGTTTCAAAGAGTTTAAAGCAACACTGTTGCCTCGTCTGTATTGCAAAACTGTCTTCAAGATTCTAGAGTGCTTTGGTTATGCTCAAACATGAAGGCTTAAGGAAATCCAGGATCTAGAATAACTCAGAATTGCTGACCATGGCACACAGGTTTTGGCTATGGAAACAGTAGTCCTAAATTCATAGTCAGACTTAAGTGCCAGATAGCCACAGCCCTGCTGAGAGTTTTAGTGGCCCTATTGCTGGAAACTTGATAGAACAAAGTAAAGCATGCCAGTTGACTGTTTATACAGACTAACTGTTTATACAAACTGCTTGTAAGAAAGACTCTTTTAGTCTCCAGGCAGCATTCTTCCAGGATCAGTGTCTTCCTACCTGAACTGGTTTAAGTCTTGGTCTCTCAAGGTGATTATGTCCTATTCAGTAGCTGCTGCTCAGTCTTTTTCTACCTATGAGGATTTTCCTCTCTTTGCCTTCAAATATTATAGGAGAAATAGGACCCAAGTAGTTTTACTGCTTATCATCTAAAGGAACTTCTTGGTTAGTCTTCCGTGCATGGTGCGTTAGTTTTGTTTCCATAGACACTGCTGCAATGGAATCTGTGTATATATCTTTCTCCTTTTAAAATAACGTTTCTTGCTAATTATATTTGCACTTTTAGGAATTTCAT
Organism: Leptodermis oblonga; assembly: GCA_016801395.1. Classification (NCBI taxonomy): domain Eukaryota; kingdom Viridiplantae; phylum Streptophyta; class Magnoliopsida; order Gentianales; family Rubiaceae; genus Leptodermis; species Leptodermis oblonga. The sequence continues at coordinate 16,216,004 of CM028755.1, read as the reverse complement.
TCTGCAAGAGATCTTGTGTGAAATGAGTTGCTCTTGTATAGATGCGCAGCATTAGGGGGGAGGATTGGGGTGGCGGTAAAAGGGAGGGTCTTGTAACCCCAAGGTCATGGGTTCAAACCTTGTGGGTTGCAAGAGTGAAAAAAAAGAAAAACATGTGTAGCATTATGTTTGAAGTTAAGATATTCTACCTTGTGTTGCCTTCTGGATTTTGTTAATTTCTTAAACTTATCCCAATCTGAACAAATTCTATTATTGGATCTTTCAAAGTAACCTTTCTCATATCCCTTGCCTACTGATGCAGAGTGGACTCTGTATGAAGAAGTAGCTGTTGCAGCCATGGACTGCCAGTGTCTTGATGTGGCAAAGGTTAGCTGCATCTTCTTTGTAGCAAACAGTATAAGGACTTCAGTTTTTTCAGTGTTGTTGATTTTGTTTGCTGTTATCACCATTCTTTTCTGCAGCTGCATGAATTTATTTGCACGGATGATTTATCACACATCTCAGTTGCCTCTTACATGATGACCATTTTAAGGAAATATATCAAATAGTGGAACTGAATTTTGTTTTTTGTCCAATTTATTGTCATAGTAAACATATCTGCCAGGACTGCATTGCACCTGGAGCACTGTAGAACTTGATGCTTCAATAACAAAAAATCTAGAGTCTCCAACTGCTCATTACCTGCTGACTGGGCAGAGAGACCTATGAGGTGTTTGCTAAGATTAAATGTCTGTTCTAATCCATTCTTTGGAATAGAAAGATTTTTTTATTTGCTAAGTGTATGTGTGTTGAAAGCTGGAAAGGAGTTTTAATTTGTTCATCGATGAGTAGTATCTAATAAACAATCTGTACCACTGTACCATTTTTCGAAGCAGTATATGTGTAGATTTTTTCCCAGTCTAATTTGTCTTCATGTGAATATTACTCCCTCCGTCCCATTCAAAGAGTCCTGTTTGTAATACTGAAACAATAGTATTACAAACAGGACTCTTTGAATGGGACGGAGGGAGTATATTAATTTCTGTATGCAAAAATTACAAAATGACGCCATAATATCTGAAGATATGGGTCTTCCTTTCTTTTGCAAAATTATCGAGCTACTGTGTTATTATTCTGCCATTTCTCTTATGTTTTCTACTAGATATTAGTTTGATGAAGCAATCTTTGCATACATTATAACTTTAGTGGATATAATTCAATGCATATGTTGATGTGCTTTTTTTTGTAGCTTTCAGTTGTTTCTGACCATGTACCTGAGGTTTTTGTACCTTTTTAATTGGAATTATGTAGGAATGTACCAAGGTTTTACAGAAGAAGTTTCTTGGAAGCAAAAGGGTTGGTGAGTTATACTGAATGACCATTTTTGCCACCTTATGCTTTGTATACATATGCTCTGAAGATGCTACACGGGTTTCGTTTGCTCTCTATATCTAGAGGAATTCTAAGTGCATAACATTGTCCTTTTAGACATGTATTATGCTTAGAAAGACAATGAGTAATAGTTGCCATCTATGAAAAATGTTTTCCATTAACTAAAATATTAGCAATATGGGTTAATCTTTTCGCTTCAATGCAAAGACAATTTCTATTATTTTGAAATTGAGGTCTGCATGAGTCTGTTCACCTTACAATACTGTGATCTGTGCTGATGAATTGAATGAATGACTCATGTTAATCTCAAAATTTCGGCATTCAAACATCATCTTTTGTTCAATGTAGACTGGAAGCATTGTGTAGTTTGGTTTTCTTACAGATCCAAGCTGTGAATAGATGATGGATGGGAGTTACATAAGATAGTTAAGTCAATAAAAATAATAATGAATACGCTTAAAGGTCAATTATGAGCTTGTAGAAATCATCTAGAATGAACTTGAATATGCAAGAATAATTTACACAAAATCTTAAGAAAGTAAAGTGGACAGTCCATGTTTCTGTGTAAGGAGCACACTGCTAGGGGAGCAAAGGTGGTAGGTGGCATACCTTTAGGAAATTGGGTATGGTGGCTCAAGAAGAGAGTTTTGAGATTTCTCAATGCTTACTATTGGAGGAATTCAAACTAAGTCATTTTAATTTTGTGTCACGCCATCATTAGGGGAAAGAAGTATTTGTTTCTCCCTATCTGTTCTGCAGTATCTCCTGCTGCTGTAAATGTAAGCTTAAGAAGAGATATGATGCTTATCAAGAAAAATAACCCGAATTCAAGAAGATGAATGTTGCTACCCCTTTGGGTATGCCAAGAGATATTTTATTGGGGATACAAATACTTCTTATCCATGACTACCAAAACAGTTTGTCATAACTTATTTTATGTGCTTGTAACTTTATGACTTTGTTGCTACAATTCCAATTAGCTTGCCCAGTGTGTACCCAAGATTTTCTTACTTTTAATTGCATGACACAGTTATCTAAAATTAATTTATTCACAAACTATTGAAAAGATGAGTATTCTTATTTTGAAATTTTATTACTTGTCAGAACAACATCTGTATGCTTTCATTACATTTTGTATATTAAGTTTAAAGTGTTCATCTTAAATGTAAAACTTGTCAATTAGATCAGTATACCATCAAAGCTACAAGGGTTTATCCATATATGTTTAGCGAGGAGAAATTTGTGTACCAATAAAAATGTTGCCTCACTCTCCTAAAGGGCTACCGTCTTGGGTGAAACATTTTCTTCTTAGTAGCCAATTCTAATATTAACTCTCCTATTTTTTATTTTTTTTTTGGATGGATCAATTCTTTATGATTCAATGCACTTTTCAGAACTTGGTGCTTATACTATTTTTGAATCTAGAGAAAGGGAAACTAAAAATTTTATCCTGCTAAGGGAATATATGTGCTCTACTTGTAGTGGGTGATGGCCACCTCTTTATTCCATGTAATTTACAGGTAGGCTAGAGGCAATGCTGCTAGAAGCGAAAGGATCATGGGCAGAGGCAGAAAAGGCTTACTCGAGCCTTTTGGAGGACAATCCACTTGATCAGGTTTGTGATGTTGCCATTAGTGAGCAGATTTTGTCCTGAAATATGATTGTGTATCTTCTCTTGACATAATGTGCATCCTATGGATAACTCTGAAAATATAATTACCCAATGTTTTTCATGGCAAATCTTATATCCGTCTTATATGATTAAAATAGCTGGTGTTAGAACTGTTAAGTTTATTTTTATTAATCTAATTATGCAGGTAATACACAAGAGGAAGGCAGCTATGGCTAAAGCACAAGGGAATATTTCTCTGGCAATTGAACGTCTCAATAATTATCTTGAAATGTAAGAAGTATTTCAAGACCTTTTAATGGATTTTTCATATATGAACAACACGTGTGATTTATTAGTTTGCTTCTCCAGATTCATGGCAGATCATGACGCCTGGAGGGAACTTGCTGAAATCTACGTGTCCCTGCAAATGTACGTTTTTAGCCCTTTTAATTGCTTTATTTTGTAGGGGTGCTGGTGGACTTGAATCAGTCTGATGATAGTATTCATATACATGAGGACAATGTTGTCATTGTATAGGTACAAGCAAGCGGCTTTCTGCTATGAAGAGCTCATTTTATCCCAACCGACAGTTCCATTATATCACCAGGCCTATGCTGATGTAAGTGGCACTTATGTGATATTATTTCTCAATATTTAATACTTCCTTGGTAAATCCACGGATGATGACAATAGAGTGCAATTTTTCAATTCATAGTTGAGATTTTCTATACTTCGAAAATAGCATTTCGCAGTATAATTTACTTTCATTGAGATTGATCTCTTATAGACTTTACAGCATTTACAAATCCTTGCAATCAGGAGAGACTAAATCACCTATTTAATGAAAAGAGAATCTAAATCACTAATTTAAGGGAAAGAATAAATGCCTGATTTAAGGAAAGAATTTCCAATAAATGTATTCTTAAAATATAGTAATTAACAGCTGTATAATTTCATTTCCAAGTTAACTTTAGTTTTCCAACACTCCTCAAGCTGGTTTAAAGATATATTCCATAACCAGCTTGCCAACTAGAAAATCGAACTGCTTCTTGTGTAATCCTTCATTGAAGATTTAAGTATCAACCACTTGCTCCTTAGTAGGAATATAGATCATACAAATCAATCCCTTGTCCTTCAATGAAATGCCTATCAACTTCTACATGCTTAGTGCAATCGTGCTGAACTGGATTGTGAGCTATTGAAATTGCTGCCTTGTTGTCACAGTACAACTTCAAAAGAAGATGAATCTGTCACCTTTAATTCTTTCAGGAATGTTTTTATTTGTATAATCTCACAAATACCATGAGCTATAGTTCTAAGTTCAGTCTCAGCACTACTAATAGCAACCATGCTCTGTTTTCTACTTCACCTACAAATGAACAGTACCCAGAAGTGGATTTTCAATCCACTATTCTTCAAGTCCAATTGTGCATCAGTATAGGCTTCAATTTGTAGGTGTCCATCCATGCAACTTATATAGAAATCCTTTGCCTAGTGTTCCCTTTAGATACATTAGAATCCTGTAAACTGCAGTGCTCCTGGTGCATGCAGAAATTGACTAACAATACCCTCTCAGAAAGTAATCAGGACGTGTATGAGATATGTGAATCAGCCTCTCAACAAGTCTTTGATAGCGCTCCCTGTTCTTCACATTCTTGGCTCTTGTAGGCTGCAATTTTACATTAGGTTCTATAGGTGTTTCAGCAGGTCTGCACCCTATCATACCTGTCTCATCAAGAAGATCGAGGACATACTTTCGTTACAAAGATACCTTTTGGATCTAGCAAGTTTTCTTTTCAGCTTTCTTAGTCATTGCAATGATCTCCTGTCAACACAATTTGATCAGCATACACAATTAAGATAGCTACTTTCCCATCACTTGAATGCTTAGAACATTGTGTTGTCAATTTGGCTTTGAATATAGCCATAGCACTTATCTCATTACCAAAGCGTTCAAATCAAGCTGTAGGTGACTTGCTTGAGTCCATATGAAGACGTCTTTAATCTGCACACTTTCCCATCTCCAAACCAGTTTCTGAAATCTGGAGTAGGACTCAGGTAAACTACCTCCTCTCGGTCTTCATTAAGAAAGGCATCCTTAACATCCAATTGGCGTAAGGGCCAGATAGAGTTTACTGCAGGGGACAGCAGAACCCTAAAACAACAACTAAGCCTTTATCCACTGTGGGGGTCTGCTACAGAACCCTAATTGAGTCTCTATAGGCTTTCAGATTTAGATTATTTAGGCTTAGCTTCCTTATTTTTCTATTTTTCATGGGTAGTATCAAGAATTGTACTAGGTAGTGGTTGGGAAATTTCTCAAAAATCTGGTTCTACTGACTTCCTCCCTTGAAGCAATTTTTTTGTACAATATGGGATATTTTCCAGAAAAGAAACATCCATAGCTGTATATAGACATTTTTTAAGGGGGTTAAAGCATTTATAACCCTTTTGATTAGTACTGTAATCAACAAAAACACATTTTTCTGCCCTTGGATCTACTTAGATCTTGATTGATTTGGAATATGGTCATATGCAGTACAACAAAAAGATTCAAGGATAATTAAGAATTGATTTTGGTATTTGGAAATACCTTCTGTAGAACTTTAGAAGGGAAAAACTGATCTTTTTTATTTCTTACGTTCAACTAGGAGGAGACTAGATTAAATACAGAACCTATTCTAGTTTCCTACCATAACAGACCCTTCTCAATTATAGTAACTCTTATCAATCAGGGCTACCATAATTAAGATTGATTCTATCTTCCTTACTAATCAAATAACGTAATTATTGTAATTAGCAACTAATCAAGAATCAATCCTTATCCTTTAACTTTCAACACTCCCCCTCAAGTTGGAGCAAAAATGTCTAACATGCCCAACTTGCTTATATGACGATCAAATGGTAGTCGTAGTAGCCCCTTGGTTAGAACATCTGCCACTTGTTGAGCTGAAGGTACAAACGGGGTGCAAATTATTCCTTTCTCTAGTTTCTCCCTTATGAAATGCTTATCAATTTCAACATGCTTGGTCCTCTCATGTTGAACAGGATTTTGAGCAATGCTAATAGCCGCCTGGTTATAACAATACAACTTCATAGGTAGAAGAACAGGTCTGTTCAGGTGTTGCATCAACATCTTGAGCCATAAAACTTCTTTAATTCCATGGCTCATTGCCCGAAATTCAGCTTCTGCACTACTAGTTGCTACCACTTTTTGCTTCTTACTTTTCCAAGACACCAAATTGCCCCAGAGAAAGGTACAATAGCCTGTGGTAGATCTCCTATCTGAGACAGAACCAGCCTAATCAGCATCAATGCCCCTCTTCTCACCTTTACCAAAAAATAGTCCTTTCCCGGGGGTCCCTATGTCTCAGAATCCTATAAGCAGCTTCTAGGTGTTCTTCATAAGGAGAATGCATGAATCGTGAAACCAAACTCACAGCAAATGCAATGTCAGGTCGAGTGTGGGACAAGTAAATTAATTTTCCCACCAACCTTTGATATCTTCCCTTCTCAGTGGAAACTCCATCCTTGATATCTCCTAGTTTGATACTCACATCAACGGGAGTGTCTGAAGGTTTGCAGCCACTCATTCCTGTCTCTTTCAAGAGATCTAGAATGTATTTTCTTTGAGATACTGTGGTACCTTTCTTGGACCTAGCGACCTCCATTCCAAGGAAGTATTTCAATTGTCCCAGATCTTTGATCTCAAATTCTGTAGCCAGATTCTGCTTTAGTCTCCCCATTTCTTCAAAATCATCACCAGTTAAGATTATGTCATCCACGTAAACAATCAGGACTGAAACTCTCCCTTTGGAATGTTTTGTAAACAAGGTATCATCTGAGTGTCCCTGTTTATATCCTTGACCTTTAACAAATTTGGTGAATCTGTCGAACCAAGCTCGGGGGGATTGTTTCAGTCCATAAATGGACCTTTTCATTCTGCACACCTTCTTCCCAAACTTCTCAACGAACCCAGGCGGTGGTTCCATATATATACCTCTTCTTGCAAATCACCATTTAGGAAAGCGTTTTTGACATCTAGCTGGAACAATGGCCAATCAAGATTAGCAGCCGCAGATAGTAATACCCGAATTGAGTTTACCTTAGCTACTGGTGAGAAAGTTTCAGAATAGTCCACACCATAAGTTTGAGTAAATCCTTTTGCTACAAGGCGAGCCTTGTATCTTTCTAAGGATCCATCCGAGTGGTATTTCACAGTGAATACCCACTTGCATCCAACTGGCTTCTTCCCATGGGGTAGGTCCACTGTCTCCCAAGTATAATTCTTTTCCAAAGCACTCATCTCTTCGAACACAGCTTCCCTCCAATTTTTATCATGTAGGGCCTCCTGAATAGTGTTAGGAATGTACACACTAGATAGTTGTGAAATAAATGAGCAATGGTGAGGTGAAATGTTCTCATAAGACACAAAATTAGATAGTGGATGCTGTGTGCATGATCTTACTCCTTTTCTAAGTGCAATAGGAAGCTCCAAGTGATTAGAAGAACCTGAATTTTCTGAAGGAGTAGTTGCAGGACTTTGTGAGTCAATATCATGACCTTGGAGTTCAGGATCCAACCTTGGCGGAGATGATTGATGATGCTGAGGATTGGTGCTCTTTCTCCTAGAGTAGACCAGACCTTTGAATCTGTTCTGATCAGTTGTTGGTAGTTCTACCTCTAACTGGTGTTGCTGGGATGGCATTTTTTGTGGTTCAGGTTCAAAGCTTTCAGGCTGTGTGACAGTGGTTGGTTCAGGGATCAGAATTTTTGGTGGCCAGAAAACCTCATCTTGACTTTGATTCTCCCCCTGAAGATGAGGGGGACTGTGGGAAGATGTACCTTCAAGAAAGGTAACATCCATAGACACATACATTTTCTTAGAAGTAGGGTCATAGCATTTGTATCCCTTTTGATGGGCTGAGTATCCTACAAATATACAACAGTGTGCCTGAGGGTCAAGTTTGGATTTGTAGGGATGGAAGTTGTGGACAAAAGCAACACAGCCAAAGATTTTTAAAGGGAGATCGGTGGTTAACCGAGAGTTGGGGAATAGTGTATTGAGCTGTTGAATGGGAGTACTGAATTTTAAGGTACGAGTAGGCAACTATTTATTAGATATGCTGCAGTTAATACAGCTTCCCCCGACAAAAATTTTGGGACCTTAGTTGTAAGAATTAAGGCCCGAGCTGTTTCAAGAAGATGGCGGTTCTTCCGTTCTGCTACCCCATTTTGTTGAGGTGTATAATTATAAGAACTTTGATGCACAATGCCATTGGTAGAGAAGAACTGCCCTAACACATGATTAAAGAATTCTTTCCCATTGTCACTTCTAAAAATCTTTATGGGAGTTTGAAATTGAGTTAGGATCATGGCATAAAAGTGTTTAAACACTAGTGCAACATCAGATTTGTCTTTCAATAAGAACGCCCAAGATACTCTAGTATGGTCATCAATGAAAGTGACAAACCAACGTTTCCCGGATAGGGTGGATACTCTAGGGGGTCCCCAAACATCACTGTGAATCATAGAAAATGGTGCAGATGGTTTGTATGGTTGAGATGAAAATGTAGCACGATGATGCTTTGCCAATTCACAAGAATCACATTTCAAGAGTGAAAATTGTTTATTCATAAACAACTTAGGAAACAGTAGCTTTAAGTAGCTGAAACTAGGGTGCACTAACCTATAATGCCAAAGCATAATTTCATTATTTTCAGAAACTGAAATTGAAGCAACACATGTTCTCCTATCTAGCATACCCATAGGTCTTGTGTTTAGGAGATATAAGCCACCAGCTTGTTCAGCATCCCCAATCATCTCCCCCGAGGTTAAATCCTGAAAAACACAACGAGAGGAGCAAAAATTAGCCGTGCAATGGTGGTCATGTGTGAATTTGCTGATAGATACCAAATTATAAGAGAGAGAGGGGATATGAAGAACATCTTTCAGAGTCAGGTTGGAAGACATGGGTATAGGCCCTTTGCCAGCAACAGTGGCAAATGAACCATCAACAATTTTTACTTTGAAATTACCTGCAACAAGTGTATAAGAAGAAAAATATTTCGAAGACCCAGTCATGTGGTCTGTGGCTCCTGAATCTAAAATCCAGTAGTCATTAGATTTGGTACAAGCAATTGTACCAACAAGGACTGTACCTGATTGTGCTAAAGAAGCTGAGGCTGAGTTGTTTCCCATAGATTGGGACTGAAATAACTTTTGAAGATGTTTCATCTGCTCCTTAGTGAAGGGGGAAGACTCATGAATCTGCTGGCCAGAATCTGAGGCACCAATAACAAGTGCCTGCGGATCTCCCCCAAGTTTTGGACCTCCCTGTTTCTTCTTGGAATTCCCTGTTGCTGGTTTTCCATGTAATTTCCAACAAGTGTCACGAGTATGCCATGCCCTTTTGGAATAATCACACCAAGGCCTTTGCTTGCCTTGTCTTTCTCCTTCAAACATTGGACTTTTAACCACGAGTGCTGAACTTTCTACTTCAGTTTTTGGTTCATGGCTATGCCTCAACATCACCAATTTTCTAGCCTCTTCTCGACGCACCTATGAAAAAACTTCTCAGACCGAGGGTAGAGGGTTTTTCCCCAGAATTCTGCCTCTAACCTCATCGAGGTTCTGATTCAGTCCAACCAAGAAAACAAAGACTCTTCCTCTCTCTATCTTTTTCTTGTATCTGGCACTATCATTCTAACTTTCCCATGTCTCTTCTTCAAAGAGATCTAGCTCCTGCCACAGAGTTATCATCTCATTGTAGTAAATGGTTACATCACGATCGCCTTGCTGCAATTTCCAAACCTTAGAATTCAGTTCAAACAACTGAGAGTGGTTGTCCAAGTCTGAGTAGGTTTCTCTGATTGCCTCCCAGACGTCACGTGCAGTTGGCAGGAAGATGAAGGCCTTTCCGATCAAGGGATCCATGGAGTTGATCAGCCATGATGTGACCATGGAATTTTCAGATCTCCACTGTTGAGACTTTGGATCCGATGAACTCAGCGGTTGGATCTCCCCATTCAGGTAGCCAAGTTTCCCTTTGCCGTCAATTGCCAGACGGACTGTTTGAGACCATTCTAAGTAATTCTTCCCATTCAGTTTGTGAGGAGCGATCTGTAAGGTATTGTCTGAACCCGTCTGTGAAACAGATCCACTCACAGCCCATGCGGCTGTGGATGTTGTTGTGGGTTGACTTGCGCTACTAGTGGCTCCGGAAGTAGCTGCTGATGAACCCACCATGGCTGCCTTAAAGTTCATGTCTGAACCCTAGCTCTGATACCATGTAGAACTTTAGAAGGGAAAAACTGATCTTTTTTATTTCTTACGTTCAACTAGGAGGAGACTAGATTAAATAGAGAACCTATTCTAGTTTCCTACCATAACAGACCCTTCTCAATTATAGTAACTCCTATCAATCAGGGTTACCATCATTAAGATTGATTCTACCTTCCTTACTAATCAAATAAGGTAATTATTGTAATTAGCAACTAATCAGGAATCAATCCTTATCCTTTAACTTTCAACACCTTCTATAAGCAATCTACTGGGGTGCTGTATTCCAACATTTCAGTAGGCAACCTGTCTGTTAGATAAGAAGTAATTAGTATAGCATCTCCCCATAAATATTTTGGAACATTCATGTAAAACAGTATAGCTCTAGCTACTTCTAACAAGGGCTTATTCTTATGTTCAGCTATGCTACTCTGTTCAGGGTACGAGGGCTTGAGTATTGGTGTAAAATTCCTTTTTCCCTTAAAAAAGGTTCCAAAACTTTATTAAAGTACTCAGTCCCATTAACATATCTTGATTAGATTCATCAGCCAAGTCATCACCATGTAATTTCAGCATCCCATGCAGCATAGGCTGGATAATCTGCTTCTGGAACCTTCTTTTCACCTGTTAAGTGGCCGATTTTTCCGCATGCTCTAATAGACATCCGAACATATTAGATCACCTCAGAAAGTTATCATCATTTGAACTGAATGAGATTCTGAGGTGGTAGTACTGATTTTGAAGAATCAGTGATGCTAAGATTGGTGGGAGAATCTTGAAGAGCAGTAATGGACTCATTTGAAGTATCAGACATGGTTAAAGGGAATAGGGATCAAGAGAGGAAGAAGGAAGAGAGTTTCAGTAGCTCTGATACCAACTTGGAAGATGGAATTTCGCAGGATAATTTACTCATTGAGATTGATCTCTCATAGACTTTATAGCAAATACAAATCCTTGCAGTCAAACTACTGATTGAGGGGGAAGAATAAATGCCTGATATAAGGAAAAAATTCCTAATAAATGTATTCCTAAAATACAGTAATTAACAGCTGTATAATATAATTTCCATGTTAGCTTTAGTTTTCCAACAATCATCCTTATTTGTTCTCCATAGCGGTGCAACTTGCATTAAAACTGCCTGCAAAAGCTGTCTTTTCTGGTTACTAACTAATTAAAATACTTAAGTTGTTAATGCTTTATTATAATCGTGTTTATATCAATAGTGATAGATTGACTTGATCATTTCTATTTTTCTTGGTCTGTTTTTGGTCAAACCAGGTGCTCTACACTCTTGGCGGCTTGGAAAATCTTCAGACAGCTAAGAAATATTACAGCTCTACTGTAGAATTAACTGGTGGAAAGAATACAAGAGCACTTTTTGGTATATGCCTGGTGAGACCTCTAATCTCCCTGCTATGCCATTGACTTCATTCTTTCTCTCATCTGCGCATCAGCTTGCTGGGGTGGGGAAAAACTGGGTATTTTATTTATTTCAGTTTTTTTGTGTGTTGGGACGAAGTGAGATATTCACACACAAACTGACCTTAATCCCTTTTCTAACTTTAATTCATTTTACAAATCATTTGGTTGGTTGTCAAAATCATACACTATAACACTACTTCTTGTCTGTTTCGAACATTATTATGCTGTCCAAACGTACTTCAAATGGTGGATGTCATGTTTGCTCCATTTTTTTTGCTCTACATTTCCAGGCTGAAATACTCTTCTTTCTGTTTCGTAGTGTTCTTTTGCAATTTCACAACTGACGAAAAACCGTAACAAGGAAGATAAGGAAAACTCAGAGCTGCAGTCGCTTTCTGCATTGGCTTTAGAGAAAGAGTATAAGCTGAGGAATTCAAGCAAAAATATTCTGCTTACGGCCACATTGAAAAGCTTGAAGTTGTCATGATGAGTAGTGCATAAACTCTGTGGCTTACGACAATGATGGTTACCCTTTGCTGGATATGGACTTTAGTCAGCTACTATGATCAGTTTCTACTTCAATCGAAATTTAGTTGACTATGTTTAGTTATTGTTTTGATAGCATGCCATGCTTTTACTTTCTTTTTCAGGAATAATAGGACTTGGCTTTGTCATAGGTTGAGTAATTTTGAAACTAGTATTGGACAGGGTAGGGGGCAGGGACAAAAGAGAGCCCCTGAAATTTGCATGTGACCTTTTGGAACCCTCCTATTTCTTATTCAGAAGAATTTGATCCTTCAGTTAAAGATGATCCTTCTCTGGAGAAATGATTTTTGGTGCGATACTCTCACCATTGAAAGTGGGCCCGTTTTCATCGTCCTTTTTTGTATTTTGAATTTGTTTTTGGTATTTTATAGCAAAGTTTAGTATTCAATTGCATTTTTTAAAATTTTGAATACTCACATAAAAAAAAATTCTTTTCCTTGGCGAATGGAGTAAGTTATCAGTTTAAAGAATAAAGGGCTGGATCGTAAAAACATTATATATATTGGGTAAAATATATAATTAAGGATTTATAAGTAAAAAAAAAAGAAATTTAAATACTTTTAAAGCTTTTTTTTTTTTTTTTGTCCTCTTTTAATTATTATGATAGGTTCATGAAGATACTGTTGCATATTTCATGAAATAACAACACAAATAAACAATGACAGAATTATTCAAATACTAATCTACTCTATTACAAGATGAAAATATTTGTTGTAAGTCTGCATGATTTAAACAAAACAGAAAATAAGAGTGAAAAATGCGAGAAAGACTTGAGATTGAGAATGATTTCATACTTAGAAAATCTATCTTTTAGAAGTCTTATTTATAAGACTCCAAAAGATGCTAGTCACAACTCTTATGAAAATATAAGAAAAAACGAGCTCAATTCGGTTGAAAATTTATTTCAAAATCTCACTTTCGTGAAGATGTTCAACAATTCAGTTAGGAAAAATGACATTGGAGTTCATGCGAATCGCTCGGGCTATTGCACACAAGTAAAGCTTTGGGAAGCTATTGTAACTTGGGAAGCTAAAAGAATATGATTATAAAAAAAATTAAATTCAAGTAACAGAAAATGTAACAAATCCTTCAAAATTATTGTTATTTGCTTGAGAACAGTTCACAAAAGCAGAAGAAAAAACACAAAACAAAACAAAATTGACGCAAAACTTTGGAAAGAAATTCAATTCATGTCGCAAACCAAGCAGAATAGCAAACGAATATTCAAATCGAATTTCGGCGAAGAAGACAAAGAAAAGGGCTTGAAAATATAATGGATTCACAAACACTTCCAATCAATCATCTAACCACAAAATCAGCCATACCCAATTCAATTCAAAGAACAAACAAACCAGAGTTACTATTGCCCTCTCAATCAAAACCCCTAACTAAAGAAACGAAAAAACATCAGCAGTAGATAAGAAGAAAAATTCACTTGGACGACTTTGTTTTCTTGTATTTTTCCTTCACAAATTTGACGCCATGAGAGGTGCCAACCTTGAGCTTCTCCGCCCCGACAACGGCTGCTGCTTTGGCTTCATGAACCCCGCAGAAGCCAATTTCTTCACAGTTTCCATCTTCTTCCCGATTTTGTTTTCCTTTTTCGTTTCCGTTTGCGTTTCCGTTACGGGGGAACCCCATTGGTCTGCCCAACCTTCTGCTCCCTTCGCCATGTAAAAAGCCGGAAAACTTTTGCGATGCTCTGTTACCAGGAAAGGAAAAGAAAATCGAATTTCTGAATTCTGAAGGTGAAAGAAAAGGGTTCGGGAATCCACTAATAGTTGTAATCGATGACGAAAGAAGTAGAGCTCAAGAAAGAGGCTGGTCGAATCAGATTGAGGATGGGATAAGAGCTGGAGCTGACTTATTATGAGCATTTAGAAGAATCTCATTTGAATTTGGACGCTTTTTTTAAGTTTTGGGCCAAAAAAATTATTTTCTTTTTTAATTTAGGAAGTCTTTCAAAATCAGAACTATTTGATAGAGTCCCCACCAATTTCTTTTCCCCCCCACCCCCCAATTTTTTTTTTTTAATGGGTTTCTAGCAAAATTTTTAGATCAATTATGTTAATAACGCAAAATGTCTGAATAATTATTTGATGGGTTTATCTTTTCCTTAATAATTAAAAAATAATTATACATCATCCGTCTCATTAAAAGAATCATTATAATTTCGCCCCCTTTAAACTCTTGGTTATTTCTTGTAGATGCTATCTTATATTAATGAAAACCAAACTTTGGCTTATGAGTTGGGCTTCATCTATTTTCATTAGTTCGAACTGTGCGATTTACAAGTTCTTTGGGAATGAGTCCCGTTTGCAAGAGATGGCGGAAGATTGGCTAGCAACCCTTGTTTGCCATACGGCGTGTTCATTTTAGTGATTCAAAAGAGCGTCCCGTGACAGTTGGTATATCAATAAAAAAGTCTAGTTTCTATATTTTTTTACATTGTATATATTCTCTTACTAGTATTCTAACACGTGGTCTACCATCAACTCATACTTAAAAAGTAAGGAAGAAGGGAAAATCGTAGTTTTGGTCCCTCAATTATACCCTCGTTACACTTTCAGTCCATCAATTATTGAAACTCTCACTTTCAGTCTCCTAACTATCACTCTTTTGCCGGTTTTGATCCCTCTTACCGGCAAGCTATCAGGTTACTGGTCATTTTGGGTCAAAATGAAAAATATATAAAATATTTGGGCCAAATCATAATAACTTAAAACCTTTTTAGTGCCTTTTTTAGTGCCAAATCATACCTGTTGCTAGCTCGTGCCTTTGTTTTTTGTTTGAAGAACAATTTCACTTTTAGCTTATTTTTTAAAAATGTTTTGAGTTATTATAATTTGGCCCAAATATTTTATAAATTTTTCAAAAGGGTCCAAATTACCTTTGACTTTGTTAGTCAATCGGTAACTTGCCGGTAAGAGGGACCAAACTAGCAAAAAAGTGATAGTTAGGGGACTGAAAGTGGTAGTTTTAATAATTAAGGGACTGAAAGTGCTAGTTTCAATAATTAAGGGACTGAAAGTGTAATGAGTGTATAATTGAGGGACCAAAACTACAATTTTCTCAAAGGAAGAAATACTTTCAAATTACTAATTTTAAGTGTTGTATCTAACATCCCATAAAAAAATTTTACCTTTGAGAAACTATATTGTTTATATGAAATAGAGGGAGTAACTATAAAAAATACTTCTTTGTTTTGAGGAAAACATTTTGGGGCTTCCTTCCTTCTTTATTGGGGTCTTCTCTTCATATTCTTCTTAATGCACCTCTTGAAGTTTCTTGTCATGAAGTTGATTTATTGAATTCAAGGCGAGTTCTTTTTTGTCATCATCATCTTCATCACTCTCCACTTTAAAAGTTTTGAGTGGAAGACTCTTTTTGTGTTTTGAGTCTTCTTCATCTTGACCTCTAGAGTGAGTGTGTTCAAGTCTTTAAAAGTTTTGATGATGACGACTCTTGTGTTGTATTCCAATCCATGAAGTAGCTTTTGATTCTTTCTATTTGATGGATACTTCTTGTTGAGATCCTCCAAGTTTGATTAACTATACAAAACATAATATCAATAGATTTATGAGATTCCAATTTGAAAGATTCATATTGGGAGACAAGTATAGACTTTTTCTCCTATTTGACACTTTAGCTTCCTTGGTGAAACTTATGAAAGTTGAGACATGTGTCGTGAGCACTCTTACATACCTGGATTCATGAATATCAAGGTAGTTAATCAATGTATTTTCAGAATTTATATATTTTATATTAATTATTTATGACGTTTCATTATTAAATTAATATTCTTTTTCTGTAGTTATTAAAAATCAATGTCAGAGTAAAATTCTACATTTATACTGTTCAGTATTTAGATGAGTGTAATTATCAAACATGAGTAACTGATTAAGCATGATTCACATATTGAAAAATAAGTTTAAAACATTAATTTAGTGTTATTCTCAAACTGTGCACCTGCTTGACTAGTTTTTCACACTGGCAAATATTATGTAGTGAAAGGTCCCTCCGGCCTTCAACCGCGACCGATTTCTGTCGACTTAATTTTTGTTGTTTGATACGGGGTGAATCCTTGGAACAGAGTCCTTTGCCCTCGACTTCACAGCGAGCAATGCTGAACAATCTGCTACAGCCTCTTCTCCGTCAACCGTCGTCTCAACTGGCATTCTACGCTCCCGTTTTCCAGTTCTTGACCGGCCAAAACTACCTAAAGCTAGGCCAACAGTTGCACGCCCACATGGCCCTTCGGGGCCTAAACCCCAATGCTTTTCTCGCTGCAAAAATGGTTGCAATGTACGCCAGCTCCGGTGACATAATCTCCGCTTTCCGCTTGTTCCGCGCCGTCACTTACCCTTCAAGGCTGTTATTCAACGCAATGATTCGCGCATTTACTGTGTACGGGGAGTACTTTAATGCTATTGGGATTTATCGTCAAATGCATTCTCTGGGCCTGATCGGCGATTATTTCACATTCCCGTTTGTGTTGAAGTCTTGTGCGGACTTATCGTGTACGGAGTTGGGAAAGTCCGTTCATGGGTTGAGCCTGAGGCGTGGTCTGGAATTCGATATCTATGTAGGGACTTCCTTGATCGATATGTACGTGAAGTGTGGTAACTTGATGGATGCTCGGAAGCTGTTTGATGAAATGCTCGTTAGAGACGTATCCTCCTGGAATGCGTTGATTTCTGGATATATGAAAGTTGGGTTGGTGAATTATGCACAGGAACTGTTTGAAAGGATGACAGATAGGAGTATCGTGTCTTGGACCTCTATGATTTCGGGGTACACTCAGAATGGCTTGGCCGACAAAGCTTTGGGATTGTTTGACGTGATGATGAGAGAGGATGCTGAGGTAAAACCCAATTGGGTGACAATCACGAGTATTTTACCTGCTTGTGCTCATTCGGCTGCACTTGAGCGTGGGAAACAGATTCATGAATATGCCCGGGAAAGGGGTTTCGATACCAACACTTCAGTACAAACGGCTCTTATTGCAATGTATTCTAAATGTGGCAGCTTGGCTGACGCTCGTCTATGTTTTGAGAGACTGAGGCCGAGTGATAGGAGTTTAGTTGCATGGAACACAATGATCACTGCCTATGCTTCTTATGGATGTGTTAATGAGGCAATCTTCGCCTTTGAGCTTATGATTCGAGCTGGGGTTCAACCTGATGCCGTTACATTTACAGGACTGTTGTCAGGCTGTAGCCATTCTGGCTTTGTGGATGCTGGTTTGAATTATTTCCATTCTATGAGAACAAGATTTTTGGTTGAACCAACACATGACCATTATGCTTGTGTTGTGGACCTTCTGGGTCGTGCTGGACGCTTGGTGGAAGCTTATAATCTCGTTTCTCAGATGCCTATGTTAGCTGGACCTAGTGTCTGGGGTTCCTTACTTGCTGCTAGTCGTAAACACAGAAATCTGGAGATTGCAGAGTTGGCAGCTAGAAAGTTGTTTATCTTGGAACCTGCTAATGCTGGCAACTATGTCATGCTTTCGAATATGTATGCGGAGGCTGGGATGTGGGAGGAGGTGAAGGATTTAAGAACTCAACTGAAATCAGAGGGTGTAAAAAAGACTCCCGGTTGCAGTTGGACTGAAGTCAATGGGAAGTCACATTTATTTCGTGGTGGTGATGTATCTCATCCCCAAACAAAGCAAATCTACTCGCTGTTGGAAGAATTACCAGAGAGAATTAAGGCAGCAGGTTATATACCAGACACCAGTTTCGCCTTGCATGATGTTAGTCAAGAAGAGAAAGAACAGAATCTCAACACACACAGTGAGAAGCTGGCTGTTGCATTTGGCCTCCTTAATGCAAGCCCAGATACAGTTATCCGTGTTACGAAAAACCTAAGAATTTGTGGAGATTGTCACACAGCAATAAAATTCATTTCTAAAATATATGAACGTGAAATCATTGTGAGGGATGTGAATCGATTTCATCAATTTAAAAACGGATCCTGTTCCTGCGGTGATTATTGGTAATAGGAGATAAATTCACGGTTTTCTATGCATTGCCTCTCTTCTCGGGCAGCTTATGCCATTGGTTGAGGTTAGTTTCTTGGGGGGTCACTAGCAAAATCCGGGTTTATTTATGCTGACAACATGACCTAATGCAAACATATTTGAGATTTGTATTCCATTATGGTGTCTGCATCCAGAATTCTTCTTGCAAGGCTTGGAAATTCCAATCTTTGATTGGAAAGCTTCACATATGTATCATAATGGTAGACTATCAAGTTGAAGAACTACCTTTCGAGTTGATATCAGTGACGAAGGTGATTGCCTTCACGTATGACCTTATACTTCTGTTTTTTAATTTTTCTTTCTTCTAGATGCATTTCGTGATTCTTCTTAAATTTGTTGGATAGAATTCCTCTTGCGTACAAGAATGAACTGCTTGTGGTTGCAAGTTGTAACTAGGCTGTAAATGCTTACCTGTTTCCCATAGTTCCAACTCTACCCACCAATTATTTTGATTAGTTTGTTCGAGTCAGGCAGGTCAAGGTAAAAGCTGCTGCTCTTAAATCATAGTTAAAATCAAACTGGCTTTCCTAAAATATTCTGCATTGTGGGACTCTTGTGTTTCTCTTGGATTATAAACAATTTCTCTGTTTTTAGGTTCACTCAGTTGTTTCTGTTTTCCTAAATTAACGGTATACAAGAGATTGGATAGTTGAAATTAACATCATAAGTATTGTTATGATATCATGAGTGGTTGTATTTCATTTAGTAGTGTCTGGTGTTGCAGACTATCTCTGTTCTCCAAATTAACATCGTAGAACGGATGTAATGAAGCAAAAAATAGTACTTATTCTTTTGTAAGTTCAGGCAAAGTTATTTTGGTGGCGTAAGTAGTTAAGCCTCTCAGTTATGTTCAGTCTCTGTTTGTTGGATATGGAGAAACTGTTTACTTTGTGAATAACTGTTAGAATTGAACAACTGTTTTCCCATGCATGTAAATAAAATCAGATTTTCATGAAATAATGGTTCTGTGTGGAACTTTGGAGAGGTTGATGCGAAGATGAGAAAAGAAGCAGTTTCTTTCGCTTTGTGAATGACTGTTAGAATTGAAAATGGGATTTCTCTTAATAATTATTTGAAATTTAGTTTTAACTCCATTGATGTGTTTTTTTGGTGTTATAATCGATAGAAATATATCAGTTCAATTTTTGGTAAGACTTTGTTGTGGAGATTGTATTTTTTTTCCACTAATTAAGTTTCCACTTTCCATCTCCAAAACGTTGTTTCATTCTTCACCAATAACTTCTTTTATTTTTTATTTTATTTTTGGTGGTGGAATGTGGATTTTAGTCTAATGACAAAACAAGAAATTAATCTCAAATCTCTGTCTTCTCATTATATTGTGGGGTTATCTTTATTTTGCAAGTTGCCTACAAAACCAAAAATTTCTTCTTGCAGTCTATATCAAAGAGTAAAATGTGTTGTTCTTTTTCTCCTATTTTTGTTCATTTTTACTCCTTGGATCACCTCTACTCTTGTTTGGATCTACCTTTGCCTTTGTACTATTTTGTTTTCATTTTCGTTGCTAACGTTTTGTACATGTTTAGTCCATCGTTCAAATGCACTTGTTGTTGTGTAGAAAATACATTACTGTTGATTCTTTTCCCCAGATGTGGAGATTTCTTTAGTTTTTTAGAAGGTATGTTTGAGTGGTCTGGTGAAGGATTCTCATCCATAGGTGAGAAATGAGAATCTCATTAAGCTGCTGCAGCGTTTATTTGTATCCCCTGCATAATATTTATATTTGAGAAAGGCACTCGGAGTAGGTTATTGTTTATTTTTCTAGAAATATAGAGAATCAGAAAAATGATAATTCTCTTATTGTCTTTCTCACTAATGAGTACAAGCATATATAGAAAATAGGTAATCTAAAACATAAGGATAAAGATAAGACCTATCTCAACAACCTAATCCTAATCTTATCACATAATCAAACTTATCTAATTCTTAGAAGTAGATAGCAGATTAAACGTTGTAAATCACATATTTCCACACTCCCCCTCAAGCTAGGTTGTAAATGTTGATTAAAACATATATAAGTGATATCATGCCTGACTCCATCTTTTCTTTGATAAAGTGTCTATCAATCTCCACATGTTTTGTTCTGTTATGATGCAATGGATCCTTGGCAATACTGATTGTGGACTGATTATCACAGAATCGTTTCATAGAACCTTCAGTTGGAACTTTAAGTTCATTGAGTGCCTGTTTTCGCTAGACTCCTTCACGAATTCCATGTGCCAATGCCCTAAACTTTGCTTTTGTACTACTGGGGGATACTACTAATTGTTTCTTACTTCGCCAAGTGACTAAAATTTTCCAAACATAGCTGCAATACCCTGAAGTTGATCGTCTATCAGTCACAGATTCTGCCCAATCTGCATAAGTAAAAAGTTGAATTTCCTTGCTGGTTGTCTTTCGAAAAAATAATCCCTGACTAGGGTGTCATCTTCAGGTACCTTAGAATCCGGTATATAGTTTCTAGGTATTCCTTTCTTGTTATTTCATGAATTGACTTACCACACTTATAGCAAAATAGATGTCAGGTATTGTGTGTGATTGATAAATAAGTTTTCCAACCAATCTTTGATACCTTAACTTATCGACGGGGTGCACTATCATCCTTACTTCCTATCTTGGAGTTAGAATCCATATGATTATTGTTAAGTTTTGAGATTTTTACTGTAGGAATAAAATCAGTTATAGGAAAAAATATTTTTAAGTGATGGCTGATGCAGAATAAAATGAAACTGAGTTGAAGCTTCTTGCATTTTTTTCTTGTGTATTTTTCTGCTCAATTTCCAACATTATCAGAGCCCTCTTGATCTTAAGTGCCTGTGTCATAAAAAAGTGTGAGGTAGAAGAATATTTTTCAGTCCATAAACAACAATTCCAGCATCATGCCTAGCAATTTTCTTGCTAAGGCCAAAACTATCAAATTTGAGCTGTAAAAATGAAAACCTTCTGAGCTAGTGACCTTTGAAAAATGGTTACTAATCAAGTACAACTTCTTGAAGATCCCACTATCACTCAGTTAAGGGAACAAAGAGTTGAGAAAAAGAAAAGAAGCAAAGCTTTAACATGCATTCATACTGCATTTTCAGATGAAGTATTCACAAGAATCATGGCTTGTGAGACCCCAAAAGAGACTTGGGATACTCTGAAAGAAGTGTCCCAAGACAATGTGAGAAATCGTCAAATGCATGTATTGAATTTGTGGAGACAGTTTGAACTACTGAGGATGAAAGAAAGTGAGAATATTCAAGAGTATTGGAATAGACTCTTGAATATCGTCAACAAAATCCGGTTGATTGGTGAAGAACTCTCATATCAGATGATGGTTCAAAATGTCCTTGTCAGCCTACCTAAAAGATCTGATGCAAAAATATCTTCTCTTTCAAAAGGTCTTTCTCAGATTACCTTGGAGGAGTTGGTGAATACACTGCAAGCATAAGAACAAAGAAGAGCTATCCGTAAGGAGGAGATAATTGAAGGTGCTTTGCAAGGAAAAGAAAAATATCAAAACGAAGATAAGGATGATAGGGATAGTGCTTACAATGGAAAATGAAAAAAAAAAAGAAGAAGACATTTTTTATGTGTCAATATTGTAAGAAAACTAATCATTTGAAAAAATATTATTGGTTTAGCCCTGATATTCAATGCAGGGCATGCAATCAATTTGGTCATATGGAGAGAGTGTGCAGAAACAAGTAAGACAGGCAACAAGCTCAGGTGGTGAATCAACAAGAAGAAAAAGAATTATTTGTCATCTTGTTTTGCAGAAAATTTCACCAATGAAGCATGGCTAATTGACAGTGGTTTTACCCACCATATGACGAATGATGAGTCGTTTTTTAAAGAAATTTGACAAGACCAAATATTCGATTCTAAACTTGAAATGTGTAAAAATGGAGTTTGAAGATGGAGAAGACGACGTCTCGACATGAGATTCCCCAAATTTGGAGATAAGACTTTATTTTTTAGGTCTAAGATGCGGATATTCTACGGCGGTTATGAAAATCCCGCCATAGAAAGTACCTTTTTTTTTAGGTCTAAGATGCGGATATTCTACGGCGGTTATGAAAATCCCGCCATCGAAAGTACCTTTCCATGGCGGTTATGTCAAAACCGCCACAGAAAGGTGCTTTCTATGGCGGTTTCTACATAACCGCCATAGAAAGTATGGACTTTCTACGGCGGTTTTACCATAACCACCTTATAAAGGTTTTCAATGGCGGAAATTGTACTGCCGCCGTTGAAAAGTCCCACTTTCTATGGCGGTTTTTTCATAACCGCCGTAGATACTAACTTTTTACAGCGGTTCTAAATAAACTGCCGTAGAAAGTCCGTACTTTCTTTTTAATAGCGGTTCTGGTCTATTCCGCCATTAAATGACTGCCGTTGATTCTACTTTTTGTAGTAGTGTCCTTTGCATTATCAGTTTTCAGCACTTGTATTTTAGTGTGAAATTGAGTTTGAACCATTGTACTGAACTGTTTGAAAATATGACCAACTTTTGATTTTTCTTTCATAAGAAAGAGCCATGTAAGTCTAGTGTGATCATCTATAAAAGACACAAGCCATATAGCCCCTGTAATATTTTTCACTCTAGATGGCCCCAATACATCACTGCGGATCATTGAAAAGGGGTATAATGACTTATATGGAATGTTGTGATAAGAGTTACGAATATGCTTTGAAAATTGGCATACTTCACAATGAAAAACTTGTGAATTTTTATTCCTAAATAAGGTAGGAAATAACTTTTGTTGGTACAAGAAATTAGGATGACCTAGACGATAGTGCCATAACATGATTACACTATCTTTATTAGGATTCCTACAAGAGAGAAGGTTTGACAAAGCACATACTGCATCAAGAGTTTGCCTTTTAGGAGAGTCTTTAGTAGGTAGAAGATAAAGTCCCGAGCCCACCTTAGCACTGCCAATCGTCCTCCCCGAATCCAAGTCCTAAAATTGACATAAGTCCAAGTAGAAATTAGCCACACAATTATAATCAACGGTGAGCTTTTTAACTGACAATAGATTACTATCCAATCTCGGGATGAAGTACTAAACTTAAAGTTAGGTTCTTTGAAATAACAATAGAACCTGTTCCAGCTATTCTGTATAGAGATCTATCAACTATTTTTACGGTAAAATACTCTTTACATAGATGATAGTCCTTGCTAAAAAATGTAGTATCTCCTTCATATGATCATATGGTCCTCAATCTATAATCCATGCAGTTCTGTCCCCTAGCTTTACAATAGGTTGTTATGTGAGTAGCTTTTTGTGCTGTAGATTCCGTTGCAATAGTACCTTGCTGATTCAACATTAGTTTCAGTATGTCAAGCTGTTCCATGCTAAATGGAATTGATTCTGCAACTATAGGGCTTTCATCAATGGTAGTATGGTTTCCCTTGCTTTCTTTGACAGCACTGGACTTGGAAGGCTTCCAATTATCTGGTTTTCCACTCAGCTGGAGGTAGTTGTTCCCACTCAACTTATGCCCAGTAATGGACATAGGAGGACTGTCAGATCCACTATGATGATTAATAGTGGTAGGAGCGTTAGACTTAGAAATTGTCTCTGATGAAAGACGGTGATTGTCCTTCCATGGTCAGTCCGTATTTGGTCATTGGAAGGGTATTATTTGAGCCGAAACTCTGATACCATGTAGAAATATATAGAACAAAAAAATTGATAATTCTGATATTATGTTTCTCACTAATGAGTTTAAACATATATATAAAACAAGGAATCGAAAAGATAAGGATAAAGGATAGGCCTATCTCAACAAACTAATGCTAATCTTATTACATAATCAAACTTATCTAATCTTTAGCAATAGATAACAGATTAGTAGTAAATTACATATTTCCACAATTTTATTATAGCTGCAGGAGGAAATATCTTCTATTGGTTTATAGGAACAGTAATTGAGTTGAAAAGAAGCATCTATATAATAGATTTTCATTAATATCACTGTCAAGTTGGTAAATATGTTAATTAACCTTCCGTTGTGTTTTCTTGGAGCTTTTATTGAATATTTTGGCATTTCATCTGCAGGATTGAAGAGTATCTTCAGATGAGATTGAAAATTTTTTAGTCCTAATTCTAGCTATAGTAGTCAAAGTCATTCTTGTTTGATTAATGCAATAGCTGGTTATGATGGTGATGGTGATGATTGTTGGATATAATCACTCGGAAACAACAACAATAACTAACAACACAAACTCTAAAAGTATATTCTGAAATGCAATCTATTACAAGAGGTAACAAAGGAAATTGCTTCTTCAAATCATGCTAAGCACTTTTCTTGAGGCTTTATAAGTTCCTTTTGGTGTGCAAAGAGTTCCGGAACTTATATCCTTGTGAGATAAGATGAAGATATCTGTCGTAAGCCTGCACTGACTCAAACAGAACATAAACAAGAGTGAAAAGTGCAAGAAAGACTAAACAAAGCTAATGATTTCGTGTCTAAACCATCGTCCTAAGGAGTCTATTTATAGACCTCCAAAGAGTGCTATTCAATAGTCGCACCTCTTAGGAAAAGGTAGGAAGAAACGGAACTCAATTCGGATAAGAATTGATCCAGAATCACACTTTCCGTGAAGAGATGCAACACTTCAGAATAGGAAAACCTTACTGGAGCTTGTCCGAATACAAGTCCGAGTCGGACGTGTACTCTACTCCGCATCAGAAGCTTTCTGGAGCTCATCCGAGATCACATTCGAGTCGGACGTGTACTCGCTCAACGTTTCTGGAGCTTGTCGGACATGTGCTCTTACTTTTCCAGTTAACTCATATCAGTTACTGGACACCGTCCGAGTGGTTGTCCGACTCGCATGGCCATTCGGACATCCAAAATTCAGTTTTTCCTTTTCTTTCTTAACTAATTATTGGAAAATATCCAACAATGATGGTGCAGAAGGTTATGAGGATTAGTTCTTCCCCTTAAACTGGTTTTGAATATGCATTTTTTTGGTGTATTGGACTTTCTGTTTCTTCCATGACTTAGAAAATGAGAGACAAACGAAGAGTAGACAAAGTGAATATCCTTGCATGATGAACACAAAAAGGCATGTATGGCCAGTATAATTTTCTTGTGTCCAATATCAAAGTAAGTTTTGTTGTTGGTGAATGTTTCAAAAGCAAAAAAAAGGAATCTGGCGTAACCTCAGAAGAGAGCCAAATAGTTTGAGAAGGGTAGTTGTTATCTCTTCTTAAGTATTTGTAATCTATGCTTTGTGATTTATAAAAAGGGGCATGTTATTTGCATGAACCCTTTTACTATTTGCAAGAACAATTTAAAAATTTTTAGTATTGAAAAGACAAAAATACCCTTTCCTATATTTTGAGAAAAATTATCAACATAAATTTTCACTTGCAAAAAAAATCTACGAGAACGATTCATATTTCATCGTAAGTAAACAATATACACATTTTTTTGCTTAAAGTTGGGATTTTTTTTTTCAAATTTATTGTCTGATATACAATCTCGCCAGACGCGGGCGAGATTTTCTACAAAATATCGCCTGGAGAGGGCAAGAGTTTTAGAAAATCTCGCCCGGTCCGGGAGATATTTTGTAGAAATGCTGCAGTCCTGTGGCGGCATTTTGCAAAATTACCGCCAGAAGCTGGCAGCATTTTAACTTCTGGCGGCATTTTTTGCAAAATGCTGTTGTGTTTTTTTTTAATATATTTTTTTATTTTATAAAGTGAAGGGTATTTTAGTATTTTTACTACAAAAATTTTAAAATTGTTCTTGCAAATAGTAAATATGTTCCTGTAAATAACATTTACCTATTAAAAAGTAGTTTTTGAAATACCTTTGACACTTATTGATACTTTGTGGAAGACTAGGTTAGCTTTTTCTTCTTTTACCTTTTATTATTAGTCAAACGAGGAAGAAGAATTGGCCAAGAGTCTCAGTTTCATTTGAGAAAACCAATGCTTAGTTTTGTTGTTGTTGTTTTTTTTTTTTTTTTCTTTTTCTTTTAACGCCTATTCTATTTTAGGATGGTCTATGGGGAGGGGGTATTACAATCGGTGGGAGATCACCAACTTTTACACCTTGCCTGTCTGGAGCTGTCAGAAGTCACCTGGACACGCCTGCATTTTGCACCTTGAGTGAAGACCCTTGCGATTTTATCCAAGGAATCCTTTAGGTTCACTCATTCTTAGAGTGAGTGAGGTGTACTATCTCACCTAAATGAGAGGTTCGCCCGCTTAGTTAGTTAAAGCAACAACAGGAAATGAAGTACTTCCTTTTTCTAGTTCCAGTTGAAAAGTCTTTGGAGCTACACTCATAAACATTTGTAATTTTTAGTATAAAAGAAGGAGTACTTGTTAATTGTTTGTTTGGTAGAAGTAATTAATTTGATTAAGTTCGCAAATTATGCTGATATTGATTGAACTTTATCAGTTTATCTTTCCCTGTTGGAAATTAATTTGATTAGAAGTCCTTTCTATAAATTTAGCCTTGTAAATGTGCGTATTCATGCACTATTTGTACATAATCCCTACTAACATTTTGGAACTTCTATAAGTCTAGACAAACCACCTGGTACAAAATTATCTTTAAACAGTAACTCTAAGCTTAAAATGTATTCCATGTGAGATTGGGGGTTTTCCACAGTTTGTGACTGTGATCTAAAGTAGAATGAAATATCTAATTTTTATGGAAAATGATTTCCCCCATGATTTAAACAAGACAATTCATGAGTCAAGCGAGACATGAATCACCGAGACAATAAATTTCGACTCATTGGGTTGAGCGTGTTGAGTCTAAATCATGATCTGCTTCGCATATGATCCCAATCCATATATAACTTCATGAATGTCTTAACTAAATTCATAATTTGCTATTACTTCTCACTAAATCTGATAAACAAAGTAATCCAACTCTTCCATTTATCATCCTTGCTTGATACATTTAATTTATTCCTAGGCTCCTATATCTGCCTTATTGCTCATGACCATATAAAATTACATATGCATCGAAGGAATACCGCATAGGAAAGGCCTTAGATGAGGGTTAGAGACAGAGAGAAAACAAAACGTTATATCTAATAGCCTCATTCCCTCTTGGCTTTATGTACATCATGGAAACTCATGCATTCCCTTCTCCTTGGAAGTTCCATCTTCTAATGCAATTGGATTTCTGGATGGAGAATCTGTTAGATCACAAAAATATGCATTCTCAATAACTGTCAATGATGATAGAAAAGAGTGACGATATTTTCGATAAAATCATGTAGTGAAATAATACAAAAATATATAATGTGGTATAAACAAAAAGGAAAAAATTGCCTAATCACGTTTTTGGAAAATAGTATAGCCATGGTAATTGTATGTATTTTAAATAGTATAGGCAACCTTTGTCCTAAAACTTAGGAAGGGTGAAGGAAAAATAAGAGAAAAGGCCTTTAATAAAATTTTAATGTGCCTATTTAATAATTTTCATAAATAAGAAAGAACATTTTTTTAAAATTTTATTTTATAATACAGGCCTTAAGCTCGTAAAAGAGAGTAAAATATAAACTTTTGTATCAAGTATCAACCTTTAAAACAAAAGTAAAGGTGGACCTTAAGTTGAAAAAGAAAAAAGAAAAAAAAAAAACCACTAATGACACCAATCCCTTTAAAACAAAAAATAAGTGTGGAATAAATGTGAGATTTGAGATTTTTTTTTTAAAAAAAAAAAAATCACTATTGTTTAACCCTTTTCAATGAAAATTAGATGTGGGGCTTAATAGCAAAAATCTCTACTATAATATTCTACTATATTAATAGAAAATTGGGTCCACCTTAACTTATGCCTGAATACAGGAATTACATGATATTTATAGAAAGATAAGAGTCAACAAATTTAGACAGAAAATCTAGAAAAGACAGGATATTATTGAAAAGATCTATATTTATGAAAATTTTCAAATGAGATTGTTATTCATTTAGGGCTCTCTAGTTGATGAATATGACTTTCAACCAGGTAACATCTATAACCAGACCTATGCAATATGCATACCTCTAATTAGAATAGGTCCAGAGATTGGTTAAGCACTCCTTCATCATTCCACTGGACATCTTTTGCACTAGAATCCTTCCCAATTAGCTTAAGTGGAACATCCAAAGGTGGTGGACTCTGCAAGCAAGCAACCAGACAGAAATATGCTTAAAGTTTTCTGAAAGGGAAAAGATATATCATTGAATATCTTTTTCTAGAGCCTATGGGAACTAGCATTCTACATTGCAGCAGCCTCAGTTGAAAAAGCAAATTCACATGCTCTAATGTCCCTATGATCATTGAAGAAGGAATGACTAGTAGGTACCATATTCCGAATGAGTGGCCAATTTAGTCCGCGGAAGAAAGGATGTTCTTTTATCTGATTTGCACCTCCGTTTGACCCCAAGCGGCTACCGGGATCTCTCTGTAACAATGCATTGATTAACTGCCGCGCAGCGAGGCTTACCTGCAATCCAAAACATCAAAAGCATTCACTCTACTTGTACATAGACTCTATATATCTCATGTGGGAATGGAAGAAAAAGAGGAATTCCTTATATATGCTGAAAAAGTAGCATATGGTTCAGTCTTATGTTTTATATTCATCAAACAATTGGGAAGTACAATATATGGTCTTCTTTAGGAGTAGATCTTTAGGAAAGGAGGAAAGAAAAGCAGCAGTTAATTTCTTGAATTGCATTTTGGCTGCAAGTTATTATGGACTCTTTTCTATCCTTAGTCAATGCAATACTCTAACCACAGAAGTAAAAATGACTGATAATCAAAAGGCATTTACTTTTATTGCAACCATTTATGTAGTAAACACTACAAAATGTATTGTATCTGCAAATAAAATCATACCGGGATGCTGCTCGGGAAAGTGAGGTCTTTGTGCAAGATGTTAGAAAATGTTTTCTGCCTATTCTTTCCCCTGAAAGGCGTACGGCCATAAAGCATCTCGTAGAGAAAAATACCTGTAAATTTAGAGTGATCACCCCAATGAGCAATCTGGAACATCCTATATATGAGCAAGTTTGACAGGAACATTTTAATGACATACAGTAACAAAAGTATGATTTTTGGTTCAATTGAAATTCAAAAGAAAAGTCATGGTTGCTACTCCTCTCCACTGTTGCAAGATGGTTAATCTTAATGCTTTAAGCTTCTAGAATGATACTAAGGCTCTATTCTTTTTCATTCTATTTCAGAAAAATCATCACTTTTTTCTCAAAAATTTTACACAAAAAAACATCATTTTTAACTAAATTCACAATTCAAAATTTCTAATTCCTTCTAAATCCTTACTCACATAAATTCAAAAAATAACATAATCATTACACTTCTTCTTCTCTTTTCTACACAAATTCCCAAAAGAAATTCCCTCCAAAATAAATTTCTTCCCTAAATAAAAAATTTCTCATTCCAAGTCACTAAAAGAACAGAGCCTAACTATTCCAATTGCCTCAACTACTGAATGTAGCTTCCCTTCAACTGTTTTTTTGGGAAGGTTCCAAGTTAAAATTATATTCAAACCACCGAGCATATCAAGTACGAATGCAGGATTCTGAAATCTAAGGAAGAATTGGCGATGAGCCCAATTTTGCTATCTAGAATTCATAGACTCTTTTCTTTCACAAATATGAATCCAGTAACAATATATATAAGAATATTGATAACATATCTGAACTTTAGGGCTTACCAAGAGCCCACCAATCAATAGCACTGCTGTGGCCTTCCCCAGTTATGATTTCCTGGATTCAATCAATTTGTAAGTTTATGCAGATAAAAATCACTATTACCATGTTGAAAAGAAATTATAAGGTAGATGGCTTAAATGCTCAAAGCAGAAGACAGAATGAAGTAAAATAAGGCAGACTATATTTTACTAAAAAATAGTTATTGGCTTGTTTAGAAATTTCCTAACACTTGATGATGTTTATCAAAGAATTCAGTCCAGTGTTTCGCCAAAAAGATGTGGAACACTTCTAAAAATGTACCCTGTAAGATTATGTAACAACTTTTTTACAATAAAAAGAAGCATATAATGTCATGCAACAAACATTTTGAAGTAATGGTCTGTCCAACAATAGAAGGAAAGGATACCAGTTGAACAATGCATAAAAAGTGTAGGAAATAACATCCATCTTTAATGCTAATGGTAGTCTAGGAAGGACAATAAGATACGCATCCAGTGATTGTAAGCATACCGGAGCAATATATTCTTCAGTTCCAACAAAAGAATTTGATAGTGTAACTGGTTCTGCAACAAATACTGGTGGCGGTTCACTCCGAGATCTTCTTTTAGGTGGTGGATGTTTTATAACCTGATTGAGACATTTCACAGCACAAATAATTGGTTATGAGCAGTTTTCTGTTAACAATCACTTGATTCTTTTTCTCCTCTTTTTGGTTAGTTCTAAATTTTGTAAAAATAAATTTTGAAGAAATTGTAGTCTTCCGTCAATGGACATTAGTTTACATTGCCATATATATGGAGGATAATTCTCTGTGAGGAAAAGCTCAGAATGGAGGATAAAGTTTCAAAAGAAGCAAATAGGTCAATTCGCTGGCTAAGTTTAGCTTGCTTAAATCTATGATTAGTAGTTTCAGTTTCAAGTGATTGAGTCCATAGCCAGCATCCCTTTTAAGGGACAAAAACTTTAAACAAATAAAGGCTAGGAAGTTAAAGCCATACTTGAGGTTTGCAGGTGGTCTTAAATGATAGATCGAAATCAGTTAATACAACATGCCCATCCTCTTGAAGTAGCAGATTTTCAGGTTTTAGGTCTCGATAAATGATTCCTGCAGTACAAAGAAGAGAGAAACATTAACTATGAACTGAAATGCATCACTTGGTTTGATTTATCATTTCTAGGACAAGTATCAGGTGAAAACATGGAATCATTAGAACCACAAGCTCTTAGACTTTCCAGCAGTTTTTCCATGGAAAAAAAGGCAACTATTGTATAGTTATGGAAACTTTTGGATGCAAACCTATAGTCGGAAAACCAGTAACATGTTTAAGAAGTAACAAAAAAGTTGCAAATTTGAAGAATTTACCTAAACAGTGAAGATATTCCAAACCAATTACAACCTCGGCTGCATAGAACCTGGGAGTGATAAAAAGTAACAGTTAGAAAAGCATCATTTCATATAATATGATCAACAAAAAAGATATAAATTAGGATGCTTGAATGAAGCAGATTATTTGAAACCTAGGTGGGGTGTAAGGTGGGTGGGATGCTAGGTATTCTTGCCAATTTTCAATGTAAATGGAGGAAGTGAAATAAATACCTAGCAGAATCCTCTCTGAATAATTTCATAGGCTGTGTGTCAAGCAACGCAAACAGCTCTCCTCCAGGGCAAAAATCTGTTATCAAGCAAACATGTGTAGGTGTCTGGTAGAAATAAAATGCTGTCAGCTTACGTGACCTCATCTTTCGGTTCACTTTAGACAATGAAAAAATCAGTCTAGAAAAACAAAAATCATTCGGACATGCTAGAACGGGTTAAACTTTATGTATGAGCAGTGAAACCTGAAAAGAGGCATAGAGTGTTGGAAGGAAAGGATGGTCTAGTGTTGAGATGATTTCCCTTTCCATGCATGCTCGGTGAACCTGCACAATACGTTGTAAGATTTTGTTTACAATAATGCTGAGAAGCAGCAATCTACAAGGCCGGAATCCCCGATAAATTTATGGATCGAATTTTTCCTTGAACCAAAATGATGTTTAGTACATCATGTTTAATAACAACATAAGTTTGTTTACAGTAATAAAAGTTGAGAGTAAACTCCATTGACACTTTCTGAATGCATAAAAAATAGGTTGCAATAGTTCAAGCTATAAAATAGTACATAAAGGAACCAAATAAGTGAAGAGATTTCATTATTAGAAAGAAACTCAGTTTTGATAAATTGTGTAAATCTTTATGTGTTTTTCTCGGGTGGTTTACTTTTCTTGAGTCAGCAGAAATTGTAAATTTTGATGATGCTTTTTAGTCCCACCTAGCTATAAACTGTTTTTCATATGTGATTGAAATTTTTTTGTAGATAAGAAGCAGGGCTGTTCCTACATAAATAAAGGCCCTGTTCAACATTACAAATTTAGCCCATTTTATATAGTAGAATTACTATATCAATAGTCATTCATGTCAAATGGTTGGACTGTTCAACATGCAATTGCATTGTATCGCGCAACACTACTTTATTTTACAAGCGGTGCTTATAACATTAAAATTGAAAATTATTATTATTTTAGAAATATGTACTACTTTTTATCTTACACACACTATTTATACTCTTAAAAAACTTTTTATTATTACTATTATTATAATTTTTTAGAAATAGGTACTACTATTTAGATTACATTTATTACATTTTTTAATAGGCATTACTTCCACCTTTAAATTTGGTACATTTTCTTTACATACACTATTTATACCTGTAAAGTAAATTTTATTATTATTATTATTATTATTTAAGAAATAGGTACTACTTCTAATATTACGTGTGCTCCTTTTGTAAAGAGGCACTACTTCTACATTTAAATTCATTACATTTTATTTTACATATCAAATTTTATTTATTTTTATTAAAAAAATAGGTACTACTTTTTATATTACATGCGCAATTTTTTTAAAGAGGGTCTATTTTAACAGTTAAATTAGGCTTCGTTTGATAAAACTTATGTCTGAAAACTTAAGTCTGAAGTTTGAAATCTGAATTCATTCATTAGATGACTCTGTTTCATAAAATCTTAAATTTAATATCTGAAATTAGGACTGAAGTCTGAAATCTGAAGACTAAAGTCTGAATCTGAAAACTAAAGTCTGAATGTTATAAAACTATTAAAAATAAAAAATTTTATTTTATTTTTAACATTAATGCTCTGTTCTTTTCCGAACATAATCAGGAAAAATATCACTTTTTTCTCAAAAATATCACACAAAGAAACAACATCATTTTTATAAAATTCACAATTCAAATTTAAAAATTTTCTCTAAATTCTCACTCACATAAATTCAAAAAAAACATAATCATTACACTTTTTCTTCTCTTTCCTACACAAATTCCCAAAAGAAATTTCCTCAAAAACAAAATTCTTTCATAACCAAAAAATTTCCTATCCATAGTACTAAGAGAACAGAGCCTAAATTTATATTTTTTTGATAAAGCCATAAAAATAGATGATAATTTATTTTTAAAATTTTTTTATAGTTATAAAATTAATTTATTTTGATTGTTTTTTTGAATTGATCAAATTTAAAAAGTATTAAAAACATAAAAAAGAAATAATTATACAAAAAAGGAGAAAACTTAAAAAAGAAAAAAAAATTCGATTCAGATTCAGTCATAAGTGATTCACTTATCACTTATTTGTTAGGCCAGAATTATATATGTTTTTCAGACCCACTTATTTAATTAAGTTACTTGAGTTTTCGTTATTAAACGCACTTAATCGATTAAGGATTTAACTTCAGAACCACTTCATTCATTAAAACTATGATTAACAGTTATCAAACACACTTAATGTGAATAAACTTTTAATCATTCATTTTAAGTTTTGAATCATGTTTATCAAACGAAGCCATAGTCTCTTTAAAATATTAATTTTAAATATTGTTTATTTAAAATATTAATTTTAAACAAATTGGGGACCTATAAAATTGGGGGGCCCTGAGCACGTGCGCTCCTCACACGGGCCCAGGACAGGCCCTGATAAGAAGAATTCCATTGCTTAATGCTCAGGTAAGTTCATGAAGAAAATTGATTTTATTGATAGAAGGAAAGACTATACCATGAAAATCCCTGAAATTACAAAATATAATTTCTACAGCAAAATAAAAATGGAGTACAAATGCAGAGTCAGTTCGTTACTTCAAACATGTTTGAAGGCCTAAGCTCTTTGTTTTGGTTAGTGTCCTACAGACTTGTCCCTCTATTGTCATTCAAATGCATGTTCACTTGGTGGAGCAGCTAACAACTAAACTAAAAGAAGCATAATTCTTGTGGACAAGCTATCGAATAGTAGCCTGACCTTGTTGCGAGTTATCATTATCGATTTATCCATTGCCTTCATAGCATATAATTGTCCGCTTCCTTTCAGTTCCACCAGATGAACACTGTTTCATTATCAATATGATATGAGTGAAGATTATATGATCACAAAGAATTTGATCAATCATGGAACAGGGACAGGAACAGATTTATGAGAACATTACTATTCCAAGTTGATTTGATAAAACTATATTTAGTAGA
The DNA here is from genome assembly GCA_016801395.1 of Leptodermis oblonga. NCBI lineage: Eukaryota > Viridiplantae > Streptophyta > Magnoliopsida > Gentianales > Rubiaceae > Leptodermis > Leptodermis oblonga. The sequence goes on along the minus strand of CM028755.1, from coordinate 16,181,459 downwards.
CTTGGATGAGTTAATCAACTTATACATACCTGCCAGTGTCTCCACATCCCAATGGTCGTATTGGTTTCAAATGATGAAGTCCAATTTTTTCGCCATTTGCCGTAATCTATAAGACAAAAGGATGCATATAAGGGGCATTACGAGAAGCTCTGAAGAGTGTGTTGAATAAGCTAGAATGACAAACTAAGCTCATGATTTCCTGTGACAAAAATTAAAATACTATTGCAAATATTGTCCTTGTAACTCTACTGTTTGTAAGAAAATTCCATATCATCACCTTTGGCTATCAAGAATATCTATCAAATATGCACGAGAAGGCCTTCTAAAAAGGTGCTTATATATGGAAATTTAGCAAGACTGAACAGTCAAGTTTTTACCTTCTGTATAGCTGCCCAAGCAGTACTGCACCGTTTGTGAGGCCGAGGGAAAACAGGTTGAGAGTGCAGTGCCCACAAGTCTTCTGGCCTCTGAAAGTAGCAGCACAGAAAGTTCATCAGTAATAATATAATTGGAAGCTCATGAAATAATGTAAGACTATTATCCATTGGAATTGTTCACAGGAAGTCATCTAAAAAGTTGTATCGATTAATGATTATGAATTGACCCAAGGACATCACCATGTTGTTTAAGTGATAAACGGAGTTGTACCATCTTTCAAGAACTGATCATGACATGACATATCCATAAACATGATAAGAATGCAAAAAATGGAAAGAGAGCGAAAATGTTGGAAACTTAGCAGAAAAATACACAAAAAAGAGTGCAGAAGCTTTAACTTGGTTTATTTCATTCTACAACAACTATCTCTTTAAATAGAGTACATGTAACAAGAAATCATAAAAATCTCCTAAATATCTCAAAAGATAAAAGATAGACTAAAAGACTTATTCAACAAACAAACAATTTATCTGAAAAGACTAAGTCTCAGATTTTTCTAAATTGATTTTATTCTTACAGTAAAAATCTCAAAACTTAACACTCCTCCTTGGGATTTTCACTGCAATAATCCTTCAAAAAAGCATCATCACCTTCAACTCCTGCATACCTTTTAGGATTGTGTTCATGTATATGCATCTCAGTTTTGTCATTTATAGAAATATCCACCACCTCTGATTTTGCAATCCATTTCAAGTCTTTGTTGCCTTCCTCATAACCCGTTAACTTGAGCACTGCAACATCACATTTAACATTTTCATAAAGGTTCTTGATATATTCATTTGTACTGACAATTGCTAGTCCACTTGTTGGGGTGATTTCAATATTTTCCATCTTATCCATCATGGTATTTGAACTTGTTTCTGCACCTTGTAATAACTCCAGAGAAAAACTTTTTCTTTTCATTTCAACTGAAAAAAGTTGAACTCCTTTTGGATCATAAATCAAGCATGCCTTATTCTTAAACATTACAGAATAGTTTTTCTCAAGTAACTGCCTAACACTTAAAATATTTTTATCGATTTCAGGTGCATATAAAACATAAGGAATAACCTTTATTCCTGAATCACATTTAATAGCCACTTTACCTTTTCCTTTTACTTCAATATACCTTCCATTTCCGATTCTCACCTTGGAAGTATATGTCTTGTCAAGTTCTTAAAAAATGACTCATCGTTCGTCATGTGGTGGGTGCAACCGCTGTCAATTAGCCAAGCTTCATTGGTTGAATTTTCTGCAAAACAAGATGACACAAATAATTCTTCTTCTTGTTGTTGATTCACCACCTGAGCTTGTTGTCTATCTTGCTTGTTTCTGCATACTCTATCCATATGACCAAATTGATTGCATGCTCTGCATTGAATATCAGGCCTAAACCAGCAATAGTTTTTCAAATGATTATTTTTCTTACAATATTGACACATAGAAAATGCCATTTTTTTCCATTTACCATTGTAAGCACTCTCCCTATCATCATCGTCTTCATTTTGGTATTTTTCTTTTGCTTGTAAAGCCCCTTCAGCTATCTCCTCCTTGCGGATAGCTCTTCTTTGTTCTTGTGCTTGCAATGTATTCACCAACTCCTCCAAGGTAATTTGAGAAAGATCCTTTGAATCTTCAAGAGAAGACATCTTTGCCTCAAATCTTTCAGGTAAGCTAACAAGAACCTTTTGCACCACCATCTGATCTGAGATTTCTTCGCCAATCAACCTGATTTTGTTGACTACATTCAAGAGTCTATTCCAATACTCTTGAATGTTTTCACTTTCTTTCATCCTCAGTAGCTTAAACTGTCCCCTCAAGTTCAATACCTGCATTTGACGAGTTTTGTCATTGCCCTGGAATGCATGTTTCAGAGTATCCCAACTCTCTTTTGGAGTCTCACAAGTCATGATTCTTGTGAATACTTCATCTGAGACTGCAGTATGAATGCAGGTCAAAGCCTTGCTTCTCTTCTTTTTCTCAGCTCTATGTTCTCTCAACTGAGCGATAGTGGGATCTTCAGGAAGTTGTACTTGATTGGTAACAACCATCTCCCAAAGGTCACTAGCTTCTAAAAAGGTTTTCATTTTTACAGCCCAGATTTGATAATTTTGGCCATTGAAAGGCGGAGGATTGGCAAGAAAATTGTTAGGCATGATGCTAGAAATATAGTTTATGGAATGAAAAATATTCTTCTACCTCACTCTTTTTTATGACACAGGCCCTTAAGATCAAGAGGGCTCTGATACCACTGTTGGAAACTTAGCAGAAAAATATACAAAAAAGAGTGCAGAAACTTTAACTTGTTATTTCATTCTGCAGTAACTATCTCTTTAAATAGAGTACAGGTAACAAGAAATCATAAAAATCTCCTAAATATCTCAGAAGATTAAAGATAGACTAAAAGACTTATTCATCAAACAAACAATTTAACTGAAAAGACTAAATCTCAAATTTTCCTAAATTGATTTTATTCTTGCAGTAAAAATCTCAAAACTTAACAGAAAATTTGGCCTTTAAATTTTCATCTTGCTAGTCTTTATCAACTTTATGGATTCCCAATCAGAATGAAATCCAGAGTGAAGGAGTACCTTACCAAGTTGGCATCAGGTAACTCTCGAACAGCTTCATCGACATTTTCTGCTGTAGCTTTGACCTGGAAAGAAGAATAATGTTCCCATTCATAAATGCTGGTCAACTAACAAATAAGAATGTACTCTTTGCCAACTTCAAGTAGTAGTTACAGGAACCAAAAAGACAACAGAAATGGAAAGGATTTTGGCACTATACTTTTCAAACAAAAACAAACCAGAACTTCCATTCAATTGATTTTTCTTGTTTCTCAAAGCTGAAATTTTCAGTAAGTATCAAAGTGTCTTTGCATCATTTCTTCATTACATGTAGTCTAATGAAATGTTGTTAGGAAACCTTAAATTTTAAAACAGGATAGTATGAGTTGAAGCAGTACCCAAATTGTCATCTCATGACTGATGGTGACAACAACAAATAAGTATCTTCATAACATGAAGATTGTCACTTCTGCTAAAAGTTTCGGATGCATTTTCTATGTAATTGGAATATGTACAGTGTAATTTTTAATTTCTTTCCATATATAGTTTGACAACAGATCATGAGCCTCTAGTCTATGAGGATGGATGATTTGAAGAACTGGAAGTAACAGTCTGCAGCCATAACAGGGAATGCGGACACCATCACATATCAAGAGTAAAGGAAATGCTTTCCTTTTGTGAAACTGATCAACTGTAAAGTATATTTACTGCATCAAATGGACATTTTCATTGCATAATTTTGTCAATCACCAAGCTGATTTAAAAATTGATAGCATTAAGGAGAACTAGGCACGAGCGAGAGAGAGAGAGAGAGAGAGAGAGAAAGGGGTTCCCTCTTTGAAAAACAGCAAGTTCTTACATAAAGGGTTAAATATGACAGGAATCTAACAAAAGTAACGAAGATTTAGCAGAAAACTTACCAACTTAGCACTTTTTTGTTCAGTTGTCTCTGAGAGCCGGTTTCTCAAAGGTTCCACATGATCACTTCCATCTAGTTGGACACCAATGAAGTATTGAAGTTCTCCCTGTAATAGTTGAACAAACATTTAGCAAGGATAGATAAGATATACAGATAAGTAAATTGGCTATAACACTCAACTTGTCACCAGTTACTCTGCTTACCTTATGATCACGCATAGGTTGCAAATGAAACAAATTCCAAAATTTCTTTCCTGCAATGGATACACTTGTAATGTAAATCATGAATTATCTCACAAAAAGTATTGGAAGAAAAACCAAAATTCATTCAGAGAATGAAAGTTTAGCTTACCGCTCTTGGTGTAGTTAATCAGTTGTACTGTAATTTCTTTTTGTTCCCTGATGGCATCTCGTATCCTTGAAACGGTTGCTTGATCTGTCTCCGGACCCTGAAGGAATCTGTAGATATAAAATAAATTATCAAAAAATTATCGCTACTGGTATGAAATGTTTAAAACTACCAAAAGGAATCAAAGATGATTACAAACATTTTAATCAAGTTACATTTTGAAAGAGTACATGCATTGCCATAACTATCATTTCTGTGTGAGCATTTGATTCTAAACTATTCAAATCAGAAAGAAACAATCCCATATCCTAAATTATAAGTGGTTCTCAGATTTTGTTATAATTTGACTAAAATCTACCATATAGACTCAGTTCTTAAATCCCATTTTAAGCTGTAATATGAAATCTAGGTTCCAATAATAAGCATGAAGGTTCTCAACGTGATAGCATGCAGTGCATGAGCTGAATCACAGGAGCAACAAAGCAGAACTTTTTCACTATGACTTTTGTTCTTGATATATATTCAGCCACTAGCATAAATCATAGAAGTGTATGGAAGCATCATATAATCTTTGAACAGAAAAGCAGTGTGATATATTTCAATCCATACCGGCAGTTGTTTCCTAAAATTTCTTCACGCGTGTATTCTGTCAACTCTAAAAAGCTATCAGATGCAAAAATCTGCAAAAGAAACCGTTCGCGTGGTTAAATTGCATAATGACTCACAAAAAACCACTTCTTTAGTGCTAAATGCCAGCAATGCACATAGAAACAAGTTCTTGGATCCCGCCTCCTTAAGTTACACTGAAACTAAAGATATGTAAATGAGAAATTATCACGTATCCACAAGATTCACAACACCCGGTTCTTGAAAGAGATTGATGTGTGATAACATGGAAGGACCCCAAATATACTTAAAGAGCGTTTGACATTTTCCATCTCAAATTGAAATTGATCTTACAATAGGATTATCAGGAAGTCTTGGATCAGTAATGACAAAATTCTTTTCTATTCGTTCCAAAGTGGTTGCTAAGTCGATTCCCTGGCGTATGTCCCTTTCTCTTTCAGCTCTTTCCCAACTATCTGTTCGTTCTATGTCTCTTGTCATCAAAATTTCTGGTTCAACAATTTGTTCCTGCCTCCCTGCATAGCTTGCAGACCTCATCTTAAACCTGCAAAAGTTACAGAACTCATTTTGCAGTCTGTTATTGAGAAGAAAGTAGTTTGCTGGAATGATTGAGCTTCTTTTGAACAAAATACACATAGGCACTGCCAAAAATTAAGTGGAAAAATTATTTTCAACTCACTGAGAATTCAAAATCTCATTCTTGTATCAGTTTGTAAAAAAAATTTAAAGAGAGTTTCTTGCATAAGTTTTCCCAAACATCATGACCAATTAGCATAGAGTATACCAGTCACTAGAGTATCTAAAGACATGAAAGAAAAACATGGAAAGGATATAGACATACCCCATTAAGGAAACTCGGGCAGACTTCCTTGACTTTCTGTCAGACTCCCAACGAGGCGTTTGTCTACCGGGAGTTGAATTGCTCTCAACTCCAGCAGGTCCAGGAAGCATGAAATCAAGGTTAAGCTTCTGAATTTCATTCTTGTTACTATCATGACTTACAGACCTTGCATGAGAACGGTGTTTTACTGTTTGCACAACCTCAGTGATGGAACCTAATGCCTTCTCCTTTTGACGAGCTGACATATTCAGAAAAACAACCAAAAAAAATTATCTTAATATCTAATCAGCAATTTTACAGAACAAAATGCTTCACCTACCATCATAACGAATGAGTGACTTGGGAAGCCCATTTGGTCGAAGTGCACTGTCATTCACCCCCTCAGTGTACTTGCTGACCTCAACCTGCATCCTGCAAAGAGTGGTGCAAAAGAGTATAGGGATGTTTAAGAAATCCTTAAGTGTACAATTGCAAGAGTATCAAATTCATGACTTACAGATAAGCCTACAACATAAGACATATCTAAGTTAAACTCGAAAATTGGAGACACAAATGATATCTTACCACAACACTACATGAAGTGTCAAAAACATTGCATGCAGCTAAACTACATGTCAGAATATAAAGCCATAATCGCATACATTTGAAACCATTAGAATTAATGCCAGTAAAGAGAACCTTTCCATTCTCCAAGTAAAGCAATCGGGTTTGATAACTACCCGAAATTCTTCTCATCTTCTAAATTGTTAGTGTTGTATAATAAAAACAAAGAGATTTTTCACAAGTTAATTTCTGATTCATCTGTTATACAATTTAAAGGCATAAACTATTAGCAATAGCAGCAATAGAATCAGGGAAAGAAATATGGAAGTTCTAAATTCACTCAACATTGCTAAAGTTTCGGAAACTGTTTTTACTTTTTAGGCATCTCACTGCACAGTCAATTCAGATCACTCTCCAATTTCAATTAGAGATGATATGGAATTCAACACCAGCATCACGGGAAGTATATAGCCTAGATGTTAAGTTGTAATAGCTAAAAATCATGTTATTCCTGCAATCGAATTTTTGAAAAGAGGAATCTTCAACATGTCCTTGCTTTCAATCAAGAACAAAGGTTGTATCAATAGTTGAAGTCATCAAGAAAGATTATCCATTTAGAGTAGAAATGACTACAAAGTACAAACTCTTTGAAACTAAACTTCTTTCCCAGGAACCTTAATTTTGTAACTTCTTCAGAAAACTAAAACATTACGCTACAAAGTAGACTAACTTCACTTCTGCATGAAGCTATAGAGAGCAGAGTCAAAAGGGAATGTGGCATAGATACATAGTTCTCAGAAGGTGAAAAACAATATCTTTACCCAATAAATTTTATGGCCCTTCCTTTGTCATCTTTGATAGGGGTGACTGTAAGCAGATTCCAAAAAGGAGTCCCATCCTTCTTGTAATTCAATAGCCTGCCACAATAGCTACCTCCTGTTCTCACAGCATTCCTAATCTTATCCACTTCGTCCTGGTCTGTTTCCGGTCCCTGCAGAAACCGGCTATACAAAACAAGCACATATTACTATCTCTCTTTCTAATCTTTCATAAGCACCATAAGCTTAACCTATATCATCTGAATGCAAACATAGAATTGTAATGATTTAGGAGCTAAAGAGGATTATGCAAAGGGGAAAAAAAAAAAAAAGAAGAAGAAAAAAGATCCAAGAGGATGACCAGATAATTAAGATTGAAATGTTTGTCTAAATCAGTTCCTTTGTGCTTTAAAAGAAAATCCCAGAATGATAAACTAACTGAAGACCTCAGCAGAAAACTAGACTAAACAAAGGAATAAACTGGTATACAAAAGGTTTTCTGATGTCCTTTTGACCAATCTGATACACACCAAAAGAAGCCTTACCAATTTCTTCCAATGACCTCCTTGGATGAATATCCAGTCATGGTAAAAAAGCCACTACTAGCATACATTATGGGACATTCTGGTTTAGTAGCATCGGACACCACGAAAGTCTGCTGCAACGATGATAAAGCGTCCTTCAACTCCTGAGAAACTCTAGGCACAACACCTTCAGATTCCTCTGATGACCTCTTCCTTCTGTCTTCTCCAAAAGAATTGATTTCACTTGTCCCTTTGAAGTCTCCATGACCCTCAGAATTCCCAGTTGTATTCAAAGATTGACCTGGTTTTCCCTTGAAGGCCATCCACCTATTCAAAACCTCTTCACCATCTCCAAATCCACCAGAATCCTCACCACCTACCCTTTTAACCATTTCCAAATTGAACCCCTCTTTCTTGCTTTCAAGCTGATTTCCCTCATCATTACTCGATGACGGCTTAAACACATCAATGGATGTTCGTTTGTTTAAACTCGAACTACCGGATAACTCCATCTCACTCCAAAAACACTAGATATCATAAGCTGAAATCATCTAAACTTCACCCCAGAACCCAAAAAAAAAAAAAAAAAAAAAAAAAAAAAAACAGAGAATCCCAGCTGCAGAGGACTTCCTCTTGCAATTTAACTGCTCACAATCTGTAAATTGGTGCAAATGGAAGTCAGAAAAAGTCAGGAATTCACTTAGATTTGATCAAATTTTGCGCTGCAAAAAACAGAAAAACATAATCCAAAGCTGAAAAAGCAACCTGGCAACTTAGTGAAATGAAAGACAGCATTTTGGGGAAATTTTGCAGTGGTACAGAGCAGCCCAGATGAGCTTAAATTCCACATGGGGAATTGGAACCAGAAACAATAGATATAAGGAAGATAACGTTCAGAAAATAAAATCGAAGAGGGAAAGGGACGTGTAGCATCAGTTTTGGCCGTGCATTTTGATAGAGTGGAGTCCATGGCCGTTGAAATTCTAACCGTTTCTCGCGCCTCTTTTGTTTGCCAGTTAAAAAATTGGTGGGGGTGAAAAGACAAATTTGGACATCCTAATTTGTGTTCCACACATTCCCACGCTGGCAATCATTATTTCTTTCGTACAAACTCCATGAATAGGAGTCGGAGGTCGTGCAACTATTGAGGCCTCTCATGGTTTCTACAAATCTGCTAATTTCTTTTAAGGTCAAGGCTTGATATTTTTTAATTTAAAATTTTAGTGAGTGGAATGCATAAATACCTTTAAACTTTACTATACTTACTTATGTTATATATAATTTTTTTTGTTTTGTTTCAATAAGGAAAATAAGGTTTTTACCTCTGCCAGAATCCAGCGGAGGTTGACGAAATATCTACTGAGTCTTTGTCAGCGCTCATTTTTACTTCTGCCAGCACATAATAAATTATTTTGTGATGTAAGGACATTCTTGTATTTCTGGCTTTTAAAATTTTTAAGTGGTTGCTACCTTTACTGCAAATAACATAATTAAAACTTTGAGTTTTAGCCAAGTAAACTTGAGTTAATGAGTTTTTTAACGAGTCAACTGTCACGGGACGCTCTTTGAGGTTATTAAAAGCGTACCGTGTGGCAAGCAATACGTTGGAGATTGCTTCCGCCAAGTCCTAACCGCCAGACGCAATCAGCACCGTAGTGCCTTTAGTGGGACAGTAAGGACCAAATGCAACTTGTAGGAACTCAAACGTTAACGATGACAATTTAACGTGGGCAAGAGAATGTAAATTAAGAATGCTTAAATCAACTAGCAAATGCTTAACTTACATTAAAATTGGGTATGGTCCCTCATTTAATTACTTAACTTTCAAATATTATTTTTGTTCAAATAAAAGAATTATTGTATACTTTATAGTCTTCATAGATAATAACGTGTAATCCATAATGAATTCACATATAATGAAATTAGGAGAATAAATGATACTCCCTCCGTCCCAGTTAAAAAGTCTTGTTTCTAATACTGAAAACAGTATTACAAACATGACTCTTTGAATGGGACGGAGGAAGCAGTAAATTAACTATTTTAAATATTGTATGTACCTTGAAATTTATAATAAATTGTACATTTTTAAAATCAAACTCTTTTAATTGATGGGAGGAAGAGTAATTAATGCACTTATTTTGTCCTAAAACATGTTACATATCATTTATTTAGTTCACTAATATTCTAACTTTCTATATGTGAATTAATTATGAACCACACATAATTATATTAGTAATAATATAAAAAATAAAAAAAATACAATAAAAACTATTTTGAAAACAAACTATTTTGAAAAATACAATATGAAACGGAGAAAGTAAATGATAATTTGAACTGAAAATGAAATAGAAATTGGGTTGGTGGTAGTAGTAGCCACTTTTGGCATGTGACACTTACATGTGCGTTTATACTTGTGACAGAGTGAATGAGAATTTATCCTACTATACAATTTCACAATAGAGTACTAACTCTACAACAACCCAATTATGCCGACAAAAGTGTTGAATGAAACAGTGGTAATGTCTGTTACTCGAAGCAGTATTGTCTGATTAAAAAGATACTTCATCTGTTTCCTTTTTAAGGGCATATTCTTTTTTATCGTTTTGAAAACGATTTTAAAAACAAGTTTTGTAAAATAATTTAATAATATAAAAAGTGTATTAAAAATGTAAAAAGTGGATGCTGAATAGTAAAAATTTGTATTGAAAATGATAAAATATGATTAAAATATATTAAATTTACTGTTGAAACCAAAACCGTTTTCAAAACAGAACAAAAAGATCAGATGTAATGCCTAGTACCACTGCCACTGGCCATGGCTTAGGCCTTCACAGGACCAGTGAATATTAGGGGTTGATGTGCGCATTTTGTTGTTCTTTATTGATGAATATTTATGTTGTTTTGAGAGTTTATTCTGTATTAAAAGAGTGTTATTGTGTACATAATTGATGAAAGGAGCAAATAATGCGTTTTGGACTGCAAGAAGCAAAAAGAGCTAATTTAAAATGATTTGAAGCAGAAATCCTGAGTTTAAAAAATTATAGAAAATACTCTGTTTATTCAACCAGACACCTGTGAACAGCAAATTTTAGAAGTTGAGATTTCTTTACTTGGGCTGAAGGATTTATTGTGTTGTCATGACAATTGTGAATTGAGTTAAATTGAGTTAAGTTCATTTAAGTCCAGCTGCAATTAAATAAGAAAAGCCCAAGAGTGTGATTACATTGGTTCACATCCTCATTGAGTGATTTGTGTAAAGCCAGTTAATTTGGCAATGTCTAATTTCATGAGCTTAATTGCTGGACAAGAATTCAGGGCTGCGTCTCTTTTTAGCGGTGTGTGGCTTTTAAAGAATCCTGCTCCTTTTTTAAATTGGTAATTTACTTTTATTACAAATTAATCAGTTACTCCATTTTCTAAGTCTTTTTAAGAGATTTAGTAAGATAAATTTTCCTATAGAAAGGTACTTGGTGTACACTTAAAACGATCCTTTGTGTGAGATCCAATTGTTTCGAAGGTAGTGCATGCATGAGTTTCTGTTCATCTCCTCTGCATAAGATGGTTATTTCTGATTTTATCTAAGAGTAGCTAACTTGGGTTTAATCTAAGAGTATTTCCCCCAAACCGTGTTTTAAAGGGCTAATATGTGGTGAACCTATTGTATCGGCATTAGGGGATAGATGGGTAGATATATTGTTACTTGCGCTCTTAGACAATTATCTGCACTGGTTCCTTCAAATCTTAATGTTGTTAGAATGTTTTCGAAACTATCATTACCAACTGGGTCATGTTTCAATTAGAGAAATAATTAGTTTAGCGTTTCTTGCTAATTATCGATAAAGAAAGTAGAAATGGGTGTGTCCGTGCCATTCACAGTATCCTACAACTGGTTGATTTATGTTTGTATGAGTATATTTGCATCAAATATCAATTTCATGAACTAAACTGAGATTTATTCTTTATATTGGTACTTTTTGTATTTTTATTTTAGGAGAGAGAGAATTACCAATCCTTGTGGGAGACAACTCTACTTATTGCTATACTAGTTTTGGGTAGGTTTTATAAAATATTTTTGATAGTGCAAATGACACTATCAGATTGGCTCTATTGTCGAGAATTGGTTTTATTTTATTTCTATATATTTGTACTCATTTTCAAAAAAATTGTATTAATTTTTTCGAGAGAATATTTTTTCTTTCAAAAAGAAAAAGAGTGTGTTATATCTTCTATTTTCTTGGCTTTGGCATGTTGATTTTTGCGCACAGCTTATTTTTAGTTTGAGAATTTTGGGGAAGTGTTTACATGAAAAAGGAAAAAATGGGGAGTCTCGGCTGTGTGCTTAAGAGTTATGAGTGCTTGGTTCTAAATTGTTCTCTTGTTTTGGTGCACTCTAATGTTCGGATGAAGTGGTTAATGTTGAATGTTATGTTCCTGGACTTTAGCCCTCGTCTTTTCCTCCATTTCTTTAACCAAGTCCCCCTTGTCCAGCCTCATTACATCCAAAATTATAAGGTTTTTCGTGATGGTTATGTATTATTCTCATAAAACTGTGGCGATAAGTCGTTGCCAAGCTCGGGAGATTCTATTTGGAAATGGTGCGTGAATGTCCTTGCTTTTAATTTATGAGATGATTGTGTGCATTACTTCCTATAGATTGCCTGTAAGGGATCACTTGTCGAAGCCGTTCTTAAGACGACAAGGTAATGATTTGTTTGGTTGTTTTGGAAGTTTGCATATAACTTAATCAATTTTGAATCTTGTTGTGCAAGTAAATTCAGTTTATAGTATCCTGGACAGGAAGAGGCTTTGTTTTTGTTAAGTGTTTGATCCCAAATATGTGAAAGTATTTGATATTTGTTGCAAGTGTTAGTGCAGGAAAATCCACGAATGGGAGGCACGACATCAGCTCGAAGCCTGCTCGACAGCCTTTGAGGCTACTACACGAAAGAAAGAAATTCCAGCGCAGCCTCAAATCCGCCCTCGAGAACGGGTCGACATGGAAGCAGCTGCCTAGAAATCCTCAATAGCAGCCTCGAGACCTGATGGAGGAAATAAAAGTCGATCACTTAGGTCAAAACAAGTAATGGATTCGAGGACGGTTCCTTTAGAAGTAAAAAAGATTGATGCATAATTCCAAAGTCAACTTCCAAAGTCCACAAAGAGAAGAAATCGATAAGTGGTTGAGAATGGTCAAAGTCAATATATGAGTTGTCATAAGTCAAATAGAAAGGATTTTGATCCAAAGAAAGAGAGATGAGTCTTCCAGAAAGAATGGATACAGAAAAAGGAAGAAGAGCCATTTCTACAAAAAGAACCTGAAAAGGGGTTTGCAAATGGGTTCCTTGAATTAAGGTTGTTTCTTAAAGTTCATGAAAGGATCGAATAAGGTTTTTGAATTTCTTGAGACTTTTCTTGGTAAATCTTGAAGTCTTAGGCCCTGTATGGAAGCACCTCTTGAGAGGTGTTTTGAAAGATGTTTTGAAATATGTTTTAAAAGATGTTTTGAGATATTGTTTGGAAGCACATCTTCAAATATATTTTGGAATGTGTTTTTAGATATGTTTCAAGATATTGTATGGCATTGCAAAATTTTCATTTCTTCATCTTGAAATCTTTTTTCTATCAAATTATTACTGATACTTGTGAATAGTAACACATAATTACTGTCCACAAGTTTTTTTTTTTATTTTTTAAAAACACATCAAATATACTTTAAAATTACTTACATCATTGGTGATGATACGAACTTGAATTTTTTCCTTCTATGTTCATTATTTATTTCTAAACTTGAATTGATTAATATCGATACTCGTGAATATTACCCCATAATTACTATTCATGAGTTTTTTTTTTTTTTTGAACATCAAATATAATTTTAAATTACTAACATCGTTGTGATGATATGAACTTGAGATTTTTTCCTTCTATGTTCATTATTTATTTCTAAATTTGAATTGATTAATACCGATACTTGTGAATAGTACCACATAACTACTATTTACGAGTGTTTTTTTTTTTTTTAACACATCAAATATACTTTTTAAATTACTAACATCATTGGTATGATAAGAACTTGAGATTCTTTCCTTCTATGTTCATTATTTATTTCTAAACTTGAATTGATTAATACCAATACTATTGAATAGTACCACATAATTACTATTAACGAGTTTTTTTTTTTTTTAACACATCATATTTATTTTTGAATTACTAACATCACTAGTGATTATACGAACTTGAAATTTTTTTTCTTCTAGGTTCATTATTTATCTCTAAACTTGAATTAATTAATTTCGATACTCATTAATAGTACCACATAATGACTGTTCAAAAATTTTTTTTAACACATCAAATATACTTTAAAATTACTAACATCATTGAGATTTTTTTCTTATAGGTTCATTATTTATTTCTTATCTTGAATTGATTAATACCGATATTCATGAATAGTACCACATAATTACTGTTCACGCGTGTTTTTTTTTTTTTTTTAAAACACATCAAAGATACTTTTAAATTACTAACATGATTGGTGATGAACGAACTTAAGATTTTTGGGTTGATGTAGAAATAGTTTTTGGACCATTTCTCAAAAATTCCTACCAAACATCTTTGCAAAATTATCTTCAAATGAGATATAAACCAAACAAAATTTTTGATTTGGGCCCGCCAAAATCTGCCCAAAACACCTTTCAAGAGGTCCTTCCATACAGGCATACTTCCCAATATATCAAAATGTTTGCTTGTTACGAATCTTGAAGAAATGGCGTAAATCTTGATTTCTGACATTTCCAACGGGTTCAGAAAGCTTCTCAATGCATCCAGAATATTCCGAACTATTTGGTGAAATTTTCCATGACGTCTACAAAGTCATGCTATTTGGTGACATTTCAGGCCGAATCCATCAGCACACGGGCTTCACAAAATTCGAGCCATCTCACAAAAGCCCATAACCAAATTCTCAATCCACTTAGGGTTAGGTTTAGGGTTTGGATTGTAATTAGGATTTGTGCATGATTTTTAATTCTTTCCCTTGTTTGTTTTGGGTTAGTGAAAGTTACAAGTTTGTTACAACTTGACTAACTCCCATTAGTAGTTTCCAAAAAAATGTCTCACTTATTGAAATTCTTTTTGTGATAGTTTTTAGAAGTTTCTTTATTTATTTCTTAGTGTCAATTTCGTGCTCCCCTAGTCCTAGCGGGAGCCAAAAATTAAACAACCCAAATCCATGCTTCTTTTGGATTTGGCTTTATAAGGAATACCAGTTATAGTTGGTTTCTACTTTTCTTTTCTTTTCCTATTTCTACTTGTAACGTGGATCACCTTGTACCTATAAATAGGGGTGTTCCATAACCTTTTTATTAGTATGATTGAATATAGATGATATTTTTATACAGAAACTAAAGAGTAATTTCGAGTTAGCTGTGAGTTAATTAACCTTCGGGTTTTGATACATTGTTCTATGGGAACTTGTAATTGTTCATTAGTGAATTATATTCTTTTAGATTTAGGTAAAGGTAGCTTTACTTTAAGAGATTTTTTCAAAAATATCAATCCAAGTTAGGTGTTCAACTTAGATTGTAAGGTGTTTACAATTAAATAATTAAGGGTGCGATTGATTCATAGAGGGGAATGGGAATGATAGTAGAGAGAACGATAGCATTGGTGTTGTTTGGTTTGTGATAGAGAATGACTATGATTACCATTGATGGCGTTTGGTTCACAAATATAATTTTTAAGAATATAAAATTTATTTTAATTTTTTTATATTAAACATTTAATATATTATGAACTATTTATGTTTAAATGTATTACAAGGATAATTTTACTAATTAAGATTTTAAAAAAATACACAAAAAAATTAAGAAAGGAATGATTCCCATTCCTTCCCCCCCTCCCCCCGGGGCCAAATGGAGGGGAATGGGTGATTGAAAGAAAGTGGGATATAGGGGTAGGGTCCAGGGAATGAATCCCCACAACCAAACATCCACTTTTTTTCCCATTCTCATTCCCTACCCCAAACTCCCCCCCCCCCCCCCCCCCCCCCCCAAAACAAGCACCCCCTAAGTCCCGAGTTCATTGGTGAATTCAAGAATGTGATTTATCAAGATCATCAAGCTAATCTCTAACTTAGTTGATTATGGGATTCCGCAACGTGAAGCATCTCCGTGCTCACATCAATTTTGGTATCAGAACCAAGCTAGGCTACGGAGTCAATGTGCTATCTTTTCTTCTTTATTGTTCTTCAATTGTTGTTTGGTTTTTGAACTTTATTGTCCAGTAAAAGATTGCTTCTTGGTTGGTTTCTGAAATTTAGATATTATAACATTGTGCAAATTAAACCTTAGTTGGTAATTTGCTGTCTATTTTACATTATCTTTAAATTTCCTTGGGATTATTGTGTAAAAAGGGTGTCGAAAAACTGTTTCATATAATTTTCAAACCCTAGGGCTGTCTTAGATTATTTTTGTCAAATTTTTCTTTCTTTTCATAGAGATTCCTATTTGCTTATTGTAAAGATTAATATTGAAATTATAAGACGTCTCTTTTGGGTTGTTGGAATTTCTTCAAAAAAATTGTGTGGAGGGTAAGCCAAGGTTTTTTATTGTCAAAAATTTCAAAATTATTTTCTTCCTTCTTTGAGTTGCGACTTGTTACCTACATATAGAGGAGAGTTATGGTAAATTTGGGGAATTTTCAAAGTTATATACGCCCTATTTTTGAATTTCTGAAGTTTCATGGGCGGTCTCTACCAGAACTTCAAAACTGAAAATTTTTTCTTCTCTAACTTTTCAACTGAGTTGCGATTTGTTCAAGATATAAGGAGGGAAAGTTTGTGTTGAAATTTGGTGTTGATTGGGGTTCGTTTTGATAGTTTTATATTACGCCGTGAATTTCGGGTAATACTGTGAAACAAAATTTTCTTTGCGTACTTTACATGCAAGTAGTGATTGTGGTATAGTATAATGTGGAGCTTGTTATTCTGAAATTTTTTACGTTTGGATCCTAATTTTAAGTAAAATTTTGAATCCAAAGTTTCCCGGGTTTTCAGTATTTTTCTAAAAGCCAACTGAATTGAATTCTCTGCTGATTGAAGAAGTGATATTTTTCTTGAATACCTCATATATGAGGGAGACAACGATCGCCATCTATGCCCTAGTACAAAAGTTAATCAGGCACATTAAAAGTTCAGAAATAGAGGTACATCGAGCCAACAGATATGATAATAAGACAGACAAGAAGGTCGAGTCCAAGGAATCAAAGATGGAGATTTGGGATCGAAGTGTAAAAAGAAGGCAAGGTATCACGAAGTGCTTTAATTGCAAAGAAAAAGGACATATTGCTTCCCAATATTGTAATCCACTGCTACGTAAGGAAGAAGATGGTAGAGTTACAAACAAAGAGGATGTGATTTCACCCCCCCCCCCCCCCCCCAAATTACCAAAGAAGGAGAAAATCCCGTTTAAATGAGACATAGATGAGAGTATGGAGAGAATCCGCCAAATTGTGCAGAAGATCGAAGCGAACCGTAAAAAGGGGATAAGTACTTATACTGAGGCAAATTATGATAAACCTATTAGTATAAAAGATACAAAGGGGAAGGAGAAGGTGGAGTCTAAGAATGTAAAAGTTGATACTAGTTATCTACCTATATATAGATACTGGTAAACTGCAGGTTGAAATTATTTTACAGAACGTCAGGAAGACCCACACGAAGCTGAAGAACAAGCAACTCCATAGGAAAAACCACAAGACTAATTCTGGTAAGCATTCAGATTCGAGGACGAATCTTTTTGAAGGGAGAGGGATTGATGGAGGAAATAAAAGTTGATCTCAAGACAAGTAATGGATTCGAGGACGAATCCTTAGAAGAAAAAAAGGATTAATGCACAATTCCAAAAGTCAACTTCCGAAGTCTGCGAAGAGAAGAAGTCGACAAGTGGTTGAGAAGGGTCAAAGTCAATATATGAGGTATCATAAGTTAAATGGAAAGGACTTTGATCCAAAGAAAGAGAAATGGGTCTTTTAGAAAGGATGGACACAAAAAAAAGGAAGAAGAGCTATTTCTTCAAAAAGAACCTGAAAAGGGGAAGCCAAAAGGGGTTTATAAATGGCTCTTCGAATTAAGGTTGTTTCTTGAAGTTCTTCAAAGGATCGAACAAGGTTCTTGAATTTGTTGAGACTTTTCTTAGTAAATCTTGAAGTCTTATACTTCCTGATGTATCAAAATGTTTAATTGTTACGAATCTTGAAGAAAAGGCGTAAATCTTGATTTTCTTGATTTCCGACATTTCCAGCGGGTTCAGAATGCTTCTCAATGCATCCAGAATATTCCGAACTATTTGGTGAAATTTTCTATGACGTCTACAAAATCATGCTACAACATTTTGGGCCGAATCCATCAGCACACGGGCTTCACAAAATTTGGCCATCTCACATTAGCAATAACCAAATTCTCAATCCACTTAGGGTTAGGTTTAGGGTTTGGATTGTAATTATTATTTGTGCATGTTTCCTAATTCTTTCCCTAGTTGATTTTGGATTAGTTAAAGTTGTTAAAAGTTTGTTACAACTTGACTAACTCCATTAGTAGTTTCCAAAAATATCTCACTTATTGAAATCCTTTTTGTGATAGTTTTTAATAATTTTTATTTATTTCTAAGTGTCAATTTTGTGCTCCCCTAGTTTTAGTGGCAATCAAAAATTAAACAAACCAAATCAAAAGGATATATTAGAGGTCTATAAATAGACCCTCTTGGGGCTGAATTCAACACATGCAAATCAATCAAGTGTACAGATTTTTTTTGCTCTGTCTTTTTTTGTTCATTTGGTATTGCTAAAGCCAGTGTAAACTTTATACAATAAATTTTATCTTATCCCAAAGGATATTAGTTATGTATATTTTCCACACCAAATGGAACTAAAAAAGGTTTAAGGAAAGTGTCTAGCACGATTTAAAGAACAAATTTCTTTTTTTTTTTTTTTTGATACATATCTTGTAATAGATTGTAAGATATAAAAATAATATATATCTAATAATATAGAGATATTAACGCACAATGGAATAAAACTTCTTTGTAATAAACGAAATACACAACCAAGTCGATCAAAAGGCTTTTAATAAATCTGAAGTAGATAGCAATATGGGCGGCGAAACCTTGCACAAGCCACAATTCTTTTCTAAACAGAAAACTCAGACGCCCACAATCTGGGCGGCGGACCAAAGTCGAAGCTTGGTCAAGAAACAGGCAAAAGGATTTTCTTTTTCTCTATATATTTTTCTCTGTGATTACAATGGCAACCCAAGGTATGCATTTATAGGCTAAACTATTCCCAAATCCTACTGTGAACCTGATTCAAAACTATTTTCTAAAACAACTAGGTTTCCTGAACCAAACACTAAACCAAATAGGAAATAGAAAAACATAACAAATCATACTACAAATATAATTACCTAATTAATTAAGTTTGGTTTAAATAATTATTTTTCAACATAGATTAGTAGTTTTTAACATAGTAAAGCTCTTTGTTTTTTCTTTTGATCTAGATTCCATTGTTGAACATAATATCCAACAATCTTTAGGTTTTATTACCAGGAGATGACATGCGACGTAAAGGACCTTACTTAGTCAATCATCAAACTGGATAGGTTGATGGTGGAAGCATACAAAAAGGGAGATCTAGGAATTTTTGATGTCCTTTTAAAAGAAAGAAGACAAAGATGAGAATTTTGGCGATAAAAAGGATTTGGTATGCATGTTTTGGTGATATTCAAAATGAAAGATGTGAGCACTGCAATCATAAAATATATACAATGAAGATAAATATTCATTGAATGTTGTGTTATGTGTTACTTCTTTTCTAAACAAAAGGAATACATTAATCTTATAGAATTAATTATTTGTTTAGTTATATGAAATATATTCATGAAGTATGATTACATGATTTTGGTATAACTATGTTCTGCATAAATTCAATATGCATGCATGTTGTTTCAAAAATATTTGAAGTTGTATAGTTGCAAAACTTAGTTTATGAAGTATTTTGCAGGCTAGTATATCATTTGTAAATATAAAGTAAGATGGTAGGAAGTAATTAAAAGTCATGTTATAGAAACATGAAGATTATTGTAATATGTTTTATATGCATGTTCTGAATTATGATTACATGATTTGGTTTAATGATGTGATACACAAATTCCACAAATTATTTCAAAATTTTGAAATTATATAGGTGCAAAAACTTGATTTATGAAAATAAGTGTATATATTTTGTTTCATGAAAAATATCTAGTCATTAATGGCGTTGATTAGATGCATGACTTTCATAATTGAATTGTTTTGATTCATGCATATTTTATACTTAAAATATAATATTATTTATTCTTGTGTTTAAATTCTTATAATCCATTTATTTATAAAATTGGAATAAGAATTGAATGATTATATTATATCTAGTATAAGAAAGTTATGTGTATAAATAGTAATTATGATACAATAGATATTATATGAAAAAATACCAAACATGATTACTTTCTTTGATGAACTGAAATTTATGATTGCATTATTATATGCATGATTATAGTTAATGTAAAATTTCATATGCAACAAAATAACTAAACATGATTTTATGGATTTTGAAGCATGGCTATAGAAATAACATGATCATGTTTTGCCTTCATGTTGTAATGAATGAATGATTGTTTGATCATAATTAAATTCGTAATGTTGAATTAAAGTTTTAAAGTTCCATGTTTATTTGTAAATTTATGTACAAATTTTGTAGAACTATAATATGGTATAGGTTTGTGACATTTTCATTAAAGTTTGGTGTAGTGAAATGAAATGAATGCAATTTAATTGTTTGTATGATCATCAAAGAATATAAAGGGAGATGAACCTTTTTGAAATGAATCGTCTAGATTGTTGTACAGAAACATCAATGAGAATTGGTGAAAAAATTCAAATTAAATCACTAAATAGTAGAATCTTAATCAATGAGATTAAGTAAATCATTGGAATAGTAATTTTGAGCACTCATTAAAGAGATTGGTGAAGCCAATTTAGGCAAACAAATAATTGACTAAGGACTAATAAAAAATATTATCTTCTATTAAGATGGAATGTCAAAGGAACCCTCAATTTATTGCTAGCTTAATTGTCTAGTTATGAATTTAGTGTAGCAAAAATTACATTGTCTAAATGATTGAAACACTAATGAAATTAGTGATATTACTCAATAGAGGGTGGTAGAAAACGAACAAAATATGATGTAAGTAGAAGACACATAAGAAGATGACGCTCTTGATATAGAAAGAGGAAGATAAAATTTTAGACAGACGAAACAAAGAGTGGAAGATGAATATATTATTTCATTTAGATTGTAATAGGTATTACAGAAGTTGATAAATGTAAAATGTTAAAGTTTAATATACAATATTACATTTTTTACTATTTTCTATTTTTTTTTAATTGTCTTTTACATTTTATATTATCGTCATTATAATCCTTTTATATATTGTGGTTTAATTTTAATATCTTTTACAAAAATAAAAATAATTTTATAATTTAACACCGACTTTTAAGAATAACTGGTGTTGAAAATCCGAGATCTTTAACACTGGTTCCAATATAACCGGTGTTGAAAATTCGAAATCATTACCATCGCCTATCATTCACACTGCAATGAAAAGGCAAATGACTGGTGTTAAATGGGTCAAAACAACCGATGTTGAAAACCCGTTTTGTTGTAGTGTTATAAACACTGGAAATCTTCATATGATGGGGGCATTTTGAGACTTGGTGATATAAATGTATGATGAATACTCATAAAATGTTCTTGGATGAAATTTTGGACACATTGATGAAGGTATTGAAACATAGATGTTATGTACAACATGTTGAGGAAAATGAACTTCTGTGTGATTACATTAAGTGCTTATCACAAAACTATTGGTTCAAAACTTGTCTACAAATTAGTTTGACGGGTTTGCAAGGTTTTATCACTAAGACTATTGGTTCAATCAAAAAACACCAAGGCTGATGCATAAGTTATCAAGAAGTTTGCTCTTTCTTTTATTTCGAGACTTGCTCATATATTTTGAGACTTGCTCTTTGTTTTATTTCCTTTGTTTTTGATATACATCTTGTTTGTATCATTTCTTATAATAAATTAGTAGTTTTGAAGTAAATAAATTGTTTGTTGTTTTTCGTTCTAAACTCCCATTGAACATAATGTCCAACATAAACTCGTTTATAAGAGTTATTTCTAAAATTTTATTTTACACACGTTAGATAAGACTTCCAAAATAGTAGGATTAATATAAACGTACAAACAGAAAGTTCTGCATACAAATTACCGCTTTTTGGGGACTATCTCAACATCTCTACAAGAATCAAATTACAGCTGCCAATATACCCTTCCCTTCAACCACCATCGACCGATGATGATGAGGACATCCATGCCAATAAGGCAGAGAGAAGTCAACAAATTCAACTAGAGTCAAAGGCTGCAACCGAACGCCCAAAGGTCCTACATCAAGGCCCAGCCATCATGAATGACCCAAGTCTATAGCAACGGGATCCTGTAGTTGACATCATCGGGCCAATGACTAGGAAGCGTCAGAAAGCTATAAACGAGACCCTTCAGAACCTCGTCATTTCCAGCCAAGCCCAAGCCCAGAGGATTGAAGAAGGCAACTCCCTTAATCCAAGAATAAAGTGGTTACAATCTTCTCCATAAAAGAAGAGAAGCAACCCACAGATCTTTGGCAAGAATGGAGGCCTGTTTCGTAACAGACTTTGAATTATTAATCTCAGAAATTCATGCATCCATCAACTTTTGGGCCAAATCCATTCAGCACTCAAGCTTCACAAATTTGGCCCACACAAAGAAGAGCCCAAACGCCAAAGGAAACCCTAGCCATTGGTTGCCCTAGTGCGCCGAGAAGCCCTAGCTGCTACTCCTTGCTTCATGCGCAAGTTTGTTCCTTTTTGGGAAGTTTTAGTTTTCCTTTTTCTTATTTCCCTTTGTATTTCTCCTTAGTTTTTTGAGTTTCTCAACTTGCGAGATACCCGAAATTGAGCTACAATTTTCCTTTTTCTTTTCTTTAATTTTCGTGCAAGTTACCACTTGGCATTGCCAAAAATTAAACTCCAAATTCATGCTTCTTTTGAATTTGGAGAACGTAAGGTTTCCAACTCTCGTTGGTTTCCGTTTTTAACTATTTTCCTAGTTTAGTTTCTTTTCTATTTTTCAAGTTTATCCTTTCCTATAAATAGGAGTAACTGAAACTTCAATAGGGGAGAATTCATATTTTGATAATAATATTGTGAGATTTATCCTTTGCTTTAGAATTCTCGTTTCTTTGATAATTGAACTTGTGTATGTTTCGAATGCTTGATATCGTATACTAGTTCCGAACTTAGAAGAATTTAGGTTACTTGCTCCACCTAAATTTCTATTTGTTCAAACTCTTAAAATCCAGTTAGTTTAAGAATAAAGTAGCTTAGTTCTCACTTAAACTAATAGAGTGATTTTCAAGTTCTCAAAGAGAGTAAGTGGTGATCTGCACATGTCGGCTTTCCTTGGCAACTTTTCGCATCTGTGAGGACTCCTTCGAATTGCTCACATCAGACGACTACCACCAGCTGCCGCCGATGCCCAGCCATTGCCTCGCCGACGTGCCACTATCGATGCCTCCCTTTTTAGCTTCATTGAAAGTTAAAAACTTGTGAGTTTAATTATTTGTTTTACTTTTATTTGTGTTTTTTTATTTATCATTGTTTGTGAATTTTAATTTTTGTATTTTTTTTTGTTTATAGTTAGTAGTTTAATGTTGTATTGTATATGATGGATATTTAGAGGCTATAGCAATGTTATTTTAATGATATTTAAAACTTTATAATTGAATATTTATGAAGAGAATTGTGATTGTGATTTATTAAATAATTTTAAATATGTAATTATTTAATAATTTGTGTGATGATTGTATTTTTATATAATTTTATTGTGGGGTTAACATTCTCTAGATATAAGGAAACATAGAAGACAATTATCTCGTCTTATTGGCGTATCCTGTATCGGTTGTTCAGGCATCAAGAGATATTTGTTTAGTATGTATGTGCTTTTATTTTATCATCAAGATTTTTTTTTTCTTCTTTTGGGACATATATCATTATGGTTATTTTGATATTTTAGTACTCCCTTTGCTCAATTAGAAGAGTCCAATTTAAAAATAATTTTTGTTCCAATAGAATAGTCCACTTTCAATTTTTTTTTACTCTTTCTACCCTTATTAATATAATCATGTGTGGTCCACAATTAACCTATACTTAATAAGGATACAAATGGAACAAATGGTGTCAAGTTAGCTATTTTAGGTATTGTACCTTGACATTCATAATAAGGTATACTTTTGTCAAAATAGACTCTTATAATTGAACAAAAGGAGTAAACACAAAAATAAATAAATTTGTCACTAAAATCGCCCTTATTTACAGGCCACTTTCTACTATTCGTAGGTCACTTTTTAAAATTTTTATATGTGAATTTATATTTTTGCCCTTTATAGTTTCTAACTTTATAAAAAAAATTACCCAACTTTTTTAACTCCAGGAAAATTGCCTGGACTGGGCGATTTTCCAAGATAAAATTGGTGTCCTGTGGCGATTTTCCCTAAAAAAACGCCACAGGACAGCGTTTTTTTCAGGTTTTCCCGATCATTCGTCGGAAAATCATTTTTCCGGCGAACGACCAGTAAATTTTTGAAAAAACGATTTTTTTAGGGAAAATCTCCTGGCCTGGCGATTTTATCTGAGAAAATCGCCCAGACCAAGCGATTTTCCCTGAGAAAATCGCCCAGGCTAGGCTATTTTCTCTGGGAAAATCGTCTGGTCTGGGCTATTTTTCCTGAGTTCAAAAAGTTGGGTAAATTTTTTTTTTATAAAGTTAGAAACTATCAAGTATATATTTGTCTTTTTACCACTTAAAATTTTAAAAAGTGTCATGTGTTTAATAAAATAGTACCTGCAAATAACATGCCCCTATCGATATTTTATTTTGCGCTCCCCGCTTATTACTGCCGCAATAATTAAGATCAGTAACTGGTACTTACATCATTATTGTGGGATGAAGACGAGGACAGAATTTCAAAGATTTATGAGGCTGAAAAATAGTGATACAGCAAAGCTGGAGGATAAATTTCAGCATCATGCTTTAAATGTGTCTGTCTTTCATTCTTTTGCCGAAGGACCACTCACCACTCATCTCTGCTACCCATTCTGATGACGATGGACACATGCGTTTCCGTCAGGTAGTAATAGTAAATACCATCCAACGTACGTTACCATCTGTTCAAATTTTTCGTAAATTGCCACATCAACTTTTGTTGATGCTGACATGTGGATCACTTGTCACAACAATAATATAAGTGGCCTATGAAACATTAACACCTCAAGCTCTTGTACAAATAAATAAGGACAAGACGACGGGTGGGTCAGATCGTGCGCTTATCGATTTTGGTTTAAAAAATATTACTTGTATGTTATAAAAATATTCATATTGATTTTATTTAGCATCTAATATTTTACGTATTGAGTTTAACATTTGATGTATTGTAGTTATGATTTAGTCTGTGATATATTACAAATTGAGTTTACAGAATCTCTTGTATCGCGAATTAAATTTAGTCTATAATGTATTGCTTTTAGCGACCAATGTATCGTTATTGTGTTTAAATAACAAGTATTACATGTTATGCGCATATTAATTTAAAGGACAAAAGTATTGTTTGTACTAAAGAAAACACCAATAATGTTTTAGAGGCAAAAATATCATTTTCAGACCGTCAAACGATTTTACAGGAAACCCACTCGCAAATAAATGGCTTAAATATTATATAGCCCCTATGTTTTCATAAGATTGTGCCTTTTGCCCCCTCAATTATTATAATACATTGTTTCCCCCTTTGACTAAGAGTCAAATTACTTAAAGCAAGTTAATGACATTTGTGCCCTTTTATTTTTGTAATTCTTTCTTTTCCTTTAAAAAAATTGTTATGGGCGATCATAATCATTCGCGGTTCGAACCAAACAACGAATCTGATCCGAATTTTGGATTGGTTCGGATCGGATTGATAGACATTGCCATTTCAGATTATTTTTCTTCATAAAGGAAGACAAAAGTCGGATCAGTTTTGGTATTTATTTTTTCCTTTCAGGATCGGTTTTCGATTTTTTTAAATAAAAAAAAATCCGAATCCACTCTAAACTGCTTTCTACGTAATCCGATCTGAATTTCGGATTAGGTCCACAGTTTGGTCAGAATTGCGAGCAATTCTAAACACCCCTAATAGTTTAGAAAATGTTTCGGACTTTTTTTAACTTGAGGGCAATTTGATCAACTAATTTGTTTAAGTACTCCAGAAAGGAAACGAAAGAATCACAAAAAGAAAAAAAAGGGCATAAATGTCATTAACTTACTTTTAGTGATTTGACTCATAGTCAAAGGGAGTAAACAATGTATTATAATAATTGAGGGGGCAAAAGTCATACTCTTATAAAAACATGGCGTATATAATATTTAAGCCTAAATAAATTGGGGTGTATAAACCCCTAAAATTATATCTATTCACATACACACATTTATTAGAAGGGAATAATAATAGGACAAATCCAAGCATAGCATACTTGGGAGTTGAGAGTTAAACTGAAGTAATGCTTAGTCAAAGAGAATCATTTGCATCTGTTAAATTCTTTCTTTCCTTCTGAATTGGGCAGCACAAGTTCATAAGAATCAAGCTATCTAGTACTGAACAGAAAAATGAATTCCCTATCTATCAGCAAATCATTTGCATGCCAAAAAATCTGCCACCAGAATGGAATGTCACATACATGTACATTTTATGTGCACCAATGGAATGTGAATCTATAGCACAGTTAAGGCAAGAAAATTGGTGCAGATTGATCTGAGTTTAGTTTTATGAACTCAAAGTCATTTCCATCTCAAGTCTTGTTGGTTGGTCGGGTTTTGATTGGTTTAAGCTTGACTCCAAGGCTCTCGGTAGAGAGCAGCTCGGGAGCTATGCACCAATGTCTCGAAGGGTTTTTGGTCAGTGATCCATTGCTCTCCGAGGATGTAAATGCTGTCTTGCTTTGGAAACCAAGTCCCATCAGAAAGAACTCAATGGGAACTATCATTGCGTAAGGGAGTTCCTCCGTGACTAGTGAGCCACATGATTCGACCTGGTTATGCATGAACTTCAACTATCAATGTAACTTGCAATAAGAAACTACACATCACAAGGTCTAAAGTTTGTTAAAAAGAATACAGGATGGAGGAACATGCACTAAAAAGAAACATGTGTATATTATTATTTCAAAGATCGTTCGTTATCTTTTGTTGCCTTCCATCATTTAAACTAGATATTAATGAATGTGTGACAAATTTTTGCTTACAGTGTGAACTATACTGTGTTGATAAAATCTCCACCCCCACTACTGCCATCTATGAATGCATATGCCAATGCTTTTAGTTTGATAAATCTTTTCAAGAACTGATCAATGAGTCAACTAGCATAGAGAAGCTAATGAATTTTACAACTCTTAATTCACTCTTAATTCATTAGAAAGTCATACAAGCTGTTTTCTTTTAAACATTGAAGTTAATTTTGATGCCTTTTGCAACTAATGTTATGAAGCATGGCTAAAGAAGGAGATTTATCCGAATGACTTAATTTTACCTCAACGAGCGCGCAAACCTTCTTGTTCATTATGGTATTCATGTGCGTAGAATCAGCATGGAATGGACTCCTCTCACCAACAAAAATAAGAGTTTTGCATTGTAACTTTTGCAAGCCATCTGTCAGGTCATGCCTCCTGCCATTTCCAGCCAAAATTAAGACATTGATTTGTGAGAACAGTTCTAACATCCAGTAGAAACTTGTAATTGAATGATAGGCAAAACATGATGATGAACAAAATCAAAAAATCCAAATAAACCATAAAAAACTTATGGGTTAGTCTGGAGAAAAGAGTTGCATATTGCACTTATGCTCCTTTACAGTAGGCTTGAGTAGAGGTATCTGCCTACTGGGGTTAAGAGTTTAGCCAGTGGTTAAGGGACAAGTCCAGCAATTAGATCAGTGGCCTAAATGCCAGTCGACCTATATGCTGGTTGATCTCTGAACTGAAACTACCTGTGGAAGAAGCTTAGCAAGTATCTATTTTAGCATTTTGGATCATCTGCTTAGTAGCCTTGAAACCCTTTCTATGAAAGAAGGGGCGCCGAGGTAGGCATGTGTTCTCTCAGTCAAGAGAGACTATCCTAATGTTGGAATAAGCATAGATGTGAGGATGCAGATTCAATTTCCTTATGTGAGTAAAAGATTTGTAACACTGACAATACAAAATCGTTTGACATCAACCCTCTCATGGTTTATGGTAATTGATAGTGTTGTTTAAGAGTTTCCATGGTACAAGATGGTTCATGATGATGTCAAAAAGATATGATTATTCCTTTTCTTGCAGTAAAGGCATAATGCCTAAAGTGAAGAGATGAGGAAGTTTTACTCATTAATTGCTTGAAGGAAGCGCGTGACATTCACACTTTGCCTTTCATCCAATAACTGCAGAATGAAATCAGACAAGAAGATGAAGAATGATTTAGTTTATGCAGATCAATATTATAATATAAACAAAAAGAGCATTGGCGTCAAAATTTTGGTTACAGATGGATCATATATCAGGAGATGTGGGAGATAACCACTGAAGTACAATCGATCTAACGATCTTAACTAAGGCGGGGTGATGATTCATTTACCAACAGCATGAGTCCACATACCTCAAAGTTCAACCAGATGAAAACAATTTTGAGTTTGTACTGTAATCATACTCTCACACACACTCTTGCATTGTTTTGCAAACCTGACTGCAAATGTAATGCGATGCTACTCAAGCAAATGTAAAGATGCATATAATGCATAATTGATGGGAATTGATCCCAATCCCAATGGACTTTTCAGCCAGTGAAGTAATCTGGTCATTGTTTTCATTTTGCATATGCAAGGAAGCTACTATAGGGATACGGAAATATTTCTTTCGGAGAACAGGCCAAAACTATGATAATGTAGCAGTAGCTCATTTCAGTTCCACTGCTTAGCTACACAATTCTAAAACATGGAAAGCAAAACCCATGCAAAATGGACCATAGTGGAAGGACATATTAACACCTTACTTTATGAATCCCAAGGAAAAGTTATATGCATTTTCCCACCTACTAGACCTAGAGGAAGAAGCAAAAGAGATATCCAATTATGTCTTTAATGCTTCCAAAGCATACCAATGTTGCTTTAGTTTCCTCTCAGACACTTGAGGATTTGATTAAATTAGACAGCAAGAATCTTTTGCTAAGATATGGTCAAGAAAAGAAAGTTTGTTCACGGCTGAATGCATCTTCCTCTCGGGTATCATCAATTATGGCTAGCTAAATCTTCTTAGACGTGTAAAACCCTGAGGTAGTGTCTTTCATACAATAGATATCTTTTCTAGATGAGCTACAAAGATAATAAATAGATATGATAAAAAATATCTATGTTCTTATCTATTCATCTGCATTTCTGTGGAGCCTATGAGCAGTTAACTAAAGTTCAGCGAAGCTATGGGCAATGATGCAGCACAAATAAACTAAAGGACATGCATCCTGAGGGCAGTTTCAAAGAGGTTTAGGAAGTAGCGAAATCCAATTATTTTGGAATGGCTATATTCTTTTCCATCCCATTCTACAAAAATCATCACTTTTTCATCAAAAATTTTACCTAAAAAAATAACCTCATTTTCTACAAAATTTAAATTTTAAAATTCCCTCTAAATCTCCACTCACATAAATTTAAAAAATAACAATCATTACACTTTTTCTTCTCTTTCCTACACAAATTCCCAAAAGAAATTCCCTCCAAATAAACATTCCTTCCTCAAACTAAAATTCTTCCATTTCAAGCACTAAAAGAACAGAGCCTGGTTCCAAAATGGGAACTTAATTCTAGCTTAGGTGCAATGTGCCCATTCCAATTCATACTCCAAAGAAGAAATGAAGGAGATTCTCTCTAACGCTGTTTCTCCAAACACTTTACTCCACCGCTCCCAAATTCTAGGTCACTACAGATGCATGCATCCTACAAATATAACCAATATCTGCAACTTTCAAATTGAAAATCTATTTCCTGACAATTGAAAATTCTCAAAAGAAGTTAATCATCATCGTAAAAGGGGAAAGATGGTGACAGATGTAAGTTGAAGTCCAGCTTCTCTCACCCTGCGAAAATTTTGTACTATATCTGACTCGGTACCATGTATTCCTCGCCTTTGTTCCTGAAAAATATATGAAATTCAAATATTGATAGAGATATAACATATGAGAATCTGCAGTAAAGGTCAGACATGTACCTTACTGAAGTACCGCAGGAGAAGACACTCCTTTAGCAGTCCGCGCATCCCATAGAAATACAAAAGGTTTAACAAAATCTGCAAAAAGAGTTTGCCAGGGTCACACTTTGTCTTCTTTGAAAGATGGAGATTACAGTTCAGCAGAGAAAGACTAAGAAGAAATGAGGAAAGTATTTTGATTTGGATTAGACTGATTTGAAATAAGACAAAGTACTTTGCCATAGAAACTTTTAAACCAAGCAAATGTTCCAGCTCTCAATTGGGATCTTGGATGTTAGCTATTTGATAAAGGTGTTTCTGGCAACCTCCCATTTCTGTTGACTGTAATTCATTTAATTGAGACATCCTCCTTGCTTTACATCTATATCTGTAATTCCTTTCCCATACTGTCTATGCCATGCAGATTTAAAGGGTTCTGAATTACTGAATACACCATGAAACAGTTTATGTATTTGCAGAAACTTGGTGCCACCAAGTGGAGAGCATTTTTCTTTTTCCTAAAAATGATTCTTTTTAAATAGATGTGCGACAAAATTCCTTGCTTTCTCAGTGTCATATGAAGTGATATTGAAGATTAGAAGTACCTTATTATATATCCACTCCTTCCATGATGGTTCTCTGCACAATGGTGAGACCAGAATCAGAGCAGCAACCCGTTCTTCATATTTCATCTGTGACAATTGCAAATGGACAAATGAGCATCAAGGTGAGCTCTCTCAGAGAAGGAAGGAGGTAAATGCACACTTACAGCAAAGAGTGTTAAAATGTAGGCACCAGCAGTTACACCCAAACAGAAGACTTTCTCCAATCTGAATGAAAATAATTATTTAGAATCACTTGAAATGATGGCAGCAACTACTATTAATTTCGAGTAGAGCATGGAGAAATAGTTAAAGCTTCCCAATCAAAATTTTGTATCGGCTAAAACTATACACATGAAATTCTCCACCATCTTGAAAGCATGCAATGCATAACATACCCGAAGAAATCAACCACCTCAGCCACCTGGTCTGCAAGGTCATCAACACTAAGCAAAGGCACATCTGCTGATATCACAGCTGCTCCTAACTGCAAGAGTTCTTGAAAATTCAAAGATGCATTACTAACAGATTAGCCATGAACAATTTCACAACAGAAGTTTGTTATTATATTCACATGCTACTAGTAAAGCACATAATGGAAGCAACTATTAGGAAGTAAACTCAAAAGTAAAAGTTTAACATGCTACTGACCTCATGCCCAGGGGCATCAACATTGTAGATGCAAAAGTTCTGAAGCAACAAAGAAGCAGTGTCTTGGCACAAGAAGAGTCCCCGAAAACAAGACATGACTGTCAAAAGTTCAAATGGCATTACTCTTTAAAACACTTATCTTTTCTTAATAAAGAAATCATAAGCAGAAAATCTAAATGCAGAGTAAGAACTACTTCAAATTTATCCGACAGAACTACACATCATCCCCATTGAAGAAAACTTAAGATAAACTAAACAGAATGGCAAATCATACTAACATAGTTGAACTTTATATTGCACTGATCACCTTCTTAACCAAACAAGCAATTGATTAGTACTACTGTGCTGTAAAGGAGCATTTTACCCCCCCCCCCCCCCCCCCCCCCCCCCTTCCTTCTATCTATTACAAACCTACAAATGCTACATTATTTATGCTTTCAGAAAAGAAAAAAGGTGGAATATATGGAATTGGAAAGGTGCATTTTTCAGGACTCTTGTATACTTTGACTTATTTTATGGACCAAACAAATTTATGTTTAGCGGACAGTAGACTTTCTGTCATGGTTTAACCGCCACCAAATATTTGCAGGCAGTATCTTTATTTTCCATGTTATCAAACAATGAGTTGGATTCCAATTTTAGGAGGTGGAAAATCTGGTTTTCAGGTAAATATAAAAAAGTACAAGAAAGGCAAAAAGATAACAACAATAACTTAAAAAATGCAATTTCAACATAATCCAAAACACAGCTACCATTCAATGCAGACTCTTGTAAGGTAACCTAGAAATTAATATTATATTTCCAAGCAAGGAAAAATGACATTCCAAATCCAAAATTCAAAAAAGATGCCAACCAATCCAAACACACACTTTTCCAAGATGCAAGAAGACAACATAGATAACTTCAAGAAAGTGATCCTTTCTCAACACAGACAAATCTTTCAGATGCAAAAGTGAAACAAGTCGAAGGAAATTACTCATACAGTTAAGAGCAACATCAGGATATGTTATCAAAGCAGGCTTCTGCTGATCCCCATACACAAAAACTGAGATTGAACCTTTGCTAGTCTTTACACAAACCTCCTGCAATGTCAGCAAACCAAAACTGAAGATTCAACGAATCCCTCAACTATGAAGTTAAAAAAAAAAAAAAAAACCCCTTTCAAAATTGTACAAGTATAGCAACAGAGCTGCAATGATAACTAGAAGTATATGTTCAAGTAAACAAAAAAAAGGGAAAGAACCCATTAATAAAGCTGAAAGAGGAATGATTAGATTACCTTCCCTCCTAGAGATGGCGCATTATCAATATCAATGGACACTGAATCACTTGAAACTCCCATTGATCCACTTCTTTTCTCTTTTCTTTTTCTTTTTTTGGCAGCAAAAGCATTGAGAGTTCAAGAACTACAAATGCTGCAGCCTGCAGCAGTTTCAAACCAATTACAAGAATCAACGGCACCTAGAAACAGAGAAGAGCACGTAAAAACAGCTTTGCTTCTCTGTGAGTTACAGCTACTTTGCAGAGGGTGTCCGTGTGTTTTTTTGTCCTTTTTCTCTTAGATTTTGAACATACAATCCAAGTATGTGAAGGACTGAAAGGAAATGTCTTTCAGACCAAAAAAAAAAAAAAAAAAAAAAAAAGAAAAAGAAAAGGAAAGGGACAGTAGAAAAGTAGCAGTTTATTACAGTACAGGCTTTTCCAGTTCCTTGGATTTTATTGATGAAAAAGGGAGCCGCTTTTTTGTTTTGTTCCGACTTTAAGCTAGATAATTATTTGTTTTACGTATTCAATCTTAATTTATCTTTATTTTAAAATTTTAAATCTAGTTTTCACATCTTTAATATGTCTAGTTTTGTAAAATTTTAATAATAAAATCGTAAATAAAACATTATCTATATGCATACTCTAAAATCAAAGGCACAGTTCGTTTTCATATTTTCAAAAATAAGTTTTTGAAGTTTTGAATTTTATACTAATTTCTTATCGTTTTCAATACATATTTTTTATTTTTCAACTATATATTTTTATATTTTTAATACATTTTTAACATTTTAAAATCATTTTAAAACTAAATTTTAGAAACGCGTTCAAAACTCTTCAAAACGAACATGGCTTAAATATTCTTTTAGTATTTAACCTCTTACATTTTACAGGTAATTTTAGCTTTGTCTCCATAAATTTTTTAAAAATATTTTTACCTCCTTCCTGGTCATTATTCATACTGACTTATCACTATTATATAAATAGTTTGAATTTATGATGCACATTAACACTTCATGTGTCAAATTCCAAATGTAAAGTCAAAATTACCCCTAAATACAGGGTTTAACATTATTTAAGCCTAACATTTATTTAGCAATAACTGAATTTTTTTTTGGAAACATTATTAATATGAAATGGAAGGAGTGCCTCTTTTTTTAACTCCTAATTAATATGAAATTTATATTTTCTTATTTTAATAAAATATAGAAATTCACCTTCTTAATTTATGAAACTGGCTCCATATTGACATGCTACAAGATTTAAAATTTTGTCTTACTCCCAAAAAATATATAACTGGGACAAAGTTTTTATTTTATTTTTTTTATTTTTTACAAAAGTACAATTCCCTTTTGTGTGTTGATATTTAAAAAATAATAAAATAATTTGGAGAGTGAAATTGTAAAGTAAAAGTGTAAAGGGAATGATGTGGCATAGATTGAAGGACAAAATTACCCTTAGTGATTATAATATAGCACATCATTACCATTGCCTTTTAACTCATGCCACATCATTCGCTCTACACTTTCATTCTACAATTTCCATTTTCCTATCATCACTCTTTCACTTCAAGTTTCTTTTTTATTTTCTTTTTGCTACTCCTTCTAATGTATTTATATGCTATTTATAATAGAAAAGTGGTAGAAAAAGTAATACTAGAGTTTGAAGGCAAGTTTGTAAAAGAGTTTAAGTTTGTAAAAAAAATATTATTTTGTATGATTTTGAAGGTACAACAATTGAAACAAATATTATTTTATTACTTTTTCACACGTGCTGCTACTTTTTAAGTGTTTAACTAGGTATGTACAAGATGGAGCTACTAGTTATCTTATATTCTTATTGACAAAAATTGATGCTCCACCAATTTAGGAAACCCTAAACAACAACACAAAGGGTAGCCCACCACTTAGAGGCTGCCATAGTTGGCAGCAAGTCACTGCCGAGTGCCGACCCAAGCAACCCTGACGACCTCTACTGCTGGGGAAAAACCCACATAGGGCTCAAAACTCGCTCCGTCTACATCAATCAAGCCTTATGCTATAAGCCCCGTCTCAAAGAAAGGAACCCACCTTGGCAGGCAAACAACAAGGACGAACTAAATATGTAGGCTAAGCCCGTTCAACATGCCCTCATTGGAAAGTTTAGGGGTTGCCGCCCAACAATAGTTTACTAACGGAAGGATTTCGCTACAGCCAGCTTCCCAGGGAAATGTACCATTGGGCTAACTGATAATTATCAGGTATTGATTCGCTTCAAGAAAGAGGAGGCCTACAATTGTTGTTGGCTTCGCGTGGTATGGAATTTTGGTTCTTACTCACTTCGAACCGTCAAATGGACTCCATATTTCAGTCCCTACTTTGACTCGTCAATTGTCCCCCTTTAGATATCACTGCCCCCACTGTCGCTTCATCCTTTGATAAGATGATAATCATCATAATCAGGAACAATATCGGGCAAGCGATGAAAGTAGATAAGGTGACGGCAAATCTGTCAAAAACCCATATTGCCCCAGTTTGTGTCGAATTGGATATACTAAAGGAACTAGAGGATAAATTATGGATTGGTTCAGATCAGGAAGGATTTTGGCAACCATTGGTCTATGAATCCTCCCCTCTACTACTGGCATGCTTCAAATTTGGTCATGACACATGCTCTCATCCCTTCGTTGAGAGGGGATGTGTTTGTTCGAGGTCCATTGGGCGATGGCTGTCTGGTTCTCGGGCCTTTCTTCCTTTTTCTTATTCCCTCTTCGGAGCTCTCTGGTATCTTGTATAGGTACTATGACTATTTTTCATTGTTTGAGCTCGAGATCGTGTAGTTTCCGAACTTTAGGGTTTCTCCCTTAAGGTTTAACTTAGGCTTGGTTTCTTTGCATATTCTGAGAGCTCCCTTGAAGCTTATTGCCAAGTATTCTCACTTTTCTTGCCCCAAAAGTATCTGTTGGAATCCTTGTTAGCATCGTACCTCATCAAATTCTTCTCCCCTTTCATGCTTTTTCTCTATGCTTCAATTATGGAGATCAGGGGTACTCTTTTGCCGGATCCTATTTAGAACCGTGGAGTCCACCCATATCCGCCACCTTGTGTTTTTGCTTCTCCTCAGCTTGGATTTTTTAGCCTCTTAGGGAGCCCTACTTGCTTATGTTGTCATTCGAGTCTGCTATTGGGATTGATGGCCACTTTTAAGTTGATGACCCCCTTAGGCTTTCTTATTCCCTGGAGGGCTCTCAGCGTATCGTCGAGGGACCTTGTAAAGGCAGCAGCCATCCCTCAACGACGTGGCTAATTTCTATTTCAGTGACTCGGTAATCCCCTTTTTGAGTTGTGTGCTTTGATTGTTTTGTTCTTAGATGAGACCACTTCTTTGGTCTTGCTTCCTCCACCAAGGGTTTCTTTTGCTGCATTTTTTTCGAGCTTTTGTTATGCTATTTCTAGGATTTTTTTCCCTTTTTAAACCATTTTCAAAGTAGTGACATAACATTTCCATCCTTGTTTCACATCGGTATTCAATTGAGATATCCCTTCTTCCATGGGGGAACTTTGTCATCATGTGCATTGTGCTGGGTATGGCTCCGAACCTGTTGAGCCCTGGCCTACCGAGGAACATGTTGTAGGCCAATGTCTTACACATGATCATGAATTCCAAGGACTTGGTTCTATGTTTCTCTCCATTTAATAACGTCACCGATAAAATAGTTTTCCCTACGGGGTAGGTGGGCTGGCTGCCGAATCCCACCAATAGGGTTTTTATCGGTGTAATAAGCTTTTTGTCAAACTTACATTTTTCAAATGCCTCTTGACTGATGATGTTAACCCACGACCCACTGTCCACTAACACTTGTATGATTTTCATGTTGGCCATATATGCCTCCACCATGAGTGGGTCATCGGATTCTTCTTTTAGGAAGTAGTCTTCGGGCAAAGAAAGTGATGTCCTGCTCTGGTTTGATATCCTTATTCTTCTTAGCGTTGCTTGCAGATTCTCTCATGTACGTCTTCTATTAGTTACCAGAATCCTCATGCATAGGTCCTGCACTAATCATACCGATGACCCATGTTATTTGGGATTTTTCTTATTGCCCTAGTCTCTCTTGGCCTGAGAATCCTCCTCAAGTTTCTTATCACCTCCCTTGTTGTCCAAGGCCTTTAGGATGAAGTCTTTAAGCTCTCTGCGCTTAATCGCTAGCTCGATCTCGTGCTTCAGCTTATGACACTCCTCGGTGTTGTGTCTATATCCCTTGTGGAATGTGCACACCTTGTTTAGGTTACGCTTGTTATTTGGGGTGTTCATACAGAGAGGTTGTCTCCGCATGCCAAGGCCTACACCTCCATCCTTGTAGTGTTTAGTGGAGTTAACTTAAAGTCCCCCATGAACGGTTTCTTATCCCGAGGTCTATCCTTTGGGCTCTCGTACTCGAAATTGCCTCGGCCTCCCTTCTTATTGTCTGGCGACTTTCACCTGTCCTGCATCCTTCTTCGGGTTCCTCACTCATCGTGTCATTCCTCTTGGGGGCCTTCTGATTTTCATTTAGCAGGAAAGGCCTCAGTGGCCAAGAACACGCCTTTGGTCTGATTCGAGACCTTGCATCAGATAAAATGTCCAAACATGGTGATAATGTCTTGTAGATTTTTTAACAGTTTGGATGCTAACTTCTAGTTGAAGGGCCTGCCTGAACCCCACTGATGAATTAGGTTAGTAGGACTTCCTCGCTCTTCTGCACCATCGTGCCTGCCTCCGTAGTATATCTCTTGATAAATTCTTGTAGAGACTCACTCTTTCTCTGTTTAACCGGGGACAAGTAGCTGGCCTATTTGCTGAAATTTTGGCTTCCTAAGAAATTGTTTACGAACATTAATGTTGGTCACTGATTCCCTGTAAGAGGTTACTGAATCTTGGGGAAAGGAGGCATACCAGGTATATGTTGGTCCTCGAAAAGTGGTGGGGAACGCATGCACTTATTGTTATTGGACATCTGAAACATGTTCATGAGCACATTGACATGCTGCATGTTCCAAGGGATCTTGTGTTCCATCATACACTTCTAGCCCTACACCCCCTTAATGCTTCTGGGGCTGAGAGCTGTACGAATATTTTTTACAAAAAGAGGAAGTGGCTCCCTTGGGCTCGATTCGTTTACCCATTTCCTTTATCGAATATTTCATCAATCAATTCCGCATAAAGGGCTTTGTGAAATTCCTCTGGGTGTGGGACCTCGTCCCTGCTCCCCGAGAGGTTATGCTTGCGATGGTGGGAGTTAGTGTTCGATGAGTAATAATCTTCCTCATCAACCACCTTTTCCCCTCTAGCATTCTCCCTATGACTAGCCAGATTCTGGATATCCTCGGTATGCTCCAAGAAAAACTGAAATTGCTTCGAGAAGTTCTCTCAGTTGTATTCCATGGGGATGTTCATATGGACCTCCTGAGTGTGCTTGGGTTGTCATCTTTGTTAGGCATGTGAACGACTTTGATGGGAGTGTAGCAACCTTTACAAAACAAAGAGTTTTCACATAAAGGTTCCCGCAGACGGTGCCAATTGATGAGTACTGATTTTTTGGCCCATTGGATGGCTGAGGTCTACGACTGTCCTCGGTTCTTGATCGCGATACCTGCAAAATGGCGGGGACTGGTTCCTCTAAAATACTCTGATGCTTGAGTCAGTAAGTAATACATAGGAGTATTATGTTTAGGGTTACAAAATATTGTTTACTTGAATACCATAACATCGTTAAGTATCTATAGCCGACTTGCCTTTGGTGATAGGGCAAGTGAATCCCGAGGGTCTTGATCCTTATTGGGTGGCAAGGGAAGAAGAGTCCGAAAAGATCTCGACTACTTCTTTC
Source organism: Leptodermis oblonga (assembly GCA_016801395.1). Lineage (NCBI taxonomy): Eukaryota > Viridiplantae > Streptophyta > Magnoliopsida > Gentianales > Rubiaceae > Leptodermis > Leptodermis oblonga. The sequence goes on along the minus strand of CM028755.1, from coordinate 16,143,073 downwards.
CTTGTGTGATTGTGCTTGCCATGCCCAGACATGGGTGTGGGCCGAGGACCCAGAACCTTAGAGGCACTGGTTTCCTTCTTCAGGTCTTTATACGAGACTTGGATCAAGGCCAAAAGTTGGATCGACCCTAAATATAGTGGGTTGAATCTTGTCCAATCCAGTTCCATAAAAAATCTTTCTAATTTTAGTGTGATTAAAAGGAAAAAATTATAATGACCAGTACATATACATACTTTATCTTTTCATATATAGGCTTTAGGTGAATTATTGATTGATTGATTGATTTATTTATTTAGTTATTTGTTATTATTATTATTAGGCTTAAATCATGTAAACTACCTTGTGTTTGTGGGTATGTTTGGCATTTGCCCCCCTGTATTTTTCATATACATCTTTTGTCCCTCTGTATTTTTTAAAATACATCTTCCCCCCCCCCCCCCCCATTTGATCACTAGTCAACTATTTAAAAAGAAAATAAAGACATCCATGCCCTTATACTTTATTTTACCATAATTATTACTTTATTTAAATATTTTATATTTTTGAACAATAAAGGTTATATTTTTCTTGAAATATACAATGCTACAATTTATTTTATTTTAATTTTTACTATATTTGTTTGTTTAGTATTTAAGTTACTTTTAAAATTTATAAAAAAAAAATCCAGTGAATTAAAATATTTTAAAATTTTGACTAGATGGGAAATTTTTTTTAATATATATTAATATATTCACTTAAGTGTCGAAAATATATTATATAAATTATGTAAATTTTAATTTTAATACATAGTGAGAAATTTTTTTAAATATGACCCTTTTGTTAAAACGAAGAGAGTATATAATAAAAAGAAGAAATTAATTTAACATATATTATTATAAAGTTTAAAAATAATTTTCCATTTTACAGTTCTTTACATTTTTAAACAAACAATAAAATAAAAATTGTATCAACCAACAATGTAAATATTACATAAAAAACTGTCTATAAATTTTGAAAGAAATAATGAAGACACATTACCAATTTTAACTAAATTAATATAATATGTTTTTAAAATTTAAAAATTTTAAACAAAAATTTCTCATCATTTGATATTTTAAAAATATTTTCTTCATTTTAAATACAAAAGTGAATAATTAAACAAATACCAAACTATATATGTAAAATTTTATTATTGTAAAATAAAAACAAAAGAAATATTTTAATAAATATACATAAAAATAATTTTAAAAATTTTAAAATTGCACTATTATATTTTTAAATGGAAAATATAAACTTTGTTGTTAAAAAAATATAATACATGTGAAATTTTAATGTAAAAATAAAATGGAGGCGCATGAATGTCTTTACATAATTTTAAAAGATGTACTACTGGTCAAGGAGGGCAAAAGATGTATTTAAGAAACACAGGGGGGCAAATGCCATACAAATCAATAAACACAGGGTGGTATAAAAGATTTAAGCCTTATTATTATTTGACTTAAATACATTTATCTCTCTCAGATTTTGGTTACTTTACAAGTATCTTTTCGGGTTTTTATTTTTTATAATTACATTTATCTCTATCAAATTTTGGTAAGAATAATGATAGACATCTCAAATATCCATCACAACTATTGTATAGCAATTCATGTGACATGCATTCATTGGTTACATTATTATGAAATAATAATTAATATCCCTTAATTGACCAATGAATGCATGCTACATGAATTGTTATGCAAAAATTGTGATAAATTAGTTGAGATTTCTATTATTACTTTTTTGGTAAAATCACAAATACCTCCATTTGAGGCAAAATAAAAGAATAAAAATGTGATTTTTATGAACTTATTTGTTATTTTGAAATTTTATTTAATAAGTTAAGGGACACTTATAATTGTCAGAAAAACTTGATGAAAAATTTATAATTTCATCAAAATTTAGGAAATTATTCACCCTTATAATTATTATTGTGTTAATTGTGAAAGCAAAAAGGTTTTTAATTTTATTGAAAGTTGAAAGTAAAAGAGTAGCCATTATGCGTGGGTCTAATTTTAAGGAGAGAAAAATTTGTGGACCCTCAATGCCCCAAAATCAGATGGGGCTCACGTGGGTGGGAAAAGGATGCAATGGATTTGATTTATGCAATCTCCAGAAAATATATAAAAATTTATGCACAATTGTTATTCAAACACAAAAATAGCTATACAGGTATCATGCGTCTGGCCGCCCACCTGGCAACAGCAAAGATAAACATAATACTTTTTGTCTTTTTACACAACACAACTGGGAACAGCAGCTACCAGAAAGAATATTATCATTGTATTTTTTTCTTTATTAATTGCTCCTATCTTCCACTCTAATTTCTGTTTTTTAAGTTTTGGTTTTGGTTTCACTTTTGGTTTTAACAATAAATTTAGTATATTATAATTAATTTTTATTATTTATAATATAATTTTTTACTATTTAGATATAAATTTTTACATTTTAATACACTTTTTACATTATAAAATTATTTTTTAAAAATCAAAACTCAAACATTTCTAAAAGAACATGCCTAAATATCCAATTTTAAAATATTTTTTATTTCATTCAATTTTGAGCCTATTCTCTTTGATTGTTTTTGTTTTGATTTTGAAAACATATTTTTGAAAAATAATTTTTTAATGTAAAATGTTTATTAAAAATGTAAAAATATATAGTTGAATTGTAAAATATTATATTAAAAATGAATGATGAAAAATAATTATAATATATTAAATTTACTGTTAAAATCAAAATTAAAACAAAAATAATGAAAGAGAATAGGCCATTTAATTTCTTATATTCTTATTAATATAAATGTGTGTAGTTTCACAACTATTCCACTTGTACAAAGTAAGAACATTAATGGAAAAAAAAATGATAGTAAATTACTTATTTTATATATGTCATATCTTACCACCCACAAAAAAATTAGACATTCTCTAAACTAGAATCTTCTTATGAAACGGAGAGAGTATTACTGAATGATTAGTGTTATTGCCAGAGCAGTTTTTAGCATACAGAACAAAAAAATTATGTTGTTACCAAATTACCCTCCTATGATGATAAGGTTTTTTTTTTTTTTTTTCTTTCTTTTCCTTTCCTACTTTTTCTCCCTTAATCTATCCCCTCTCTCCTGTATCGATCCTCCATTGCTGGACCTCTAAACTATTCTTAAGTAAACAAAGGAAAAATCTGCATCAAGATAGAAGTTCTCTTTTTTCTGACCGTCATCCCACCACCTTGACGGGTAACGGTAATATTTCTCTTCCGCCGTTCACGTTGAGCCGCTTTCCCAATATATATATTTTTGGTTGAAATCATATTCCAAGAACAAATGAATGAAGGCGCAATTGGCTCTCCACTCTTCCACCCACCATTTGGCTTTCGACTTGAAAATCCCACGTCAACGGCCGCTCCGACTTGGCCGTCCTCACCATGTTGTGAGCAAACAGGAACTGGGAATTTTGCTCGGTGGCTTTGCCGAAATTGTCAGAGGTGGATGAGAGATTTTTGTTTCCGATGCTAATGAACATAATAGGAGTGCTGTGAGTGGAATTAAGAATGAAAGTCTAATCTGAGGCTTTATTTTGGTTGTTTTCAGATTGGAGATTGTGGTGAAGAATCAAAAATAATGTGATCAGGATTGTTCAATGAAATACTTTGAGAATTTAATTTAGTATCCAATTTTGTATGAAGTGCCCAGTTGTTGATGGGGTCAAGGGGTGCGTGGCGGCCGGCGGAAGATTTAAGAGACGAAGGGAGATTGAGGAGATGAGACCAGGATAAAAATAAATAAAAATAAAAAATAGATAAAAAAAAGACTTACATTAAATAAGGGTAATTTAGTAACAATATTATTTTTTTTGTTCTGTATGATAAAAACTGATCTGTCAATAACACTAGCCTTATTGAATTGAGTCCAGTATAATTTGGGTCGCATTTAAATTTTAAATTAATGAATTAGTGTAGTAATTTTTTAAGAAACTGTAATTCAATCTGTTTAATTATTAATAATATGTATATTAATTCATTTAATTTGGAACCTAGCTCAATTTTTTATCGTGCTTAATTTGTGTTTTATTATTAAATCGAGTTAAAAATTACTATTCCCAGTACACTATTTGTATGTAAAACTTATTTATTTCTTTTCATATTTCACTCCAAAGTTTGTATGTATTAACTATTAGCCATTATTGTTTGATTTTTAATTAGATTAATTAAAAGTATAACATTTATCAAACATTCATAACTAAAAATGTCAATCCTCATGTCCACCTCTTTCCTTTTTTCTCTATTCCTAAACTCTAGATGTCGTTTGCTTTTTCTTTTCTCATCTTCCACTCTGGAAAGATAGAAAAATTTTATAAAAAATTCTATAACTTTTTATCAAAATCATCTTGTCTTTTTTTATTTTATTTTATTTTATGGGAGTTTCTTTCTGATATAGTTAAATGAATATTTAATTATTTTCAAATGAATATTTGTTAGAGACTTCCCCTTAAAGAACAGTGATAGATGTGAAATCGAATTTATAATTCAGTATGATATTTATCCAACGTAGTGACGATATTTTATTGCACCATTTAAATCTATATATTAGTACTTGTTTAGATACGTATAGGTTTAATTTATTGTAAGTATTTTCAACCATTTATATATAATTATTTTTAAATAAAATTATTCAATATTCTATTGACTATTCTCTTCAATGGATTATTACTTCTGTTTTTCTTTTTCAAATTGGTGATTCCGCCAATTTTAATAACTAAAACTACCAACTATCACTGAAACTTTAGGAAAGTTGAAGATTACGTCCTAATTTCAGTGAGTGAACTGAAATAGAAATACAAATAATTGCACATGCAGAAAGGATATATGAGGCGTTGCGTTAGACAGAAGATGATGTGGCATAATTTGTAATGCTTGCGGGTAGATATAGCTGTTCAAATCCAATTATTGTTTTTTTTTTCTTTTACTATTATTTTGTACATACAAACAGATACATTCAGTGGATGAAATGCTATTTATAGGAGAAAAGTTATGTTCATGCAGTGACGGAGTCAGACCCCTAATATCTGGTGGAGCAAGATATTGAATCTTTATTTTTTTTTCTCTATTTTTTCTTAATTTTGGTGGATAAAATTGATTGTTTTATAATTTTTACACAATATTGAGGTATTTTCAAAAAATTGCCCCGCAAGACCAAAAGGCGGCTCTGTCTCTGTGTACATGTAATAGATTAAAAAATAAATAAAAATTTAAACTACTAATTTGTTACTAATTTATTATATGAGTATGTTTTTAAGTGTGCAACAAATACATCCAATAAATTTTCAAAGTTAGAATCTGGAATTGGATGATTAGTTCATGTTCACACATCGACCATCACGGAGAAACTGCCGCTTTGTGGCGTGTGATGTGGGCCCCAAACCAAACCCCAATTAATTACTCACCAACTGTTCAAACATTCACTTGCCTCAGTTGCGCTACTCGTTTTTTGTTTTGCCACTCTCATTGTCTTTCGTAAGTCAGCTAATTGAAGTCAACCAGTGACAAGCACTAACACAGAATCTAGCATATATTAGCTACGCACTCAAAGTTGACAACATTACAACCTGTTTTGAGAAGGGGCATGATATTTACAGTAACCGTTTCGATATTTGCAATAACATTTTCTTGTGAAAAGTCTAAAATACCCCTAACACTTAAAAAAAAAAAATGTCGCCGGAATCCGGCGATATTCCCCCCCCCCCCCCCCTTCATTTTGATATTTGCAGTAACCACCGGGCGGATCTTCGCCAATCCGGTAAAAAATTCACATTTTCGACAAAAATACTAACACATCCGGACATAATACAACTAAATTAATCAAACAACTATCTAAAATAATACCGCAAAACATTTTAACTTTAGCCACTAATCTTTTTCCGATCCGAGTCGTCTCGATTTTTATCCGATTTTGTGATTCCACCCGGCTCTGCTTTGCAGGAATTATTAAACGGAACAGAGCCCGTGAGTTGCTTTTTCAATTTTTTTTTTTAGCCTGCACGGGCTGCATAGTTGGTTTGTAATTTTTTTTTGGCCCAGGGATATTTTTGTCTTTTTACAGGGGAATGTTACTGCAAATATCGAAACGGTTACTGCAAATATCAATTCCGTTTGAGAATTATTACTATTTATTCTGGGGATTTTTATATAATTCACTTACAAGTTCACTCCTGTGAAAAATGTCTATATATTCAATTAGAGATGGTCTTGCATGAAACGAATGTGAGACAATGCGTGCATGCATGAACCTGTTCTTGCATTCATTATGCATATGCATTTTGTGTGTGTATTTTTTTTTAGTTTATTGAGACAAAAGATGTTACATCATTGACCATTTGAAGAATTGCAAAGTATATTGATTCGTTATGAATAGGGAAAGAACTCATTCAAGATGGAGCGTAAAGAAAAAGTTGTCCAAATCGATGATGTTACGAATTTGGTGCAAGATTTCTTCAAGGTTGAATCTGACAGAAAAGCAATAGATATGGAAGAAAAAGATTGTGTTGATTCTTTAGATATTATTTCAGAAATCGTGGATGAAAACGAAGAAAGTGTTGGTGTGAATGACGCACAAATTGCACATGATAGAGAAGAATGTGTTGATCCAAACAAAGGGGAGTAGAGTATTTGTTTTGCAGTACAAGAGGAAACAATTCACATTGATGAATATGTGGAGAAAATTATGGATGACAATTTCATTGATAAAGAGACTGTTCAATTGGAAGAGAACAATTGTCAAGGAATCGCAGAGCTTGAAGAAAAAGGTGATATGTCAATGATAAAGATGATGAGATTTTGAATGAAGACATTGAAAATATTGATTTGGTCAAAGAAAAAGATATTAATGTATCACATAATAAAAGGGAAATATTAAAATTGATGATCACGTTGAGAAAAGTGATGTGATTGTTGACGAAATGATCGAATTGGAGGATAATATCTTATCAGAAACTAATAAATCAGAATACATAGGTGGTTATGTAATTAGTGAAGACTTTGTTGATTCGGAATAAAACAAAGGTGAAGATCTAACAATGGAGTCTTGGGTTTGCAAGGATATTGTTAAGTTTAACGGCATTATGAGACTAACAATGTCGATGAAAAAATCTGTTATGAAAATGTATAGGTAGATATGAATTAGATTTTTGATCAAAATGAGAGCTTTGATAAGATTTGTTCAAAATACAAGTTTGTATTCACATCAAATTTGAAAGCGATGTCTCGAGTTTGTGAGGATGTAATTGACATTATCAAAGTTGATTGCAATGTTTATGAGAAGCCTTGTTAGGATGAAGAAAAGATTGACATGAATAAATTTTTTGATAAAGATGAGTTCCACAAAAGAATACATGGTAAATACAAAGTTGTCTCTACGGTAAGTATGAAGGTAGATGTGACACCCCAGATCCACCACCCCGCGTACAAGGGGTTGGCTTCACTGAATGCCTGCCTGGTTCGCACCAGGACTCAGAACAGCAGAGCAAAATAATAATAATAACTTCTCTTGTTATTATAACTGTCAAACCTTAATGTACATAGATCATTACTTAATATAAAAGCAGAAGTAGGGCTAAACATAACCATTCTATATACAATCTTATCCAACTAATATAATAGGTTTGGCCCGCATGCATTCCCATCCTAGTACTGATAGTGAGCGAAGTCCTCTTCATACCAAGGATCTGTTACAAAATTTTGAAAACAGAAAACAGGAAAAACAGAAAATGGAATGAGCCCTTGCCCAGTGAGAGTCCATCGTTTTCGCAAACATTTACCAAGTTGCAAAATTACCCATGCATATAATTCAGGCATATCCTAACAAATAGCATCCATGACTCATGCATGATTCATAGAACATATAATGAGAATGAAGGGCAGTCGTTTAAATGTCGATATAAACAATAAACGAACTAGCCAGTTCATCTCGCAGGCATATCATATCATTGCATGTCATATCATATCATATCGGTATCATTAGCCACTCCCAAACAGTCATATATAGGCCTCAGTAAATCGGTACTAATTTTGAAATCAGGAATGCAGATGATCCAGACGACGAAGCCCTTCGCTGGCTCGTGGGATCAAATCGCACCAAATAATACATCCGACACAACTTATGCTCATATAACAGATTTAGTGCACAAAGAAAGTACAACTGAAACATAACAAATACACATACGTTCTAGCCGGTAAGTAAACGCAACTGGCAGTTCAAAAATCAAAAAGCATTTCAATCATTTTTAACAAACATTTCAAAACATCCCGCAAACAAGATTCAGTGTAGTTCAATTATTAATTGCATTAAAACGGAATCCATTTTCAGTGATAAACTCACCTCTGTCCGAGATGCCTGCTCACTATTTTTCCAATTATCTGCAATTTATAGATATTGAAAGGTTTAGTTTCTAGTCTATTCCAAAAAAAGTCAAATTTCTTATAAACCCTAGTTTTCTTCCTACGCCTAATTTTTCCAATAAAACCTAATTTTCCAAAAACTAATTCCATAATTCTATAACTCCAAAAAGGCATTAATTTGACTTATTTATAGAACTAACCAAAGTAAATTATACATATTTTTAAAGAAAATTTTGGAAAATAACATATTATACCCCAATTGGTTTTTCCCGATTGAAAATCAGCACCCACTTGGAATCGATTTGAACCGATTTTCAATAGGTTAAAACCGCTTGGAAATGGTTTTCCACTTTTACCCTTGGGCATGAATTAGTTTTCCCCGATTCTGAATCGGCTAAAACCGATTCGTGCCCAGAAAACTTGGTTTCCAAGTTTCTTTCGGGTTCTTGCTAAAAATCCTTCTAAAAACCATTTTTCTTACTTTCTTTTGTGCAAAATCAACCTAACAATATATAGGCATTATTTCTAACATCTTCTAACCAATAATTCATGCTAAGAACAAGATCAAAACCTAAAATTTCTTAAGAATTCCTAAAGCTTCAAAATATGCAATATTTTCTAAAAATCAACCAAAAGAATCCGTTAAATTCCTTACCGGTACGTTCCAAACTCCTCCTAACACTGAATCCACGGCTACGGAGTCAATTCCTAACTTCAAGCTTTGTCCTTCTTCTTTTCTCCTTTCTTCTTCTTCTTCTACTTTCTTCTAGGCTTCTCTAGCTGGTTTTGGTTTTGGCAGCAATTGGGCTTGATGTGGGTGAAGAATGAAGGTAGGGGAGGGGGTATTTATAGGCCAAGATGGCCTAATAAGCCAAGAGCTCGTTCTTATCTTGAAATTTAATTTTTTTCCAAATCCAGACCCGAATTGGTTTTAACCGACCAGGAATCGGTTATAACCAATTAAAATCGGTTTTCCCCTTTTAAAAATTGGGTATACCCAATTTATTCACTTTCCAATCGGTTGTACCTCTTTCTAAATCGGTTACAACCGTTTGTAAGGCAGTTAGATCTTTTTTCTACTTTTTCAAATCGGTTTTACCAGTTTAGAAATCTGTAGAACCATTTTGGGAAGCGGTGGAATCAGTTTTACCCGATTCCAAATCGGTACAACCGTTTCCTTATCTCTAAGAATCAATTTTACCCGTTTAGAATCAGGTAAAACTGTTTGTAACCTTTAATCAATCGGTTCTACCCGATTAGGAATCGGGTAAAACCGATTGGTCATTTTATTTTTATTTTCCATTATTTTTTAATTTCTTTATTCTTATTTCTTAATTGCTTTATTACTTAAACATAATTCTAAGCTTGTTCCTAACACTGATAACTCTAGTAAGCATTAAAATTTCATAATTCAACTAATCATTTTATTGAATAGAATTGCTCTAAGAAAATCATACAAGCTTATAGCTATACATATTTTAAAAATTAAAATAATTTATAGAAATACAATCCTATGGCTGATCCTAGGGCAAAATTGATGAGATCTCACAGTAGAGGTGATGAACGAGTACAAGCTAGTGTTCACGTGGCCTATACAGTAAAGGAATTTTCAAAGGAGATTCGAGCTCGTGATGGCATTGGAAATTTTTTTATCCAAGTTTGGTTTAAGGGAGGCAATGTTGGATATTATTAATTAAACCAAACTTTAATTAATTAGAAATTATATTTGTAGTAGGATTTAGTAATTACTTGTTTGGTTGTTTCCTATTTGTTTTATGAAGTAGTTTTTTGAGTAGGATTTGGTAGGTGAATCATAGTAGGTTTTGTGTAATTTCATGATCTATATAAAGGAGTCACGGGGTATAGATTTTAATACAGAGAAATATAGAGAGTTGAGATGTGAGAGATTATGAGATCAAGTGTAGAAAATCATGTCTAGGTGTTGTGAAAAGTTTGAGAGCTTTGGGTAACTCCATTCTATTTTGTAAGCTTTGATCTTGATTGTTTCATTTTGGTTGATATAAAGAGAGTTATTTTCGCTGTGTTAATTTTTGTATGTAGTTTATTTTATATTATTTTATATCCTACAATGTGGCTTAACAGATGAGGAAGAAAATACGTAAAGAGAAAAAGGGGATGAGGAAGAAGATGCAGGTTAACAGATGAGGAAGATAATATGTAAAAAGCAAAAAGGGATGAGGAAGAAGGATGTGGGTTATTGTATGAGGAACAAAATAAAGAGAAAAACACCAATTAATACCACAATAGTTAAATTTATATATATTTTTATGAACACAAAATAAATTAAAATTATTCTTTACAAATTAATATGAAAAATAAAAATTTAAAAACACTAATATTAGAATTATTAATAACAATTAATGTTTAATTATATTATAACATAGTAAAATTTATTTTGGACGAATATGTAAAAAAATGAAGGATTTGGGGTTTTTTGGTAATAAAAATAAAACAAGAGAAATGTAAGACAAAAGAATAGACAATTACCTTTAAAAGTAGCAGCCGTTAGTGGGTTAACAGAAGATATGACTGAATATTATGTTTTGTAACGTTTTCGAAAGGTTTGTGATGAAAAACAAATTTTTAAAGGATCATGTCCATTCGAGTAACATGGTCAAAGGTTCGTGATGAAATGAGCAATCCACTCTATTAATAAATATATGTGGTATACATGAATTTGTTTTTGTTCCTTTTCTCTATTTTAGTTCTTCTCATCTAAATAGAAACTACTATTCAAAACACGCACATTAAGAAATTGTGGGACTGGTAGTTTGTAGCCAGCACATGATTGAGAGTGGTGGGAATGATAATTTGTAGCCATTATTAGGTAGAGCTGAATTTTCTAGTGGAGTGAAGCCAACATTTCAGCAGGTGCAGCAAATGGCTAGAGTTGTAGCCTTTGGGTTGGCTAACTCAAGCAATCATTTACAAGGCCTGCAGATGGGGATCATTTGGGGATTCAATCGGAGTTGTCATTGGGTAGAGGTGCATTTTCTAGTGGAGTGAAGCCAACACTTCAGTAGGTGCAACAAATGGCAAGTGTTGCAAGTTCCACGTTACCTAAATCAAGCCAATCCTTTACAAAGCCTATAGAAGGGGTTTATTTGGGATTCAACCGAGGTCGTAGTTGAGCAGAGCTGAATTCGAAAGTGGGGAAAACATTCATCAGATGCAAGAAAAAATGAAAAGGGAGGCTTGCCTTGGGTAAAAGAGGGGCCTAGTTTTGCAAGGTTTTACCAATGCTTGTTTTAGCAAGTTACAATTATGATTCTTAAGTCTCTCAAAACCTGATCATTTTCATTCTCACGTATAGAACAAAATATTAATAAATATATGTGGTATATATGGATATGCTATTTGTTACTTTTTTGAATTTTAGTTCTTTCCATCTAAACATAAATAACAATTCTCACGCACAAAACGCGTCTAATAGGAAATTGCGGGAATGGTAGTTCTTAGCCAGCACACGATTTAGAGTGGCGAAAATGGTAGTAGGGAATGATTAAATGATTTTAGATTAAAAAATTCTCACAATTGCATAATGTAAATATAAAAATATTTAAGCACTTTCGTATTCGAATCTTATGAACTATGAGAAACTAAACATGAAATTTGGCAAAAAACTAATCATGAGAAAGATAAACTATAATAACCATTCTCATCATTTCATAGTATTTCCATAAGAAGTATCTATTTCAAATAATTCACATATGAGATGTTCTCCATTTTCATTCCCACACACAAAACGCGCACGGAGTGAAATATTAATAGATATATGTGGTATACATGGATTTGTTTTTGTTGCTGTTTTCTATTTTGAAATCCCAATTATCAATAGCAACCTAAGAGGAGGAGGGGGTGAATTAGGTTCTTTGACCTTTTAAAATTTTCTTCTAAAAAGAAGAGCAACTTTGAAAAATCATTTTCAAAGACAAGTTTTAAAACCAATTTAAAACTAGATTTCTAAGTAAGGTGTGTGATTAGTGATTTGCAAAATATGAAAGCAAATAAACAAACAAAGCAAGAACACACCAAATTTATAGTGGTTCGAATTCCCCTTGAATCCTACTTCACTCCCCAAGTTCTACAACTTGAAATTTTTAATCAACTAGGAAACACTTAAGGAGTGTTTCAATCCCTTACAATTGCTCAAGATTAATCTCTTAATCTCAAGACTTTTTCATTGCCTAATATAACTCTACACTAGGACTTCCTTGCTTAATCACTACTACAAAAATGACTTTTAATGGCGGTTTTTTAGGGCTTTTAACGGCGGTTTTCGGCATTTTTGAACCGCCATCTATCCGGCAGCAGTAGAAAGTTTACGAACTTTATACGGCGGTTGTGAACCGCCATAGAAAGTTTGGAAAAAACCGCCGTAGAAAGTCCGAACTTTCTACGGCGGTTCGCTTAGGAACCGCCGTAGAAAGTTGGCTTTCTATGGCGGTTTTGAAAAAAACCGCCGTAGAATGTCTACTTTCTACGGCGGTTATCTTCAAAACCGCCGTAGAAAGTTAACTTTCTACAGCGGTTCCTAAGCGAACCGCCGTAGAAAGTTAACTTTCTACGGCGGTTTTGAAGATAACTGCCGTAGAAAGTACCAAATTTGTAAAAGAAAATTTAATATTTCATTTTTTTCTCTACATTCAAAAAATATATATCAAAAACAGCAAGAACAGCCTTAGAAAGGTTTTGATATATATATATATATATATATATATATATATATATTTCAACTTTATTCAAAATATATATATCAAAAACTTCCATGCTAATAAACCGAACAACCACCAAACTTCACAAAATTTTTGCGTGCATCCATCAAATTCTAATTAATTTAATCATTAACAGCAAGAACAATACAATAATCACCGATACAACACTAATCACACCCGAATTTAATCCTAGGCCAATCACAATAATCAAGTAACAATAAAATTTGTAAAGCTTAAATAAAGTTGAAACTATTCGATATTACCTTTTTTATGATTTGAAGCTCACAACAAGGACAGATTGTGGTGAAGTTATGATGGGGGATTAACTCCAAGTGGTGGGTGATGGCTGATTAAGAAACCATCTCCGGAGTTGGGTGACGGCGGATCTTGTTATCAACGCCGCCGGAAGAACGGCTTCGGGGGAAGACAAGTGAAAAAACCGACGGAGAGAGGATGGGCGTCGGCAACGAGAGAACGCTTCGGTTTGCTGGAGATGGAAACAGGGGGAAGCGCGGCTGGCTGGAGATGAAAACAAAGGGAAACCCTTAAAATTCAAACAAAATAAAGTTTCTATGGCGGTTTTAATAAAAACTGCCGTAGAAATGGACTTTCTACGGCGGTTTTAATTAAAACCACCATAGAAAGTTGATTTTGTTTGAATTTTAAGGGTTTCCCTGAAATGGACTTTCTACGGCGGTTTTAATTAAAACCACCATAGAAAGTAACTTTCTATGGCAGTTTTAATTACAACCGCCGTAGAAAGTCCATTTACGGCGGTTTTAAAAAATCCGCCGTAGAAAGCCCGTAATTGTGAATTCCCGCCCGTTCCTCTATTCCTATTAATTTCTAGTTTTTTTTTTTGTAAATTAACCCCCAAATTTTTTTAAATTTAATAATAAATATGTATTTTACTATTTATCAATTTTATAGTAAAATTCATCATATTTATTAATTATACGGCGGTTAGAAATACAACTGTCTGGAAAGGGACTTTCTACGGCGGTTAGAAATAAAACCGCCGTAGAAAGTTTTCAAAGTTCCCTACTTTCTACGGCGGTTTTCAAAAACCGCCGTAGAAAGTCCCTTTCTACGGCGGCTATCGCCGTAGAAAGTCCCTTTCTACGGCGGTTTTATATTGAACCGCCGTAGAAAGTCCGTACTTTCTTTTTAATGGCGGTTTTGGTCTTTCCGCCGTTAAAGCACCGCCGTAGAAAGTCCATTTTGTAGTAGTGAATCTAGCTCTAGATTAAGACTCCTTTGTCTAAGGCTAGCAATTGGATCTTTTGCCCTATTATTCCTCAAGGATTTGAGGTATTACTCAAGACTCCTCTTGCCTAGACCAAAGGACTTTTGCTCAATCAACCTCTTGATCAAGACTTTGACAAATGCCTATCTTAACTCTAAGCTAGGACTTCTACCCTTTGCCTAATCCAAACTCTTGGATAGGTCTTTATCCCCAGTGCCCAACTTACCTCAAATTGGGACTTGTACAATTGCCTAAACTCAACCTCTTGAGTTGGGTCTCTCCTTCTCTTCTTGCTCCCTCTTCCTTCATCCCTAACTCTTTACACAAGAGCTTAGGACTTTGCCTAATACAAGTTCATTTGGGGATTCAACCGGAGTTGGCATTAGGTAGATCTGAATTATCCGTGCGTGAGCTGAATTTTCTAGTGGAGTGAAGCCAACATTTCATTAGGTGCTCCAAGAGAAAATTAAAAGAAAGGCATGCCTAGACATGGTAAATCATAGGCCTAGTTCTGCAAGTGTTTTACCAACGCTTGTTTTGACAAGTTACAATTATGATTCTCAAGTCTCTCATAACTTGACCATTTTCATTCTCACGCACGGAATGAAATATTAACACATGTTTTAGCAAGTTACAATTATGATTCTCATATCTCTTCTCAGAATCTGACCATTTGAATTCTCACGCACAAAATATGCACGGGAATGAATGTTAACACCTATTTTAGCAAGTTACAATTAGATTCTCAAGTCTCTCATAACCTGACCATTTTCATTCTCACTCACAAAACACGCACGTAATGAATTAATAAATATATGTGGTTTACATTGATTATTTTTATTTTTATTGCTATTTATTTTATTTCTTCACGTCTAAATAGAAACTACCATTCTCGCGAAGAAATCGCGCACAATAGGAAATCACAGGAATGGTAATTCGTAGTGAATAATTTAGGATTTTTATGAGGAATATATATTTTAAATAATTCATATTGATGAGGTCATCATTGGCTTCCTAACTCCAAACGGGGCCCGGCAATCGGAACCTCCATTTGGCAGAGTACCTATTCAAAGGGCAAGCTTCGTAGTGATCACTGAACTCGAAGATGAAAGTGATCTGCAGCCTAGCCCTAATCAAAGGCAAAATATCTCTTGAAGTCTATGGACTTTAAGGGATTTACTACTCTTCACCAACTCATACTCCAACAAATTGGGCCAAGCCACTCAGCAACCAAGCTTTGCAAGTTGACCCATCTCAATCGCAAGGCACCTGCGACAAGCCAGCCTGCATCTCAAGCCCACATCACAACCACCTCACTCATGGATCCGTGCGCAACGGGTAAGCCCATGCTTACAAAAGCCCACCTACGATTCTTGCAGAGCTGTTTGATTTCGAGAAGGATTTGGATTGCATGTTTCCTTTTCCTTTTCCTTTTCCTTTTGTAATTTATCTTTAAGTCAAGTTCCAAAACTACTACAACTTGACTTAAGATTTAGTAGTTTCCAATTTTGTTTCTATTTCTTGTTTTCTTTTACAACTTGAATTTAGATTTTCTTTTCAAGATACCAAAATCAAGCTTTCCTATTCGTTTTAATTTTGAGTAGAATTTTGGATCTCTACATATTGAGATAACCGAATTCCACTTGCCAAATTCATGCTCTTTTGAGTTTGATTTGTAAAGGGTTTCCAACTCTTGTTTGGATTCCAACTCTAGTATTTTTCCTTTTTTTATTTCTTTTTTCCTTGCAATTTTTGGATTCCCTTATTCTTATAAACAAGGCTAGCCAGAACCACACTCAGGGAGAATTTTTGAATATTAAAGTGCATTGTTATGTTTAACGTTTGCTTTAGAATCCTCCTTATTTTGATTATTGAACTTGTGTAATTTCAATTGCTTGATTATTTCATAAGTTCTGAATCTTAGAATAATTTAGGTTCTTGCTTCACCTAAATTTCTGTTTATTCAAACTCCTTAAAATCTAATTAGTTTAAGAATAAAGTAGAGTAATCTCACTTAAATTAATAGAAGGATTTTCGAGTTCTTGAAGAAGCAGGGGTGTTAAGCACTGTTCGGCTTTCCTTGGAAATTCTTCCACATCTGCAAGTTCTTCTTCGAAGTGCTCATATCAAATTTGGTATCAGAGCCAAGACGAACGTGTTGGTAGGAGGGAGACTGTAATAACACAGTTAAGCTCATAAAGGTGTTTTCTTTCTCTTTAATTTTCTTGTATAAAATTCGCATGTGATGTTTCCTTGAGAATTTTTGAGATTTGACGGCATTTTCTTGCAATTTGTTTAATTCCATGTTTTCGGTTTTGACTTGAATTCAATTTTGGTATCTTAAAGCTAAAACCAATAATAATTTCTTGTTGGGAAAATTTGGTAGAAAAAGAAAATTGGTAAAGAAAAAGGAATCGCAATTTGAAAAAAAAAAAAAAAGAAAGATTGAAATCGGAACTCAAGTTTTGTTTTAGGTTCTTGTTGCTGTTTTGCAATTTCTTTCTTGTGTTGATTGTGATAGTGACACTTATGTTGTGTCACGAATTGTCGTTAATTTGTTGGGTACTGTTTTTAGATTAGCCAACTTTACGTGACTTAAATTTGTGTCGCTAAAGGGACGACTTTTCACGGATTTGGGTTTCGGAAAAACCCTAGAGCTTGCGACGGCAATTTTGTGAGCTAGTCGTTAGGTCTTCTTTTCCATCACCTTATTGTTTTGGTAGCCTTCTGTTGTCAGTTATTGATTAATTACTAAACCTAGAATTGTAATTGCAACGGTTATTAGGGACTATGAATTTTCGGCCCCCTAATTTGCCCCCAATAGACAATTTTCGTTTAGTTAATTTTTCAAACATTGAATTTTCACTAAGTTGGTTGGCTTTCCAATGTCGGTAGGGCTACGATCAATTTTGAAACTGCCCACAGTAAAACAACGTTAACCGACGTGACTTTTCTACTTAGAAATTTTCTTATTCTTGAACTCAAATTTTTCTATTTGGCTACAATAAGTTTCATTTTTCAGAACTAAGGCCGTGTGAAATTATTGTTTTGCCCCCGGGTCAAACTTAATCTCTCATCGGCCAAAGAACTATTTTCGGCAGAAGCTATCTTCTCTGTGCTATCCTTCTGTGAAGTAATTGCTCTAGTGAGGATTGGTTTTTGATTATCGATTAGGTGGGTGATCACATATCAGGTAGTTTCCTGATTTGTTTCAACCTTGCTATTTTTTTTTTTTTTTTTTGCTTCTATTCTTTCTGAATTGCCCTACAAATTTGCCTAGCCTAGAATTTCTTTCATGCTACCGTGAGCGTTAGATCTCAATAATAGTTTAGATTTTGTATACGTGTACATTCTATTAACTTGCTGAGATTGAGGGCTCGTCCTCGAATCTCCTCCGTGTACACTTCTTATTTGAATTATTTGCTAAAAATCTCTTTTATGACACTTCAAAATCGAAATAGGTTCAGCCCCTACTTCGAGAATTATTTGCATTCTTTGCCTAAGTTTTGCTACTTGTGCGCTTAATCTGTTTGTTTTTTCCTTGTTTAATTTTTGAAAGTTCTATTACAAAGGATATTGAGTGGTAAAAGACAGAGTGTGGTATTATAAGTAAAAGCCAATTAGAGTGAAACACTGGGAGTGCATAGCTTTAGCTGATACACTTGGGGGACAAGGGGTAAGGTTATTATCACCTAGGTTTTAAGTTTGTCAGTTGCAGGTAATTTTCAAAACAACCCAGCCTAGTGATAATGTCTAACAAAGCTAAGTCCGATCCGATCCAGCAGGTCATCGCGACCCTCGCCGCGCAGATGGAGCCCCAATTCAACATCCTTAATTGGAAGGTCAAAGTTTTGGATGCTCAAGGCCAAGGTGTAAGGCCTAACCCAGGCCGTCCCGACGGCCCTGCGAACCCATGGGCTAATGATGGATTGAGTAATTTTAAGTCCAAAATTCCAAAGTTTACAATTAGCTCAGACTCGAACGAATACTTAGACATGGAAATTCAATTGGATAGGTTGTTCGAGCTCCATCAAGTTCCCGACGACAAGAAGGTGAAGCTTGCAATTGCTAACTTCACAGACTATGCTGCCATCTGGTTGGATAGCGAGTTGGACTAGCAGTGCCAGGCTCGCCGCCCTCAGTGAGCCCGTGCTCCCACGCTAAGTTGGTATGAGTTCACGATTGTCATGTGGAAAAGCGTCATCCCTGCCCATTTTTTCAGGGAGTTGTACAAAAAACTGCATACCTTCATTCAAGGAAGTAAGTTTATGGATGACTACCATCGTGAACTTGAGAAGGCAAAAATGCGGGCTAATGTGTTTGAAGGCGGGGAAGCAAGTACGGCCTGTTTTCTGAATGGTCACCGGCGTGAGATCGTATTAGGGGTGGAGATGCAGAATTGTTCCAGCCTTGTCGATATGCTGCACAGGGCCCAAGTTATGGAGACTTATCACAAGTTTACAAGATCCGCACCTGCAGCTGTTCCTTACAAGCGGCCTAACTGGAGCTCGAGTTTGAGTTCCAAAAGTCCTGCCACCCTCAGCATAGAAAGAAAGGCCATCATGCCTAGTCCGTTGCCATCAACCCCTTGCACTCTTGCCCGAGATATCACTTGCCATAAATGTTCGGGGAAAGGGCACATGATGGCTCAGTGTCCTAATTTCCGAAAGGTATTAATGAAGGCAGACAGGGGTTACATTAGTGAAGAGAATTATGGGGTACCTATCGTGCCCAGAATCACTCTTGAGGAAGAACAGGAAGTTACGGCCGATGAGGAGGTAGACTATATTGACTCTTCCCATGCCGAGGAGAGTATCTACGTCGCCAGGTTCCTTGCTCTACATTTTGGCGAAGATGACTCTCAACGAACAACTATCTTCCACTCCAACGTTAAAATCAATTGAAATGTAGTTATTCCGATTATCGACTCTGGAAGCTGCACGAACGTTGTTAGTGCGTTCCTTGTTGAGAAGCTGAACTTGCAAAAGTCGATCATCCAAAACCCCACAGGCTTCATTGATTAGACAATTCGGAAGGGATCCGGGGCGAAGCAAGTCAGGGTTAAGTTTCAGATAGGGAGATTTAATTCAGAGGCTTTATGTGCGTGGTGCTGATGCAAGCATGCCACGTTCTGTTAGACCAGCCATGGTTATATGCATGGTTGTTAGAATCGGGCCTAGACTCGTAGAATCGGCCGATTCTACGAGTCTAGACCAAGGAATCGAGCCAAACTCGGGTAGAATCGTATCTAATTTTAGAATCGCATCATCCCTGGTAGAATCGGCCTAGAATCGGCCTAGAATCGGGTAGAATCGGGTAGAATCGGCCTAGAATCGGCCGATTCTACCCGATTCTACCCGATTCCACAAATTTATTGAATGGGCTCCGAAATTGGACCAAGTCCACTTAAATATGCGATTTGGAAGGCCTAAATTTGGTCAAATTTAGGTGGCCCAAATTTACAAGTACACTTTTGATAGCCCAAATTCTCAATTGCAATCATTTTCCCCTATCTTCTTCAATACTCACAACTACGGGTTTTATTTCATTCAATTTAAGACTTCATTTTTTAATCTTCATTTTTTTTGTTTTGCCTTAACTCCTTTATGCACTACTTAAGTCTTGATGGATTGAGATTTGACATTTTTATTTTGGTTTTTATTGAACAAATATGAGTTTGTATGATATTCATTAAGTTTATGATATAATTATAGTTAAATACATGTGTATTTTCTATTTTCCGATTCCAGTATCCGATTCTACGATCCGATTCTACGATTCCGATTCCAGGCATAAAACGATTCTATCCCAATTTACGAGTTTAACAACCTTGGTTATATGATCTACAAGCTATGTATGATAGTGTTGCTAACACTTACACTGTCACAGGAATGGTAGTTTTCAGCCAACACACGATTGAGAGTGGCGGGAGTGCTAGTTTGTAATAAGCGCAAGATAGGAAATGGCAAGAATAGTAGTTGGTGCAACAAATGGCTAGAGTTGCAGGCTCTAGATTGCCTAAATCTAGCAAATCCATTACAAAGCCTGTTGAAGGGGTTCATTTGAAGATTCAAGCGTAGTTGTCATTGGGTAGAGCTTATTTTTCTAGTGGAGTGAAGCCGACATTTTTCAGCAGGTGCGTTAAATGACTGGAGTTGCTGGCTTCGGGTGGCCTAAACCAAGCCAATCCTTTCCAAAGCTTGTAGAATGGGTTCATGTGCGGATTCAACATGATTTTTCATTGAGTAGAGCCTAATTTTCAAATTGAGTGAAGGCAACATTTCAGCAGGCGAAGCAAATGGCTAGAGTTCAACACTCTGCGTGTCCTAAACCAAGCCAAACCCTTACCAACAAGCATAAAAAGAAATATTAATGAATCTATGTGGTATACATAGATTTGTTTTTTGTTGCTGATTTCTAGTTTAGCTCTTCTTATCTGAAGAAAAACTACCATTGTCATGCACAAAACGTGCACAAATTGCGAGAATGGTAGTTCATAGCAAGCACACGATTTATAGTGGTGAGAATGCTAGTTTTTAACCAGAGCATGAAAGGAAATGACGAGAATTATATTTGGTAGTCAACACACGACAGAAATCGGGGGAATTGTAGTTCGTAGCCAGCGGGTGCAACAAATGGCTAGAGTGGCAGGCTCTAGATTGCCTAAATCAAGTCAATCCCTTACAAAGGCTATAGAATGGGTTCATTTGGGGATTCAACTGGAGTTGTCATTGGGTAGAGAGGAATTTTCCAGTGGAGCGAAACCAACTTAGTAGGTGCAGCAAATGGCTAGAGTTGCAGGCTTCAGGTGGTCTAAACCAAACCAATCCTTTACAAAGCTTGTAGAATGGGTTCATTTGTGGATTCAGCATGAGTTTTTATTGAATAGAGCTTAATTTTCAAGTGGAGTGAAGCCAACATTTTAGCAGGTGCAGCAAATGGCTAGAGTTGCAGGCTTGGGGTGACTTAAACCAAGCCAATCTGTTACCAAACATGCACGAAACAAAATATTAATGAATATATGTGGTATATATGGATTTGTTTTTTGTTACCGCTTTCTATTTTAGTTCTTCTCATATGAACATAAACTACCATTCTCATGCACAAAACGTGCACGATAGGAAAATCGCTGTAATGGTAGTTCATAGCTACCACATGATTAAGAGTGGTGAGAATGCTAGTTTGTCACCAGCGCAAGATAGGAAATGGTGAGAATAAGTTGGTAGTTCGTTCATGATAGGTTACCGCAGGAATGGTAATTCGTAGCCAGCGGGTGCAACAAACGGCTTGAGTGGAAGGCTCTGGATTGCCTAAATCAAGGGAATCCCTTACAATGCGTGTAGAATGGGTTCATTTGGGGATTCAACTGGAGTTGTCGTTAAGTAGAGCTAACATTTTTCAGTGGAGTGAAGCTAACATTTCAGCAGGTGTAGCAAATCGCTAGAGTTGCAGGCTCCGGGTGGCCTAAACCAAGCCAATCCTTTACAAAGCCTGTAAAAGGGGTTCATTTGTGGATACAACATGAGTTTTCATTGAGTAGAGCTTAATTTTCAAGTGGAGTGAAGCTAACATTTCAGCAGGTACAGCAAATGGCTAGAGTTGTAGGCTTTGGGTGGCCTAAACCAAGCTAATCCCTTACAAAACACACACCAAATGAAATATTAATGAATATATGTGGTGTACATGGATTTATTTTTTTGTGACTGTTTTCTATTTTAGTTCTTCTTATCTAAACATAAACTACCATTTTCATGCACAAAACTCGCACGACAGGAAAATCGCGGGAATTGTAGTTCATAGCCAGCACACGATTGAGAGTGGTGGGAATGCTAGTTCATAGTTAACCAGCGCAGGATAGGAAATGGACAGAATAGTAGTTGGTAGTATGCATACGATAGGAAATAGCAGGAATGGTAGTTCGTAGCCAGTGGGTGCAACAAATGGCTAGAGTAAAACCTAGACTAATTCCTAGAACCCACTCCTATTCCTACACTAATTCCTACAACCCACTATCCCAAGTAAAACCTTCTCTTTTTTCCACCTCCACGGCACAAACTTCCCTCAATTCTCTCAAACATTTCTTTTCATACTCTTGAGAAATCCATCAGCAACATTTCATCTCTCCCACAGCCCCCAAAATTAAAGAAGAACTGAAGAAACTCAAGAAAACCTCTATCAGCCAAAAACAGAGCAGTCTGAAAGAACGGCATAGATCTCCCTACTCCAACCACATCTCATCGAATTTAAGATGTCTTTGAATTCACCTTTGAGTTTAGATTTATTTCCAACTAGTTTCAAGAGTTTTAGATTTTTTTTTGTAGGGAGTTATGACCAAATAACCGAAGGCATGTCTGAGTTTTGAATCTTCATCTGCCAGAAACAGGACAGTCTTGAAGATTTGTTCATATCTCTCAACTTCGACCACATCTAATCAATGTTAATATGTCTATAATCTCTTCTTTAAGTGTAGATTCATCTCCAACTGATTTTATAATTTTTAGATTTTTTTGTATGGAGTTACTGCCAAAATACGACAGCATGTCTGTGCCTTGAACCTTCATCTGCTAGAAAAAGGACAGTCTGAAAGATTAGCTCATATCTCACTACTCCGACCCTTCCTAATCATGGGTGAGATGTCAATGAACTCCTCTATAAGTCTATAGTTTCATCTTCAACCAGTTTCATAATCTTTATAATTTTATGTAGGGATTTATAGCCGAAATACCAAAAGGTGACAGGTAATGGATTTTCTGGAGACCCACCTTTAAAAAAACTCAAAACATGTATTTTAGGAGGCTTTCAAATCTGAAACTAATAATCCTAAGATAGCTCTTATGTATAGGACATGTTATAGGCTTTTGATAAATTTTTAGATAAGTTTAAAATGATATTTAATGTAGAAAAGAAAAGTTACTGCATCAGAAATCCTGCGGGACCAGCCAATGTTTTGATTTTAAAATGGTATTTAAAAGTTGTAGAAAATGATAGAAAAATTATATGATGTACTATACATTATGGTGAATATTATTGAAGTGTAAGATTAATTTTTAGAGTGATTTTGATAGGATGAACAACCCTAGAACTATCCATAAGTGAGAAGAACCAAAACTTGTGAAAGTTAACTTCTTGCATGCTTTTATATTTTTATGGACTGTTGTTGTTCGTTCTTGTTAATGCAATGCTTGATGATATACCATGTTTTTATATTTGTGGTATGCTGAAAATAAATTACTATATTCATGTGTATGGTGAAAGAAAGCTAAAATGATAGGATGCATATACCTACCTTGCTCTTGATGTACTCTTTTAATACTACAAACATTAATGAATGTTCTAGAAATTGTAAAGATTAAATGATGTGTCATGATACTGTAATGGATCAGTTTTTACTGCTGAACCATGTTTAACAAATGGTAATAAATGAAACAAAAATCAAACTCGAAATGCTAAAGAAAATAAAATAAAGAGGGAAATGTGTAATTTACCAATTCACATCATTTTATCAAGAATAAAAATATTTTAAAAAGTGGTAAAATCGCTGAAAACCTACTAAGGACTGTCTTTTTACAGAAAATACAATTTTAGAAAATTTTGATAATTATTTTTGGAAAATTGAAAGTTAAAAGAAATTATTATTCTAAGGAAAATAAAAAGGTATTAAAATATTTTAAACCATGATTATAATGGAAATATATTAAACAATACTTACATTATTTAAAATGATTTTTAAAAATATAAAAAGTACTTTTGAGTTAACATAGACTAATAAATCAAAAGAAGAAATGAAAATTATTACTAATTGAATAAAATAGAAAAATGTAAATGCCACTACAGAATAGATAAAATATGAAAGAGATATTTAAATAAATCATATAAAAACAATTTAGGGATTTTTATATGAAATCCTTTAAGTTACATTTTGAATTACAATTTTAGAATTGTAGGCACTAAAATGTAAGTAATTAAAACTTGAAGGACTTATATGCAATTTTATAGAAATGAGCATTTTGATCCACTTGAATCTTTCACAAGTCTAGAAGAATACTATTATGAACTAATGATCATACTTTGAAAGATTGAATGAAGTACAACCAATAAGATAAAAAGAAATAAAGATAGAAGCCTAAATGTAATCTACAGAAACTTTACCCTTAACTTTGAATCAAACTAAGAATTGTTGATGTGACGCAAAAAATACAATATACAGGAAATGCTTCTTAAGGCCCAGTATGAACTTCTTGACAAGCAGTGGCCCAATCGGAAGGAGACTTGATGATGAAGAAGGATGGACGGGCTGGAGACCGATCTGAGCAGCTCGGATCCGCAAGGCTGGTGAAGAGATATAAGTCGCACTGTTCCGGTGGTAATTTTAGATGATAAAGATAGAGGCGGGGCTTTCCCCCCCGTATAAGCTCCGACGATCAAGTTAGTATATGTGGAAAAGATAAACAGTAAAGATGAATAGTTGAAAATGGTTAAGATTGCGTACCTTCCAATGTATGAAGACTTAGCATATATACCTCAAGTTGAAATGTGTCCGTTGAACTCTCATCAGTGATTTGTTCACCTGCTCCTTCTGTTTAGCGTGGCGTAGACGCTATTATGTTGACCGGGTCTCAGGGATGTCTTCATCTCTTAGGAAATCTGAATATCTCTGCATGTAATCGAGTAGAGATACCTAATCTATGACAACTTTCACCTACTGTGTCAGTGAAGCAGGGTAGGTTGGTCTATCTATCTTAGATCGGTCGAATCGAATAATATGATAGAAATATGAGGGAAAGGCCAAGGTACTCTAAAGTTAAAAAGTCCGACCTAAGATTGCCAAGTTGATTTATAACGTTTGCCGACCTAAGCTTTCATGAGTTTTTACCGATCTGAGCCTTTATGACCGACTTAAATTTGTAACACAGCTGTAGACTTAGTTTGTACGGTCTTTCCGACCTGAACCTGGGTTTGGGCTTTAATTGTGCCTTTATTTTCCACTATTTTATCTTTGTTTTAATCTATTGGGCTTGGCCCAATAGAGATTCAATTTTATGCACATCAACATGTCCCTCCAGTATTAGGTTTTACCGATCTAAAACTTAATACTATTTGCGTTTTTCCGAGCTAAAATTTAACATAAAGCACTTATCATGGGTTCTCCGATCAATCCGAGCCATTCTTCCGAGCTAAGCACGATACTATATTCTACTAGGCCGAAAGTGTGACTAAGGCATTTATCAAGTGTTCATCCGACCTATAGTTTATCCGACTTATAGTTTACCGAGTATGATAAAAAAAAACTGAAATGGGGCTATGAAATCCGACCTACAGAGAATAGTGTCAACCGACGCATATGTAATAAAGGCAATACCGATCTAAAGAATTTGAACAGACTATTGGACATATTAATGAATGTGGTAATAAAGGCATACCTTTTCGTTATCCGAAGTCTGGATTTTGAAGAGTCGGGATGTGATTGGACACGTCCTCTCGACTTTCGAGGCGGCCGGTACGACTTCCCATGCCTTTATTATTTTTGAGGTGGCATTAAAGCGGGCAGCGATTGTTTTGCCCGTGTCCTTTTGGTCTCCCCGAGGTTCCCCTATAAAACCTACTAGAGCAAGAATTTGGCACCATTCGCTATTTGCTTTCCTGAAAAAAGAGAAGAAATTTTTTTTTCCTTGCCCTCCTTCCTTTTGCCGGAGTTATTGCGCTTTGCTGAAATTGGCCGGAATTTGTAGGAGTTTTACCGTTGCTTCGCCGTTGCTCCGTCACCATTTCTCTTTTTCTTTGTTCATCCGTCTGCCATGGCCTCTGAAAGAAGTTCCGGTACCGGAGCATCTCGCCAAAATCCGAGCTCAGGTTAGTGTTCTTCTTCCCCTTACTTTGTTCGAGTAAATCGCCGATATCTGGATTTATGGCGTATGCGAAGCATGAACACTTTGTAAGATCTGTTATCTGGATATATGCATGATTATGGTGTTTTTTGTATTGATTCCTGTAGATTCGGCTGCCACCCATGAATTTAAACCTGAAGAAATAGCTTCCGAGATGACTAGGGCAGATTTAGAAAAACTTAGGTTGGCCCACTACATAGATCCCTTCGTCCCAATTCGTTTACCCAGGCCCGAAGAAAGGATATCTACTGTCTTCGAGGGTTGGGTCGGGATTTATGAATATCACATAAGTTTTGGGCTAAGGTTCCCGACCCTGGATTTGTTAAATGAGATGTGTGATTTTCTTCATATTGGGCTGAGTCAATTAGTACCTAACGCCCTTAGGTTTTTGATAGGGTTTATGTATGTTTGTTTTGGGGCTGGGGTCCGATCTACGGTAGACTTATTCTTCCAATTCTATACGGTCCGCAAATATCCTTATGATAATGGGTGGGTAACTTTTCAAAAACGTAGAAACAGCCCTATAATCATTACCGACTCCCCCGACACTAATAAACAATGGAGGGCTAGATTTTTTATGGTGAAGGCCGAAGAGGCGAACCTACCTTACCGTTGGTCACAATTTATTCTCCCAGTTGACCAAACCCGGGATAAGTCCGATCCAATAGTTCAGTCGGACTATAAGGTACTAAGAAATTATACCAGCTCGGTTAAATATTCGGCTAAAGTCCCTTCAGAGGGTCTTCTGGTTTGGGTCGGGCTGAGCCAAGCCCCCGATGTAGAAAGAGAAAGTAAATACCTGCCTCTTTTAACTTTTTATTTATCGTCTCCTCATCCTTCATAGATCGGTAATTTTGACCTTTGTTGTTGATTTCAGGTGGCCTCGGTGGATTTGGCAGGAAGAAAAAGGCCATTAAGCCGGCTGCAGCCTCGGGATCATCCAAGAGACCGGCTGAGATCGATCTCACGGAGGAAGTTGAGGTCGCCGATCCTCCCAGCTCAGCATTGGTAACTCGGGTCGCGAAAAAGAGCAAACCGACCCCGGCAGAAATCCAGGCAGCTAAGGCTACCAAAGCTCCACAAATGCTGACGGGCCCCACTTCAGGAGTCGAGCTGCCGGGTCCAGATGATTTGTTGGGACCCAGTAACCAAAGAAAGGGTCATTTTATTGAGAGATCAAAGGGAGAGACCGATCTCCCTAGCTCGGCCTATTCACCAGGCCCATTTGACGGAGCCGCCACCAGAGGACCTTATGCCATATCAGGAAGTAACGGCCGAGTCTTCTCAATCTTTTGAGGAGATCATCCGAGTGAGCGAGGAGCTTCGGGGGGATTTGAACCAGATGATGAAGCGGGAGGCCCTTCTAGCTTCGCACATCAAAAAGGTAAGTTTCCCAAACTTTGTTAATTTTTTGAAAATAAATGGTTACCTGGTGTGATATTTTCACAATACCCTTGTATCGGATTTCTACAGGTCGTTTTTAATTACGCGGCTACGAACAGAAGGACGACAGCTTTGGATATCTTAGCCCAAAGCTACGAGCTGGAAAGGTCGAAGAAACCGACCGATGAAATTGAGGATTTACAGCTACGGCTGGGGCTCGAACGCAGCAAAATTTTGAAGCTCGAGGTTGAAAAAACCGAACAATTTAAGCAAAACCAGGATCTGTGTTCGAAGTCTAGCCAGCTGGAGACCAAGATCCAGGGCCTGGAAGCCGATGTGGAGACCCTGAAGAAAAGTGAGGCTGCCCTGGAAAAGGAAAAAGCCGACTTGGTGAAGGAAAAAGCCGACCTGGTGAAGGCCGCTGAGGAGGCGGCAGAGAAGGCTGTCGGGCTGCTCAGCCCGGCCAAGGTCGAAGCAGCACGCCACGCCGAGCTGAAGATTTTTAAGGAAGGGCCCCTGCTGGAGTTGATGAATCGGCGCTTCTTGGAGTTAATCCATTGCGGGTACACCCTGTGCTGGGACGAGCTAAAAGGCTCCAGGTCGGCAGAAGATGCTCCTGCGGATTCCATGGCCCAGACTTCTTTGTTTCCGGAAGGACGCGATCCTTTCGATCTGGTAGAGGAAATCAAGCAAGAATGCCGAGCCAACGGTATTCCTATCCCGGTAGATGACGAAGAACCAGAGGCCGACCCCCAGGGGACAGCAGATGAAGCGACCTCCCAAGCTCCTCCTTCCTGAGATCGGGCTTACCCTTCTTCACCGTGGCCATGACCATGTCACCGACCTTCCCAGCGCGGGCTTTCCCTTCTTAACGGTGGCCATGACCATGTCGCCGACCTCCTTCCTAACTCCCTGTGTTTAGACATTTTTTTGTAATCTTGAAGAATTTTTCTGATTCTGGTCCCTTTCGAAGAACTTTTGTATTTTGTAGATCGGCTTTGTACTTGAGCTCACTTATTGAATGAAGTCTTACTATTTCGTAATCTCGTCATCTTGACTTTGATGCTTTCCCCGTCTTTAACTTGACTGCCTCATAGATAGTATTTTCTTAAGTGTGCTGCATTCCAAGCCCGGGGAACCAGATGTCCTTGCAAGTCTTCCAAAATATAACTCCCAGTAGGTCAGGCTTCGATTACCCGATAAGGCCCCTCCCAATTAGATAATAACTTGCCTTGTTCTTGTGGTTTGCTGATGGCTCGGTTTCGTAGGACTAAATCTCCCGGTACAAAGGCTCGATGTTTGACCCGAGCATCATAGTGTTGCCGAACCAAATTTTTATAATTCAGTTGGTGTACATAGGCAGTGTCCCGAGCTTCTTCCATCAAGTCCAAGTTGAGCTCCAAGTTTTTCTGATTCTGGTTCCTTTCGAAGTGCATGACTCGGGGGGCACCATTTTGTATCTCCGGGGGGATAACAGCATTGACCCCAAAGGCTAGCTCGAAAGGGGTCTTCCCCGTAGCCGATTTAGGCGTAGTCCGGTGGCACCATAGTACATGAGGCAGCTGCTCCACCCAATTTTTGCCCTTATCTTCTAACCTGGCTTTCAACCCGTGCAACAGAGTTCGGTTCGTGAGTTCCACTTGCCCATTTGCTGGAGGATGAGCTACAGATGCGAAACGTTGGGTGATACCGAGCTTTGAACATAAGGCTGTAAACTCTTTAGATTCGAACTGGGTCCCATTGTCCCAGATAACCGAGTTGGGCAAGCCGAACCGACAGATGACTTGTCTCCAAAGAAATCGAGCTACAGTTCGCCCGGTAATGTTTGTCAATGCCTCGGCTTCTACCCATTTCGTGAAATAATCTATGGCTACAACAAGATAATGGCAAGAACCGATCTTAGGAAATGGCCCCATGAGATCTATTCCCCATTCTGCGAAAGGCCAAGGGGCCATTATCCCTGTAAAGCTGGAGGCCGGCAACAGGTGAATTGTTGCGTTGTGTTGGCAACTGGGGCACCTTTGAACATATTCTATTGCTTCCTGGAATAACCGGGGCCAATAAAACCCAGCCCCAATTATCTTCTTAGCCAAATTCCGAGCCCCAATGTGAGACCCGCAATCTCCTTGATGTACTTCCTTCAGCGTGGCTTCTGCTTCTCCCGGACTCAGGCATTTTAGCAAGGGCATTAAGAAACCCTTTTTGTACAGATTCTCCCCGATTATTTGATAATGTTCAGCCTTTCTTCTTATTCGTTGCGCTTCCTTTCGTGAATCTGGTAAAGTACCATTCTTCAAGTATTGCCATAGAGGAAATCTCCAATCCCGACCCTCACTTATTGACAAGATTGCTGGTTCGGCTACACTTCTATTCTGTACTTCTTCCACTAGGACACTTTTAGTTAGATGAGAGAAAACCGAAGAAGCTAATTTGGACAGGGCGTCTGCATTTGTATTTTTACTTCGTGGGACCCGCTCTATGGTCCATTTTGGAAAAGATTTTAACTGCTGTTGTGCCAGTGCTAAATATTCCTCCATTTGCCGATCCTTAGCCTTATACTCCCCCAAAATTTGTTTGACTACGAGCTGGGAGTCTGAACAAATTTTTAGACTTCCGACCCCGAGTTTCCGAGCTAACTTTAGACCGGCTATCATGGCTTCGTACTCTGCTTCATTATTTGTGGCCGTGAAGCAGAATCGTAGAGCATAAGTGTGGACCTCTCCAACAGGGCTGGTGAGGATGATCCCTGCACCCGATCCGGACTGGCTAGAAGCACCATCTACATAGAGTGTCCATGAATCGTCACCCTTTGCCACGGTTAAAAGAAGATTGGTTTCTTGTGCTGGGCCAAGGATGTCTTCGTGGGGGTCGGATACCCCTTCAGCTATGAAATCTGCTAACACTTGCCCTTTGACTGCGGTGCGCGGGGTAAAGGTGATGTCATACTCCCCCAATTCGATAGCCCACTTGGTGAGACGACCAGAAACTCCTGTCTTTTGTAGGATAGCTTTGAGAGGTGCATCGGTATAGACGGTTACTCCATGGGAGTTGAAATAAGGTCGCAGACGTCGTGTGGAGTGGACTAGAGCCAAGACTAGCTTTTCCAGGCTAGAATAGTTTTTCTCTGCTGCCTGCAAAACTTTGCTAACAAAATAGATGGGTCTTTGAACCCGGTTATCTTCTCGAAGCAAAACCGAGCTAACCACTGATTTAGTTGTAGCTATGTACATATATAATTGTTCTCCAGGAATAGGCATAGTTAAAGACGGCAAAGAGGCTAAATACTTTTTTAATTGTTCAAAAGCAATTTGGCATTCTTGGGTCCATACAAATTTATCTGTTTTTTTCAGGATGCTAAAAAATGGTAAGGCTCGTTCTGCCGACCGAGCTAAAAACCGATTTAAGGCCGCTAGTCTACCCGTTAATTGTTGTACTTCACGAATTGACCTAGGTGGGTGCATTTGCAGAACAACTTCTACCTTTTTTGGATTAACAGAGATACCCCCCCTCAGAAACCATATAACCTAAGAATTTTCCTGAAGTAGCCCCAAAAACGCATTTTTTCAGATTTAACCTTAATTGATATTGGACAAGGGTTTCAAGTGTTTCACGTAAATCAAGCAAATAAGTAGATTCATCCCTACTTTTAACAAGCAAATCATCAATATATGCTTCCATGTTCCGACCTAACTGATTTTTGAAAATTTTGTTTATCAAACGCTGAAACGTAGCTCCGGCATTCTTCAAACCGAAAGGCATAGTAATAAAGCAATAAGTACCTTTATCTGTGATGAAAGATGTTTTTTCCTCGTCTTCTTTAGCCATGAAGATCTGGTGGTAGCCCTTGTAAGCGTCCAAAAAGTTAAGGAAACGGAATCCAGCTATAGCATCGACCAAAACATCGATCAACGGTAGGGGGAACCAATCTTTAGGGCAGGCTTTGTTTAGGTCGGTAAAATATATACACATACGCCACGAGCCATCGGGCTTGGGAACCAATACGGGGTTGGCCAGCCATTCCGGATAATCCACCTCTCGAATGATACGTACTTCTAATAAGGCGTTAACTTCGAGCTCCACGTATCTGCTGCGTTCTCCTCCGAGGTTACGTTTTCGTTGACGAACCGGCCTATGGTTGGCATCAATGGACAGCCTGTGTTCAATGATATTTCGAGAAATGCCAGGCATGTCTTCCGGCCCCCAAGCAAAGACTTCCGCGAACTCACGTAAAAGGTTAAGCAAATCATGTTGTAACTGAGGGGGTAAATTAGCCCCAATTTTAATTACCTTGTTTGGATCGGCCGCTAGGGGGATGATTTTTACCTCGGCCCCTTCTTCGATGGACCGATCTGAGCTATCTGGCAGGTCGGTGATGGTAGCGGGACGAGTGGTATGTCCGGGGAGGGTAGGTCGCGAAGCTTGTGGTGTGGAGGTCGGAAGAACCGCAGATGCATCTTTTGACTTCCGATCCATTGGTGTTGGCTCCCTTAGGGAAGCCGTGTAACACTGCTTAGCCTGTAAAACATCACAGCGAAGAGCAGCTATCCCACCCATGGTGGGGAATTTCAAAAGCATATGCATGGTAGAAGCAATGGCCTGGAACTGATTTAATCCAGGCCGACCTAGATACACATTATATGGTGAAGGTTCATCAATGACCACAAAGTCTATGGTTCTGTACGTTTCAGCTGACCAGCTATTAACGTGACCGGGATGCTGAGTTGTCCTACAGGGATAACATGGTGGTTGCCAAAGCCAATCAATGGAGTTCGTACTGAACTTAACTGTGCCTTATGTAATTGACATCCCGTCAATGCCTTAACTATAATGATATTACTAGAGCTACCCGTGTCTAGTAATGTCCTACGTACTTGATAATTGGAAATAGCAATCGATCACTAGCGGATCGTCACAACTGTAAGGTAAAAAGATATCACTATCATCAAAAGTAATGACTGGTGCCATGGTTTCTGCTTTACGCTTACCTAGAATGTTGTTTCTTTGTCTATATGCCTGTTTCCTTTGGCGATTGGAGTCGCCCTGGGTCGGTCCCCCAGCTATGGTGTTTACGACCCCAGCTATGGTTAGGTCGGCTCCAGCCCCGGCGTTTGGGCCTCGGGGGTCGGGTTGGGGACATTCGCGGGCGAAGTGGCCCGGTTCCCCACATCGATAGCATCCAGTAGGTCGCTCCCGGGCTGCCGAAGCTGCAGGTTTGGGCAAAGGGGCTACTTGTGTGTATTGAGGCAGCTTTCCAGTTTGAATAAGCTTAGCTATTTCTGCAGCCAAATCTCGACAGTTATTAGTGTTGTGACCAATATGCTTATGATAGTTACAATACCTGCCCGGATTGAGCTGATCTGCGGGGCCCGTCATGGGGCGAGCCGGGGGTAACAACCCTTGATGTTGGATGGCTGCATATATGTCGACTCGTGGAGCAGAGAAAGGCTCGGCCACCTGCACAGCGTTAACATTTACCCCGGTCTTTGGGATTGGGTTAGTAGTATTCACAAAATTAATTTCTTATTTCCTCCTGGGGAGGAACCGGGAAGAAGCTTTCCTCTTACCATACAGGTCGGAACAGCCTCTTTCTCGTTCCTATTTTATGGCTGCTGCATCCTCAATAACAGCAAAATTAACAGCGTAACCATCATTTCAAAGTATAGGAGGGGGGGGGGGGGGGGGCGGATGGCAAGTTCAGTAGCTAGAGGTCCCGACCTTAACCCGTTAATAAATGATCCCATCATTATCCTATCGTCTTTTTCATGGATTTCCTAGATTCTACGTTAAATCGGTCTATGTAGGCCTGCAATCCTTTCCCCATTCTTTGAGTTATGTTCATTAATGTGAAATAGGCTTGGACAATATCTTATTACCCATAAAATTGGCTAAAAACAGGTCACCGAACTGATCTAACGAATGAATAGAGTTTCGAGGTAGGGTACAATACCAGTTAATAGCCTGACCTTTGAGAGTCAAATGGAAAGTCATGCATCGGTTGGCGTCAGATAAGTTGGCGGTATCCATCACACATGCACTGCATCCAGTGAGCCGTGGGGTCGGTAGTTCCGTCATACTTATCGACCTTACCTAAGCCTCTGTAGCCTGGGGGGAACGACGCTGTTTGGATTTCCCAGCCGAATGGATGAGACACCCGAGAGGTAGGCATGGTTCGTCCGAGCTGAGCATATCCGGATCCAGGAAGGGCTGTGTGACCGACCTGGGGATACCCTGACTGTCCCATGGGGTATCCCCCCATGCCGGGGTAAGCGGGTAGAGGTGCTCCAGTGGCGAAGTTCCCTGCGCTGGGCCCGGGGTAATAACTCGGGTTAAGTAAGGGAGAGTACCCTGTGGGTGGCTGCATGGCTCGGCTGGTGCCTAAACCGTAATGCTGAAACATAGCTTGGTTCGACGGAGCTAGGTGTCCAAGATATCCTAATTGGTTGACTTCAGGACCAAGGTGACTAAATTGGTTTAACGGTTGGACTAGGCCGGGCTGACCTACTTGATTCTATGGGCCCAGGCCGGGTTGGCCTAACTGATTTACTGGCTGTCCTATCATGGGAAAAGGCAGACCCGACGCGAAAGGGTAATTACTGAGCTGAGCGTTAGGAACTCCGAAGGGAGCTGGAAAAGTAGGGGTGACCTGGGTATGGGCTAAAGTGGTGTACACAGGCGGTGCAGTAGAGAGGGTGGGAAGACCAGCTATGTAGTTGGATCCGGAAAAAATGTGAGCCCCCCCGGAGTGGGGAGGGCATCCTGAAATGGTTATGGACTGGGGTGGGAAGCTGGACATCAATAGGACAGAAGGATCAGACATAGGATTGAACTGAGTTCCTGGTGGGGGAATAACGGGGACAACCTGTGAACTAAAGGGGGGTTCTACGATAGCTGCATCTAGGGAGGTGGTTGTAGTACTGGATATGGGGGGTTCCGTATTGAGAGTAGAGGTAGCCGGAACGATATGGTTCATTAGGTGAAACAGTTGTGGGAATAAACGGTCAAACCTCTCTTTTTCTGCTTGTTCCTGTTGGGGGGTGAGAGGTTCGACAACGACGGCTGTAATTGGCGGATCATTGGGAGGGATGGAAGCGGTGGTGGCGGTAGGAACCATAGCGGTTGTAATGATGATATCCGCGGCAGTGTTGGAAGAAGAAGCACCCGTTCCTGAACAATCTTGAGTTTGCGTCATGGTTTCAACAAATTTCTTTAAAAGTGAGGAAGATTTGATGAAATAATTTGATCAAACGCTCCCCACAGACGGCGCCAGTTGATGTGACGCAAAAAATACAATATACAGGAAATGCTTCTTAAGGCCCAATATGAACTTCTTGACAAGCAGTGGCCCAATCGGAAGGAGACTTGATGATGAAGAAGGATGGACGGGTTGGAGACCGATCTGAGCAGCTCAGATCCGCAAGGCTGGTGAAGAGATGTAAGTCGCACTGTTCCGGTGATAATTTTTGATGATAAAGATAGAGGCGGGGCTTTCCCTCCTGTATAAGCTCCGACGATCAAGTTAGTATATGTGGAGAAGATAAACAGTAAAGATGAATAGTTGAAAATGGTTAAGATTGCGTACCTTCCAATGTATGAAGACTTAGCATATATACCTCAAGTTGAAATGTGGCCGTTGAACTCTCATCAGTGATTTGTTCACCTGCTCCTTCTGTTTAGCGTGGCGTAGACGCTATTATATTGACCGGGTCTCAGGGATGTCTTCATCTCTTAGGAAATCTGAACATCTCTGCATGTAATCGAGTAGAGATACCTAATCTATGACAACTTTCACCTACTGTGTCAGTGAAGCAGGGTAGGTTGGTCTATCTATCTTAGATCGGTCGAATCGAATAATATGATAGAAATATGAGGGAAAGGCCAAGGTACTCTAAAGTTAAAAAGTCCGACCTAAGATTGCCAAGTTGATTTATAACGTTTGCCGACCTAAGCTTTCATGAGTTTTTACCGATTTGAGCCTTTATGACCGATTTAAATTTGTAACACAGCTGTAGACTTAGTTTGTACGGTCTTTCCGACCTGAACCTGGGTCTGGGCTTTAATTGTGCCTTTATTTTCCACTATTTTATCTTTGTTTTAATCTATTGGGCTTGGCCCAATAGAGATTCAATTTTATGCACATCAGAATCTATAGAGTTAATGGTAATATTTTTAACTTTAAATAAATGACAGAAGTGAAAATGTGATCTCATAAACCTTAAGGATCAAGATATAAATATTGAAAAGTTAAGGAACTTGATACAAATTTATAAAATATATATATGTGGAGCCTAAAGTACACGTTATCAACTGAATTTATAAAATCAGTGTTAACCATGAAATGAAACACCCCCAAAAGTGATCTTTTGTACCTTAGGGACTAAAATATAAATCTTACAAAGTTAAAGGACCTAATGTAATTTCATAAATTAAGGCAACCAAGATGAATGAATGAATAAAAACAAAAGTTTCTTGTTAAAATCATATATGGATTTAAATAATAAACTTGCAAGACAAACTTAATATTTATTAGGACTAAATGGTAATTTTACCAAAATATAAGAATTTAATGCAAATTTCTTGGATATTGATTGCAATTCATCATTGACTGAATTGTACTCGTAAGGTCAGTGTTCTCACTAAAACTACTTTAACTATTATAGTATTTTCACAAAATATGTGCTACGTGAAAATTGCTTGATTGTGTCTAAGTTATATATATGTGTACTTGTGCATCATTGTGAAATTGTTTATGAAAATCTTGAAATAGAAATAGGAGGAACTGAGTGACTACTTTTCACTCGACTCGGATAAATTTGAATATACAATATATGATCATGATATGTGAAACGTGACATTGATGATAAATATAATGACATGGGAATGTAATTAAAATGACTTGTTTAATATGATGATGTGTGACACATTAAGTACAAAGATACATGAATTACTGTGAGGTATGAATTAAATGCTTAATGATGATGGTGCACTAAATCCTGACTTGAGTA
This sequence comes from Leptodermis oblonga, assembly GCA_016801395.1. Classification (NCBI taxonomy): domain Eukaryota; kingdom Viridiplantae; phylum Streptophyta; class Magnoliopsida; order Gentianales; family Rubiaceae; genus Leptodermis; species Leptodermis oblonga. Next base: position 16,106,412 of record CM028755.1, on the reverse strand, counting down.
ATGCTGATATCATATATTTGATTGTGTTGTTGCGCTTGATATATAATGTTGGGATCCCACAAAACCATTATCTACGGTGTCGCACGTGTCAGATAGGGTGTGGGCGTTCGATAAGTTGTGACTTAGTTCGAGTCGGGCAACTCATGAGACCCAGTAGTGGTAGGGCACCATCCGTGCTTGTCCCATTGTTGATTTTGGGCGTTGTTGACGAATGCACCAATATGGGTGTAACCGTCATTGGAGACGAGGGTTTTGAGACCTTTGAGCCCCTCGATCCCGAAAGTATCCTTAAAAGACATGTTATCATGCTTTTTCTCATGTACTACTTAAATTACTTGAAATTACGTGGCTATGTGATATCTTGCTTATTTTACTGCTTTAATTGTTTTAAACGGAAAACATCACTTGGCGTTAGCTCATTATGTGTATATATATTTTTCATAGTAGTAATAAGATGTACACACGAGGAGACTAAGTGAAAGAGTTGATTCAAGAAATGAAACGTAGTAATCATACTAGTGATGCCAACTCTGACATGATGACAAAATGCTACATTTACAACCCACCATCAGACTACAATGATAGTGTTATAGGCTACAATCCTGGACAAGAAAAGTAGTATCTATTGTAATGTAAATATTTAATTATATTTATTTTTTATATTTTCTAATATTGTACTTGAGTCCAAGCGCAAGCCAAGCAGACGACCGGCCGGATCCGCGTATCGAATAAAGGGTCAGGCCGTCACAATAAAAATATGGACGGCGGTAGTCGCAACGGTATACGGGTTGCTACAGATCTGGAGACTGCTGCAGTAGCATCAATAGATCTGAAGGGTAAAACTATGCAATGAAAATGGCGACGAGCAAGATGGAGCAAACTGCAAAATGAGCCGGTCGAGGAAGGAGCAAATGCAGATGAAGAATGATGACGGCGACTTGCCGTCTTCCCCGTCGAGTCGAGAAGAAGCCGACTCCATCGGCTGTCATGTTGAAATCAGCCTCTAAATCTACTTTTTTGGTGTGGAAGACACTCCATCTCCGTTATCTGCTTCTTAACATTCATGATGTGAAAACATAGTTGGAACAAAAAAATGTGTGGGGTTAGGCTCTGTTCTCTTGTGGCTTGTGTAGGGAAAATTTTTTCAGAGGGAAGTTTTTTGTGAGAAATTTTTTGGAGGGAAGTTTTTTTTGAAAATTGTGTAGGTGAGAGATAAAAAAGTGTAATGATTGTGTTATTTTTTGAATTTATGTGAGTAGGTATTTTGAGAGAATTTTAAATTTTTAATTTTGAATTATTGAAAAAGTAAAGTTGTTTCTTGTGTAAAATTTTAGAAAAAAAAGTGATGATTCTTGGGAAATTGCTTATTAAATATATGATTTAGGTGTTAGTTTATTAAATATAGAGGATTAATAGTAAAAGTATGATAAGACATGGGATAAAATTAATTGTCTGGATGAAAATGTAAATAAATGAAAGGTTAGGGATTTATTTGGTAATAAAAGTAAAATAAGGAAAATTTAAGACAGAAGATGAGAATTTTACCATCAAAAAGTAGCTGCCGTTAGTGGGTTAAAAGAGAGGTAGACGGAATATCATGTCCTTTTTAAAGGTTTGTGATGAGAAAAAATAATTTTTAAGTTATCGTGTTCATTTCGATAACATAGGTAAAGGTTCGTGATGAACTGAAAATATATTTTGTAAGAACCATATTTAAGTGGGATTGGGATAGTTGAGCCTAGCTTCAAAACTAAAAGATATTTACAGAAAATATTTAGGGGATAATAATTTCATGTGCTACAATGGGACAAAAAGTTTATATTGTGTGTTTGACCATGATTGGAAACTTCTTACTTCTTTCTGACACATCTATTGATATTACAATTTTTCTATACCTTTCAAATGGTTGGTTTAGTAATCCTTAGGAGACTACGATATGATTTGGCGTTCAAACCTTTTCAAACATATAGCCAAACTTCCCCGTGTGAGCTATTTCAGGCCAAAATTTGACCATCTTATAAATGCCATCATAAATGTTTATCTTTTTTTTTTTTTTTTTTCTTTTACCCACGCCTTGAATTTTACAAACAACGAACATAGGAAATTTCGTAACCATAATAATCTTCGGTGCGAGATTACGGCCCTTTCAAGGTTTTTCATTTGCTAAACTTATTAAATTTCAAAATTTTTATTTGCTACAATACTATGCTAAAATTTTAAGCAAAAAAAATATAATAAAATTGTATTAAGTGTGCAATAAATGAGCAACAAAGTCTAAGAAAGCGTGCACATGGAAATAATAAAACTTCCTGTGACATATATTTACCAATTTATAGCTGTTAGATATTTGATCGAAGAAAAAAAAAATTCCACACGGTTGTCCTCTGTTCTGAAGCACATTGTGTATCTGCAAGGCTTTTTCCCTCACTTCACTTTCACTCACATCTACCTGGAGGCCAATTCGGTCGGTGATCACCAAGCACAACTGGCAAGTGCATTTGTTCCTGCTTCTCTCTTCACTCACACCACTTTACCACGAGCTACGTTGAGTATGGTGGTTTTAGATGCTCGTAGTTACCCTTTTCTTTTTTAAAAAAATTTTCTTAAAAGAAAGTAAAAAAATATAGAACCATCTTGGTTTACATTTTGTTAAGGGTTGTCTATCGTAGTTTCAACTTGTATAGGTTGCATTTGCATTTTCGTATTTTTAAGGTAAGACTCATTACGTCTCCCTTTGGAACCTTTTGGCGGTTTTTGCCTTTTATATTTTAATAAAGGATCACCATGCCTGCCCAGCCATTTAATCGGTTGTTATCCCAAAAAAAATTTCATACAAATTCGAATTTAAAAATTATTATTTCAGTTCAATTTGCATTGGAATTCGATTTTTTACTCGTGTTTTCAATTGGGCTTTTTCTATTTGAAATCGAACAAAAAACTTAACTTACTATATATAATATGGAAAAACTTTAGTCATTCAAAAATCATTCAGCTATTAAATTTGACCTATGTAATTGCATTAATTGCATAGTTAATTTATATAAGGATAAATTCAATGGCTAAATAGTTTATTTGAAAGGACTATAGTCTCACCCTATATTATATGAGTAATAATATACTCAGCAACAAATCATAGTAACTTTTTGATAGCAACTCATGTGTCATGCATTCATTGGCCAATTATTTGATATTAATAAAAATGTAACCAATAAATGCATGCCACATGAGTTGCTATCAAAAAGTTACTATGATTTGTTGCTAAGACTATCATTACTCATATTATACGTACTTTCATAAACTGATAATTTAATATTGAGTTTAATAATTGTGAATTCTCTAATGACGAATTAATATTACACTATTCAAAGTAAAGCTAATTTCTAGATTTTGTCTTATATTTTTGAATCTAAACGTATGAGACTAACATAATTGTTTTTACATATGAATAGTGAAAAAAATTAGTTGACACACCACATAACTATCTGGCATAGTTAGCAAATTTACTAACATGCATATCCAACATTGATAGAAAGTCTTTTTTACAAAACATAGTTATATGGGCTCCGAATAGTTAAGCCTAACTTCAAAACCAAGAGATATTTACAGAAATATTTCGCTAATAATAATTTCATGTGATGCAATGGTACAAAAAATATATGTTGTGTGCGCGATAAACGTGCAGCCAAGTCTAAAAAATATGGTCAATATGAACACGATGCTAATGAAATGAGACATCATTTGCGGCCCAAAAAAGATAAATAAGAGTAACGTAAGTAGTAGATCTTTACCTTTTCTTCCTTTTTTTTTGAAAACACGAATTCTGAAATTTCAATTAGCATGATAATCTTAAAATACGATATTTCATTTCCTTAATACACCCTTTGATGAGGACATCTCGACCCCTGAAGCCGAAGTAGAGATAAGCCAGCACGGTCAACCGGAGGATGGGCCACAAATGCTCAATCAAGGCCCAACATTTCTAAAGGATCCAAGTCCCTATCAGCGGAACCCTCTAGTTGACATCATCGGGCCTATGACTAGGCGACGCCAAAAGACTGTGAACGAGACCCTACATAATCTCGTTCTTTCCAGCCTAATCTATGCCCAGAAGATTGAAGAAGGCCAGGTCCTTAATCCAAGATTCAGAAAGGATAAGATGGTTACTATTTTCTCGATTACATAAAAGAACTAACCATCCGCTCCTCGACAAAAGTGGAGGCCTGTTCCGTGAAGTCCACGGACTTTATGAAAAACATGACACCATCAATTCATGCTCCATCATTCTTGGGCCAACTCACTCAGCATCCATGCATCGTAAATTAGCCCATAAATCTCGCAAGGCAGCCGCGACCAAGAAGCCTGTATTGCAAGCCCCGATCGCAGGCCGCCGCAAGCAATCCAAGCGCACACAAGGCAAGCCCATAGCTCGTGAAGCCCATCTGTGAATTTCGCAGGTCCTTTGATTCTGAAAGGGAATTGGATTGCATATTTCCTTTTCCTTTTCCTTTTGTAATTATCTTTAAGTAAAGTTCCCAAAACTGTTACAACTTGACTTAAAATTAGTAGTTTCCTATTTTGTTTCTAGTTCTTATTTTCTTTTACAACTTGAATTTTGATTTTCTACAAAATACCAAATTCAAGCTTTCCTCTTTATTTTTCAAGTGTAATTTCGAGTAACTACATATTGTTACAACTGAATTACACTACCCCAATTTCATACTCCTTTTGAGTTTGGGTTTGTAATGGATTACCAACTGTAGTTGGTTTCCACTTTTAATTGTATTCTTTTCCTTCTTTCTTTTGCTTGGAATTTTGGCTACCCTACTTTACAAATAGAGGCACCCGAAACTTCCTTAAGGGAGAATTTTCAATTTTATAGATTTATTATGAGGTTTATCCTTTCTCTAGAATTCTCCTTTTATTTTGATTATTTAACTTGTGTAATTTTCGTGCGTGTTAATTATCCTAGTTTCGAATTTAGAAGATTATAGGTTAATTGCTCCACCTATAATTATGTTAATTCAATCTCTTAAAAACTCGGCTAAGTTACGAATAAAGTAGACTAGATCTCACTTAAATTAGTTAAGGGTTTTTCGAGTTCTTGAAGAGAGTAATTTGTAAGTCTTCATGGTTTGGCTTTCCTTAGCGTTTCTTCCACACCTGCAAGTCCTTCCGAAGTGCTCACATCACTCTTCCAATGCATTTTTGCGAACCACAAAAATACTTCTTCTTTCTAATATTCCCATGGGAACCATGAATGATCTTGATGGGAGTCTGAGTAGCTATTTATACAATCGCAACCACTCAAAATAAAGCTTTCATGGAAATATATGCTTTTCATTTCTGGAAATGTAAGTAAATGGTTTTAATTTCTAATTACTTATTTTATTAATAATCATGACTAGAAACTTCTCATTTTGATGAGGTCATTATTGGCTTCCTTAATACAAAGGATGGGCCCGCACAGCAGCAACCCACATTTCGGAGGTTTCATAGTCAAAGGCCCAGTTCAGTTGTGATCACAGAAATTGAAGTTGATAGTGAACTAGAGCTAAGCCCCATCAAAAGGCGACCCGTTTCGTAGAGTCTGTGGACTCTGCAGAACCTCCATCGACAACTCATGCTCCATCTCATTTTGGGCCAATCCATACAACACCCAAGTTTCACAAGTCGGCCCAACACAATTCAGAAGCAAGCTGTAAGACAAGCCGTTACTCAGACGCCACGCATTGCAGGCCCATCATCGTGGCCCATCGCAACTCACTGCACCGGACCCGCGAGCAAAGCCAACACGCGGCTTGCGAACCACGCAAGTTCCACTTGCGGAAATTGCAAGTCCAACCCTAATCCGGGAGGATTTGGAAAGTGCATGTTTTCCTTTTCCTTTTCTAGTTTGTATTGTAATTTAAGTCAAGTTTCCAAAACTATTTACAACTTGACTTAATTATTAGTTTCCTTTTGGATTTTAGTTACTTTATTTCTTTTACAACATGAATTTGGATTTTCTCTTCAAGATACCAAATCCAAGCTTCCTTTTTTTTAAAATTATTTAAGTGTATTTTTGGATCTCTACATAGTGAGATAACCGAAATTACACTTGCCAAATTCATGCTCTTTTTGAGTTTGGTTTGCAAAAGGTTTCCAACTCTTGTTTGGATTCCAATTCTAGTTTTATTCCTTTTCTATTTCTTGTACGTTTTTGAGTTCTCTCTTCTTATAAATAGGAGAACTCAACACTAATAATATTCAGAATTCTTTGATAAAAAATTGTGAGGTTAATCTTGTACTTTTAGAATTCTCAATTGTTTACTTTCTGAGCTTGCGTATTTTCATGTATTGATAATTCTGCAAGTTCTAAACTTAGAAGGATTTAGGTCACTTGCTCCGCCTAGATTTCTGTTTGTTCATCTCTTAATTCTTCTAATTAATTTAAGAATAAAAGTAGCTTAGTCTCACTTAAATTAACTAAGGGTTTTGAGTTTTCAAGAGAGTAAGTTTGTGACCTTCAAGATCTCGACTTTCCTTGGCAAAGTCTTCCGCTATGTGGGGAGTTTCACCACAACTCACATCACATTTCCTTTTGACACATCTATTGCTACCACAATTTTTCTTCCTTTCAAATGCTTAATCGACACCCTATTTTTCTAATCCTTAGGAGATCACAATCTGGTTGGCATGAAGTTCGAACCATTTAAAACATATGGGAAAACTTACCCATTTGAACTATTTTAGAAAAAAATTGACCATATTATAAAGGCCATCATAAATGTTCATCTATTTTTTCCCTTCACTCTGAATTTCACAAATGAAGAACATAGGATATTTTTGAGTTTTTGATCTTTTTATTTCATTGCTTGGACCTTAGAATTTCCACTATGCCTCGAGTACTAAAGGACATTTGAAGATTTAACCTTGTTCTTATACTGATTTGAATCCATAATACTAATAGAATAGACCACCTTACCCATAGTAAAACAACTAGTTCCACAAATGAATTCTTGATGCAAGCCTACCACAACTAGAGCTACGACGGCTGCTAAAAGCTAAAAAGTTATAATTACCATATGTAGGACGATAGTTTTCTATTTTTTATTTATGTTGTTTTTACACAATACGTCATACCCGCCAGCCACCTAATATAGGTTGTTCTCCAAAAACAAAAAATAAAAAATAAAAGACATCATTAATTACTTGATTGTATAAAGACAAATACTGTAACATAGTTATCACTATTTTCCATTTGCCAACAATTTGAGATTATGAAATGTTTGATTAGATAGGGATAAATGTGGTTGTACATAAATTAGGTATATGTAACATTACACATATATTTGTCTCATCATCTACATATACCGGTACCTCATACTTCCTCTATTTCATTAGAAAAGTGTAGTTTGAAAAATATTTTTTGTTCCAATAAAATAGTCCAATTTCAAATTTTGTACTTCTCTTACCTTTGCTAATATAATCTTGTGTGGTCTATACTTAGTCCATACATAATAAGTAAGGATATAAATGGAATAAAGTGTGTCAAATTAGCTAATTTAGGTGTTGTACCTTAACATTCATAATAAGTTATATATTGGTCAAGGTGGACCCTTCTAGTGGGACGGAAGTAGTATCCAACTAGGTTTTTTATTTTTTTTGGTCATGTTATTTACTGTAACCAATTTACTATTTGCAGTAACCACTTAAAAAATTATAGGATTAAAATGACAAAACTAACCCTATTCTAAGTTTGATGTATACACTCAAACCTATCACACAATCAAACCTCTCACCCCATCAAATCTATACAAACCATCGCCAGTCTACACTTCTTCCAGTGACAGCAGAGGTTTTCCAGATCCCCTTTCGTGGGAGGCAAAGGTATGATAAACCTATGCCTGGCGGAGAGGGAGGTTTTCCAAGATCTCCGCTCGAGGTCGGCAAAGGTATGGAAAAGCTTCGCCTTAGACCAGTGGAGGTATAATAAATCCCCGTCGGCCTGTGGCGGAGGTATGATAAACCTCTACTTCCACCGGGCAAAAGTTTTTTATACCTTCGCCACAGGCTAACAGAGGTATTGTGAGACCCGGTTGATTTTAATCCTTATTTTGATTGATGAGTTAAAAAATATGAGAATTAATTTAACGATTTTTCTAAGTGAGAAAATGTAGAGAAATGTTCACGGAAGAATCGACACAAAAACGGCAATGAAAAATGAGCTAAAATGAAGAAACGGCAAGCAAATGAAGAAAGAAGAAAAACATGTCCCAAGGACGTCCTAATGTGGGACCTACGGTATTTCTAAGTCAAAAAATGAAGAGAAAAGTTCATGGGTGAACCAACTCAAAAACAGGGAAGAAAACGGAGTTAAAACGAAGAAATGGCAAGCATTCGAAAGAAGAGCTGAAAACAGAACTTCGGGTAGCACATTGGTTAGCAGTTCGGTTAGCATCAAAGGAAAGAATAAAGTAGAAGAAAGGAAAAGACTGAAAACTAAGTTCGGGGAGCACTTCGGCAACATGTTTGGAACCGAACTAAGTTCGGAGAGGACTTCGGCCACCCGTTCGGAATCCAAAATATTGAATTTCAGACTTTAGCTACTGGGATCAATTTCTGATATCAGAAGCTAAATTTATGATATCATAACCAAGTTCGGGGAGCACATCGATTAGCAGTTCAGAATCTGAAGTACTGTAGACAGCAGAATTTCAAATTGCAAATATAGCCGTTGGGAGCCATTTGGCCACTCCTATAAATACCCCCAAGCTGCAAAATGATGAAATATCATCCTCCACAACTCTCCTACACTCAAGCAACATTCCTAAGCTTCATTTCATACATTTACTTGTCAAAATAGCCATTTAAGCTTAGATTTGAGTGAGTTAGAAAGAACCTTTGTGCTCAACTTTTGCATTTCATTTGTAAACTCCATTGTGGAGATTCTATCATTGTAAATACACACCTCACTTGGTAAAATCGGTTTTTACACTTATCTTTGAAAAAGGTTTTCAAAGTTCTTCTTTGTACAAGAAATATTTTAAAAGGGTCAAGAACCTAATTCACCCTATCCCCCTCTTAGGTTCATCTTAAGTTAAGTTGCTATTGATAATTGGGATTTCATTACGTTTACAAAGCTCAACCTGAATTTTGCAAAATTACTTGCGGAGAAATTCGATTATGAGTTTTCATACTATATAAATAATTATTGTATGTCTTTGGGATAAGTGTGGAATATCTTGTTATTTATATTCACACAAAAAATGGTCTAGTAGAATCGTTTCATTAAATGCATTAAGTTATTTACATGATCATTGTTTTTGTGAATGGAACTCCCAATATATATATTTAAAGGCATGCTATATTGCATATTGGTTTTCAGTTAGTTTTCAGTCTGTTTTCAATAGTAGCATAGGCATTTTAGTGTTCAGTACTTAAAATTTTAAAATGGTATATGCATTTAGTAATCTTGTCCCTACAAATAAAAATTTTCATTACAGAATGATTGAGATGTACATTGTAAATTCCAAAAAATAGAAAGAAAAAAAGAAAGAAAGAGACGTACGTTGCGTGTTTCCATGGTCGATTCCCTAGAAGTGAATAGTATATGTATTTTTCCAATTTAATTTTAGGAAAATGTTTTACAACATGAGGTTTGGGAAAAGTACAAATATACCATAATGTTGGACAAAACTATTATCGACAAAAATTTTCTCTAAACAACTACAAATTAATTAGGGAATTCAGTAATTGTGGGATATAAAAATATATCTATCGCATAGAGATTTACGTGATGCGGAATAAACAAAACAAACAATGAAAGAAATACACAATTTTAAGGTGCTTTGCTCTCAGAAAGACCTACATCCACAAAAATATACTACCTCAAATCAATGGTGGCAAGTCAAAATTGTTTTACTACACACATAAAACATCAACATCAACATGGAGTCATAAGCAGGAACATACATCTCTTATAACCTCACATCAACTATCAACGTCGGAGAGATAAGCAAGATAACACATCTCTTAAGACCTCACGACAACACATCAATTAGTAAAATTAGCTCCCTCACACAACCCAGAGGCAGAGAACCGAAATGTTTCTACATCTATAACCTTTCAAACTCTCAGTTCAACTGAAAATAATACCCTATGAGTTATTTATCTAGACCCAAAGTTATCAAATCTTTATCAGAAACTAGTTTTCCAAAACCAACCAAATCTAAATTAGAGATGACTAAACAGGTAATTATTAAATTCTTCCAAAACTGAAATTCCTACTTAAGCTTGGTTTAACTTTCCAACAATAATAATGAATTGTTTAGAGAAAACTTTGTCAAAATTATCCTCACTCACTGTCTCTTCTATGATTTTTTTTCTCTGAATAGGTCTCTTTTATGGTTGAATGCAACCTTCAACATGCTTTTGTTTAAAAAATAGAAGAGGAAGAATAATCTTTTGTCTTGGCATAATAAATCACGAATTTGCAACGCTCCTTAAGTTGTGTATCTGTGAAGGACATTTTGGTATTCAAACTTTAGATAAATTAATTGAGATACACTTTAGCCTTCCCAATTATATAGTTGCTTATTTAATCATTTAGTTTTGAAACTGGTTGATTTTATAACCAAATAGGATAATGGTTTTGAATTTTACGAAAAGCTCAAGGGGCAAATGTAATTTGTCCACATATCAAGGTTGTTTTTTGTTATTTAACCAAAATAGAAGTGTGATTTTATAATTTACCCAAATCTCAAAGGAAATACGTAATTCACAAATTGATCAAGGAGAATTTTTGTTATTTAACCAAACTAAGAGAGTGATTTTGTAATTTATCAAAAATTCGGGAGGAAAATGTAATTCGCCAAAGTAATGTAATGCATTTGTAGCATATACTTTTATGTTCTTTAACAAGTGTCATTTATGGCTTGTTCTTTATGATATTTTAAAACCTGATTTTGAAAACATGTTTTTAAAAAATAGTTTTATAATGTAAAAATGTACTAAAATGAAATACATAGTTGAATTGTAAAAAGTTGTACTAGAAATGAAAACAAATGATTATAATATATCAAATTTACGGTAGAAATCAAAACCAAAATGAAAATGAAAAGAACATGCCCTTAAACTTCAAACTTTTGTTATAGTGAAAAAGCCATATTTCAAATTTCAACAGAAATAGTTTCAATTTTATTTTCGTAATAATAAATAGGGAGGAAAAAGTTCAATAACCCAAGACACATTTCACTCTAGAAATAAATTGAGAGGAAAAAAATACAACATTTGACATATAGTAATTAAAGGTAAAGATGGTAATCTAAATTTAACGTTTTAATATATGTGAATTTCTGTATAAATTACTCGTTTTAGGGAAGAGTGTGAGCAAATCTTTGTATTTAAAATCAATGACAACAATGTGGTTAAAGAGAGGCTCGAGTCCCTCTATCTTGTAATTAAATTAGATACAAATACCTCTCGTGATGTAATTGAATTAGATACACATACCTCTCATCATGTAATTGAATTCGGTATATGTCATCATGTACATGCTATAGTGATATTTATTGGCTTTACCAAATAATTAATACTCCTTAACTAATTGTTTGCTAACAAAAACTGGTGATAATTATATATCTTACAACAATTATTCTTACCCAATCATAATTGAGTAATATAGTTAACCGCTTTTCATTGCATCATCTGCCATTTCATTAGTGGTGTTAAAAAGGGCAATATAGCATATCTTCATATAGTCTGGAAGGCTGGCAATTACTTCCACATCCCACCTAAAATGCCAATGAAAAAGATCGTAAATCTTTGTATCCATTTTTACGAGTTCGAATCTTCTGTCTCATTATCTCTATAAAATAATCGTGTATAGAAAATTAATTTTGATACTGAATTACCTTTTCAACCGCATCAATAAAAAGTTCCAGTTCGTCCAAAGTGCTATACACATCATAGACGTCATCTATATATTGTCTCAGAGAAATGAACTTAATTTGTGGACATTCTTCTAATGAAATATCCAAATCCAGTCTCAAAGTTCATTCCTAACGCCCAAAAGAAATGTTCTACCAATCTGTCCCTTACGAAATTTAGCTTTTTTCCCAGACTTGTACTCTCCCACCACCTTTTCACATTCAAAAAACTAATGACTTCAAAGTTAAAGAAATCTTAAACGGGTAATACATTATTGTGGTTGTTTAAAATTTCTTTATTGTTTTACTGAGAATTTATTTTGAATAATATATATATATATATATATATAAAACTTATTATAGGTGATATATACAGTATCTAAAATAAGTCATTTAATTAACATCATAGTTTTCACTTATAACGTTACTTTCTAACGAATGATTAGTTGTGACCATACATTATTATATAGTTAGTATGCAAGGTAAATAAATACAATATGGAATCTTTTATTAAAAATAATAATTTTAAAAGATGACTCTTTATATGGAACAGAAAGAGTAATCATGATACACATCGAGCTAATAATCCAAAGACTTGGTTCGTTCGTTATGAATTGTTTTTAAAATATGTTTTTGGAAAGAAAAAAGTTAATGTAAAAATTTTATTAAAAATACAAAAATGTGTTATTGAATACTAAAGAGTTGTATTAGAAAAAAAATTATAATATAGTAAAATTAGAGTAGAAAAACCAAAAATAAAAGGAAAATACAAACAAAAACAATGAAAACAAAAATGACCTTAACCTTTTGGGATATTTGAGCTCTGATATTCCCAGATTCTTTACGGCATGGCTCTTCTGCAGATGTTTTGCTGCAAATTCTATTGCCGATTCCAAAGTGCTTCCATTTTCTGTAAGAGGGTATGAGGCTTCGTGGAGCATAGCTTTTAGGTTGTTGCGAAGATTGGCCTTAAAATTCCCATTCTCATCCTTGAAACGATCATAGACATCTGAAATGTTGTTGGAATTCATGATATACACCCTCCGTTCCATTTAATAAAGTCCACTTTAAAGTTGTACATTGTGACACATAAACGGTTGTACTACTGAATTCTTCTAGTGGAACAGAAGAAGTAATTAGTTCATCAATTAAACGCCTATTTAACCGTTAATTCATCAGGGTGAGTTTGTTAGTTTGATCAGATTTTCCTTCTAGCTATTTGACAATATATATTGTAAAGAATTTGCTCTGAAAATATATTCATAATAAAAAAAACTGTTGTGGAAAATTAATACTCACCTTGGGACACAAAGAAACCATGTTGCCTCATGAGTCTAAATGCATATAAATCCATTCCATCTGAGCGAGGTATAGTTGTTTGGCACGTCAGGGAAGCCTTTGAAGTAAGTAATATGTTGCTCTGAATTTGCTGCAAATGAATGTGCATATAGAATTGTATATTATGTGCAAAAGCCTTTGATTTATATACTGTCAACTTAGCTATGACCCAGCATCACTAAACTTTAATAATGCATCTGTATTCATTATTAGACCAAAACTTTAGGTAAAATTACTTTATTTGTCTATTACATTAGAATGTTGACTCGCTTTGGTCTTCAATTTAAAAATATTTTATTTTCCTTGTTTAATTTAAAAAATAACTTTTAAATAGTCTCAAACTTAATTTAGATAAAAAAGAATAGAGTTGTGTGGTTCTAACTCCTTGGAGTACGTTTGTATTTAGGCAAAAGAACATGTAAAAAAGGTATTGTTTGTTTCTTAAAAAGAATAAAAAGGAAATAATGCGAGTAAGTGTAGTCGAGTCTTTTATCGAATTATACATTAGTTTCACGCACTACAAAAAAAAATGCCTTTGGTGACGACACCAATTTTGGTCACCAAAGCAGAAAAACCTTGGGCACTGGGTGGTCACCGAAGCTCGGTCGCCAAAGGGTCTGGTGACCAACTTTTGGTTTGGTGACCAAAACGGAGTGGTCACCAATTACTGACCAAAACTATTGGTTACTAATTTGGTCACCAAAGGGACATAATCTGGTCACCAAAGCCTAGGCCTTTTGTGACCAAAGAAAATGTGGTCAATATTTTGGTCTCAAAAAATGACCGGTTTACGCCGTTTGTTTGGCTTTGGGGACCACCTTTTTTTTTTTAGACGACCTTTGGTGACTACTTTTCTGGTCACCAATAATTTAAATTAATAATTCAATTCACATTACTAGTGACAAATTTGAGGTCAGAATGTTGTCTTTGGTGACCAAAATTCCAAACACCAATTCAATGCATAACAGTAAACAATATTGGCATTTGGTGACCAAAACAGTGGTCAACAAAGCAATAAATTCTCAAAAAAAAAAAAAAAAAAAAGAGCTTATATACTTCTAGCTCAATTAAAAGCTATTTCATTTCAAATCATAGAATAATACAATGTATCTTATAAATTTACATTAAACTTTATACAAGCTCAATTCTCGAACTCAATACAATAGCAACCTAAAGATGTAAAAAGATTATCAACATCCCTACACAACTAAAAACAACACATTGCTTTTCTATCATGATCCCTTCTTTGAAGGAAGAAGAATCTTAAACCTACAAAAGGAAGAATTATCTGTTCAGTTAAGTGTTTGAAAACAAAAACATTCTTACATTCTTCATGATACAACATCTCTTCAGGAATTGGAAAGTTGCTTTCAAAATCCTTGAAATTGCACGATATTGAACATCCAACTGCAAACTGATAAAAGATGTAATTGAAAAACTCACAAGTTAAAACAACATCTTCTACATGCATGACTCATAATCAGTAGAAAGCAAACCATAGAAGAAACAGAGCAGATTATAGAAATTTATCTGCAGGACTCAATTTCCCTTAAGTGCTGCAATTCAAGTCTAGAAGAAAAAGACCATCACCAGATAGCTTTCCTATCAAATTTAAATCTTAAAATACCAAACTACCACAGCAGATTGCCAAACCAACAGAAGAGTTCTGAAATAGAATATTGTGGCAATATGACCATAAATGTACTCCCCATAGAAACAGAGTAGATTAGAGAAATTTATCTGTCAAGGAAAATAAGACTTTATATATACCTTGCAAGACTTCAAACAACAAAGAGAGATGCAAATCTAATGCCATTGCTTAGGATTTGTCTGCAGTATAGATTTGGTCCTCCATAGCCATTAAAACATCACTATGGGAGATGTAAGCCAGTAAGGTTCAACCAATAAATAAAGCCAAAAGGTAAGAAACAACAACCAATTGACAATTGCAAGTAGTGATACCGAAATGAAACAGTGGATTCATTGCCCAAATGAGATTATTGAGACTAAGTGGGTCGCTTAAAGGCCCCCACTCCTTCCCCAACAACAAACACACCAACAAATTTCAGACACAAGGAGAAAGAGGTAAAGTATGCTTTAAATGAAGCTTCAAGATGAGACCAAGTAGGACACAAACATAAAACAAAAATAACCAATACACGCAAGAGTTTCTAGTTTTGTTTTCTTTGTGGAGGAATACCAAGAGCATCCAGCATTGATTCATCCAACTCTGCAGTTTTAAAAATGGATAAGGACAAATATATGAGCAACAATGATTAACTTTTGAGAGGGTTAGAGATACAACCTTTAGTTTGCAGCAGTGTAGCTAAAGACCACAAGCCAAAAAGATAGATAAGCCTATAGAATGAAAGACAATGGAGCTAAGCTTAGGTTATCAACATGTGACAAAAAATCAGTGACACTTTTACTCAACTTCTCCGTTCAGTTTTGAGAAAATGCATAACTGAAAAAAGAAAGCAGATTTCCATATGCTGAGAAATCAGAGCTCTGAGGCAGGTTTTAAGCAAATTTAGACTAAGGGCATTCATCAGAAGGGAGATTTGTGGGCATTATGGTACCAAAGAAACAAGCGAACGATGATTCCACAGAAGCAAGAATATCACAGGCTGAAGCCAATCCAGATCCTGCTGTTGTTTTCAGCAGACCACCTCCACTTCCACCCGTGCTCAGACCATTATTTGCTCTGTCATTGCTGGGCTCATGGTTAAATCGTGATAGCAGTGATGATTGATAGACGATTGATGCTCTGGGAATGCATCAAATAATGAAGTGATCATCTTGAATAGAGCCTTTAACATTTGAGACTTGAAGAAGTTAGCAATGAGAAAAGAAGGAAATGGCAAAGCATTTAGAATAAGAAACATTCCTATTGACAAATTATGTCTTCAGTACCAGTGCTAACTGTCCAGGTTTTATTGATTACTCAATAACTTGAATACTTCTGCAAACACACTGGAATATTAGGTCAGTTCCTGAGAAAATAGGTTCTTATATATTCAGCTTACATAGAAATTAGTCTCTTAGTACTCAATCAGTAGTCTTTCTCCATCTGTTGATAATTCATAGTAGCTGCAACCTCTGGTGAAAGGAACCTTTTTCTTCTTCCACCCTGCATTGACAGAGAAATGTTATATAAACTCCCCTAGTTTGTGTAAAAATAAAAGAAGTAAATGGAAAATGGTTTGGAGTCGTCCTCTTCTATTACCATTCTCAACAAAACAAAACAGAGTGGGTTCATTACAAACTAGAGTGCCTTCTACACTTCAGAAAGGTTGAACTAGCGACACCTTTCAAAAGTCATGCATGCATCAACCAGCAGACATTAGTGGCCTGCATGCGTACACCAGAAAGATAAGGATTGCTGCAAAAATTATGTCAAGTCTAAAGTCAAGAAGACAAGTGAATAGTGTATGCAATCTTCCCTTCTTCTTTTTTTTTTAATTAAAAAAATACACTAACAACAATACCCAAATTCTTTCAACTTAGAGTAATATGAACCATACCTGCAACCAAAACAATTAAAGCAGGCACTAAGTCATTTTCAATAATCAGTAACCAAAGTAGGCATCAAACGAAATGACCTATTTTGTTTTCTAGAATTTTCTACTGAGGCAGGACTAAATTCAACTGGCAATCTAAAAGTAACAGCAAGAAACACGTGAATTAATAGTAGGTACTCGCATGAAGTACGAATAACAGAAGTCACATTAATAAACTGACTTGGACTCCAGATAAGTAATTCTTCTGCGAAGATCGTCCTTTTCCCTCTACCAGAATAGCAAAATTAACAGAAGGCAAATTGTCACATCCTGGGAATATTTACCTACTACGGGAGATCCTAAAGAGAAAAAAGAAAATATATAGCACCTTCTGATCTTCAGCCAATTTCAACTGTTTTTCATCGGCCATTTTTTGCTTCTGAATTGCATTCTCAGTCTGCCAAATAAGTAACCACTTTCAATTCTCAAGATCTCAAAACCCTTCTCAACAGCAATACCAAGGATAAGGAGGTTAATTCTTATTCTGAAGTCACCCTAGATTTCATTCCATAATTACACGGCAAAAGGGGAAATGAAAACCGAAACCGATTCATGCTTTCATAGCCAAGTAATTGTTTACAAAATTAAGTGTAAAAGATAATGTTTGTCATTTTGTAATCTTAGAACAGGTGAAGTCAAAGTTCACATAACCTTTCAAGTCCTGGAAGAAAATTGTACAAGGCACAGAACAAAGAAGAGTATCAAAGCCAGTCAAAAGAAAACAAATCGATCTAAATGTGCAATCTGTTGCTCCTGTCTATGGAAATATAGAAACCAAATCCCAATCAAGTAATAAAGTGATCTAAAAATATAAAAGAAAACCAGAATTACTGAATGCGCGAGACCAAATACCATTTCTTTCTGCTGATCAAGCTTCCTTTTCTCACTCTTATTTAGAGCTTCACGTTTCCTTATTTCTTTCTCACGCATCAGAAGTTCTCGTTTCCTAGCTTCTAACTGCAAATTAAGTCTGTTATGTTCATCCAGAACCTTTTGTAGCTGATCACTTTGAATTTGCTGCATTACTCTCAGCTCTGATAATCAAAATAAGAAACAAAAAATAATCCAAGTCAGAGATTGTAGCATTAACTTAAATGAATTTAGATATAATATCATATTTTGCTTGTCAACAAAAACCAATCTTGAAACAAGAATATAAAGAAAATAATAAACTCAATATTCGTACCTGGAAATCTTGAAATCTCAGAAATGAATCTTGAAGGCTCGAAATGGAGTCTTGAATTAACTGCTGAATTCAGTATAATTAAATGAAAGCAAAAAGAATGAGAAAAAGAGAATTTCCGAAATTTGTTTGTAACAGAAAAGGCCAAAAGGAAACAATTAAAATTATAAACATGGCTCTTTTAATGAACAAACCTATGGAATATTGAAAGTAAGAAGTTTAAGTAATACCTTTTTCAACCATTGAGCTTCTAGGATCCTGAAAGCTTTTTATCTGCACCTCAGTAGGCTGTGGATGGGTTTCGTTGAAGTTTTGAACGGATGCTCTCCGATAAAAATGAAGCTTTGCTGCATTCTTGACGAAGGAAAGATTTTGTGCGGAGATATCCCTTGGGCTTAATGCGATTTGCTTCAAGAAAGCAAGAGTTTCACTTGGCTGGAAATCATTCCTTGCCTTCTCAATCTGCTTAGCAGAGTAGAGTACATATCTCCACGATTAAAACCCTTCAAATCATCTTCAAACAACTTCGAACGGTTCTGGCAGAAGAACTGATCTTCTTTTGAACTCCTCAACAGCCTCTTTTACAGCTAGCAAAAAATCGTTGTCATCAGTATGCCTTGACTTATTAGCATGGTGATCTGATTCAGAGAGCACGACAGTTCACAGAACAAATTCAAAAAAATTATCAACACCAAAGATCAATAGCCTGCAAGAAATTAGCCAAGAAAAAACAAAAGCATTGATTCTCTGTATTTTAGTAAATGATGGCAATAGATAAACCTTGAACTCAACACCAAAGTAATTGGTAAAAGTCAAAAAACGCAACTGAACTCATTTTATATTTACATTGCAATCATATTACTATGAACTCAAATCATGAAAAGTAAAAAGATGAAATTGCAGAATAAATGTAAACAATGGTTCTGTTTTTAACTTTACAGGTGTTCTATCTTACTAACATCCAATTGTAGTCTCTAGAAACAGCGCAATGGTGACATGTGTCACAAGATAAGGGTTAATTGTTGATAAATGTCAGATTTTTTCAAATTTGCCCACGTGCAGCAATTAAATTCTAACAGCACTCTTTGGCTACCCCTATCTCGAATTTAAGTTCTAAGAGAAGGCCAAGGTCAAGAGAAATCTAGACAAAAGCAAAGTTGTTGGTCTTATGGGTTCAAACACGAATCTATCGTCAAGCTGATGATGGCATAAGCACAATTATATAATAACACTAAAAACAACCCCTCTCCGTAATACAATTACAAGCCCTAAACCAAATTCAATCTAACACAAAACTGAGCCAACCTACAAGTTTGAAATGTAATGAAGCTTTTACAGTACCAACCCTGTTTATGTTTACTTCAAATACATGTTTTAAAAACAATAGAATAATAGATTGTTAACTCTTTACCTTGTTGGCGGAGTTTTTTGGCTAAGGGATCTAGCTTTTCCTCCTTTGCAACTTCAACAGATTTCCCTTGTTTTTCTTTGTCAGTTGCTTTTGCCATGAAATTTTTTGGGGACTTTAAAATCGGTGATTCTCCTTTGCCTGGTAAATCTTTCAGCACTTAATAGATGGCTTTTTATGGATTCCATCAGACAATTTTTGAAATAGATGGCTCTCGTAGTAGACGGGAAGAGTGAGGAGAGAAGCGAGAGAAGGGAGATGAACCAAGGAAGAGAAACGAGAAAGAGGCTAGGGCTGGAGTTGCTGAAGGGGAAAATATTCCAAAATTTCAAGTATTAGAACACAAAACGACATTGTTACTTAGGCTTGTTCTTGTTCTTTTTCATCGTTTTGAAAATAATTTTGAAAACAAGTTTTGAAAAATAGTTTTATAATGTAAAAAGTATATTGAAAATGTAAAAAGTAGATGTTAAGGCTCTGTTCTCTTGTGGTTTTGGTAGAGAATTATCACTTTTTTTTTTCTAAAACTTTACACAAAGAAACAACTTTACTTTTTCAACAATTTAAAATTAAAATTTTAAAATTCCCTTTAAATACTTACTCACATAAATTCAAAAAATAACACAATCATTACACTTTTTTATCTCTCACCTACACAATTTCCCAAAAAAAACTTCCCTCCAAAAAATTTCTAACAAAAAACTTCCCTCTAATAAAATTTCCTCTACCAAAGCCACAAGAGAACAGAGCCTAAATAGTAAAAAGTTGTATTGAAAATAATGAAATATGATTAAAATATATTAAATTTACTGTTGAAACCAAAACCGTTTTCAAAATAGAATATACTATTTGCAGTAACCAAATTACTATTTGCAGTAACATTTTTCTGTGAATAGTCTATTTTGCCCTTTAGCTAAAAAAAACTCATTTACACTTTACCTATTTACACTCATTCGTTTTTCACTCACACGTGTATGTATACATTTTTTTTACATAAAGTTTATTTGTTAAAAAAAAAAAAAAAAAAAAACCCTGTCTGGCCTTAAATTTTGCCCAAAAAACCACAAAATAAACGAGATTTTTTCATAATCACGCCCCCTATTTGCAATAACATTGTTGAAAGTATTTTGGAAGAAAATAACGCACGGGCGGTATTTTGACACCTAAACTGGGAGGTATTTTGCATATTTTCTTTCAAAATACTGTCCGGACGGTATTTTGATGCAAAATAGGTCAAAATACCGCCTGGGCGGTATTTTCTTCCGAAATAACGAACTCATTTACACTCTACCTATTTACACTCATTCATTTTTCACTCACACGTGTATGTATACATTTTTTTACATAAAGTTTGTTTGTTAAAAATAAAAAAATAAAAAACCTTGTCTGGCCTGAAATTTTGCCCAAAAAACCACAAAATAAACGAGATTTTTCCAGAATCACGCCCCCTATTTGCAATAACATTGTTGAAAGTATTTTGGAAGAAAATACCGCACGGGCGGTATTTTGACACCTAAACTGGGAGGTATTTTGCATATTTTCTTCCAAAATACCGTCCGGGCGGTATTTTGATGCAAAATAGGTCAAAATACCGCCCGGGCGGTATTTTCTTCTGAAATAACGCCCGGACGGGACCCAAAATACCGCCAAACTGGGCGGTATCTTCTAAAAAAATTCCGGGGCGAGATCTTCCAAAATACCGCCGGGGCGGTATTTTGATGCAAAATAGGTCAAAATACCGCCCAGCCCCGGAGGTATTTTGACCCAAAATACCGCCCACTTTGGGTGGATCCGCAAAAGCTGTAATTAGATTAAGTTGCCTTTGATACCATGTTGAAAATGTTAGAATCTGAGAAAAGAAGAAAAGAACATGAATAATGTATAGATTGTTTTTTTTTTGTTAAAAAACCAATTTTACGTTAAAAAAATGTAGAGATTGTTTACTTACCGTATAATATGGATAGTCCTCGTGACTATCGGCCATAATTAGAGTGAAAATGATTTATTTTATTTTTTTAAAAACCTAAAGGGCATTTTAGATATTTTACAGAAAAATGTTACTGCAAATAGTAAATTGGTTACTGGAAATAACAATTCCTATAATTTATTGAGCGGGAATTTTCCCTTCTTCCTGAAAAGTAAAAAAATTGCTTTTGTTCCCTTAACTTTTTAAATTTGAATTCACTCATTAGGAGCAGAGTCCACTTTGAAAAATATTTTTTATTTTCCTCTATTAGAAAACAAATATTTTGAAATTTGACTTTTCTATTAGAACAAAAAAATATTTTAAACAGTGTACTATTCTAATAGAATGAAGGGACATATATATTTAATTTTTTACAATCCAAACCAAAAATAATTATTATTCTTATTTATTTTGTGAATCTTCATCAATATTTAATTCATAACATATATACACATGGATAACTAAACTATCCATGGGTTTTTTTTTTTTTTTAATCAATCCCTATATGTATTATACCTCACACAATGCGAGGTGAGACTCCTAACAGTACAACAATCAATTATTCGGGCTTTTTAAACTGAAATGTGCACTGCATATTTTTTGTGACTGACAAGGTAACCCCAGAAATGCAGTTATGTCTGTACCCCAGAGAGGACTTAAGTCCTTTGAGTGGCTAACTCCTATAGACTACGAATGGTTTAGATTACATATTAGTGTAAAGAAAATATGGATGGTTTAGTGTGTCTATATTAACATTATAAAATGTACTTATATTAACTTAAGTAAAAATTAATCTTTATTAATAATTCATGATAAATATAATCAAATTTATAAATATTAAGCATAGTTGTATACAATTTTCTAAATAGTGTATATTGACTACCTAACATAATAAAAGAATATGCAAGCTTATACTATATACTTATGTGATAATTACTTATGCTAATTCATTATATCATGCATTCACTAATGATTCATGTTTATTTATTTACTAGCTATATTTGCTACTTTTTCGTTCCTTGTAAGAGTCTAGTTTGAAGATGTATTTTGTGACTCATTAATAGTTGTATCACTAAACTTTGTTAATAGAACAAAGAAGGTATCTTATAACTAATGAAGTTTGTATATGTACTAATTGTTACACCTTATTATAGAGTAGTGTTAGAGGTAATGAAATGTAGTGATTAATTTGGTTTGTATAAATGATCCATTCTTTATTTTTCATTGAACATAATATTAGAAGAAATGTAATTACTAATAAATGTTCAAGTGTTTTGTTTTTCTATATAAGTCGTGACAGATGAAATACTATATTAGAGAGCCTTATTAAGATTAATTTAAATCACAAGAAATAATGTTAATAAAATTAGCGTGCCTCACTAAGCCCAACATGCTATCATATTAATATTATTAAAAGTTATAAACCAAAAACATATTAGGGTGTTTTAGTAACATTATCACAAGTTATAGACTAAAAAAAATAGTAGGGTGTCCTAGTGACATTATCAAAAAGAAAAGAGGTTTACTACAATACTTTTGTACCTTTTATAATTAAACAAAAAATATAGTTTGTAGCACATAAATTGTTGTAGTTCAGTTGGTTTGAAACATGTGTCTTCAATGGAAGGTCAGAGGTCAAAACTCTTTATGGGCAAAATTTGATATATATGATTATTAATTAAAGCTTTATAAATTTTTTAACATCCCACTTGTAGCGCCCCAACCCGGCTCCCTATCTAATACGGAAACCCTATCGGACGCCTACCTAGCTCTCGCCAGGACTCAGTAGCAAGTACAAGAGCAAATTATAAAATAACACGCAAGCGTAATATTATTATATAAGTTTGTACTAATAAATACAATACTAAATCCAGGATCTAAAAGAAAACACAATTGTTCTAGCTTAATGGCACACATGCCAATTATTAATTCATAAGCAATTACTAATTAAAATGCCCATAAAGTGCAGCAGCTATGCTCCAGCCTAATTCGACTCAATTGGGTTAATTGTGCCTATTGTTGATCTGTCATGCCACATGTAAACACTGAATGAGCTTTACGCCCAGTGATGCCTCCGTTGAATATAGGTTTTATGACAGTTATAAAAACGGTAAATCATAGCATCATCTCAATATGTCAAATAATAGGAAGCAGTAAACACAATAGTTAGGATACTCGGCAGATCCGAGCGAATTCAATGAGTCGTCCCGTCATGAGGGATGACACTCAAGCGGACGTCTTGAGATCGTTACACCCAATTCGGTGCCTTCGACAACAACGCCCAATATAATCCGTACTAGGACCGACAGGTGCTCGAGTACACCTGACTTCCCCCGCTCATCGATCCAACCGTCCAAAACCCGACGCTAGCCCGGTGGATTTGATAAGTCGTGGAAGTTGTGGGATTCCCTGGCTGGATTATGCAAAATCAATTTATACAATAACACAGGCAATGGAGTACCGGTGAACAAGTACACCCATGCCTACTATTCAACAAGTAACATGCCATACAATCCAGTTACAAGCCAAGACATAACAATACTTTTCAATCACAAACTCAAATCAAATAGTACAAATACGAGCATCAAAGAATCACATATACATATCATGGCATATTATTCACAATGTAATTTATTTGAGTCGAGTGTAAAGTAGTCACTCGCTCGATATGGTCAGTTCCCTGCATGTTTTCAGTAGTATCGATATACATATCTTCAAATATTTTCAAAGCTAATGAACAAGTTATATATAGGTATAGGCATGACAGTTTTAAAATACATATTTTTAGAAAAGTGAGAACACTCACCGTACTAAGAAGGTTCTATCTGATTTTGTTCTTCGTAGTCTGCAATATAGTTGCGAATGAATTTAAATACGATTATAATTAATAATTATTCAATTGATTATAAAACTTAATATACTGATTAGTACAAGTTAAGTACAAGTTAATTATTTGGTTTCCATTATTATTTTAATATTATTTTTCTCTTCTTTTATATCATTATTTTAATTAACATTTCATTATTATTTATATAGTCCACCCTATATTTTATTAACATTTAACTAATTAGGTTCTATTATGATTCGTAGATATATGTATATATATCCAGTATCCATACTAATTTAATTACATATATATATATATATATATATGATTACTTAACTCCCTATGGATTAATTGATGTTCTTATATATATATATATATATATATTAGGTGATTCCTAAGCTAATATATATATATACTTAAATGCATCAGTATCCTGCAGTCGTCTAAACAACAACTGCAGCAGTCCGAAGCCATCCTTAATCACCATTAGAGGAACAGAACCTAGGACTGCCATGACCTCTAACTTTCTGGCTTCTTTAACATTAATCTGTTCAATGTTTCAAAACCATCAAGGATCTAGACTTGTAACTGATTCTACACTCAAGATATTATTTGTTCTAGCTACTCAGTAAGAGTTCATAAAATAGATCAACATCTCTAGAGCTCCAAGTTCTAAGATGCTCAACTCTTTTCTTTCTAAAGCTTTTAGCTATATTATTTCATCACTGGAACTACTACTCCAATTAATTCTTATCATCTATTTCTTCAATCCTAATCGAACACAATACCTTAAGAAAGGATATGGAGCTTGGTTTGAAATTTAATGAGAAAGGCTTTTGATGATCTTTTATAAAAGAAATATTCAACTTTTAAATCCCCTCCAACATCCTAGTTTCAACGTTCTGTACTGAAACAAAAAGGTTACAGATTTTCCTTTAAAACTATTAAACTCATTGGATCCTTTCAATGCTTATAGAAAATCATAAATTTAGTTAAAATAGCCATGTATGAATCAAAGGCAATTAATACTAACAATCAACTAGCAAGATCAAATTGACTTTAGAATTCTACACAAAACTCCATATATATACAGATGCTAGTTTTACAGGAACATGTGTTCTTTTCTTTCTATATCATAATTTTAACACCCTGTTATTAGTTCATCAAGGAGAAGAAAGAATTAGAGGATATTACTCTATTTTCATTTCAGTTAATGCCTAATTGATGTTTTCCTCCCCGTCAGTACAACTCATCGCAAAGCAGCAATTCATCACATCAATTTCTAAGTTTCTCCAACACTAAAAGGTACCTTAAGTACTTTACCATCAAAGACATGTTCAGATTCACATCTACAACTCAATTACAGTGAGAAAGAAAGAAGACAAATTACCTTGTGTGATGGAGAACTCGCTACTTTGGTCCTAGTTCTTCAACCCCTGTTTTCGCCTCTTCCTCTCTCTCTGCCCGAATGTTTTATGGTTACTTTGCTTTAGTTTGGGACTCTATATACGAATATCAATTCCAGATGTGCTTGAGTCTACTTATATTTGTATATTTCCTTGGATGAAGATCACCCACGTGATCTTTTCGGTGAGTAAGCTTCAAAATTTGCAAAAGGAGACAGCTCCTACTTACTGATAATGACTCCTCTTATTTGATTATGGATAGTCTTTACATATATATATATATATACGTATCTATTATTATACATATTTACTTACATAATTTCCTAATTACTAGAAAGATGTGGTAATTCCATTAGACCAAGATTTTAAAATTCCTTAATAAAACTCTTATGTATTTTAATATGCATTAATTTATTTCAATCACACGTAAATAACTTTTTATTTATTTATTTATTTATTTTTATTAAGGAGTTATACCCTAAAAAGCTCTAAAACATTACCTTGAAATTGGTCTACAGTTTGGGCTTTCACACCACTTTTACCAATAAAATCTGGTCAGGTGTAGTGGTAACGTACCAGTTTATATGTAAAGGAGGGAAGGAGTTCGAATCCTATCATGTGCTTAGTTTGATGACTTTTTGTTTTATTTAAATAATTATAATAATAACCTTATCAATATCAATTAATAATTGAGCTAAAAAAAATGTTATAAATAAATTTTTATGGGTTATCTACTATGTCTATGGCAATGTTACTGAATAATTAGTCTTACTCATTTATTGATAGAACATAAGTGAATTAAATATACTAAATTTTTCTCAGCAGTATTGTCCAATTAAGTTGGGTCAACTAGAATTTGTCCACCACAAATTGTTTCATATATTAAATAAAATTCAAAAAGCAATACACATAGTATAATTATATAATAATTAGTTTACCAATAAAACATAATTTTTGCTGAACTTAAATAAAATTAATCAATTGATATGCATTAGACCCATGTTTGTATAGGGAAATTAAAGTGGAGGGAATTTTCCCTCACCAAATATTTTGAACAACGGTGACCAAACATTTGGTCACCAAAGGTCTTCTAATCAAATATTGGTGACCACATACTTCCTCATTACTAAAAATGGTCACTATATAGTGTAAAAGTGGAGGGAAATTTCCACAATGGTGACCAAACATTTTCGGTCACTGAAGGCATTAGGGCCAACTATTGGTGACCACTATTTTCTTGGTCAGCGATTTTGGTCACTAATAAGGGTGAATTTGGCGGAAATATTTCCCGCCATGACTTTAGTGACCAGCTGGTGACCACTTTTTTCTTTGGTCAGTATTTTTTCAGCTGTGACCAATGTTTGTTGACCAAACTTTTGCTTGGTTGGTCACTAAAGGCCAAATTTCTTGTAATGACATCCATGTGACTCCTCAAATTTCAAGAAGAACATGATATATAGTAAAGTTTCATTTGGCCAATCCTTTTTATTCTTTCAATTGGGAATCGCCATTCGATAATTGTGATACATAGCCAGAAATAACCATGCATAAGAAAAGCCCTTTCCTTGTGGCTTAGAAATATATACTTCCTTTATTTCATTAGAAGATTCTAATTCCATAAATATACAATTGATTATAAATTATAAGGTATAACACATAAAATAAATAATTTAATATCATTTGTTCTACTAATGTCTTACTTTCTAAATGTAGATTAATTGTAAACTACACATAATTATTTTTATTTTTTTTGAACGACACGTAATTATATTAATAAGGGTAGTGAGAATAAAAAATTTTAAATTAGACTCCTCTACTATAATATCTTTTATGTGAACTATTTTAGTGAAACCAAAAAGATATTTAATTTAGTACAATTAGTTTTTATTTTTTTAAGATCAATTACTGTTAGTTAAACGTTCCACTATGTACTTAATTGCCACTTGCCAATCTAAAATGATGGACAGCTAGCAGCTTAAAATTTTATTGGGTGAATTTCAAATGGTTGAGGCTTACGTTACATGTTTCCCTGGTCGATTCCAGGAGAAGTGAATTGTCAGTGGCGAAACTTGAACATAATTACTGAAGGGGTCAATTCTTCATTTTTTATTTTGTAAGGCCCAAATATGTATACATATAATTTTTTAATACTAAAATATGCCTATTTAATCCTTTTTTTTTTCTTTTTTTTTTTTTTTTGCAGGGGCCATGCACACTTGAACTACCATTATGTTCCGCCTTTGTGAATAGTAGTGTAATGTTCCAATTAATTTTGGGAAAATATTTTAAACCCGAGATTGGGAAAAAGTATAAATATACCATAATGTTGGACAAAAATATTATCGACAGATTTCTCTCTAAACAACTACAAATCAAATATGGAAGTCAGTAATAATGAATTGTTTATAGAAAATTTTGTCAAAATCATTCTCACTCACCATCTCTTTTATGATTTTCCCCCCCCCCAATGGAATAGGTCTCTTTTATGATTGGAAACGACCTTCAACATGCTTTTGTTTCAAAATAGAGGAAGGAAAAAAAATCTTTTGTCTTGGCATAATACATCACGAATTTGCAACATTCCTTAATTTGTGTCTATGTAAAGGATATTTTTGGTATTCAAACTTTAGATAAATTAAGTGAGGACACTCTAGTATTTCCAATTATATAGTTCCTTATTTCATTCAGTTTTGGAATTGATCGATTTTATAACCAAAATAAGATAATCGTTTTGTATTTCACCAAAAGCTCAAGGGCCAAATGTAATTTGCCCAACGATCAAAGGAGGTTTTGTTATTTAACCAAAATAGAAATGTAATTTTGTAATTTATAAAAACTTCGGGAGTAAAATGTAATATACCCAAGTAATGTAATGTATTTGTAGCATATACTTCTATGTTCTTCAATGAGTATCATTTAAACTTCAAACTTTTGTTATAGTAAAAAAGTCATATTTCAAATTTCAATAGAAAATGTTTCAATTTTATTTCTGTAATAAAAATTGAAAAGTCATATTTCAAATTTCAATAGAAAAGATTTCAATTTTATTTCTGTAATAAAAATTGAGAGGAAAAAAAAAATCAATAAAAAGAAGGGCTTTCGATTTTTTGCATCGAAGACGCAATTCACTCTAGCAATAACTTGCGAGAAAAAGAAAATTCAACACTTGACATGTAGTAATTAAAGATAAAGATGGTAACATAAATTTATTGCTTTAATATATGTGATTTTCTATACAAACTACTCTTTTTAGGGGAGAGAGGGAATAAATCTTTGTACTTCAGATCAATATGGCAACAATGTGGTTAAAGAGAGGCTCGAGGTCCTCTATTTTGTAATTAAATTAGATATATATATACCTGATACCTCTCATCATGTAATTAAATTAGATATATATACCTGATACCTCTCATCATGTAATTAAATTAGATATATATACCTGATACCTCTCATCATGTAGTTAAATTAGGTATATGTCACATTAGATATTTATTGGCTAACCAAATGATTAATACTCCTTAGCTAATTGTTGGGTAACCAAAAATAGTGATAATTATTTATCGTACAATAATTTTTTTACCCAATCAATTGACACTCCCTAAGTAATGTCTAACAAAAAATAGTAACGAGTATGTGACAGACTATCCTTGTCCAATAATATTGAAGTTGATTATCCAATATTGCTTCATTTGGTGCAAGCACGATGCATGTCTCCTTGGCTGGTCGGTAGAGAAGTGAGTGGTACAGTTGATTACGTAATTTCTCAATTTAGGGCATGCTCTTTAGGTAGTTCTGAGAACGGGTTTCAGAACCTCTTCTCAGCCAAACTGGGTCTCAGCCCATTTTTAAGAAACAAAGTTCTGAGAACTGGTTTATACCCCAGTTCTCAGACCCAGCAGAAGAACATGGTTCTTAGCACAAATTTTTCCAAAATGTCCTTTTCCATTTTTAAGAACCCTTATATTCACAACACCCCTAAAACTTGCTTTCAATTATTTTATAAAATCCTTATACACAACCAATCGAAGCTGATTTTTGTACCAATTAAATTTTAAAAAAAATATAGAATCATCTGTCACGGTATAATAGTCGTACATAACCCATATTAAATTGGTTGTATCTATGAAATATTCATTTCGCACAGTCACACAATTTTTCCATATTTTTGACAACCTAATATTGTTCAACTTAACTCAAAATTGCCATAAATAACAAAGTAAATTTACCGGACAGTTAACAACAATACAAACGCGCTAATAATCGTCACAGATTCCTATAATCGGTAAAAAAAATCTCTTCCAAAGCCTACATAATATATTTTATAGTAGATACACTATATTGTAAAACTCTCTGACAATTGTTGCACATAATCCATTCGCAGTGCCGACATTTGATCGATTCCAGCCTGTGATTGATTAACCTCCTCCGGTTCATTCCAACCCGTTTCATCATCAACCACTACATTCTCATTATCTTCATCGTTTTCAGCAAACTCTTCAAATATCGCATCAGCGGGATTGTTATCCTTTATCAAATTATTTATAACACAACATGCCCCCACAAACTCTGCTTGTGATCTTGCTCATAACTAAACATCGGACCAGAAAGAAAGTGAAATCTACTCTTCAACACTCCGAAGGTTCTCTCCACTACATTCCGCACTTGGGCATGCCTGTGATTGAATAACTCCTTCAATGAGTTATAATGTCCGCCCCGTTGCCGAAAAACACCAATGTGGTATTCCACCCCACGGAACGGGGCTAGGAACCCTGGCATATTTTTGTATGCAGAATCAACAGCATAATATTTACCCTGAGGAGGCATTGGAAAAGCATGAAGGGGGGTATTAATTGCCGATTGCAAAACCGTTGCATCATGTGCACTGCCCCCAAATCCAGCCAACACAAAAACAAACCGCATATCGTGATCAACAACAGCTAAAACATTCTGCGATACTTGACCCTTGCGATTTCTATATTGTACCTGTACTTCACTTCTGCCCAAGCCTCTACATGCGTCCCATCTATTGCTCCCACACACCCCTACGAGTGAACAAAACCATTTTATGAGACTCCATTTGGTATTATTTATAAAATAACAAACATATAACATGTATTATCCTCAAATATACGCAATCTACTTCCGTTTGGCTGTTTAAAAATGAAAACAAATACAGGGCGCAACATTATTAATTAAGCCCAATTTGATTATTGTAATATACCACGACGTACCTTGAAATACGGGAATAGATGTCGCCGTGCTCGAATCCGTGGATGAACAAGGTGTTGATTGCGTGGTACAATGACATGGGGACTCATTTTGCAAACAGCCTCCCGCACATCCTTGATCACACGATGACATGTCGAGGTGGAATGCTGAAATCTATCAGTTAGATCACGGAGGCGTTTATCTCTTGCCATGCACATGAGAAACATAAGAAGTGCTTCTTTCCTTGAAACCCCCTTCTCCTTTTTTTCATAGAATCCTCCTGAATGTAGTCGCTCTAGCAGGGCGTTAAAAGTAGGACGTGTTAAGCGTGTCTGCTCATAAAGGTTCATGGGATGCCGCGAGCTTAACATCCACTTGGTGTAATCCTTACCGGATAAGGGGCAGTCATGCTGAATCAATCTTTCTGGACGTTGAAGACTTTGCAATCTGCTCATCTCCTTCAGTAACATTAGTTGGTAGAATGAGGCATTGTTATTCCAATTTGATGCACCCGTACTGCTACCTTCTCCCCCGTTTCCATTATCATCATTTGTTGCGTTTGTGGAGTCATCGGCTAATTCATTTCATCATCTGTCATGATGGGACTGTATCGCAGAATGAAATAATGTTACTTTCTGTAATTAGCAACCGCACGACTACATATAGCAGCTATTAACAAAGTTGAGAAATGAAACAAGCACCTTTCAACCGACAATCCAATACCCATACAATTTCATAAGCATGAACATATCCTATACAAGACCTACGTATCAGAATTTGCAAGGAATTCAACCATATTATCACCAAACAATTCCATAAAATGAAAGGACCATAAAATCCATACAATTGTATCTCATGCAAATAAACTACTATCCAACGCTTCAAGTGATGAAAACTATTAATAAAATAGGCTGCCGTACAATGAAAATATCTCCAAATGAAGAACAAATTGTCAAATAGGATGAATCAGTACATAAAAATACATATAGAAAGATCAAGGAGGAGCACAATCAAACTATGAAAAATTGAACCGGGCATGCTATTTGTGAGACTTTTGGGAAATGTGTACAGCCCCACAACATTTCTCAACTCAACATCTTTGATAGAAACCATTATGTCATCCTTTCAGGATTTCATCAACGATTGCTCGCTGTTGATCTTCTTCAGATACTAAGAAAATAGCTGCCATAAATTGGTCCTTCCCCAAACCCTTACTAGCTTTTGCATATGTGGAAGAATCTAATTGCAAACCATTCAACGCTTTAGCAATGTCAACAGGGTTAACCGGTGTTGTGGCAACGGAGTTAATACGCTGTGCCTCCATGGACCTGTTGAATGCCTCAATGCAAGATTGCATGTCATTAGGACTAGCTCCAGAATAAGATTTGTTGGATTTTGAAGCAGAACCTCTTCTTTCCTGGGCAGGCCGCTTTCCTTTGCTTTTCTCCTTTGGCTGCGGACTCTCAACTTCGTCAAAAGCATTACCCAATTGCGTATCATCATCAGAATCCCACAAGTTATGAGTTGTTGTCCTTCTCGGTGTCATATGGTTGGAGCTAATTGCTATATTTTCATCAGCCGTTTCGGCTGAAAACAGTTCATCAAGTTCAGCATAGAAAGGAAATGTTTTGTTCTTAGTTTCTCTCTTAGCCCCGGGAACTATCTGAGAGAATACCAAAGCATGTTCACGAAGGGTATTTTACCTACATATTTTACATACTATCAAGTAATATATCGAACACGCATGTAGATTCCAAAAATAGCAACCAAGCACTAATTATGACATTATGATACTCACTTTCTCAAGCTCAATCCAGTCATCAACCAGGAACATCCCAGATCCTTCGTCAAAACCTGCGCTGAATCCCAAACCGGACTGGTTAAGCAGCAATTTCTTCCACACTCTATACTTCTTTTTCCACCCTAATATCTTGTTATTGACTTTGGAACCAGTCAAATCCATCCCAGTAGCAGCATTTAGCTCATTAGCTATAGATTTTAGACGGGCTTCATTAAAGGAACACCTCTTCCGACCGGCAGCTATATTATCCTTGCGGATTATATCCAATAGTGCCCGCTCAACAAATTCTGGCCATTGCGCCTTCTTATTCGTATTCTTGGAACTCCCTTCCATTCTCTTACGCACATAAAATTAAAACATGAATACTAAAAATAATTTGCAGCACATACGCATAATGTCCAACGCGTAGATTAAACAAACCACATATACGTTTGTAACACAATTGTGGAGAAAGTACAAGTATGCATTAAAACGCTTAATGATGATTACTGCGATCAATAATCAAGTACCAAGAACTCTATAATTATGAAACTTAAAACAGCAAGGGTGTTCCGCTTCGTATGTAGGATACTTAAATCATAAGGTTTATGTAGGTGATAGAAGCACAAACATTACTGGCATATATTGCACACCATAGGGTTGAAGGGTAAAACCTTTGTAAAGGTTGAATTGCGTTTGCACAATGGTATATTGTTGCTGTCCGTCACAGAGAATAAGGTGCTAGAACTCCTTGATAAACCACCTAATTAAAGTAATTGATAATATCAGTCTAAATACATAATAAGAGTGGCAGAATAAGAAGCGTGTAGGGGCCTAAATATGATGAGTTTTGCAAGGAATTCATACCCTTGTTTTCACGACGACGAGGTCTTCTCATTCCGTGTTATGGTGATTATCGGTTGCATGGTATGAAACAAACAATCACCTTGCAGAAAGGAACGTTTAGTTAGTGGCCTATTTCAAACTGCAAGAGAAGCTTGACAAAGAGTAGATACGAATACTAAAAACCAAACTATATGGTTGGATACAAACCATTGGTCCTTAAATGACGCATTACAAATCAAAGTAAATGATGCAGAAAAAGTTAAAAACAAACCACGGGAAGTAATCCAATATTATTGCTCAACACAATCAAACAATGAGATAGAACCTAGCAACATGGTACAAAGCACAACACATGAACAAGCTAGATTGTGAAAGCAACATAATAAGCAACAGAATAATTGATGCAGCCTGGGTGGATATTGCCGAAGCTGTGTGTTCAGCTCAAGTTTTTAGTGAAATCGGCTTTCCCAACCATGCATGCTGTCAAAGAATTTAATTCTAATAATTGCCATGATGGAAATATGATAGGCAGTAGAGGCATTGCGAATTTCAGAACACAACCGAAAAGAAACATAAGAATAATAGATGCAGCCTGTGTGGCTTCGACCGAAGCTGTGTGTTCAGCTGAAAAATTTTCAGAACACAATCGGCTTTCCCAACCCTGCATGCTTTCAAAGAAAACAATGAGATAGTAATTGCCATGATGGAAATATAATAGGCAGCAGAGGAATTGCGAAAATCAGAACACAACCGAAATGAAGCAACATATTTATTGATGCAGCGTGTGTGACAGTTACCGAAGCTGTGTGTTCAGCTGAACAGATTTTCAGAACACAATCTGCTTACGCAACCATGCAACATTTCAAAGAAATTATTCCTAATAATTGCCATGATGGAATTATAATAGGCAGTAGAGGCATTGCGAAATTCAGAACACAACCGAAATGAAGCAACAGAATTATTGATGCAGCGTGTGTGGCTCCGACCGAAGCTGTGTGTTCAGCTAAAGTTTTTTCAGATCACAATCGACTTTCCCAACCTTGCATGCTTTCAAAGCAAACAACAGCTAATAATTGTCATGATGGAAATATAATAGGCAGCAGAGGAATTGCGAATTTCAGAACACAACCGAAATGAAGGAACAGAAGTATTGATGCAGCGTGTGTGACAATTACCGAAGCTGTGTGTTCAGGGCAATTTTTTCAGCACACAAACTGCTTACCCAACCATGCATGATTTCAAAGAATTTATTCCTAATTATTGCCATGATGGAAATATAATAGGTAGCAGAGGCATTCCTTTTTTCACAACACAACCGAAAAGAAAAACAGGACCACAAATATCTATGTTTCTACCCCTCAACCGACAGAGAATTAAACGCAAAATTGGATCGTAAGTGAAAAAAAAAAATGCAACTACAAAGTGAGGAAGAATGTCGCAGGTTTCGATTGAATTACCTTTTAAGAGAACAAGGTTTGCAGACGGTGACCGTGGCTAACAATGTCACCGTGCTCCTCCGGTTCAATTGCAGGGCTGTGCGTCGCAAAAACAACCCACTTGACCGATGTGGAGAAGTTGACCGATTAAAGAGGAAATGAGCTCGGCCGTAACTCCTTCTGTACAGCCCAAACAATCGGTTGATTCGAATTCAAGGGTACCAATTTCTCCCTGAACCCTAGAATTCTAAATTCGGATGAAAAGCTTCTTACGATGGGGACACGGTTCACCGATTGTTTAGCGGAGAGGAACACGGATCGACGTCACCGGCATCAGAAACTTCGACTTCATATCGCGGTCGGCGGTAACCCGGGAAGGATTGGGGAGGAAACGGAAGAGAAGAGGCCGATGTTGGAGACCAAGGTTTGAGCTAAACGCAGAACCTCGAAGGAGTGAGGGAAGTCTCCAATAGTCGCGGGTGTGGTTTGTGTTCTAAAACCAGGGAGTAAGACCCAGTGCAAAGATGGACCGAGGGAAACATTGGACTGAGCCCAATTTGAGAGATTTTTTGGACTCAGACCCAAAAACACCCTAAACCCGGGTCTGAGTCACAAGTGAAGAACAGGCCCTTAGTTTTATTCATTCTTTTGATGGTGACAGTGTCTCTTGTTAGATGATACGATGGTTCGACTATAATATTTTCAACAATCGATATGTCCACGACATGTGAATTTTTCGTTTTAACATATATAATTGTGATATATTAGCAGATAAAAACGATACATCATAGACTAAACTTGATGCATCGTACATAAGAGGCTAAATTAAACACGAGATCCCGAGCAATATAATTGCAGTACATAAGAGACATGTGAATTTTTCATTTTAACATATATAATTGCAGTGCCGATCCTTAAATTTTGGAGCCACGAGCAATATAATAAAAGAGATCCCGAATTTTCTTTAAAGATAATTTTTTTTAGATTAAAAATTGTTTATAATATTTTTGTTTCAAAATTTCTTTTGTTTTTTCAGGTAACATCCGATTAAGTGTGGTCGAAGGGACCCTTTATTAAAATTAAAAGAGGAAAAATTGAAGAAATACGTAATGGGCCTTACCTCCGAAATACAAAATGCATAGATGCAAATGAAACTAGAAAACACTAAATCATACATTCCGGTAAAAAGAAAAAGAAAAAGA
This sequence comes from Leptodermis oblonga, assembly GCA_016801395.1. Classification (NCBI taxonomy): domain Eukaryota; kingdom Viridiplantae; phylum Streptophyta; class Magnoliopsida; order Gentianales; family Rubiaceae; genus Leptodermis; species Leptodermis oblonga. The sequence goes on along the minus strand of CM028755.1, from coordinate 16,070,343 downwards.
AAACCATACCATAATCTACTGTCTAATGTAAGGAAAGACTCATGCATCCAAAGATACAAAACCCCGAATGTCCTATGGTAGAGTAGACCGAACAAAAAATTGCGTAAGTATGGATCCACTCGCCTAAGAAAGCCAAAGTGTCTGTCACTGTATTGGCCTCCCGATAGACGTGCGAAAGCGTAAACCCCTGGAGAAGAGGATCAGCGCTAGCTAGAATTTTCCACATTGCGTGGGCTGTTTCGCGATGGAATCCTGCGGCCCTCTACATTAATCATATATCAAGGAATTATGCACATACATTCATTTAGGTGCATAAGTGTACATTGAACATTTTTCTTTTTCTTCACACAACAATCCCTTTTAGGGGCATATGAATTCAAATCATGAACATGATTATCATAATGACTATACCTATGGGGAACATACATTTTCTTAGGCATATAAAATGAGGAAACAATTACATTCACATAATTTTCATATTTTGAAGATTTCTTTTTCTTTTCATACAACCAGGCATGAGTAGTCTTCTTTCTAAACATTAACAAAAGTAAAAGTGTATGCTTGTACACATGTACTATCATAGGCTAATCTACATTTGTCTTTAACTACCTTCTGTTTACCCAACAATTTCTCTAAATTATCCTTTCATAGAGTCAATTTCTCCAAGTTAGAACTAAGGTTTTCAACATTTTTTCTTCAAATCAATATACTCATTTTCTAGTTTTTCAAGAGACTTCACTTTTTCATGCATTTCTGCATTGTCTAGTCTCAACATGCTACTTTCAAATTTCTTAGCACGTGGCATATTCTTGAGTAAATCAACATCATACAATAGGTCATTTTCATCAAATCATATGACCTAACCTTTACATGCTACTTTTCATTTTCATCTAAGGCATGCACATACAAAATTTTTAAAAGTCAATATACTTTTCATCTTTATCATTTAGCAACGTACTCATTTCATCTACTTTGCTTCTCAAATATTCCATCATTTTTACAATTCAAGGTAGAATTTTTTTCTTGTAAAGATGCAACATCAATTTCAAAAAGTAATTTTCCTTTCAAACACAACATTATTTTTCATGGCATTTATACACTTATCATGTAATTTAGTGACAAATTCAACTACATCAAGGTTACTGCCATCATCACTATTATACTTTTCACTACCACATAAAAAAAAAATTGAAAGAATTAGTTACCTCTTGTAGGTCACTAACAAAAAATATTCTTGTGATTTCCTTCTCCTTCTCACTTGAGGAGTAATTTGAAGTTTTTTCTTGATGGATTTCTTACCTCTAGCTATATTTGTAAAATAGGAAAGAACAAAATAAACACAAAATCAAGAAATCAACAAAGACTCTAGAAATCACAAATAAGGTTGCAAAAATGATCTTTAACTCAAAGGTTTTTAAACCTACAATTGTGAGCCATCGCTCTAATACTAAATGAAATTCCAATAGTAAGAGGAGGATGGGATGAATTAGGTTCTTGTCACTTTTAAAAAAATTCTTCAAAGGACAACTTTGAAAAACTCTTTTCAAAAGAAAATTATAAGAATGATTTGAAATTAAAAAAACCAAGTGTAGTGTGCAGGACGGATGCCTCCTCTAGCCCACCCCAATTTATATTTGTTTTATTATTAGAATTATAATACACACACACACACACACACACACACATATATATATATATATATATTAGGCCAACCTCATCCCGCTATTTTTTTAAAATAAAACTACTAACTACTAAACCCAACGTAACTAAGGCTAACATAATGCATGTTCAATTTTTTCTAAATTGTAAATGGATTGTGGGTCCACCTACATAAAACCAAAAAATAAAAAATAATTAAAAAAAACATTAAACCTATAGCAGAATGTTGTCCAACACCATTCACCCATTCCTTTGTCAAAACTGATTAGCGGTATAGGATTGGAGACAAGTGGATTAATTAATGATAGTCTAATTGTACATATTGAGAATGATATTTTCAACAATTGAAAATGAGCAAATTTTGTAATATTTTCAATAGATGCAGACACGTTATCAAGTGTTAACGAATAGTGTAATTTGAGTTTTATAGTCACGACCTTACAATTTAGTTGTTAAATATGTTTATTTAAATGCTTTTTTCTTTTTTACCCTAGCCCACTCAAAAAAAAAAATTAGCATCCGCCACTGGTAGTGTGTGAAGTGATTTGCCAAAACAATTCGTAAAACAAATTAAAAAAGACAAAACACAAGTAATTATTGTAGTTCGGAATCCCCTTGAATCCTAGTTCACTCCCCAAGTTCTACAACCTGATATTTCCTAATCCACTCTAGGAAACACTTAAAGATGTGTCTCAAAACCGTTACACTTGCTTACAATCAAATTCTTGATCTTAAGACTTTTACAAGAAATTCCTAACTTAACCCCAAGTTATAATTTCTTCCTAATTCCCTAAAATTAGGAGTGGATATTTTTTCCTATCCTTCCTCAAGGACTTTAGTCTAATATTTCTCAAGGAATTAGGACTTACTCAAGACATTCCATTTCTTCAAACTCCCCATTTCATATTGCCTATCACTTCAACAAGAGATTAGAACTTTTTACAAGATGCTTGTACCACTCACTTGGTTAGGACTTATAAAAAGATGAGAAGAAAATGTTTTTGCTCAAAACAAATGTGAGCTTACAATGATAAACAATGAAACGCTATTGACTTTGAAAGTCTCTTACTAGAATGCTAATCACAAGATTTAGATCGAATTGGATTGCATGGATGCCGATTCGATCTAAACAGTTAAAAAAAAAAACATTGATTTTATATCCGAATGAAAAAATAAAAATAAATCACAGCAAATATAAAAATACGATTTAGATCGAATTGGACAGTAGGGGTGTCGATTCGACCTAAACAATTCTAAAATCTCAATAACTATTTCATATCGCAAAATAAACCACTGATTTCATATCCGAAATCAATAAAAAAAAAACCACAACCAAAATAAAAAATATGTTTAGATCTAATCAGACTACAAATGTGCCAATTAGATCTAAACAGATAAAAAAATGTGTTACTTTCATATCCCAAAAAAAAAAAAAACACACACACACACATTATAACAAAAACACTAAGCATTATCGAATAAATAAAAAATAAAAAACCCAACATCGATCGATATTGCTCCAGGTCTTCTTCTCCATCGAAACCTACAAAAATTTAATAACAAAAACATTAAAAATAAAAGAAATCCCAATTTAGAAAATAAAACTACATTAAAATTATCGAAAAATCACCTTACTATGACTAATAAATGTGGGTTACTCTTCACTAGAATCAATTCGAACGGCGATGGCTATGGCGATGACTAGAATTGTTTTGGTGTGAGAGGAAATGATAATATGCATATCCAATTTTGTGAAAAGTAGGGTTTGTATATGAAAAATGGATAACGGCGCTAAAGTTATCGCCAAATATCTGATTGTTTGAATACTTGCGTGTATTTTTTGATACAACTTAACACTAGTTATACTAAAAACAAGTGTTAAAGAGGATCTTTAACACTGGTGTTAAAGTTATCTTCAACTCCGATTTTTTATACCCAGCGTCAATGATCTGTGTTCTTTTTTGCTTACACCAAGTATGATTATGTCTGTATAAATAACATGAGTTATGTCCCAACTTTGAGTTTTGTAAATGACTTTCAAACATTAAAACCATGGATTAGCTGGGGCACTGACATGTCTTAATGTTAGACCTATGGTCCCATCCTAGTTTTGATCATTAATCAACAAATATATTATTTATGGTTAATGGCTTTATATGTTAGTGTTGAGAAAAGTTGCAAAAAAAATGACTAGGTAAAAGTCTAGACGCCGAGGCTTGACACCACCTTAAAACCCTTTGGGGCTACTGCCCGAAGAAAAGAAACTCAGTGAAGCCTCAACATTGAAGCTCGAGACCTGGATGACGTTGAAACTTCTGTTTAGAAAGTTTCGACATCGAGGGACGACACCAGATCGATGTTGAAGCTAGAAGAAAATAGAGGAAAAGTCAAAATAGAAATTAGCCGTTGAGAAGTGTCAGAGGGGATTTGACACCAACCCTCGAGGTCGAACTACCGTCCAAGCCCTGCAATGGACAAAAATTTTCTAGCCGTTAGAGATCCGTTGGAAGCCCTTTCTCACTTCAATAAAAGCCTCCAACTGTTCGAATTGAATCTCAATAATGCCAAATTGAAGAGATATCATGTCTACATCATTTCAATTCATTTTCAAGAGAAAGATTTATTTTATTTAATTTGTGTTTTCTAGTTCTAGTTTTTTGGGTTCTAAAATAATTTCTGAATTTTGTTGAACTATTTATATCTAATTGGCACCCCTGTAGGGCGATTCGATCTATACTGTATATTTTATGTTGTTTGTGATTTATTTTTCTGTTTTCGTTTGGATCTGAAATTTGTTCTCATTTTTCTCCTGTTCAGATTGAATCAGGACCCCTGTAGTCCAATTCGATCAAAAACTGAGTTTTAATTCTTTTTACTTTGTTTGAATAAGGTTAATAATCAATGTGTTGTTTGATGTATTGTAATTATAGGTGATATTGTTGCAATGAAGTATATCTATTGTCATGGTCTAGACACCCAAAAAAGTTGTTCTTTTCTGGCATGGTAAATATACGATGAATATATAGGATCATATGAAAGGATTCACTAGAAAAGTATCTTAATGATCCATTCTATGATGAAATGAGTGTGCAATTTTTGACTATGTAAAATATTTTACATAATCAATAATTGCATGCTCCACCTCATCGTAGATCATTAGGATAGTTTTGTAGTGAATTTCTTCACTTGATTCTGAGGATCTTCACTTTTTGTGAAAACAAGGACGAGGAGGACAATGCATGATGAGCGAGAAGTATGTGGAGCCAAAGCCAAAGAAGAACATCCACTAATCAAAAAATTGGAGGATGGGGTTACTTAGGTAGAGGCTATCGAAGATGAAAACTTAACTATCAAGTAAAAGAGGAAGATGACGAGTTGACTATCAAGTAAAAGACAAAGATGAAGATGAATATATAAGTTAGCATTCGATTGTAATAGGAATTTGATTTTATGGCATATGTAGTAAATAATTGTTATTGAGTTGAATATATTATATTGATGCATTTTATTAAGTATTTATAAATTAGTTCAATAGGCTTTTAAATCAAACTTTTGCATAATGTAATTCATTTTATAATTAAATTATTTTTTAATTAACTGTTGGAAAATTTATTTTTTTACAAAATTTTCTAATTTAACACCAGTTCTTGTTAAAAAACCGGTGTTGAATACGCATGACCTTTAACACTAATTTCAGATATACTGGTGTAGATGGGTCGAGATCCTTGCAACCGTATATCACTCACACTAGCATATAAAAAGCCAAAAATCGGTGTTAGAGGGATCAAATAATAGGTGTTAAAGACTTCATTTGTGGTAGTGCATACTTTATATTTATATAGTTCCTGGCTTTGGTAATGGTTTTTTTTTGTAGTCTACTCACTTAATAGGTTCACTATTTTAAGATATATGAAAACATTTACATCTCAAAGTTATTTCTTAAAAAATTAATATTTTGTGTATTAATCTTGAATAGTTATCTAATTGGTAGACCAAAAATTATAAGAGATGCAAATCACCAAATAAGTAATATGTTTATATTTCCACTATTTCAGCCTAGCTCGCAACAACTATTCATATAACATTTCCAAATCCTGAGGTCAGACTTATATTGAAGAAATCTATAATTACACCCAATCAAGATATCAATGGCAAATAATTAATATACTAGAAACATATCATTCTCATATGCTAAAGAACTATTTACAAATGGCTTCAAAATGTAGCAGCAATCACAGACCAAAGATAAAGAAATGCAAAAGAAAACATAGGTAGAATTTTGCAAAAACAAGCCTCAAAAGTTTGCAGATAACCCAATGACAGGCAGTAATGAAAGCTAATAGTTTTAATTGCAATGGATTACTCCAGAAATTAGTAACATTACATTTACTGCTCTAGATTGTAAAATTTTCCATAAAAAATAATGAACCAAATTTCTATCAGATATCAAAAAAAAAAAAAAAAAGCAAATAAGAGTGTTCTTCTAACCTCAATCACGGAAGACCCACCAATTAATCACAGTACTACAACAAATTGAATTTTTTTTTCGTAATTTAATGTGAGCAAACTCAATGAAGCTCCTCACAAATGCGAAAAGTGCCAAGGAAAGTCGAATCCGTGGATCACAAACTTACTCTCTTTAAGAATTCGAAAATCACTCAGTTAAATTGAAGTGAGACTAACTACGTTATTCTTAACTTAGCAGGATTAACATGAGTTTGAACAAACAGAAAATTAGGTGGAGCAAGTAACCTAACTTCTTCTCAGTTCGGAACAAGTATAATTAATCAAGCATGAAAAATACAAAAGTTCAAATAGCAAGGTAGAAAATTCTAAAGTAAAGGTAAACCTCACAATATTATTAATATAATACGAATTCTCCCTGAACTAAGTTTTGAGTTTCCCTATTTATGGGAGAGGGGGAGCACGAAATTTAGGAGAAAAATAAAGAAGGAAAAAGAAAATAAAAGTGGCAACCAATAAGAGTTGGAAACCTTACAATTACCAAATTTAAAAGAAGCATGAATTGACAGTTTAATTTTCGGCAATTACAAGTTAACTTGCACAAAAATTAAAAGAAGAAAGAGGAAAAGAGAACTTAATTTTGGCTATCTCAAGAAGAGGGGAAATTCGAAAATAATAAAAGAGACCAAAAGAGGAAATAGGAAAAATGAAACTACTAGAATAAGTTAAGTTGTAAACAGCTTAAGGAACTTAACTTCTATTTGTAACTAAGAAAGAAACGAGGAAACATGCATAATTCCCTTAACTTTCAAAACCCTTATCCAACTTGTATTTTGATGAGGAATTTCGTTCATGATCTTCTCTTGGGCTGGCCGAATTCTTCAAGTTGTGGATGCTGGGGTTTTAGGCCCATTTTGATGTAGCATGCGTTTTTGGAAGTGTTGAAAACTTCACCAAATAGTTCTGAGCATTCTGGATCTATTAAGAAGATTTCGGAATCATTTTGAAATGTTCTTCTAAATAAAGAAAATCAAGATTTATACATGTCTCCAAGTTTCTTTTGTCGTAACCACATGATAGATCGGGAAGTTGTAAATACTTCGAGATCGATCAAGAAATGTTTCCAGAAATGTTTTCAAAAACTGCCAAATTCGTGTCGAAAGTAGTGGATGGCTGAGAGGCTTGTTGGTTGCCTCATTTAGCCATTTCTTCCTCCTTGCAATGTAGTTCTTTGGACGTCGCCTTCGGATTAACTCGGCAAATGCTTACTTCACTTGTTTGAGTTAGGGATAACCTCATGATTCCCTCCCGGTTGGAAAGGATTCATCCTCAAATCAATTCTGTTAAGAATTAAAACAAAGCAAGTCATTTATATGAAACACAAAACAGATTTCGCAGTTACCTTTTAAAGTGCGGCAGCTGTAGCCTTTGTACAATACCTTTGCATGCTGATGGTAGAAAGTCGCCACTCCCTTTAGATTGGATACGCTTTCACAACAAATGAAAGTCACCCTTGATTCTTCACAAAATTCTCAAGAACTCTCTAGATGCTTGCAAGAAACTATCGGGAAGCATCTACAATTTCTTGAACTTATCTCACTCCTCAAGAATGATTACATAACAGTTAAGAAATACAGCATCTTAGTGAGATATGTGCAACAAATAGAAACTCAACACTTTAAATTAGGATAAATTTATGCATCATATGTATGACTACAAACGAGCATAATAAAATCCTAAAATCTCACAGATCAAAGTTGTACTTTTAAGTACCACTGCAACTGTATAAAAACTTGTCCTACTTGTAAATTAATGGTAATACATTTACACAATAATTCACAATTTTCCAAGCATACAATATGGTATGTCATCAAAACATCCACATGTCGAGAAAAAAAAATCAGAATTTCTAAATTGGAACACAAGAATTCACTATTTAACAATTCGGAACTTAGAAAGTCATTTGAGCCTTTAGCACCAACAACTGAGGAAAAATACCTACGGCTGATTTGCCCAAATAGAGGCTATGCACAATTATAGAAATTGTTATTTCTTAGTCATGCTCATAACCGAAACAATGGACTTAAAAGGAGAAATAGTTTAAAGGCATCTCTTGGAGGATACCCCCATACTTATTTTACCTTGATCCTGGGACACAAGAAGTCCCTTGATTAAAATCGTGGAACCATAATCACTTTGCGAAGCGTCCTTTATCACTTAACCCAAGACTTTGGAGTTCTTACAAAAGACAACAAAATAATGTTGCTCGGAGGGCTCCAGCAGATGGGTTAATGGATGGAAGAAGTCTTCACACATTAGAAAAGTAGCAATGACAATGAACCATGGATCATCCAAGTTTGTATTTTCTTTTAGCTTACCACTGAAGTAGTACCTGTGCTCTTTCGTTTGCACCTCTTACCTTTGGTCCTTTATGCAAAACTAAGGAAATTAAAGTACAAATTTAGCAAGTGGCATGAAGTAAAATGATAAGCTTCACACGCATGTCAAACCTCCATATACGTCCCCTTAACAAACACATAAATTTCTTGAGGCAATTAATGGTCAAAAGACATCCGTTGAGCCTTGTGGTGGGGATGGGCACGACGTCCTTTTTGAGAGAGTTTCTACTATGTTTGCCGACGGAAAAAGAACACCACATGGGAATTTTCCTAGTTTGTCGCTGCTTATCGTAGTTGGCATTACACTGAGTAGAAATGGCTACAATAGCCTGTATGTACTGATCGTTGCGAGAACGAGGGGGCATCTTTAATGCACTTTAAAAAGAAGAATTACCAACAAAAGATAAGTTTGAAGCCTAGGTGATAAGAACCTCATCCCCTGCCTCCCAAGTGTACCCAACTATCAAGCTACTCTCACCAAGTGTTTCACTCAAAAAGTCAGCTTTTACTCGTAATGATTTATAGTCACTCTGCCTTTTACCACTCAAACGGATCATCTACTTTATAAGACTTTAACTATTTGAAGCAGGTATAATGCACGTAGACAAATCACACAAGTAGTAAATTTAGGCAAAAAATAAATAATTCTCAAAATAGTGGCTGAACCTATCTCGATTTTGAGACCACCAGAGAAAGAAATTTTCAATAATTAATTCAGATGTAATGTGTACAAGGAGGAGACTTGGGGATAAGCCATCAATCTCAGCAAATTATTGTAATGCTCACGATGACAAAATCCAAATTAATTTTTAAGATCTAATGTCCAGGTAGTATGAAAAGATGTAATCAGACTAGGTAATTTGTAGGGCAATTCAAATGAATAAAAGAAATAAAAATTAGCAGAGTTGAAATAAATCAGGAAGTCTACTTGAGATGTGATCACCCACCCAATAGGTAATCATAAACAAATTCCCACTAATAGTAATTAACTTCTCACTTAAACAACAAAGGTTGGTGTTTTCGGCCAAGCAGAGTGCAAAAACCAAAACTTGCAGCTAAAACAGAAAAATTCGAACCTTTTAATTCAATGTATATCTCAAGAATTAAAAGAAAAAAAAAATCCCAAATAGAAAAATCACACAGGATTAAAGCCAGAATGTTGTTGCAAATTAGGGGTTCGAAAATACTCGTAGCCCTAAAAGGGTTGTAAACGAGACCTTAATTCGTAGTGACAATTCTGTATTTGAAAAGTCAAGCAAAATGAAGGTTGTCTGCTAGGGGCATATTAGGGGTGCAAAAAATTTGTGACCCTAATAACCGTTGCATGTACAACCCTAGGTTTAGTGACAATTCAATAAACGACAGCCGAAGCTGCAAAGAAACCAACAAAGGGACGGAGATTCCCAACCTCTAGCGACACAAAAATAGAAGTCGCAAAGGCTAGGGTTTTTGGAACCCTACAAGCCGAACAACACAAAGTTTCGTCGCAACAAGGTGATGGTTATGAGAATATCAACCGAACAAACAGTTCAGAATTTCAGTACAATTTGTGACACAACAGTAGTGTCGCTATCACATACAAGCCAGGAAAAAGTCGCAAATTAAGAGACAAACCGAAAAAGAACAACAGTTCAATTCCGATTTCAACCTTTTCTTTTTATGATCTTTCTTTTCTTTTCATAACCAAATCTTTTTCAAAAATTTTCCCAGCAAGAAAATTGCTAATATCAGCTTTAAGATCAACATAATTATTTTAGCTGAAATTTTGAAAACATGCAATTTAACTTGCTACAGATGCAATCAAATTCTCCCAAAACTTTCAAGGAACAGTCAAGAGTGATTTTCATACAAGAAAATTAGAGAGAAAAGAAAACACCTAAGTTGGATCGTGTTATTACACCCTTCTCCTACCAACAAGCTCGCATTGACTTTGATACCAAAATTGATGTAAGCAAACTCGATAAAGCTCCTCACAAATGCGGAAAGTGCCGAGGAAAGTCAAACTAGTTGATCACAAACTTACTCTCTTTAAGAACTCGAAAATCACTCAGCTAAATTGAAGTGAGACTAGTTACTTTATTCTTAACTTAGCAGGATTAACATGAGTTTGAACAAACAGAAAACTAGGCGCCGCAAGTAACCAGACTTCTTCTAAGTTCGGAACAAGTATAATTAATCAAGCATGAAAGATACACATGTTCAAATAGCAAAGTAGAGAATTCTAAAGTAAAGATAAAACCTCACAATATTATTAATAAAATACGAATTCTCCCTAAACTAAGTTTTGAGTTCCCCTATTATAGGAGAGGGAGAGCACAGAATTTAGGAGAAAAATAAAGAAGAAAAAAAAAAACTAAAAGTGGCAACCAACTAGAGTTGGAAACCTTACAATTACCAAATTCAAACGAACCATGAATTGGCAATTTAATTTTCGGCAATTACAATTTAACTTGCACAGAAATTAAAAGAAGAAAAAGGAAAAGAGAACTTAATTTCGGCTATCTCAAGAAGAGGAGAAATCCAAAAATAAGAAAAGAGAACAAAAGAGGAAATAAGAGAAAGGAAACTACTAGAATAAGTTAAGTTGTAAACACTTTAAAGAACTTAACTTATTATATTTTTAACTAAGAAAGAAAAGAGGAAACATGCATAATTCCCTTAACTTTCCAAACCCTTATCCAACTTGTATTTTGAGGAGGAGTTTTGTTCATGGGCTTCTCTTGGGCTGGCCGAATTCTTCAAGCTGTGGATGCTGGGGCTTTCGGCCCATTGTGATGTACCATTCGTTTTTGGATGTGCTGAAAACTTCATCAAATAGTTCGAAGCATTCCAAATCCATTGAGAAGTTTTCAGAATCATTTTGAAATGTTCTAAATCAAGGAAATCAAGATTTATACATTTCTCCAAGTTTTTTTGTCGTAACCACATGACCGATTGGGAAGTTGTAAATACTTCAAGATCAATCAAGAAATGTTTCCAGAAATGTTTATAGGAACTGCCAAATTTGTGTCGGAAGTAATGGATGGAGGCTTGTTGGTTGCCTCCTTTGACCATTTTTTCCTCTTTGCAATGTAGCTCTTTGGACATCGCTTTCAGCTTGACTTGGCAAATGCGGACATTGCTTGTTTGAGCTAGGGATTACCTCATCATTTATCAAACACCTCCCTCGCAAATCCAAAATTTCAGCACTTCGCATACCCATTAGTCACAATATTCCAAGTAATCACAGCCCCTACAGATCATTTTTTTCAGCTCTGTAGAGGGAAAAGCATGTCTTTTCCAGTTGAACTTTCCTTGTTTGGCTAACATATGGGCGTATTTTCCAGCTTCTACAGACCAGCGGCGGAAGTTCTAATGGGGGTACCATAGGCCAAGCCCCTGCAAGAATTTTTATTTTTTACCAATAGGTATTTATATTTTAGTACCCACCCTACAAAAAAAATTTATTTGTATTGGCCCATACAATTTTTGAACCCAAATTCCACCACTGCTACAGACCAAAAACAACCCCAACCAAAAATTTATACCGACAAAGAAGCAAAGGTAAGAGATAAACGATAAGAAACAGAGGTAATAAATACACTCAGGGTGCTCTCATGAATTTAAATTTTCTTTCTAAAGTTATTCAGTTCTGAGATTAATTTCACCAATGAATTTAACTCACGGGAAGATCAAATACAATACAATTACGACATAACAAATAGACTTAATTAGTGATCATCATCAGAGGGTTACAACAACACAAAACAATAAATAAATAAAAAAAATCAAACTGCCGTAGAGAAAATCAGCATAAGATCAGGCATGAACAATTGGCATACGTTACATAAGTTCCAAGCGTCTATAGCTAATTATGTGTTAAGATCTTTAATTATGAGGGAAGCAAACATTTGGGTTTAAGACGGAATATGTTACGGGTCATATACTAATTATACTATATTTTTCCATCTTTTCTTTTCAATTTACATCCTATAGTCGTTGCATCTCATTCAGGGAAAATCCCACGGTTGTTATTAAATTAACTACACCTTAAATTAATTTAAATAATTGCACTCTAAAGGCTCTCTTTTTTTTTAATTCTTGTTGAGTAAGAAGACTACATAGAAATTTATTTTGGGCATGTTTGATAAAAATTAATGCTTATATTTGAATGCTTAATTCTGAATTGATTAAACCCTTAACATCTTAATACTGAAATATTTTTGTCCCTTTTTAAATAATTATTATCTATAAAATTTTACTAACATCAGCAAAAGTAAAGATAAAATTATTCAAAAGAATGCTAAATAGTGTATTTATAACACAAAGTACAATAATGATAATTCCCATAGATTATCAAACACCTCATTTTGTATTTGACAGCTTTCCAATAAATTGAATGAAATAATTTTATTTTTATTTTTGTCATTAGGAAGAAGCAAAGAGAATCAACTTGCTCATTTGAAAACAAATTTAAACCTTTCAAATATTAAAGACTTAAATCAAACTTGAGAGATTTTTTGAAAAAATTTCTAGTTTATGTACTCTGTCTTGGTAACTATTTTGTCACGCTAGTAATAATACTTATAAGCGTTTAGTTTTAGTCAATGAAATGAAAATATACTTGGGGTTTGATATTAGGAATAAAATGAGATCAAATTGAAATTACCGATTTGATCAGTTTGGTTCACATTTCTAAATATGTAGGTACGATTATTGATCTCTCATTCTTAAACATATAAACTACACAACGATTATTTTCTATCATTTAATTCTTGATTCTCAAATATCAAACCAAACACTCCTAAATTTATGGTCAGTTTTCATATTCAATGTCGTGACATCGTTTATTCAATTTTTATCAAATATTAATTTTCTAATATCATAATAACAACCAATTAATGCATATCACAACAAACGTAATTATGAATTTGGTTATAGTTATTAGGGTGAATTACATTTATCTTCCCGAAGTTTGGTCATATAATAAATAAGTTCTCATGGTTTTGAAAATTAAACATAACTTTCTGGGTTTTGATAATAACTTAGAAATCGATCTATGTTAATTATGGCGGAGAACGTACACAAACTTTATTTGCTAAAGTTCATGATCAGCTTAGTAACAATTCAGTTTGACCTTATTTATTCAATAAATGAATGAACACGAGCAGGCCAGCCCTGAGGGCGCGCCACATGCGCGACCGCTCAGGGCCAAAAATATTAGGAGCCCCGATATTTTATCAATAATTATATATATATATATTTTTTTTACAGTTCAGCTAATCATTTCAATATTATATAAAATAGGAAAAAAAATTATAGTCTCTTCAACGGACGATTCAACTATTGGATTTGGCCTATACAATTGAGTATGTAATTGTATAGTTAATTTACACAAAGCCAAATTCAATGGTTGAATGGTTTCTCTGCATGGACTATTGTCTCACCCTATAAAATATAATAATTTATTTTAGGGGTCTAAATATTATAACACTGATTTCATATATCTAATAAAATACTATACAAAATTTATTAATTCATTTTAGAGGTCGAATAATGTAATATTTACTAGCTCAATATATTTATTAAAAGCCACATTTTTAATAAAACACTACAAAAATTTTATTAATTCATTTAATAGACTAAATATTATAATACTACCTATATATATTTATCAAGACCACATAGTTTGTGATACCGCACAAAAAGTTTACTAATTTATTAACTAACGTGATTATAATCTTTATTTATTTATTTATTTATTAAACCTTACAAATTCATCATTTTTTCCCCCTTACATTGAGAGACCAAATAATTACATTTTGATCTAGATGAAAGAGACTTTCGAAGTGTGTATCGGGTCTACGACTTGCGCACAAATAGTAAAAATATTAAATTATTTCCATGTTCAAAGTGAATTTTAAAATTTTACATTTAATGATTTATTTTGTCATGTTAATTATAGTTAGAATGGTTATAAATATTGGTTCATTTTCATCACCGTTGTTTCAAATACATTACATTTGTTAAAACGTACTTGAATTTTTTTGTGTTGCAATAAATGTAAAAAAATTTGACAATTACTATGGCAAAAGAAATTTTGAACAATTTTGTAACAAAACAATATTATTTAATGTTTAATCTAAAAAAATTTTATAATGTCATTCATAAAAAAATTTTAAAAATTGGGGTCTCTTTTATTGTATCGTTCGGGGCCCCCAAATGTTAAGGACAGGCTATGAACACGAGCGAAAATTTAGACTCAATTATTTAATAAACGATAACAGTTTGAGCACTCTAAATTTCGGTGCGAATTAGTTCGATATCATTCTTACTATTAGTAAAAAAAATAAATACAAAACAAAGAAAATTTGAATACTTGAAGTATGTATTTGTAATTTTTATAGCCACGGGAACTATTTGTTATGCTACCAAACCTCGGGGGAGGGAAATGTAATTCGCCCTAGTTATTATTGCTCTCCTCACATGGTTTATGCTGCTACTAGCGTAACTAGCCACATTCCTTCACTAGTACTACTGTACAAATGACTTGAAGTGAGATTCCAAGGCCCGTTTGGTAACCAAACTCAATCATGTTTTAAAACTCATTTTAATTTTATAATAGTTTTTCGTCATTTTCAATAAGTATTTTTACATTTTTAATAAATCTTTTTACATTTTCAACACACTTTTTTATATTTTTAATATAATTTTAATATTATAAAATCAAAATAAAATTCAAAATCATATTTTGAAACGGAGCCCAAATTTCAGAAACTGTTTCTTCAGATATGGAATGTTGAAGATGAGAGTCTGTTCACTTTATACACACCATTAATGCTTCTTCTTAGGTGCTAAATTACATGTGAGCATGTCAGTTAAAGCAAAAAATAAAGGCCAGGGAAAATAGAGAGATCTGTGCGTATAGTGTGAGAGAGAAAGAAAAAGATCAAAAGCAATTAAATGCAGGACTACATTCTTCATTTTTTTGTTTTTTCTTTTCTACTGCTCCTCACCATGGCAGGTTGCTTACATTCTTCCCTCTAATTAAGCTGTGACCTGTTGGGGTATGATTATGTTTTTGAATTATTTTCTGTGTGGATATTTGGGTTGGCATTTGGCAACATTTTTGTATAGAAAAGAGCTGGTCTTTGGGGGTAGATGTATAGTGACAGTGAAATGAGTCTTGAGCAGTCTACTTTTTGTCTTCTTCTCTCTTTCTTCCTTTCCATATTCTTTATCTTTTTTTTTTTTACTGTCAACATTCCCAAATTTTGTCTCTGATTTAGAGGGCCCCCCTCATCCTTCTGGTATATTGATTTTTTATTTTATTTATCTCAATTGGTCGATTTATGGGTTTGCAGCAAAATGCATCAGCTCGAAGCCCAGATCAAATCCTTCCTCTTCAGATAAATTTGAAGTGTTTTCTGAGATGGGTTCTTGCTATTTTCAGGCATAAGTTGAGGTATGTTCTTTCAATTAGTTATTTAGTTAGCTTCAGATACCTTTCTATCCCGTTTTCTGTCCGAATTGTGTGTTGTGCTTCTTTTAGATTGTAGAAATTTGACATTAAACAACTGCTTAAAGAAGGGGTGAGAGGGGATTTTTCGGCCTATCAACCATGAAAGATTTTCCTTCCTGTTTTGGGGAGAATGGGGTTCAAGTTGCAGACTTCTCATCATCATCGTCCTCATCAAATACTAATAAAGCTGCACAGAATTTGGTAACTTCCGTTTATCAATGTCGATTACGCGGTAAATCTTGCTTAATTACCGTTACGTGGAATAAAAGTTTGATGGGTCAAGGTTTTAGTGTTGGAATTGATGATAGTACTAATCAGAGTGTATGTAAGGTTGACATCAAACCCTGGTTGTTCTCTAAGAAGAAAGGTTCAAAGAGCTTAGAGGCAAATGCTGGTAAAGTAGATGTATACTGGGACATTTCTTCTGCTAAATTTGGATCTGGGCCTGAGCCATTGGAGGGATTTTACTTGGGGATTGTCTGTGAGAAACAGATGGTTTTATTGGTAGGGGACATGAGAAGAGAAGCCTTGAAGAAGACGGGTTCTACCCCTGTTTTATCTGGTGCTGTTCTTGTTGCAAAGAGAGAACACATATTTGGTAAGAAGACTTTTAGTACTAAAGCTCAGTTTGTGAAAAATGGCCTCGTGCACTTCCTCGTGTTTGAATGTGATACAATTGGAACCGACGATCCGTGCTTAGTTATGCGTGTGGATACTAAGCCATTGTTGCAGGTCAAGAGACTCAAATGGAAATTTCGAGGGAATCACACCATAATAGTTGATGGCCTGGGAATTGAAGTGTATTGGGACGTCTATAATTGGCTGTTTGGAACTTCGCTTGGACATGCAGTTTTTATGTTTAGGACCTGTCCGCCTCCAGAGAAGTTGTGGACCACCCAATCTATCAGCGATCCTCAGACAATGAATTGGTCAGGGTCACAGAGATTCCGATATATAGAGTCTCATAATCTTGGTTTCTCACTGATTTTGTATGCTTGGAAGAATGAATAGAAGATTCAATATTCTTCTTTTGGTTGAGTGCTAACTATACTCTCACTGAGCTGTGATGTTATTGACATTGCGATTCATATTATACTTGATTATAATATGTCCATTTGTTTTAGGGTAATCACTAGATTGGAAAGTCAAGAGAATCAGTAAAAAGATAGAAATCTTTCTTGTCATTGCTTGTAAATTCTTCGGTTGAAACTGTATGTCGTTTGATTTATGTTTCTGCAGAAACTTCAATGGAATATTAGTTTGCATGATGTTCTTGCACAGCTTCTTTCTTTGGCAACATTTGTTGTATGTCTGCTTGTTCATCAAGGGTTTCTTTCTGGCTTTTGCAATTTTAGCATTCACTGTAAGTCTCTATCATAGATGGTGTAGTTCTGTCCTTACTCTCCCCATATATCTACTGAATTAGATGTTACTAGAATATATTACTCACTACGTTACAGGATGTTGAGTCTGGAGCATGTAAAGTAATTGAGCAGTTAATACTTGTGGATATACTGAATGTGGTGGGTTTTCCTTCTTTAGTGGATATACTGAATATGTATGTGAAGAAGCTACTTGTCATAGACGTAATTTAAAGTTATGGGATGATTACTGTTTCCTTATTCTGTTTTGCGGACATGTCTAGGTTAACTTAATGCACCGGGCTGTCCTTTTTTAATCTAGGTTAACTTTAGCCTGAGTGGTTCCTGGTACTTGGAGATAATTGGAAACGAGACAATGACACCAGTAACCATGCTATAACTATCCTATAACATTTTCTGCGAAACCTTATATCTAGTTTCGATTCCAGATTGTCCGACTACTTCACTGTGCGTAAAGCTTAAGCATAAGCTGTTGTAAGAGATGACCCTTCCAAAAGTAGAGGATTGTGATGATTCTGTGTTGTACTGTATGTATTGCGAGCGAATGGGTTGCAAATTCTAAAACCTTAATTATTGCATTCTTTATTGTTTGCTGGAGAGAAACTTTGCCAGACCGACTCTTGGCTAGAAATTGTAGTAGATGCTGCTTTAGAGTGAGATAGGTTGAAGTCTCATAGGTAAAATGAGGTCATTTTCTACTCCATGTTCATCATGCACTCCCTCTCTTACCATCCATTGTTCCTCAATATCAATACTCTAAGGTTCATTTTAGAGACGGGAAGTTTATATATCAGGAATATTTTTAACTACTTTGAATTTCTAAATTTATTACTATCTTTGGTGGAATCCTGGATGAGGGGATGGAACTATTAGATTCTTTCATGACTGAAGAATGAATTAAGCATTCGCTTTCCTTTTTTCCTTCTTTTGCTTAGCCCTGTTGTTGAGAATGAATTGAATGCTAAAGATGTCAC
This sequence comes from Leptodermis oblonga, assembly GCA_016801395.1. Classification (NCBI taxonomy): domain Eukaryota; kingdom Viridiplantae; phylum Streptophyta; class Magnoliopsida; order Gentianales; family Rubiaceae; genus Leptodermis; species Leptodermis oblonga. The sequence continues at coordinate 16,051,964 of CM028755.1, read as the reverse complement.
ACTGCAAATGTTCTGCCTTTGAGAAATAGATGGTTTGTTAGAAGCATGGCAATGATTGTTCTTCACTTTTCCGTAGGTTGTTGGGGGTGGGTTGCATTGGAGGAGGAATGGGGTTGGGAGTGACTAGGTGAGAAATAGAGATGTATGTTATCGTATTGTGAGGTTTTGAGAAAAAAGGCAGTCTGACTTCTGTAAGCCTGTGGCTATCTGGAGTTTGTTAAGAGTTTAGAGTTTGAAAAATGATGTATATCTATGTAATCATTACTTAATACTATTTGCTGATAAGTTCTTCTCTACGTGATAAAAAAGGCTTAACATGATTTGAATGATTGAAAAGGTTTTCTTCCCTTCTGTTATGACTGTTAGTTTAGAACACCACTTGTATCTTGATATGAATGCCATTCATTTGACTGCTTCTGTACATTAATATTGCACTGGATACAAGAAAAGAAGTTGAGTCTGACTACAGGAAAAGGAAAGTGATTGCTTGTACTTCAGTGAACTTTGCTCATCACTTTCTACACCAAGGAAGTGGTTGGCAAATTTGACTGGTTTTGTACCTTAATGGTGCCCTTAGAAAATACCTCTGATAATAGGTTTTCACTATTCCACTGAACTTTTACTTCATCTGTTATATATATTCCATGATATTCCCCTTTTTTTCTACACAATATCTCTAGAGTTCTGAATTCACACTCTTTGGATATACACAAAGCATTCTTGTTGTGGCTTGTCTGTTAACTAAGAGTAAATTCCTTCTGTGGAATTTGAAATCCTGATTTGTGAAATTTTTTGTATATTGGCTCGAGCATGTGAGTTTTTATATTCATTTAGAACTTTGCCTCTTGGTATCCCATTAAACAGCAGCATATATATGTGAATATTTCATCTGAACAGAAGCCATCATTTGAAGAGGCTGCTAGCTGCAATCATATCAAGTGATTCTAGCCATAGTTCTTCTAATGATGCTTTCCCTTTCATTTCCTAGGTAAGGACTTCATTTTGAATTTCACTTGGATGAACTCCTTTCAAAAGTCATTTGCTATTTTCTTCTATGGTTTTGTCAACTGCCATTGTTTCTTTGACAGTCTATGAGGGAAGGGAATCCTGTCAACATGTTAATACTGAAGTCTGACCAAGATAAGAATTGAACCTGACTTTTGGGTATCCCGACAAACGCCTTATGGCTTGGGAAGGATATTTTTGGGTACAAAAATATTTAGCAATTTCCATTGTTATTTTCAGCCTACTGGTATGGCTAATCCAATGGTGCATCTGTCAATGAGCTGATCCAAGAATTTGCTACTTTTGACCTTTGTTGATTTATTATTTCTCTGTAATGTGTTCATTTCAGATGAGTTTGGTGAACAAGATTATTGATAACTATTCTTAGTTAGGTATTAAACGGAATTGTTAATTGAAGAACATTTTTTACTAAACGCAGGACACTTTTTAAAAAATTTAGACGAGAAATTACTTTTTTGCCCTTCCCTTTTCTACTACCTTATGCTGTAAAATTGGGAATTTTACTGCATAATGTTTCCAACTCCATTCGCTCCATGTCCAACTCCATTTGCTCCATCTCCATTCGGCGATTCTGGTTCCATCTCCATCTCCTTCGCTCAATCGGTCCAGCGACGGTTTAGGAATTTTTTGGGTGTTTTTTGCATTTTCCGGCTGTGTATTGCGAGTTTTAAGGTAAATTATGTATTAGTTCGCCGGGAAAACGGTATTCCGGCGAACTGTGGGAAAAATCGCTCGAACGAAGCGATTGAAGTAGAAAAAATAACCAAAGGACGGCAATTGTTTCGGCTTTAGTCGCTTAGGCAGAGCGCTTTAGTCGCTTAGGCTGAGCGATTGAAGAGGAAACAATCGCCTATAAATCGCCTGGTATAGGCAATTGTTTCCCCTTCAATTGCTTCGACCAAGTGAATGTTCAGGGAAATTCACCTTCCCTTGGCGAATTTTCCATGGAAAATCGGTTTAAATAGAATTTAAAAAGAATTGCCCTAACCAGGCGATTTTTCAAGAAAGAATCATCTCCACCGAGCGATTAAATGAGATTTTTTCGCCCTAGGGCGCTAATGTATTCCCATTTAATCGCTCGGGGGAGGCAATTTTTTCACGTAGGATCGCTTGCAAAGGGCGATTTTTTTACATAGAATCGTATGGTATGGGCTATTATTTTACATAGAATCGCCTGGTATGGGCGATTATTTTACATAGAATGGCCTAAAAAATGTGTAAGGATATGATGTGCATAAAAATAGCTAAAGCCATTGGGTTTGGCCCAATCAAGACAAGGAAAGCTTAGGTCGGGAAGGCTTAGGTCAGGCAGAGCTTAGGTCGGCAGAGCTTAGATCAGTAAGGCTTAAGTCAGGCAGAGCTTAGGTCGGTAAACCTTAGATCAGTAAAGCTTAAGTCAGGCAGAGCTTAGGTCGGTAAAGCTTAGATCAGACAGAGCTTAGGTCGGCAGAGCTTAGATCAGTAAAGCTTAGGTCGATAAAGCTTAGATCAGTAAAGCTTAAGTCAGGCAGAGTTTAGGTCGGTAAAGCTTAGGTCGGTAAAGCTTAGATCAGTAAAGCTTAAGTCAGGCAGAGCTTAGGGCAGCAAATCTTAGGTCGGTAAAGCTTAGGTCAGGTCGGGATAACGGTAACATTGGCATGACAGCTAGACATCATTGTAGGGCCATGAATCTGATATATGCAGGAGCAATAAATGACAAAGGAGCGAATTATAGCCGTTATTACAAGAACGTTACAGTCATCATAAAAAGGAGAGTAGTTGGAAGTGCAGGTCATCATGGCACAACGGACATATCATACAGCTCATCACAGCACAACGGATATATCAAGGTGAGCCTATAAATACTCAGTCACCAGACTCATTTCAGGTAAGCCATTCTTGATGCAATTTCTCTCAAGCTCTTGGTCAATACCCTTTTCTGCTTACATGTTGCTAACTTGACCGTCGGAGTTATACAGGGGGGATAGCCCCGCTTCTTTCTGATTGTTTGTATTTGTCACCAGAATATTCTTCATACAGATCCAGGTCCTCACTAATCCGACCTCCATAGCTCGGTTTCCATCTTTGCCTTCATCCATTTTGTCTGTCAATCTCTATATTGGGCCTGAACGTTCAAGATCTTCATTGGGCCAGCCGGAGCATCCAACACCGGACTTTTTACGTCACATCAACTGGCGCCGTCTGTGGGGACGATTTGATCGATTTTCTTCATTAAATTTTCTTCACAATCAAAGAAATTTGTTGAAGTCATGACGCAAGACGTTCGGGAACGGATGCTTCTTCTTTTAGAATAGCGGTTTGCACTAAGGAAATAATTCTCCAATTAGGTACAGTTTTTGGGACAATTAATTTCTTAACCGACATATAGAAATATAATTTGGTTGACATCAATGAATCGACATCATACCATGTACATCTGGGAAGGCCTGGTTTTTGAACCGCTTCCAAGCAGCATACCATGTGCATCTATCTGGTTGTTAACCTTCTAGAAGGAGCACGCTTCAGAAGGCAGCTCTTGAAACAATTAAAATATGTCTTGAAACTGCATACCATGTGTCTCTTGTTTCTTGGTCGTATACTTTAACTCTTGTTGCATTTCTTGTTCTTTGTTGTTGCATTTCTTGTTCTTTGTTGTGCATGGATGTCGAGAAATGGAGGAATGGCAAATCAGGAAGACATTCTAGGTCCCAAAATTTTTGCATGTGGAATACAGGTCAAATATATTAATTTACGGAGTGAGAAATAAGGATTGGAGGATGACCCATCAGTGGATGACCTTGGAGGCCGACCCATCAGTGAATGACCTTGGAGGCTGACCCCCATCAATGGACGACCTAGAAGGCTGACCCCCATCAGTGGATGACCTAAAAGGCAGACCCCATCAGTGGACGACCTGAAGCAGTGGACGACCTAGAGGGCAGACCCCATCAATGGATGACCTAAAAGGCAGACCCCACCAGTGGACGACCTGGAGCAGTGGACGACCTAGAGGGTTGACCCCATCAATGGATGACCCAAAAGGCAGACCCCACCAGTGGACGACCTGGAGCAGTGGACGACCTAGAGGGCAGACCCCACCAGTGGACGACCTGGAGCAGTGGACGACCTAGAGGGCAGACCCCATCAGTGGACGACCTGGAGGGCAGACCCCCCATCAGTTGATGATCTGGGGGACGACCCCGGGACACGCATTCAAGTCATAAAGTCGGGTCAGACACAGTTGGTAGGTCTTGGAGACCATCAGGTACGGTCTATAGGACAATAAAATATCTTAGATGCTTAAGTTACTATGTTCATTATTCAGTATGCATTGCAAAAGACACGGTTGGGAACCGCTTTCACATTATTATTTTCATTATTCAGTAGGTATAGTGAAAGACACGGTTTGGAACCGCTTTCAAATGATTGTGACAACCATCATGATAGCTGAACATACCAGTCACCATGTTAAATTTGGTAACCACCATGTTATACTCACAGGATAGTTGAGCATACCAGTAACCATGATAGCTGGCCAGCTACTACTTACAGAAATCATGTGATCACCTTACCATGAGTACCTTAGATGGCCTGGTTTAAACCACTTTCAATCTATAGCTTCAGTTATGCATATGCTTTTTACATTTTCTATCATATATGGGATGGCTTCTCTTCGTTATAATGTTAAACAGGCAAGGCAATGTTACATGAGCAGGGCCAATACATTGGCTGGGATAAACATGGGCAGGGATAAGCAGTTAGCTGCGACATACATAGGAAGGGCTAAACAATTAGTTGGGACAAACATAAAAAGGGCTAAGCAGTTAGCTGAGGCAAACATAGGCAGGGCTAGGCATTTGGCCGGGACTAGTCCTTAACATAGTCTCGTAGGATATTGGGTCAAACCTTTAGGTCGGGATGCTGAGGTATGCAATTAAGCAAGTCTTTCTGTTGTCATTGGAAGCATTGCTAGGTCGGTCTGGCTGGCATGGGGTAGTGCTCTTTGTTAGTTCAGCATTTCAGATAGCAATAGGTCGGTAAAATTCATGTTAGGTCGGTAATTATAGTCTAGATTTCAATACCCCACCACAGTCAAGGTCGGACAAGAACTTATTAAGGTCGGATGCATGTTTATCTGGGTTTAAGTATCATGTTTTAGCAAAAGTCAAGTAAAACATGATACTGGGGGGGCTTGTTGATGTGCATAAAAATAGCTAAAGCCATTGGGCTTGGCCCAATCAAGACAAGGAAAGCTTAGGTCGGGAAGGCTTAGGTCAGGCAGAGCTTAGGTCGGCAGAGCTTAGATCAGTAAGGCTTAAGTCAGGCAGAGCTTAGGTCGGTAAACCTTAGATCAGTAAAGCTTAAGTCAGGCAGAGCTTAGGTCGGTAAAGCTTAGGTCGGTAAAGCTTAGATCAGGCAGAGCTTAGGTCGGCAGAGCTTAGATCAGTAAAGCTTAGGTCGATAAAGCTTAGATCAGTAAAGCTTAAGTCAGGCAGAGCTTAGGTCGGTAAAGCTTAGATCAGTAAAGCTTAAGTTAGGCAGAGCTTAGGTCAGCAAATCTTAGGTCGGTAAAGCTTAGGTCAGGTCGGGATAACGGTAACATTGGCATGACAGCTAGACATCATTGTAGGGCCATGAATATGATATATGCAGGAGCAATAAATGACAAAGGAGCCAAATTATAGCCGTTATTACAAGAACGTTACAGTCATCATAAAAAGGAGAGTAGTTGGAAGTGCAGGTCATCATGGCACAACGGACATATCATACAGCTCATCACAGCACAACGGATATATCAAGGTGAGCCTATAAATACTCAGTCACCAGACTCATTTCAGGAAAGCCATTCTTGATGCAATTTCTCTCAAACTCTTGGTCAATACCCTTTTCTGCTTACATGTTGCTAACTTGACCGTCGGAGTTATACAGGGGGGATAGCCCCGCTTCTTTCTGATTGTTTGTCTTTGTCACCGGAATATTCTTCATACAGATCCAGGTCCTCACTAATCTGACCATCATAGCTCGGTTTCCATCTTTGCCTTCATCCATTTTGTCTGTCAATCTCTATATTGGGCCTGAACGTTCAAGATCTTCATTGGGCCAGCCGGAGCATCCACCACCGGACTTTTTACGTCACATCAGGATATTATTGTCTTTTCATCACTTAAAATTTTTAAAAAATGTCCTGTGTTTAGTGAAAAATGTCTTGCAATTAACATGCCCCATTCTAAATTTTAATTAATTTGGCTAGCTGGATGGCACATGTTATGTTAGATCACTGAAAGCCTAATATATAATTCCTTACAAGCAAACAAAAATCAAAAATGGATTGTCACATCTGATTTGGCCCAGAAGGATTTTATTTTTTAAGGAGAACTTAAAAAATGTTTTTAGGGGAATTATTTTATGAGAAATTATGTAGGGAAAAAGATAAACACTGTAATGATTACATTATTTTTTAAAATGATGTCAGTGTAATTGTAAAAAAAAAAATTTTAATTTTAAAATTTAAATTTAAGAAAATTTTAAAGTGTGTGGTTATAGATTTTTTTTTTTTTTTAGTGAAACATTGGGATTTTTTAGAAAAAGTACTAAAACAAACATATCCTTTGTGTCAGAAATTTGGAAAGAAAAAGAAACTGCAATGGAAAATTATTAAAATGAAATCTATCCACTATACATTTCCAAAATAACCCCCTTTCCCAATTGACCTGCCTGGATGGCAAGTTATCTATCCTGGCAAATTATCTAGCCAAGTCACCTAAAAAAGCAAAAAAAAAAAAAAAAAAAAACAACGTAAAACCTAACACATTATCGGTGATAAAGACTAAAATAATCTTGAGAAGTTGTCGTTCAACTGAAGCATATGAATTTGAGGTGGTGCCTCCGGCACCGGCAATGGCAACTTCACCATCATCATTTTTTCCTTTTTTTTTCGTATTTGTTAGATATGAGATAAGGGTATTTTTGTCATTTAAAATTGAATTTTTATGACATAAGTGTGTCATGTCAACTTTCAGATCTAGTGAGATTGCCAACTAAAAATTCAGGTGGGTCAATGGAAGCTATTTGTAGTTTTTTCAAAATTCGAGAGAGTTAAATATGGTTCACCCAAACCGATTATGGTTGAAACTATCCTTTCTTGTGGGTTACTAACGTGGAGCTATTTGTAAAATTAAAATTATTTTTAAATTTGCTTAGTTATGAAAATATTATACATGTATTCATTTAAGTGGGTTTTAACCATCACATCAGCTGATGATACGGTGGTTATTGACCACACAATATTTTCTCCATATTGTGAGTTTTCGGTGATTTACAATATTTTTATGGGCTTTAAGTTCTATAAGCATGAAGGAGTAAGGGTGTCCGTATTGGACTTTTGCTAACAAATGGCCAGTTTAAACTTTAGGTTTAATAACTTCTATGGTCCATTAACTTGATGCATTGGTTTTAATTGATCCCTCACGTTGAAAAAGTTTCTATTTGGTCCCTAAAGTTGGTATAAAGGTTTTAAATGATCCATTTTTTAGGAAATTGGTATTTGCAGGGACAAGATTACTAAATGTAGACCATTTTAAAATTATAAGTAATGAAAAAACTACAATGCCCATGCTACCATTGGAAAAATCTTAAATCTTCTCCTTCGTGCACCATCGGAACTGAAAACAGACGAAAACGAACTTAAAACGGATGAAAATGGACTTGAGTGTCCTCTTTTTCTTTTTTCTTTTTCTTTTACGGAGGTTTCCTCCTTCGCCGAAAATTGCAGAAACTGGAGGTTCTGCAATTTCTGATATTGCATAACCGATCAGAAAATGTAGTACTGAGGTTTTGCAATTTTCGATCGCTCATGGTTTTCAAATCATTTTCGATCAGTGTGTTTTCGTCCGTTTTCAATCCGTTTTTAGTTCTTTTTCGTTCATTTTCAGTTCCGGTAGTCGCACGAAGGAGAAGTAGAAGGTTTAAGATTTCTCCAATGGTAGCATAATCATTTTAGTCTTTTTAGTACTTAAAATTTTAAAATAGTCTAAGCATTTAGTAATCTGGTCCCTGCAAATAACAGTTTCCTATTAAAAGATATTTAAAACCTTTATATCAACTTTAGAGACCAAATAGAAATTTTTTCAACATGAGGGACCAATTAAAGCCAATGCATCAAGTTGAGGGATCACAGAAGTTACTAAACCCAAATTTTAAGTATTGACCTTACTTTTTTACTTAGTAAACTTCAAATTTGGTCATTTACATTAGGTTTTAATTTTTTTATCCCCTAACATTTCAAAATAACTTTTTTAGTCCTTTAATTTTATAAAGTGAACAACTTAGTCCTTTGATATTAAATGTAACGGAATCTATCAAATAGTCAATAGCGTCACTTCCATGATTGTTGCATTGAAGGGGCAATTTTGTCCACACATTAATCATCTTGTGACAACCCCCCCCCCCTTTCCACCTTTTGCATCTCGTCTCCGCCTTCGCCAAATCAAACACCACTACTGCCATTTTCTTTTGATCTTACAAAGTTACAGTTTCATCTCCCAGTGACTCACTTACATCTTTTCTGAACTAAAATAATTAACCACTCACCAACATATAAAAGTACTGAGAACTAATGCAACAAAATTGCAGAAATTGAACAGCCCAAGCTTATTAGATTTTGAAAGCCATGTATTTGTCTTGGGCTTTCGGGTTGGTATGGTGACCTAACTTTGGAGTTATTGAAATGTTTGTTACTCTCCCTCTTGCAAAGCTCAGTTGTGGCCAGTTATTGAAATGCTCATCAGTATTTGACGGATTAGGTTTCCCCACAACTTGGTACTGATGGAAACCTGCAATTCACCATTTTTTCCGTTGACTCTATTCTCGCTTAGCATGTGTGTGGTGTGTGCCCATGTGTGAAGGTGGGTTAATGAATGAATTGATAATATATTTTTTGATTTGTTCCATGAACTTTCCTCGGTTCCAATAAGTCAAACTGGATTCAAGGCTTCACATAGATTGGATTTTAAGCAGATTAGATGAAATTGACGATCTTGATGGGGTTCACCATGATTTTGATCTTTAAATATACATAAAACTCGTAAGATGCATAGATTAACTTTTTTAAAGACTGAAATTCCAACAAGAAGAGATGCAGATACTTCTCCAATTTGAATTGTTCTGCTACTGATTTGAACAACAATGGCAATGACACATTGGATAGTATAACACCTTATGGGAGGGACTGTAATATCTTCCGATTTCGATTGGCAAAAGGCTATGATGTAGTGGTTATTAACCCTTCCAAATGTTGACACACGAACAAATTTTTAGTGACTAGTTGATGCGGACATCCAAACTACTACTACTGTAGTAGGGCCAGTGCAACCCCTCCTAATCGTAATCACGGACAATTCCACCGCATGACGAGAAGCTAGAGTTCAGCCATCCTGTAAATCCCAGGAGACAACAACGGCCCGGCCCGCGGAAGGTCCCCAAAAGTCATTAGAGTTTAAGGGGGACCCTGCTACCATCCACAACTCGTGCTCCATCTTATTTTAGACCAATCTATACAGTATCCAAACTTCCCAAGTTGGCCCAATAGAAATTAGAAGCAAGCTGCAAAGAAGCCTGCAGCACAAGCTCGCAAATCGCAAGCCTGCGCCGCGGCCCATCGCAGCCCGCCTCTTCACAGATCAGCGCACAAAGCTCACAGGTTTCTTGCAAATTTCGCAAGTTGCCTTCCTAGAATCCCAGAAGGATTTGGAAAGTGTATGTTTTCCTATTCCTTTTCTACTTTTAATTATAATTAAGTTAAGTTACCAGAGCTGGTTACGACTTGACTTAATTATTAGTTTCCTTTTTAAATTAGGAAGTAGATTTCTTTCCAACTTAAATTTGGATTTTCTTTTCAAGATACCAAATTCAACCTTTCCTTTTCCTATTTTATTTCTAGGAGAATTTCGAATTTCCTCTTTAAAGGAGATAAACCGAATTCTTCTAGTTTCTTTCGAATTTGGTTTGCAATCGGTTTCCAACTCTCGTTGGTTTCCACTTTTAATTTGTTTCCTTTTCTTGTTTCTTTTCAAGCAAGTTTTTGGATTTTGAACTCCTATAAATAGAGGGGTGACCGAAAACTTAAGACTCAGAATTCATAGTATAAATGTGAGGTTTATCCTTTACTTTGGGTTCTCCACTTTATTGTTTTGAGCTTGTGTGTTTATTCAATGTATTGATAACTCTGCAAGTTCCTGAACTTAGAAGGGCCTAGGTTACTTGCTCTGCCTAGATTTCTGTTTATTCACCTCTTAATTCTTCTATCTAGTTAGGAATAAAAGAGCTAGTCTCACCTAGGCTCAGTAGAGGATTTCGAGTATTTAAGAGAGTAAGTCTGTGACCTTCAAGATCTCGACTTTCCTTGGCAAAACTTCCGCAACGTAGGACGTTTTACAACAACTCACATCACTAGCCATATCAATACCACCATCGCCTCAACACCGCCACCACCCTTCATCTCGGCACCGTCACCTCCTCCACCTTCACACTTCACCCTTCATCTCGACAACACCATATTCCTTAAGCTAGCCCCACCCTCATCTTAGCACGTGCGTTTTCTCCGTAGTACTAATCAAAATTGAGTTACAGTCTTTCTCGTCAAACCCATCAAGCAAAACCAATCCTTCTAAGCCAAAAAAAACAAACCCAATATCACAGAGCTTGGTGCTTAAACACACTCACAATCTTCAAATATGGTGGTTCAATTTAAGTTTCTCAAAAAACTAAAAATATTAGCAATTAGAATTTCTCAAAAATGACTGAATCTGGTTTCAACGATTTCATCGATTTCATCAATTCCGAAGTTAAAATCGATTATGAGCATGGCTGGGTTTTTGGACCACCTTATTTGAATCGAGCAATTGCTCTGTGCTTTAACTTCTAGAAGAAGTAAGTGACGAGATTAGCAATCTTGGCTTCAATCATTACTTGGGGTGAAAAAAGACCACTAAATAAATTTGCGGACAAAATTGCCCCGGGTATAATATTTATGTGAGTCCCCATGTGTGCCTATTTAGCTTATTCCTATTAATATTGATGTTAAAGAACCAAACCAAACATTTTTTAAAAGTTAGAGACAAAAAAGGTTGTTTTACCAAACATCTTTTAAAAGCCAAACATCTTTTAAAAGTTAGAGATAAAAAACGTTGTTTTCAAATGTTAGGGACTGAAAAAAATTAAAAGTTAATAAGTAGGGAACTAAAATTGGAATTTACTCTTTTACTTATCGAGTGTAATTAAAAGGGGCATGTTAATTGCAGGACGCGTTTTACTAAACACATGATACTTTTTCAAATTTTAAGTGGTAAAATGACAAATATACCATCGTAAGTTTCTACCCTCATAAAAAATTTTACCAACCCTTTTGCCTACACCTTTCACCCTCATTAATTCTTTACATGAAATCTCCACCCTCATTTCTACTCAAATTCTAAGATTATATTCTCCATTCCACTCTCATCTATACTCCACCCTCATTTCTACTCAATCATCTCCATTACACTTTACTTTCATATCATTCCATCAACAATACTAGAATTTTGCTTGCGTGTCCACGGTAACTCCAATGATGATCCATATTTCACAGTACGTAACAAATTACATATTCTTAGGGTGAAAGGTGGCACCTTTTTGTAATTTTTAGTTTCTGGGCCTAGAATCGCCCAGAACAGTCGATTTTAGTGGATAAAATTGCCAGGAGGAGGCGATTTTATCCAGTAAAATTGCCACCTCAAGGTGAATTTATTAGATAAAAGATAAATTCGCCTTGAGGTGGTGATTGTATTGGATAACATTGCCTCCTCCGGCGATTGTATAGCGAAAATTCGCCCCCACCGAGCACTTCTATGGGAAAACGTTAGTGTCCTGTGGCAAACAAATCCCATTTAATAGCCATTAGGGGGCAAATGTTTTCTGTAAAATCGCCTGTGGGGGGTGATTCTATGAGTTTAAATCACCTGTACAAAAGCGATTTAAACTCATAGAATCGCCCCCCACAGGCGATTCTTTTTAAATCTCTATTTTCTCCCCCAGATTTCCGTAATACCTAATGTCATATTTATTTCCTTGCCAGGTTCTGCATTTTGAGGATGATCGCATCTTCCCAGATTACACAGATGTATTTTGTACTGAGGAAGAGTTCAGGACTAGAGCTGACTTGATTGGTTGGGTTGAAACTAGAGCAACCAAGCATCATTTTGATACTAAAATAACTTCATTTAAAAAGTGGAAGGGGCCTCTAAAAGGGAGAAGAGGGAGAATTGATATCGGTTGTGATAGGTGGGGAGAACTTAGAAGTAAGGCACCCTTAGGTGACGGGAAAATAGGCCATAACAACACAAGTAGCAAGCTGACTAGTTGTCTCTTTTAACTAGTAGGAAAAGAAATAAGTGGGGGTAACTGAAAACTAAATGCCATAAAATGTCAGCACAATTATGAATTACCCCTCGTTAGAAACTGGCATCAAAATCACTCCAAGTTGAATGTAGCGGAAAAGGGAAAAATTTCAGACATGATGAAGATAAATATGACGCTGAAACAGATGTTGGCACAATTGCGATCTGATAATGCGGATAATGTCACCCGTATTAGACATGTGTATCACGAAACGACAAAATTTAGAAGAGATGAGAGGGGAGATTTAAGTCTTATGCAGTATTTCTTAAAATGATGCAGGATTACAGATTCTACTACTGGTACATAGCGGAAGATGAGCGTAATGCTATTGAAAATGTGTTCTTCGCGCATGAGGGGGTTCCTGGTCGACTTCGGTCGTTTCCTTACGTATTGTTCATGGATACGACATACAAGACCAACAGGTATGAAATGCCTCAACTTCAGATAGTCGCTCATGTTCCTACGGATCAATACATTAATGTTGCTTTCACTTTCATGAGGATGAGGCCTATGAAACTTACTTCTGGGCTATGACTAGATTGAGTCAACTTTTTGATCCCCTGAAATATCCATATGTTGTTATGACTGATAGAGAGTAGGCTATACTGAAAGTTGTGCACAATATTTTTCCTCATTCCAAACAACTACTTTGCAAAAGACATATTGCCATGGATGTAAGGAAGAAAGCACTAAGTGTGTGTGCGGACACAAATATATTAGATGAGTTTGAAGGTCGGTGAAGAAGAGTGATGAGTGCTTTAACTTATGAAAAGTTCACGAAAGCTGTGAAATTCATTGAGACTAACTGTAGAGGGCAATGTAGATCAATGGTTACTTATATGCACCAGACATGATTGGATCCCCACAAGACCAAGTTTGTCTCATTCTGGACTAACGACATAAAACATTATGGAGGATACACAAACAACATGTGAGAATCTATTAACTTTCATCATATAGATTTTACAGATATGACTCCATGATAAATTATTCTCTGATTTAAATCATTAATTTTCTATGTTATTTATTTTTTCAGGACTGAGAGTGTACACGCAATGTTGAAGAATGTCATTAAGACAGATAGAGGATCATTTCTCACTATTTTCTTGGGAATAAATAAAAGGATAAAGGAGCATTTGGATGAGATCCAATGTAAAATGGAGGCAGCTCGGAGCAAAACATTGCGTGAAGCCCAATACCTGTTGTATAGTAGGGTCAACGGCAGAGTTTTGCACGATGCCATACAGTTGTTATTACATGAATATAAAAAGAGAGGTGCACTGTATGGGGTAAATAGTGACCTGTGTGGTTGTGAAATGCGAACTAGCTTTGGCTTGCCGTGTCCGCATGAGATGGTTGAAATGGTCAAGAATTTCAGACCTATTGATCCTATGGATGTGGACGTCTTCTGGAAGACCTTATCTTTGGACGAGGGAAACACTCCCAGTGATGAGGAGCGGCAAACAGCACAAGGACGATTGCATGACATGTATGTTGAGGCCTCGCAACGTCCTACTGCAGACATTTATAGAGTAGCAGGTGTCATGCATAGCACTTTACGTCCAGAGATTGTTAACCTAGCTGATCCGATACACAGGCCACATAGGGGAAGGCCGAGAAACAACTCTACGCAGCGAAATCTATCGGGCTTTGAGCATGCCGAGAGGGATGCAGGCATAGGCAGAGGCGGAGGTACATATAGTTTGCCATGTTACCCAATTTTTATTGTTCTTTTTGGTGTTGTGATGGATCTATAACGTGATGTACCAGGAGGAATCGAATGAATTCTAATGAATCCAATTGGCCTTTCAACCTGCCATCTTTAGTAAAATAATTTGTGTTCGATTATATTGTGGATTAGTCCAATGTACAGGGGGATGGACACTGTGGTTTTAGGGTAATAGCTAGATTCGTACATGGTGAACAGTCACTTTGGTCACAAGTCCGATAGGAGCTATTACATGAACTTGATGAGTATGCTTCACTGTGGTTTGGAGTTCTTGGAGAAGGTAACTACAATCAAGCTTTATGAGTGTTGGATTGCCATATAAGTCTTGCAACAAGCGAGTTTTGGTTTGATACTTATCTATTTGGCATACTTGTCGCCATGAGGTAACAGAGGGTATTCGAATTCTATGGAGCGGAGATTGTACCTTCCTTCCATTGCAGTTGAGGGAGTCTGGTTTATCTAATGACCCGAACACATATATCACTATGGGTCATATCCGGCGCAATCATTTTTTTTGTTTGGAAACGACCGGTGAAATCATGTTGCCCCCAATCTGTGTGCTATGGCGACACCATAAGGCGGATATGATGGATGAGTTGAAGGACAAGTTACAAGCTCGATTAGGTAAATATCATAGGTTGTACGTCGATAGCATAGGTAATATAGACATACAACCTACAATAGTTATCGATTAGGGATTATATTTAGTGATTTGAAATTTATTAGTATATACTTCAATGTGTATTATAAAAGGAAATTTGGTTTTATGCCCAGAATTTTGTAGTGTATTCTTCAATGTTTTAGTGTATTATTCAATGCGTATTTATCCTAGCGAAATTTGGGAATAGCCTCCCCTATAAATGGGCCAATCAATCCCTGTAAAAAATACAAAATGAAGTACTAAAATCACATTGCTAAATAATTCAACAGCAACACTCAGTCATAATTTGTCCTAAGATTATCCAATTGGCTATGAACAACAAAAAATTTAGAACAACAAAACATTTAAGGCAATAATTGCTCCAATCCACATCTGATACTACAATGAACTACTGCTCATATGACGGTCTTACCTCAAGTTCTTCAAGTCCCGGCATCTAGTCCTCCAAATGATAAGCCATCTCATCAAGAGCCCTCGCACACGTCTCAGGGTTGACCGCATGTCTAGTCCTTAGATGAAGAAGGACCATCTGAGATGCTAAGTATTGAATGCGCTACAATAATTAAACATATAACCTCAATATCCTATTTGTAATATAAATATATCTACAAAAGAAACCAAAAATCATCATAAACTCACCGCAGCCAGGGACAACTGGGTAGGCTCAGGAGTGTCTTCCTCGACCGGATCCCTACTGACACGAACATGCGACCGAGACTGGAAGTAATCAAGGTAACCTTTGCATGTTTCGTCGTTTGAATCGGCCCTCTTCATATCCCGCAGAAGCCTCGTATGATATATTTCCCAACCATTGATATCAGCAACGTAATTGCAAACATATGTTTTGGTCTCTGGGCCTCTGTAGCACTCTTTGGGAATAAAGACTGGAAAAGGAATGTGTTGGGCATACCCAAACTGTCTTAATACCCGATCCAACATATAGGGCTCTTCAATGTTAACGTAATAGATGAGCCCCCTATACAATGAAATTTTATGGACCAATACTGGATTAAGCTCAAATAGTATCCAATTGACCTGTTAGACATTAAACCGAATCAACAAAGAATGGAAAGAAAGAGCAATAAATATTTTCAATCACATACAACGAACATATTACCTCGTTTGGCTGTAATGCATCTAGCGCACGCCTGTATACATCCAAATCATTTTGTGCGACACGCTTCTTGCCGGTACTAACGTGCCATTTCATTGCCGAAGGCATGCTAGTACTCTACGACCTCTTCTTTGGAGGACTGAATGTTGGGAAGTATTCATATATCCAGCTCTAATAAGAAGAAACATAAAAATAATTCAAAAGCTTATCCACAAAATTTAGAAACATCTAAATGAAAGGTACGTACTTGATAGAAACCTGTAGTAAAGTCAAACAACCACAAAATTGAGCATTGTTTGCATTAGATGCCTTCCCAAGTTGGCGATACAAGTACGCCAAGCAAGTTGCGCCCCATGAGTACTCACTCACTTTCTCAATATCATGAAGGAAAGCTAAAAAATGCGCAGAGACGTGGGTTTCGTCTTGTCCACGAAAAGGGTCAGACCTAATAACCACAATAAATAACCTGAGGCAGCATTCACTTGATCGTATCTACTGGCACAATTTGCCTCAAGGCTGGTCAACTTCACATATTCGGGCTTATCCATTTTCTCTTCATCTATTCCCAACACAACTGCAACCTCAACCTGCAATTTGTCTTCCCATAAATGGCCTTACCCCCAATCGAAATGCGCAGTATGCAGGCAATATCATGCAGTGTTATTGTCATATCCCCGAATGGCATGTGGAATGAGTTGGTCTCCGGATACCACCTCTCTAGAAAGGCATAGAGCAGAGCGGTGTCTAACTCAGGATGCATGCAGTGTACAAACTGCGTCAAACCGGACCGCTCTACAAGCTTTTTCATTTCATCATCATCTACCCAAATTTTCAAGCGATCGGCCCCACTATGACATTTCAATGTGGGCCGTTCCTGCCAAATGTAAAAAATGTATGAAAACAAATAGTTACAATGGATAAAGCATATTTTTAATAAAATTAAGAAGGGGAAAAATTTGTATTATTGCATATTTGATCACAAGTAATAAAGCATGTCTCATTTGGAAAAAAATAAGAATTCAAATAACTCTAAACACAAGTACGCAATTTACTGTATTGACCTCTCCATGCCATATGTAGTAGGCAATGTGTCTTTTGAAACTCAAAAGCAACTCAGGGATTAAAGGGCCACATTCGAGCGGATGATCTAGCTCCGTATAAGCCTTTCACCCAACAATCACTGCCCTAGCCTCACTTCCCATTAATCCTTTTCCTCCTCTCCTAATTGGTTGGGTGCTTGTATTGGCCCGTTCACCATCACTTCTCCCACAAGCCCCCTCACCATTACCATCACTTCTCCCACAAGCCCCTTCACCGTCACCGTCATCATAGTTCATTTCAGTTTCAGAAAAGGGCGGTGCGAATGGTTGTTCACTAACGAAGTCAACATTATTCTCATTTCCAGAAAAGGAAGGTTGGAATTGTTGTTCCATAATGGGCGGATTGTTAATCCCAGCTGCGGAAGATGTACTCGATCGTGCGACGACCTTCCTCGAACGCTCATACGCCGTTGGCGAAACACGAGGAGCATTTTCTGCAACCGGAATACTGCTCTCTCCGGATTTGGATCTTGATTTTTTCCTACGGAATGTATGCATATAACCTTTATTTCTATCTCCCATCTATAATTAATAGGTTGCAAGGGAATTAATATATAAAAAATCAAGATCCAACAACAGAAAAAAAAGCTAAAATATAAATATTATGAAAAATCGCCTGGGCAGGGCGAAATTATTGGAAAAAATCGCCTAGCCCAGGCGATTTTCCCAAATTTAATCGCCTTAGACAAGCGATTTTATAGGAAAGAATCGCTTGGCTAAGGCGATTTTTAATGGGGAATTTGCCCAAGGACGGCGAATGGACCCTGGAAAATCACTTGGACAAAGCGATTTTCCATAAAAAAATCGCCAGTGAGGGGCGATTTTTCAAGGTTAAATTCCAACCAATTGCCGTCCTTTGGCGATTTTTTCGGCTATACGCGCTTGGTCCGAGCTATGTATGCCCGGAAAAATGCTAAAGGACTGCAACGAAATCGAAAAAAATTTTCTTGGAAGAAGCGAATCTTCCTAAAAAAATTGAGGTCGATTTTTTTAGGAAGATTCGCTTCTTCCAAGCGAATTTCCCCACAGTTCGCCGGAAAACAGTTTTTCCGGCGAACAAGTACGGAAATTACCATAAAATATGCACAAAACAATCGGAAAACGCTACAAACATACGAAAACATTCTTAAACACGCTGCCCATACAATTCTTTACAACCAAAACAATGCAATTTCAAAATTTACTCCAAATTTAGAAAACCCCTAAAAAATTCACTAACAGGTGGAGATGGAATAGGCGATGGAGATGGAGCCGCTGGAGATCGAACCGGCGCTTGAGATGGACTGGAATCGGCGATGGAGATGGAGCTGCAAATCGCTTGGAGCGAGGAATGAAATCGGTCGGCGAATGGAATGGAATCCGTTAGGGACTTGGAGATGGAGTGAATGGAAAATTTGCAGTAAAATTGCTGATTTTACTGCATAATGAAGGAGGGCAAAAAGTAATTTCATGCCTTAATTTTTTTAAAATGTGTCCTTTATATAGTATTAAAAGGAGTCCTGCAGGTAACAATTCCGAATTAAAAATGTTGGCCTTTGTTTCCTACTATGCCGCTGAATTAAGAAACGGTTTAAAATCCCGTCCAACGTTGAAGCGGTTGCACAAGGATTCTTCTCCATTTAAGCGCCGCCCACCATTGCCGCTGAAGCTGCACTGGACTTCTTCTCTAGCGTCGGACGCCGCTTAGAAGGAAAGCCCAATTTTCTGGTCGCGCGCTCCAGAACTCACTGCGACGCGATCACTTGATTAATTTACTTCTGTTCTTTTCCTATCACAATCAGGAAAAATATCATTTTTTTCTCAAAAATATTACACAAAAAAAACATCATTTTTACTAAATTGACAATTCAAAATTTAAAATTCCCTCTAAATCTCCATTCACATAAATTCAAAAAAAACATAATGATTACACTTTTTCTTCTCTTTCCTACATAAATCCCCAAAAAAATTTCCTCCAAAACAAATTTTTTTTTGCTAATCAAAAAATTTCATAACCAAGTTACTAAGAGAATTGTGCTGCTTCGTTTTGTCAATTAGAGTAAGCAAAAGGAAAAATGTGGAAGCTGAAGATCGCGGAGGGAGGGAGTCCGTGGTTGCGGACCACTAACAGTCACGTCGGGAGGCAGTTCTGGGAGTTCATTCCGGATGCCGTCGGTTCACCCGAAGAGTTGGATGCAATCGACGCGTGAGAATTTCCGCAAAAATCGGTTTGAGAAGAAGCATAGTTCCTATCTGCTAATGCTCATTCAGGTAATTCTGTTTTAGATTTTTAATGAAAACTGATTTTGGCCTTATTTTTTTACTTCAGTTGTGATATATCAATATTTTCGCATAAATTTCAGTTTTCAAAGGAGAATTCAAACATTGTAGCTTTGCCCCATGTCAAAGTGAAAGATATAGAAGACCTCAAAGAAGATAATGTTGCCAACACTCTGAAAAGGGGCATCAGTTTCTATTCAACCCTGCAGAGTAGTGATGGACACTGGGCAGGAGATTATGGAGAGCCAGTGTTTCTAATGCGTGGCTTGGTAAGTTGTAAGCTATTTTAGGAAGTCGCCCATGTTTATGTTTTTTCCTTACGCCCGTGCCATCCACTTTTTACGTTTGCAATTGCTAATATTTATGCTAATCGTTCTATAATTAATAAGGTTGTACTCTTGTTACTTTTCTTTTGATTGTGACACAGGTCATTACTCTATCCATTACTGGAGCATTGAATGCAGTATTATCCAAAGAGCATAAGTTTGAGATGTGCCGTTACCTTTACAATCACCAAGTATGGATAGTATAGACTTAGCGAAAAAGCTTTAGTTTCATTCCGGCCTCAAGTTAACTATTCTTCTTCAATTGCTTTTGATTCTTTTTTTCAATTCATTGGTAATAGGATGAGTGAACTCATGCTACTTTGTTTATTCAGAATGCCGATGGTGGGTGAGGTTTGCATATTGAGGGCCCAAGTACAATGTTTGGTTCTGTCTTGAATTATGTTACCCTGAGATTGCTTGGTGAAGCACCTAATGATGGAGATGGTGCTATGGAGAAAGGGCGAAAATAGATTTTGGACCACGGTGGTGCCACTGCAATTACTTCCTGGGGAAAAATGTGGCTTTCGGTATCTAATTTTTTACATTGAATGTATTTGGAAGTCATCATTACTTTATAGTCTGAACATCTTATTACCAATTTCTTGATTTTCTGTAATGTTATTTAGGTTCTTGGGGCATATGACTGGTGCGGGAATAATCCTCTGCCCCCAGAAATATGGCTTTTGCCATATGCTCTTCCTTTTCATCCAGGTGATTACTTACCTATGCTTCCTTTGTGTACATCTGCTGTTCCATCCTTTGCATTCTGGTTCAGCATAAGGATAAGAACATTATCACAACACATAGGACAGGGTTGCGTACTGTACCCGAGTGAATCAATCTTTATTTACTTGACACTTGACTGACAAGTTATGCAAATTTCTGTATATTACATGTGATGTTGGCTCTATCCAGTATTACAGTTTTGGGTGATAGATTTGGTCAATTCGTATCAAAAGTTTCTTTTATTGTTTTTTGTCTGATCAGAATTAAAATTGAAGATGCTTTAAGGTACTTCAACTTTGGGGCATGTAGTATTTTCTTGCTGTCTGTCTAAGTATGAAGATGAGTAGTCTACTTGCTTGTAACATAAATTGTTTTTCAGTAATTTATTTTCTAATTCAAATTAACTAGTAATGTTGCAGGAAGGATGTAGTGCCACTGTAGAATGGTTTATTTGCCTATGTTCTACTTGTATGGGAAGAGGTTTGTAGGTCCAATAACACCAACAATTCTGTCTTTGAGAAAGGAGTTATATTCTGTTCCATACCATGAAATAGACTAGAATGTAGCACGCAACCAATGTGCAAAAGTAAGATGCGGTAATAAATTATGCATTATTCTGGTTTTGGATATTTTAGAGAAAATCTAGATTGATTTCTATTGGTAATGGTGACAGATACTTGAAAGTCCCATTAGGATGATTAGCACATTTTTTAGTATCAAATTTTCAGGATTTCTGCTTTAATTTATGCAGTACTTGGAAACTATGTGTGCTCTAATTGGAGGCAATTAATTTACTCTAATGAATTGTATTTTGTATGGTTTGGTATTTACTACATGGTCGTGAAAGTGAACTCATGCTTTCTGTACTGTTAAAGAAGTTCATGTATCTAAAATTAATTACTTTATTTATATTGTTACTTAGGCACCTGGTTTTCCAGTCTTTGATGGTTGGTAATCAGCCTAATGACATCACATCTTGGACCTTTATAGTAAATCTACCATCAATTTGAATATTTTGAATTTAATTTAGATTATTGTTATTTTTCAACCATTGTACTCGAAACAGTATATGCTTTTAGCTTAAATATTAATCAAATTGAATATGTAAAGTGGTCCAGAGAGTCTGCCTTTAGCATTGTGAGATTTGATTTATCTTCATAGTGGATGTAGGATATATTAAAAAAATGGGTAGACTAGTGAAGAGAAGCATTTTGGCCATAGTGTATATAGTCTTACCTTGTACTTATATTTCTATAAGGCATTGTTTCACAACTTTAACGTGTACCTCAGGTTACATGGTAGCAGCTCCATTCGCTGTGCCAAGGATTAAGGATGTCAATTAAGGAACTCTACCTTGCTAAAGTATTATGTGCATTGGAATATCACAACCTTTGCTATTATCCGTTTTCATCCATGTTGCTTTTGCAGGAAGATCTCTACTACCCACACCCTTTTGTTCAGGATGTACTATGGGCATCTCCTCATAAACTTGTGGAACCAATTTTGATGAATTGGCCTGCGAAGAAGCTGATAGAGAAAGCTGTTCGGGTAGCAATGGATCACATACACTACGAGGATGAAAATACTCGCTATATTTGCATAGGTCCTGTGAACAAGGTATGCAAGGTTTGTGTGAGGAAATGGCCTCCTGACTTTTCAAGTACACGAAGTACTTTTTGCTAGTATTATCATTAGTGTTGAAGATTCTCTTGTAGTTTATGGTATAGAAAATACATTGTGGAAAAGTTCATGAAGATTCTGAGTGATGCTGCTTGCGAGTTGCATGTTGAATCGGACAGAAGGCAAAAGCTAGCTTCAGAATTCAGCAATACGTCCGAGACGTCATCCGAGTCGGACGACATCTTGAACGACTTCCAATACCACTTGCGAGGTCTCGGACGAGCTCCAGTGAGCGAAACTCACTCGGTTGAAAGGAGCAAGTGCCGTGCGAATTTTCATCCGACTTGGACAGATTCTCGGACGAACTCCAGTGGCTACTAAGAGATGCAACTCCTTGATTTCTTCTGAAAGATGTATCTTTTGGTTGAAATGTTGCATCCCAACTGATGAATGGATGATTGCATCTATTCATAGGCTGATCGTACGCAACCTTTCAACTCTATAAAGAGAGGGTGATTGCCACAGACTAAGATCAACTTATTTCCATCTTCTTTCTTGTCTAAACAATTTAAGAACTGTCTACTTAGTTGTTTATGAAAAATCTATTGTATCCTAGAAGTGATCTTGTCACATTCCCTGTTAGACATATAATGGGGGCATTAAACACTTTTAAGGAAAGTGATTACACGCCTTAAAGTGTTGAAGAAACTCCTCAAAATCTTCAATCTTAAAGTGTTTAAAATGCATTCATCGTGGAGACCACTCAAGAGACAACCATGATGTTCGTGAATCAAGACTTCGTGAAATTGAGCAGACTCGACAGAATAGAGAGAAGTATCAAGAAGGTGAAGTCTGGTGCATTATTGCAGGAATATGCAAATCAGAATCAAAAGAAAGATAAGTTCTTATTTCTTTGATTTTTATCTAATGGAAATTCTTCTTCTATGAACCAAATTATTTTAAACTAAAGTGTTTAGAATATCTAAATATTGAAGATGGTAATATGATCTTTCATATAATTAGAAGTGATCATTCAATGAATTTGACTATAAGAGGAATGAAATGGAAAATTCAGAAAAATGCCATTTCTAGTGACAAGGAGAAATAATTGAGTTGTTACAATTATAAGTAAAAAGCCAATTAAAGGCTGAATTCATATACAACAAGAAGCAAAAGGAGAAAATACTCCTTAGTGCTAATTTTGTTGAAATGAATGGTAAATTGTAACATGAAATGAAATAGATCAAAATACTTGAAGTGTATTTGGTTTGATCATTGGTGCTCAAATTATTGAGTTGTATTAGAATTTTATAAATTCTATAATCTTGTCTAGAATAAAAGTATTTGTATTATCAAGTAATGATAATTATGGATTCAAATTGTCTTGTTCAACCTTTGCATGAATAGTGATTAATATTGTTTGTATATTAAACTTTCATTCACAAGATGATTAAGGTTATGTTTACTTAAATTGTGAAACATGCATCTAATTGAAAGTTTGAACAAAGAAGATTCGTAATTTGTTTATGAAATCTTGTAAGTAATAAAATATGAATAAACCAAAAGTGCTGCAGGTTGATCTTTGATGCTATATGTAATTTAACAATTATCTGTATTCATAAGTGCTAAATTCTTGTCTAGAATAAATGTATTTATGATATGTTGTGTGTGATAATATAGTTAAATTATCTAGTAGTAAAATGAATCTTGTTCAAATTTTATCAAGTTAAGTTTGCTTGATATATTATTATAAATAAAGTGATGTATCACTATTTATTTATATAATGTGAGCTACTACTTGATTGAGAATTTGATTAGATTAAACTAATGTTTGTTGCTAGAACTTTGAAGTTGTGTTCTATAACTAACTATAAGACTCAAAGTATATGCAATGTACATATGATTAACAAAGTAGTCATGTTAATCATTAAGTTCTAATTTGCTTAAGAACTTGTGGGGTAAAACCTTGTTCACTGTTTGCAATGTTCAAAATAGAATTCCTTTAAAGAGGACTATAGTGTCCTCTTGTGAGATTTGGAATGGCAGACAAAATCAAACCTTTATTACTTGAAGGTTTGTGGCTGCATTGCATGCCAAGTTAGAACCTAGAGCACTAAAATATGTGTTCATAGGGTATGCTGAAAATTCCAAGTCTTACAGGTTACTTGAGATTGATTCCAATGTAATTGTGCAATCAAGGGAAGTTGAATTCTTAGAAGATAGATTTCAAAAGAATTCAAAAGAGAATGATTTTCCATCACAGGAACTTAGTTCTTCCGAAAATGCAACAAGCAATGAATTTGACTCTTCTATTGATCCTAGAAGAAGTCAAAGGCAAAGGAAAGAGAAGCACCTACCTTCTGATTTTATTCTCTCCCAATCTATTGTCTTCCTAGTTAATGAAAGTAGGGATACTCTACTTAATAAAATTCTTCTTTTATTAAGTATAGAGTATGATCCAAAAATATATAGTGAGGCAATGAAATCAAGAGTTGCAGCATTTTGGAAAGAAGTTGTAAATGATAAAATGGATTCAATATTATCTAATAATACTTGGATCCTAGTTGATTTACCAAAAAGTTCAGAACCAATTGGTTGCAAGTGGATTTTCTAAAGGAAGCAAGCAATGGATGGAATAATTTTCACCAACGAAGCCAGGTTAGTAGCCAAATGTCATAGACAAAGTGAAGGAATTAATTATTTTGATACATATGCTCCTGTTGCTAGAATTGCATCTGTTAGGATTGTAATTGCTTTAGCTTTAGTTTTTTAATATTTATGTTTACCAAATTGATATAAAGACTGCATATTTGAATGGTAATTTGCATGGAAAAGATGTACATGAAACAATCAGAAGGTCATGTCCTTACTGGAAATAAACACAAAGTATGCAAATTAGTTAAATTAGTTAAGTTATATGGATTTAAACAAGCTCCTAAACAATGTCATGGGAAATTTGAAAGTGCTATACTCTATGGTAGTTTTAGATACAAAGTATTGTGTCTTGATTTGCTTATATATGGATAATATGCCAATAGTAAGTAATACCTTAAATGGTATTGCTGAAACTAAGATGTATCTTGCTTCTCAATTTCAAATGAAAGATCTTGGTGAAGTTTATATTATCTTAGGGATAAAATGAAAAGCATAGTGGGGGTTATGCTCTTTCTTAAAGCCATTATATTGATAAAATCATAAAGAAATATCAACATTTGAAAGTGAAAGAAGCAAGTACAACCATTGATCCAAGTGTTAAAGATATTAAAATCAAGGTGTGCCAATAGCACAACTTGAATACTTAAGTGTTATTGGGAGTCTCATGTATGCCATGAGTTTTACAATGCCAGACATTGCATATGAAATTTGCAGGTTGGTAAGGTAAACAAAGAATCCAAACAATGATCATTGGAAGGGTGTAACTAAAGTCTTGGGCTATCTCTTAAAAGAAAGAGATTTTTTTGACTCTATTACTATAATTTTCCAAGTGTAATTGAATGATTCTTAGATGCAAATTAAATTATAAACATTAGTGATCAAAAACCTACAAGTGGTTTTATCTTTATGTTTAGTAATGGTGTTGCATCTAGGGTATCAAAGAAACAAACAATAGTAACTCATTCCACTATGGAATCTGAGTTTGTTGCTTTGTGTTCAACTTCTAAGAAAGTTGAGTGGTTAAAGAAAAATCTATTGTTGGATATAGATTTCTGGCTAAGGCAAATGCCACCAATAACTATCTATTGTATTGTGATAGTGAAGCTAATATGTCTAGTGCTTTAAACAAAGTGCACAAGGGAAAGACGAGACATATAATGCTTGAAAAATACCTACATGAGAAAGGTATTGAAGAACAATGTTGTCACCATTGTGTTCGTTAGAACACACTAAAATTTAGCGGATCCGTTGACCAAATCTCTTACAAGAGAGTTAGTGAATTTGATAACATTGGGTATGGGATTGAAACTCTGATCTAAAATTGCTAGATGATGGGATCCAACCTCTTTCTAGTATCCCTAGTATGAGAGGTTTAATGGGTAACAACAAGTCACTAGAACAATTGTGAACACCAAATTTGTGTAGACCATACCAAGAACATGTGTTAATTAAAGTAACTCTTAAGTGAGAGGGATGACTTAAGTGTCTTAATGAAATTTCTCAAGTGTTTCTTTGGTGAATAAACAAATAAACTAGAGCAAATTTCACCTATGTAATCATAGAGGGTGATGCTGCCTTCGGCTAGAATTTAGAGTTATCTCTAGTACATTCATGTAAATGTTGATAGTTTATACTATAAACTAAGTGGGGGATTGTTGAAGATTTTCTAGTAGTTTATAGTATAGAAAATGCATTGTGGAAAAGTTCATGAAGATTCTGAGTGATGCTCGCTCGCTGAATCGGACAGAAGGCAGAAGCTTGCTAAAAGCTAGCTTCAGAATTCAGCAAGACGTCGTCTGAGTCGGACGACATCTCGGACGACGTCCAGTACCACTTGCGAGATATCGTCTGAGTCGAACGATGTCTCGGACGAGCTCCAGTGAGCGAAACTCATTTGGTTGAAAGGAGCAAGTGCCGTATGAATTTTCATCCGACTCGGACGGATTCTCGGACGAACTCCAGTGGCTACTAAGATATGCAACTCCTTGATTTCTTCTGAAAGATGCGTCTTTTGGTTGAAGCGTTGCATCCCAACTGATGAATGGATGATTGCATCTATTCATAGGCTGATCGTACGCAACCTTTCAACTCTATAAATAGAGGGTGATTTGCAGACATTAAGATCAACTTATTTCCACCTTCTTTCTTGTCTAAACAATTTAAGAACTGTCTATTTAGTTGTTTATGAAAAATCTATTGTATCCTAGAAGTGATCTTGCCACATTCCCTATTAGACATATAGTGGAGGCATTAAACACTTTAAAGAAAGTGATTACACGCCTTAGATTTCTACTTTGTGACTTGTGAAAGTCTTTCTTCATTCTACATTTCTTTCTTTATTTGATAGTGAAATTCCTACAAAATTTCTTTCTACTTTGTGTTCTTATATTTTCTTAAGTCTTGAAGAAACCCATCAAAATCTTCAATAAGTACTCATGGGGATGATTAGTTTTACTTTTATTTTTTTCTGCTGTTTCTCTTTGCATCCTTTCCCAAATTTATCTTTGTTGTCCAAGAAATGAAGTTAAAGAGATTTATTTTCCCTGTTTAATTTAACTGAGACTTCCAATTCCTTTTTTTTTATTTTTTTTTCTCTTTTTATTTATTTAATTTTTTTGTCCCTTTCAATTTTATGTTTTACTTTTTGAGTTTGAACTTTTGTTGGGTAGAAGATCAAAACTCAGAAGCCTTCAAATTGCATCTGCCAAGAGTCCATGATTATCTCTGGCTTGCTGAAGAAGTATGAAAATGCAGGTCTTGAAGGATAATTTTGCTTTATTTTACATCATAAGTATTCATCAAAAAGTTTGGTGCCCGCAAGCAAATATAAGTTTTCCATGTGAAACGCTTTTAAAAGTGTTTCTGTACAGAATATTTAAGGTTTCTGTGCACTTTTGGTTCTTCCTTCCTATAGCATTTCCTTTCCTTTTAAGAAAGCATTGATAATCGATGAGTTGTCAGTGTGGGTATTGTACTACGGGGTTATAATGGAAGTCAATTGTGGGACACTGCCTTTGCCGTTCAAGCAATTCTTTCAGCAAATCTTAATGAAGAATATGGGTCCACATTAAAGAAAGCACATTCACATGGGAATTGCCATAAACTCGGTGATGATGGGAATTGTGAAAATCAGATGAACTCTGTTTTATTAGCTGATTTTCATGCTATCAACACTACTACAAAATAGAGATTTAAGGCTGCGGATTAACGGCGGAAAATAAAAAACCGCAGTTATAAAAGAAATACGGACTTTCTACGGCGGTCTAAAAATGAACCGCCGTAGAACGGGACTTTCTACGGCGGTTTTAAAATAAACCGCCGTAGAAGGTCCTTTCTACGGTGGTTTAATTTGTACCGCTGTTGTATTAATGTATTTAACCCTAAATAACAACGTGTAGAAAGCAAACTTTCTACGGCGGTTCATGTTTGAACCGCCGTAGAAAGTATTTTCTACGGCGGTTCTCGGTTGAACCGCAGTAGAAAAGTAGTTTTTGGAGCCAATTCCTGTGCTACGCATGAATTTTCTATTTTTATATCATTTTCTAAACCCTAAACCCTAAACCCTACTCCCTATTAAGTTTTTTTTTCCCATTTTCATAAATTAACCGCGGTGACGCTTAAGATTGAAATAGAGAGTGAAGCGCCACCCTTTTCCTGGATTTTCGCCTTGACATTCTCAATTGGGTCGCAAGATTCGACCTCGAGGATGATGGTCTTCCCCGTCAGAGTTTTCACGTAAACCTCCATTTTTTTCAAAATACGTTATCTATATATATATATATATATATATAAGACTTAATTATAAAAGTTGTCTTCAAGTCTTCAATTCTTCGAATGAAAACATTTTATATATGTAGTGGAAATTTACAAGAGATCGAGAGCAGAGAGGAGAGAGTTGGATGATGTGCAAGAGGGGAAAGGAGAAAAGAGGAAGATGTTTATATATATATATATATGTTTATATATATATATATATATGTATGTAAGGTAATGAAATCCAGTAACTATTTAATTTTTTTTCGGCCACTTAACAAATATTAATTTTTATATTACTATACGTACCTAATGCATTTGTGGATTTGATTTTTTAATCCCGTTCGCCCAAGTCGAAAAAGTAGAAATTTTAGGGAAGATAATGAAGCTTATTACTTTATCGACTCTTACATATACATTTACGAAATTTATTAATTTTTATCTTTGACCTATAATTATTGTGTAGTAGCACGGAAAATTTAAATGCAAATGGTACAAGAGGGGAAAGGAGAAAATAGGAAGATGTTTATATATATATATATATATATATATGTATGTAAGGTAATGAAATCCAGTAAGTATTTAATTTTTTATTCGGCCACTTAACCAATATTAGTTTTTATATTACTATACGTACCTAATGCATTTGTGGATTTGATTATTTTATCCCGTTCGCCCAAGTCGAAAAAGTAGAAATTTTAGGGAACATAATGAAGCTTATTACTTTATCGACTCTTACATGTAAATTTACGAAATTTATTAATTTTTATATTTGACCTATAATTATTGTGTAATAGCACGGGAAATTTAAATGCAAATATATGGTTCAATGGAAAATTTGAAATTTAATTATGAAATGGTTCATAAAAGTCGAGATTGTGTACATAATTAATAAATATACACAATCTGGGTATGTATTATTATATTTACAAAATTGTGGGCTTAGTTTTTTGAAAATGGAAAAAAAAAAATTTAATATTAAAATATGCCCGCACGGGAATTGGCTCCAATTTTTTCCCCTATGCTAAACCGAGAAAAACGAGACCATTCAACGGCGGTTCAACCGCGAACCGCCGTTGAACCAACGAGCCGGTCTAAGTTCAAATCAAATTTGAACTTAGACATTTTCCTTTCATTTTCCCTCATTCTCTTCCCCTTCTTCTCCCATTTTTTTCCCCTGCTTCTCCCCTGTTTCCCCCTCCCTTCAACCGCGGCTGTTCGGTCTATTCTCCTCCTCTCCCATCGCCGGTGCAACCGAGGCACCTTCGCGCCATTTTCCCGCTCGACCGTCGGCTGCAGCACGGCCCGATCATCGCGGCTGGACCATCGCAGCGCACGGGTGTGTGTGGGTTGCCTTCCAACCGGCCAACATTTGAAATTTCCCCCCTCCAATAGTTCGGGCTTGGTTGTAGGAGTGCACACAAAAGGTTATCCACCTTCTATGCTTCCATTTTAAAACTTTTCCAATGTTACCTTACATTTTGTAAATGCTTCCCATTGCACTAGGGTTTTTTGGGTTGATATAATGTTGATTTCGGTTTTCATCCTTGTGATGAATGATTGGAATGCTTTTGGATTTATTGATTGTTTGTTGCATTGGTTTGGTTGTTGAATTTCGTGTTTTGTCCTACATAAGTTGAGAACCTAGGGTTTTGATTGGGATTTCAATTAGGTACCCTTTCAATTCGGGTTTAGTGTATGAATATGAGAAACTCAAATGTTTAGTTCGGTTTTGCTTGATTAATTTTAGAACATTGGTGTTTGATTTCGGTTCTTATTCGATTTAGTGTTCCTCCTTTAGTGATAATGAGGAAAATGCTTTGTTGTTGATTCCATTTTGTGAAATTTAATCTTTATAGGGTTCTTTCTTTAGGGATCCCTTGTTTCAATGTCTTCAAAGCCCCTTATATGTTGAAAGTAAAGAAATCTTTGCATGAATGTGAAGCATTTTTTATTGCACAAGCACTAAGTACCTTTAGGGAAGAAGAGTATTTTTTAGGAGTGAAGTACTCCTCCTTGAAGCTTTGACCTTCCTCACTAAATTTTGGTTTTTTTTCTTTAGTAGAAATTAATGATTGTTCTCATTAGTTGTTGGTTGTGAAATGTGAAGTACTTTATCAATGGTACCCTTTATAAGTCCACTTTTTTGGCCCTCATTTGGTTTAATTTGGATAATGGTAATTGTGTATTGCAAATATCACTATCTCCTCTTCGCTTTCCCTTATCTTTGTTTCAAAAGCGTGAAATATGCTTTGTGAGGGTTCTCCTTGATGAAGGGGATTTTTTTTCATGAATGTAGAGTTTGAAATATCACTTCTCCTTAAATGTTTTACCTTTTGCGATGTATGGTTTCTTCTTTAGTGGAAAGGAGGGTATGCTTTGTGGTTGAGTTGAAGGTGTGTTCCTCCCTTGGTTTAATGTCATGAATGCAACTAATATATTGAAAGTGAGGCTATCTTTGCATCAATGTAAAGCTTCTTTATTGCGAAATCACAAAGTATTTCTATTGCTTTAGGGAAGGAGAGTATTTTTTAGGAGTGCAGTACTCCTCCTTGAATCTTTTACATTCCTCACTAAATTTTGGCTTTTTCCTTTATTAGAAATTAGTGATTGTTCTCATTAGTTGTTGGTTGTGAAATGTGAAGTACTTTATCAATGGTACCCTTTATAAGTCCACTTTTTTGGCCCTCCTTTGGTTTAATTTGGAGAATGGTAATTGTGTATTTTTAGGAGTGAATATTGCGAATGTACATTGCCTTTTTTTTTCACATTACAAGCATTCTTGTATTTGACATTAAAGCTTTTCTTTAATTGCATATATGTTATATTGAATTCTCTTTCTATGTACATGAAGTTTAAGGTACTTTCAATGGCCCGAAAAAGAAAAAGCAATAAGGAGCATAGTGATGAGGGAAATAGCAATAGAGATGGTTCTTCTACTAGATCTAGAAGAGGTAGAGGGCCCACAAATTGCAATGATCTATTGGAAATGCGTCTGAATGGGAAAACTCTTAACATTTCTTTTGATTCCGAGCTCGAGCCTAAAAAGTATCATACAAAGTGGATTACCTTTGTGGCATTCACGGCCCGGAGCAAAGTGGACATAATGGAATATGCATCATGGCCCAAAGTTCCCGACGAGATCAAGAAGAGAGTGTGGATGGAAATACGGGTATTTTCTTTAATTATAATGCATTGTTTGTTTCTTCTTTCATACAAATGAACCCAAATTTACCTAAATTTTTACTTCTAATTTTTACTGTAGGCATTATTTGTTTTTGAGTCAACTAAAGAACTCGAAACAAAGTGGATTTCTTATGCCGGTAAACGGTGGAAAGATTGGAAATCCTTTTTAGGGAGATATGTACATGGTGACTTGAAGGGTGAGGACCCATGCTTGGAATATAAATATCTCCCTAGGGAGACATGGATTAAGTTCAAGGCTAGCCGCGAGACAGAAGAATGGCAGGTATATTTTTTTAAATTGATTTCCTTCTTCTTTGTGGATATTTGAAATTGCTCAGTTTATGGATAATAATTTTTCATTATATTTTTCTCTAGGCAATTCGTGGAAAAGCGCAAAAGAATGCCACTTTAAATTCTTTCTACCATAATTTATCTCGCGGTGGCTACCGACTGCTGAAGAAGCAGTTGCATGACGAGGCTGTGATTGCATCTAGGAAGAAGCCTTCAGAGGACGGTCAATCCGAAGAAGAAGGGGTAGATTCTTATACAGGGCCAGGCCGGCATCTACTATGGAGGCAGGCTCACACAAACAAAAAAGGGGAATACTTCACGCCAGAGGCGGGTCGTGTTGGGATGGAAATTGTAAGTTTTGCACCATACATTTTCTTATGTTTCAGTTCTTTAAGCTAAGCATATATTTAAAACTATATTTAATTGATCTATTTACATTTCATATTTTTGGCAAAACGTTTAGGACAATCTATGTTCCCGCGAGTCACAAGGGTAGAAAGTTGCAGAGGGTAGGAGTGACATTCTTGTCATTGCAACGGGAAAGACCGATCACCCCGGTCGTTATCGAGGCCATTCTACTAGGGCACGTATCACAGAGGTTTTCCCAAAAACAAGGCCGTCGCTAAAAGATGAACTAGATTTAACTAAGCGACAGCTTCAGAAAACCACTGCCCAGCTCGATGAATGTCAAACACATCTGAAGATGATGGTTGGGTTTATATGTGGTAAGATGGGGACTGACTATGATACATTAAGAGCCACTGTTATCAATAGTGCCAAAGCTCAGAGCGTGCACCCAGAGACCTCCGGAATGGCCCCAGAGATGTTTGAGGTTCATGGTAGCCCTGTTTCCTTTGTGAGCCCTGTTTCTCCTCTTATCCCTACACGTTTGCCTATTGGAGATGCTACATGTTTCATCTACGGACCCGATCAAAGCCTCTGACGGGGGTTCTTTAGGCGAATACAAGGTACTTAAAATACATTTATGTCTTTCATTTTTCTATGGAGTATCACTGCTATTCTTCTTGGGTAGACTTTTATTTTTCTATTTTTCTTTTAAATTCTTTTTATTATTTATTTTTTTGCATATGTATTCAAGTATTCAAACACTTTATATTTTTTTTAAAATGAAGTTTATATTTTCCTTTTAAAAATATTATACTGCAATTAAAAAAACTATGGATTTTTTTAATATATTAAACATCTTTCTTTTATTTTTATTTTACAATAATGAAATTTTACATTTATATTTTGGTTTTTATTTAATTAATAAATTTGAATGTATAATTTCTTTCATATTGTCACTTCTAATTAAAGACGCTTGAATTTGGTTTCATGATTACACTTGCTTTGTTAAGTTAGACTTAATAGTTGATTAATGTTCATTCGCTTGCCTATTATCTTAGGACGGGTGTGAATGCCATCTGTTCATCTCTGAGGATACACAAAAGCGGTGTAAGCTTGTGGCCAAGGGAAATATTTATAAACAAAGAAAGCACCACGGCCGCGAGGTTAGGAAAGGTTGCGCGAGGGTCACAATTAAAATTTCCTATGATGACTTTGCCCCGCTACCATTTCCTGAGGAAGAGGCTGCAACTGTGGGAATGGCCAGATCCTTTTTCGTGGAATGGCCTATACAGTTGATTGAAATTATTCAGCCGGATCCGGTAACACAGGTATATTCTTACATTTATTTGTGAATTACTTAATACCGTTTTGTATATTTAATGTTATTTCAAATGATGTTAGGTGGATAAAAGTGCCCAAAAGAAAAAAGGCCGGATGAATTATATGGATGATATAAAATCTCCTTCGGCGACGGTTCCGATTGAGATGTCATCCTCATCGACATCTGATCCACTGCAAGAGTTACAGCTCCGAATGGAGAAAGATTCGGACTTCAATGGCTTCTTCTTTCAAATGACAAGAGAAGTCATAGGTGTAGAGCTTCCTATTGCGATGGATCGAGAGGATGTCGTAGAATTATTGACCAGAGAAAGCCAGGTCTTAAAATGTTTGATGCAATTGTTCACCCAGTGAGTTTCCAGTTAATTTTATAACCTATTTCTGATTATTGTTATTTATAGTATGCATTCCATGTGCCTAGACTAACCAATGAAGCCCTTTTTGTAAATTCTTTAGAGCTTTACATGAGTTAGTTGAAAGGAAGGGGAGAAAGGGCATAGGTTTCCTCTCGGCTGATCATGTCACACCCCTAGGAAATACATATGAAGATAGGGTACACTACATTGCGCGAAACTTGAAGGATCGGAATAAAGAAATTTATCTCTTCAGGGGTAAGTGACACTGTAAGTGCTTCTCTAATATTTAAGAAACACTGATTTAAAGATCTGACGTCATTAAATTTTTCGTTTGCAGTGAACATTGGATGCTAATAGCCATTAGACCGATAGAAAAGGTTGTCTACTGGCTTGATTCTTTACAAAATCCACAGAAAGAGGAGGCGGTGGTGCTTATAGACGAGTGAGTTATATATACTAACAACTGTTAGAATGCCTATATAATTTCTAATGCCAATCATATATATATATACATATGTTGCTAATTATTTTCGTTCCGCTTTCATTTTTATAGGGTGATGTTTAACTATCAAGCTTTCTTAGGATTGCCCAGAAATGTGCATATGCAACCTGAGTGGATAGTAGTTAAGGTAAAATTGGTTCTTATTAAATTTTTTACTCAACGTTGTGTGGTTTACAATTAATTGTATGATATTCTAACTCGTATATTAATATTCATTAGCATAAAAAGCAAACGTCTATTTGGGAGTGTGGGTACTATGTAATGCACTACATGTACCAAATAGCAATGAAATCCGACACATTGGCACTTGAAAAGGTATTTCATTTCTCATAACTTACTTAATTGATTGTATTTCATTTTGCTACTCAGTTACTTTTTAATTTCAAAAACTCTGTTGCAGCACTTCAAGCTCGACCGCACTCCATTAAGCAATGTGGATATAGATGCAGTGCGAAAAATATGCGCTAGTTATATTTTGGAGCATTAGCCGTAGTTGAAGGATACTAATTAAACTTGTTCATATTATAGTTGTACAAATATTTTTGGATATGCCCATTAATATAATAGCGATTTCAATTTGTATATTGGTGATATTTGTATTAAATTTCAACTTTTAGGGGCAGGTTTTGCTTTAAACCAGGTTTTAGCAGCAGGTTTTTAACACGGTTTGGGTCTAAAAAGTGGCCACTTTCTACGGCGGTTCAACCTGAACCGCCGTAGAAAGTGGACATTTTCTACGGCGGTTCAACCTTGAACCGCTGTAGAAAGGGGACACTTTCTACGGCGGTTCAAGGTTGAACCGCCGTAGAAAGTGGACATTTTCTACGGCGGTTCAACCTTGAACCGCTGTAGAAAGGGGACACTTTCTACGGCGGTTCAAGGTGAACCGCCGTAGAAAGTGGACATTTTCTACGGCGGTTCAAGGTTGAACCGCCGTAGAAAGTGGACATTTTCTACAGCGGTTCAACCTTGAACCGCCGTAGAAAGGGGACACTTTCTACAGCGGTTCAAGGTTCAAGGTTAAACCGCCGTAGAAAGGTGGACACTTTCTAAGGCGGTTCAACCTTGAACCGCCGTAGAAAGTCTACACTTTCTACGGCGGTCCATGGTTGAACCGCCGTAGAAAGTGTCCACTTTCTACCTTGAACCGCCGTAGAAAATGTCCACTTTCTACGGCGGTTCAAACCGCCGTAGAAAGTCTGCTAACTTACTACGGCTGCCAGATAGATGGCGGTTCAAAAAGGCCAAGAACCGCCGTTAAAAGCCCTTAAAAACCGCCATTAAAAGCCCTTTTTGTAGTAGTGCAAATTGAATCTTCATGTATTCTTAATTCCCACTTTAGGATTAGTCCTCTTCATTGTCTTTATTCTCTCAACAAATACAACTCAAGATCTACAACCTACCCCACAAAAATAATTTTATAAAAAAAAGTACAAGAAGGAGCATTGTAAAAACAGTGAAGATGATTTGGTTAATGTATAGAAGCTCAGCATATGAAAGATGATGTAGTCTGTGCTAGTACTCTTCAGTTCAATATGTAGTATGTTGGGTGTAGGAAATGACACTAGTTTATTTGTTTTTTCTGTTTGGAAACAGGAAATGAGACTAGAGAAAATGACATTTATATTTACCTTGTGTCTGTTATATGATGAACATGGGTCTGGAATAAAAAAGTTCCTGCAGGGTGTGAAGATAAAGTGAGAGCTTCTTTGGAGTTTAATAATCACGGGGATCGAAACGTTGATCTACAACTTAGGGGCTTGCAATTGGTTGTGATAATGAATACGATAATGTTTAGTGACTTAGTTGTCCATCCTCTTAAAATACCATAATATAAGCTTATGGTGCATGATAGTTGCTCATTGTTCTAATATACCCTGGTAAAGGGGTCTAGCTTTGAATTTCAGTAGTTTCTTTGAGTTTTTAGATACACTAATTTAACGTTAAAATTAGGCTGTTGGGTTTGCTATATTTTATAAATTTTCTTGGATGGCATTAAAAGTTACTCCTAGGGCATCACAGTTGTGCCTTGGAGTTCAATCTTCTGATAAAAAAATAATGCTGGAAAGACTCTAGGATTTCTTGTAAATGGTTATATAGAATTGTGTGACCTTTGAGCTTTTAGTTGGAAACTAAAATTCAGGAACACAACTTATTAGATTACTAATAACAAAATGAGAGAATGCACAAAGAAAGAAAAATTTGATGGGTTCTTGAGTTCATTGCTTTGACTGATTTATGGTAACACTATTACATCATAGGCTTGTGGCTGACCCAATAACTTTTGTGTTTCGACTTCAGTAGCCAAAAATGCTAAAACCAATTTAGCCCAATCAAGCCCAAGACTATATACAAGTCCTCGCAAGACTCATACACTGTTAGCTTAGTGTCCCTTGGAACACAATTCTAGAGGTGGCTCCATCTCATGTGCGTAGCACTTAGTTCCATTTATAGTAACATCTCAAGCCTGTGGGCCAATAACTTATGGGCTTCGTCCTCGCCAATCCAAAATGGTTAAGTCAAGTTATTAGTAGCTCGCAAGCCCAAGACTATATAGAAGTAACCCACTTCGTAATATTCCTATGAGAGATATTACAAATATAACCCAATTGCAAATTGTGAAGCAAGATAAATGTGGTAACGTTTGAAATAGGCCAATATTGAAGTTATATTACTTGAAACCTCATTTGAAAGTCAGTGTTTCTTTGAAATTGACATAGATTAAAGCAAATAATTTGATTCCTTATCACATTTCTTTGGTCCACATGGTATCCTGACATGGCTGTGGAATTTTGTCCATAATTGTATCATTGCAGAGCATCTAAAATATGCTTTTCGTGGTATCTTTTCAGAATGCTGATGGTGGTCTTGCAACATATGAACTCACAAGATCCTATCCTTGGTTGGAGGTAATCTTCTGTCTCTGTATCTGTTTTCAGTAAAGACTATTTGGAGCAGTGAACGAAACCAATCCATTGCATGAATAGAGAAAAGGGAAAGTTACAGATTCTTTTGGGTTCTTACTGTCATACGCTTCTATATGTTGTTCAGTTTACTAAATTTTTGGGCAACTTAATGAAATTATAATAGTGCAGCAAACTTTTTCTAGTATCATGTATGAACATTCTACTATTCTGAAAACTTTTCTTTTCAGCAGGCTGTCCAAATAGACAAATCTTTTTCCACCATAGCCCCCATGAATGATAGTACCCTTATTGTTTTGTGCTGTCATTTATTTCTTGAAAATTAGAAAATCACATTTTCTGTTTGCATAGTGACCATTCAACTATTCAGTAGTAAGAATTACCAAATTATAAATCTTTGACAAATGGGCTGGTCACCTTATACAATAGATATGATATATGAATGCTAGTCCTACAGATATATGAAATCTGGCACTTAAACTTTCCGGGTATTCAGAATCTTGGGACTTCATCTTGTACCCAATCTTCCAAAGTATTCGTCGAGACTTTACTTATCTTTTGCAGTTGCTGATACATATCGTTGTTGAGCAACTTGTTTATCTTGTGATTTACATTTGGTGTAGTTATGTTTTATTTGTCAGAAAAATTGGAAATACTAAACCTAAGTGGAATATTTTGATGTACATGTTATCTTTTCATAAATGAAAGTGATCGCAATAAGGGACAACCGACAGCTCTATTGAACAGAATAATCTGTATTATAGCTTTTTTATTATTATAGCAGCATTTTATCTCTCTTGAAAAATCTTTGCTATCTCTGATAATTAATTTAGTTTTCATATTAATCACAACTTTAATAATATCCTCCTGTAAATGCCAAAAAAGAAGATTGAGATGAAGCTCCTCACAGGTATGATTTTATGTTTGAGACTTCCATGACTATCTTGCGGATTATCATGTAGTCTCTAATCTTTCACCGCATATACACATCCACCCCCCCCCCCCCCCCCCCCCCCTCCCTCCTTTTTGAATTCTTTCAGTGGTCATTATACTACAACTTTTTTCCTTTTCTTTTGCTTGATTATTTGTTATTTTCTTTTGGCAGTTGATCAACCCTGCTGAGACTTTTGGTGACATAGTCATTGACTATCCGTAAGATATCTGCACCTGTATATATTTGAATTTTATAAATAGGACTTGACAGTTTCCATCATAGATAACTTAGACAAGTAGCAGAAAACAAGTTCAATTTTCAAAATTTGCAGTGTTGATGCTAATTTTTTATTATTGGCAAAACATGGTGGCTATGCAGTTATGTTGAATGCACCTCAGCTGCAATTCAGGCATTGAATTCATTTAAGCGGTTATACCCTGGGCATCGAAGAGAAGAAGTGGAACATTGTATGGAGAAAGCTGCTTTGTTTATTGAAAAGATACAAGCAGAAGATGGCTCTTGGTTAGTGCTGCTGCTAGTGTTGTTTACTCGCCTCCTACATATTGATGGAATCACAGAATGTTCTTATTTTATTGTTTCCTCTAACCCTCTTCTCCACCCCATAAAAGGAGAGCTTTGGTGCAACGGTAAGAGCCGTTGCCATGTGACCTGAGGTCATGGGTTTTCAGTCAAACCTAAGGTTACATACATTCGGCCTTAGTGGCCCGACTCTTCCACTGACCCCACGCATGTGGCAGCTTCTTTCCCTATTCCCCACCTCATAATCACCCACATCTTCCCCCAACAAAGGAGGTTTAGGGGTAAATGATTAATACACTTGAAAATGGTTAATTAATTAACTTGACTATGTTTCTGGTTTCTTAATCTCTTGCTATTGTGGGTCCTCTGTGCATTTGATTTTGTATTCTTTAGCATCCACTGTATCTCTTCTTGCTCTCTGTTTCAGGTATGGCTCTTGGGGAGTTTGTTTCACTTACAGACTGTGGTTCGGTGTAAAAGGCTTGGTGGCTGCTGGAAGGAACTATGATACTTGTCCTTCTATCCGCAAAGCCTGTGAATTTCTTTTGTCCAAACAGCTCCCTTCTGGTGGTTGGGGGGAGAGTTTCCTTTTGTGTCAAAACAAGTTTATTCTTTTATTTATATATGATTTGTTGGGCAGCCAACCACTATTTCAATGTCCATATTTGTTGTGTCACAAATTGATATTGATTTAAAGGGAGATGAATGAAACATTTTTTGTCACTTTATTTATATATGAATAAATGTGTGAATTTGTTATTGTGAACAGTAATTTTAAGAATGATTCTTAGAAGTACTTCTGTGTTAGCACTTGTTGAAAATCGTGAGTTAATAGGTAATAACCTAGTGTAATTAGGACTCTAGAAACATTACTTAAACCATTTGTAGATAAATATGGTTTATAGTAATTGTCTAGGATTAGGAGACCAAGAGGAATTAGGAAACCAATCAGTCCTGTTCTGAATTGGTTTCCATCGTTATTTCTTTCCTTTTCCTAGTTTGTGTAGGTTCAGCTCTTTGGTCTTTGGCTATATAAGAGACCAAAGAACTGTGATGTATTTTATTTGTTTAATCAGTAAATTCTACATGGTATCAGAGCCTAGGTTTTAACCCTAGAAAATTACGATGGTGGAGTCAAGGTCAATCTCAGAATCTTCAGGAACAAAGTCTGGAGAAACTGGTACCAATTCATCCACTACCACTGCTGAATCCCAAACCAACTTCCAAATCACTCCTCATAAATTGACTGGAAAAAATTACCCTGAATGGGCCCAGACAGTTAGGATGATGATCGGTGGGAAAGGGATGTCGGGATATCTCAATGGAGTGATACCAGCACTGGCAGAAACTGATCCCAAGTTTACATCTTGGTCTCAGGCAAATTGCATGGTAACAGGGTGGTTAATCAATGCAATGGAAGCCAATATTGCTAAATCCTTTATGTTCCTTCCAACAGCCCGGGATATGTGGGAAGCAATTAGAGACACTTATTCAGACTTGGAGGATGATTCCCAATTGTTCGAGTTGAATAATCGCTTGTGGAATATGAAGCAAGGAAGCAAGGAGGTTACAATCTACTACAATGAGATGATGGCCATCTTCCAGGAATTAGATCTGTTTGAAATCGAAACCTGGAAAGACCCTCAAGATAGTATTTTGTACAAGTCCAAAGCTAATCGATTCAGGGTCTAATGTTTCCTGAATGGACTTAATCCAGAACTGGATGAAGTTAGAGGTAGAATTCTGGGCCGCAAACCTCTATCATCACTGCGAGAGGTTTTTTCTGAAGTTCGGAGGGAAGAAGCTCGAAAGAGGGTCATGCTTCCCAGTGAGCACAAAACTAAAGTAGAAGGATCTTCCCTAGTGGTCCACAAAATTGAGTAGAAACAAGGAAGAGAGACACCTTGGTGTGACCATTGTAAAAAGGCATGGCACACCAAAGAAACCTGCTGGAAAATCCATGGAAAACCTGCGAATTTGAAGAAGAAGCAGGGATCAAAGCCAGGAGGTGAAGGGCATGCTCTCCAAGTCCTCAATGTTGACTCAGGAACCCACACAACACCTCTTATTTTTTCCAAAGAGCAGTTCGAACAACTCCAGAAGCTGCTCCAATCCCAATCCATAGGAAGTCAGTCTAACCCTTCTACTGCTTTGGCCAAGTCAGGTAAAATTCCAATTGGGACAATTGCTTGTACCAAATCCAATGGTTCTTGGATATTAGATTCAGGAGCCTCTGATCACATGACTGGCACTTCAAGTTTTTTCCTATCTTATAGACCTTATGGAGGAAACACCGAAGTTAAGATTGCTGATGGTTCCTATGCCACAGTGGCTGGAACCGGAGCCTATTTCGTTGTCTCCCAATTTAACTCTTAAAGATGTCCTCTATGTTCCTTCCTTGTCATATAATCTTTTGTCCATTAGCAAATTCACTAAAGATCATTGTTGTTCTGCTAATTTCTATTCCTCTAAATGCATTTTTCAGGATCTCACCTCGGGGAAGATGATTGGGAATGCTGATGAGGATTGTGGACTGTACCTCCTAAACACCAAATCTTTGAGTTCACTAGACCAGAAAAGGTGTTTCAATTCTATTAGGGCTTTAGATGATAAACCTCTGTTATGGCACTATAGATTAGGTCATCCAAGTTTTCAGTATTTAAAGAAGTTATTTCCAGATTTATATTATAATAAAGCAGTTTCTGATTTTAACTGTGAGATTTGTGAATTGGCCAAACACCATAGATCCAAGTTTTCACCCCAACCCTATAAACAGTCGGCTCCCTTCACACTAATTCATAGTGATGTTTGGGAACCCTCTAAAATTGCTACTTTGTCAGGAAAAAGGTGGTTTGTAACATTCACTGATGATCATACACGTGTAACTTGGGTTTTCTTGTTAAAAGATAGATCAGAAGTTGCCACGATGTTCAAAAATTTTTATGCAATGATTCAAAACCAATTTCAAACAAAAATCCAGATTTTCAGAAGTGATAATGGAAAAGAATTTTTTAACAAAGTATTGGGGGATTTTTTCTCTGAACAGAGTATTATTCACCAAAGTTCTTGTAACTATACCCCCCAACAAAATGGAGTAACCGAGCGAAAAAATAGACATCTTTTAGAAATGGCCAGAGCACTTAGGTTTACAACCAAAGTACCTCAATTTTTGTGGGGCGAATCTGTGTTAACAGCAGCCTATTTGATCAATTGGCTGCCAACCAGAACCCTAGCTTTCAAAACTCCAATTCAGGCTTTAAACAAAAATTTTTCAAACTCATGGTTACTACAGTCACTTCCTTTGAAAATTTTTGGCAGTACAGTATTTGTTCACAATTTCAGTCCAACAAAATCCAAACATGATCCGAAAGCCCATAAATGTATTTTTATTGGTTATGCAATGAACCAAAAAGGTTATAAATATTTTGATCCTATGTTGAAAAGAGTGTTTGTGTCTATGGATGTAACCTTCCTAGAAGGCACATCCTATTACAGCAATCCTCCACTTCAGGGGGAGTCTCAACCTGAACCAAGAAAAGGTGAGGGTGAAGATGCTATATCTGAATTACTTCTGTTTGATCCACCTACACCACTCGTAGTGGAGGACATATCAAATAGAAGTGATGCAGAGTCAAAACAAGTTTTTTCAGAATCATTTGAACCTAAAATAGATGAGAAACGCTATAAAGGATTTGTGTACACACGGAGGAAGGATAGTCACTTGCCACCTAATTCACATCAGCAAACATCTTCTCAAAGAGTAGATCATGTCGATCAGAACACCAATTCTGAGCAATCTGCTCCTACAGGTAAGCCTGAATCTCTTAGTTTAGCTACACCTAATCTAGCTAACCCAGAACCTTCTGGTGATGATGACCTGCACTTACCCATTACTCATCAAAAGGGAGTAAGATCATGTACCACAAACCACCCTCTAGCTCAGTTTGT
Organism: Leptodermis oblonga; assembly: GCA_016801395.1. Taxonomy (NCBI): domain Eukaryota; kingdom Viridiplantae; phylum Streptophyta; class Magnoliopsida; order Gentianales; family Rubiaceae; genus Leptodermis; species Leptodermis oblonga. The sequence goes on along the minus strand of CM028755.1, from coordinate 16,009,216 downwards.
TTCTTATACTAACCTATCTCCTAGGTTTTCTGCCTTGGTCTCACAAATCTCATCCATAACTGTTCCTAACAACATTCATGAGGCCCTAAAGGTTCCAAATTGGAGGGATGCAGTATTGGAAGAAATGAGAGCTTTGAAAAAGAATTTTACATGGAAGATGGTAGAATTACCCCAAGGGAAGAGAACTGTGGGATGCAAATGGGTCTTCACTGTTAAATTCCATTCAGATGGGTCTCTAGAAAGATATAAAGCCCGGCTAGTAGCTAATGGGTTCACTCAAACATATGGTGTTGACTACTCAGAAACTTCTCACCGGTAGCTAACGCCAACACCATAAGGATCCTCTTATCAATTGCAGCCAACCTCGACTGGCCACTAATGCAGTTAGATGTGAAGAATGCATTCCTTCATGGAGATCTCAAGGAAGAGGTGTACATGGATCCTCCTCCAGGATTCTCTGAAAAGGCTGGAGATAAGGTGTGCAAACTGAAAAAATCCATGTACGGGCTTAAGCAATCTCCAAGAGCATAGTTTGACAGGTTCACCAAGTTTGTCAAGACTCAGGGATATACACAAGGCCAATCTGATCACACCTTGTTTGTCCGAAGAAATAAAGGGAAAATATCATTATTGATTGTGTATGTTGATGACATTATTGTCACTGGTGATGATGTTGAGGGGATGCAGAAATTGAAAAATAGCCTTGCCAAGGAATTTGAAATTAAAGACTTGGAAAAGCTGCAATACTTTCTAGGGATGGAGATAGCTAGATCAAAAGGAGGGATCATGGTGTCACAGAGGAAGTACACTCTCGACCTATTAACTGAAACTGGAATGATTGGCTGCAAGCCTTGTGACACTCCAATTGATGTGAATGTCAAACTGGGGGAGTTTAAAGATAGAATCCCAACAGACACAGGAAGGTATCAACGGCTGGTCGGTAGATTGATCTACTTGGCTCACACTAGCACTAGTACAGAAATGATCAAAGGAGGCGCCCCTTTGGAGGCGGATGTACAAACACCCGCCTCCAAAGGGGCCAGAAAAGCCTTTGGAGGCGGATGCAGCATCCACCCGCGTCCAATAATTAATTATTGGAGGCGGGTGGATGTTGCACCCGCCTCCAAAGACAATTGGAGGCGGGTGCAACATGCACCCGCATCCAATACTTAACTATTGGAGGCGGGTGTATGTTGCACCCGCTTCCAAAGACAATTGGAGGCGGGTGCAACATGCACCCGCATCTTATTGGATGCGGGTGCATGTTGCACCCGCCTCCAATTGTCTTTGGAGGCGGGTGCAACATCCAATTGTCTTTGGAGGCGGGTGCAACATCCACTCGCCTCCAATTAGGGAGGTAATTGGAGGCGGGCCCGCCTCCAATTTCAAAACACGAAAACATTTTTTTTTAAATTTTCAATACTAGATTAAAATTTGTCTTTATTTTGGACTGTTGAAAATAATTTTAAAAATTTTTTGAGATTCTAGCGAAGCGAAATTAGTAGATAATAAAAATCACAAGTTTTAGAAGAAATATATAATTTCGATTTTAATATTAAATACATAAGTATATATAGCGTAGTGGTCAATTTAATGTGCAAGAGTTAAGTGAAACTCTAGGCGCGAGTTCGATTCCTACTAAAGCCATAAAGTGCAAAAAAAAGAAATTAAATGTTTTTTACGAGGGGTTATTGGAGGCGGGTGCAAAATTGCACCCGCCTCGAATAACACTTATTGGAGGCGGGTGCATGTTGCACCCGCCTCCAATATAGGAACATTGGAGGCGGGTGCAGAGTGCACCCGCCTCCAATATAGGAGCATTGGAGGCGGGTGCAAAGTGCACCCGCCTCCAATGCTCTATAATTGGAGGCGGGTGCACTCTGCACCCGCCTCCAATGCTCCTCTTAACAGAGGCGGGTGCGGGCACCTCCAAATGGAGGCGCCCGCAGCTGAGGCGGGTGCTGCATGCCTCCAATCCCCCTTAGGACCCGCCTCCTAAGGGGGATTTTGTAGTAGTGTAGACCAAATATTTCTTTTGCTGTTAGCTTGATCAGTCAATTCATGCACTCTCCAAAAGGGGAACACATGGAGGCTGCATACAGAGTCATGAGGTATCTCAAAGGAGCTCCAGGAAAAGGGATATTTTTCAGAAAAAATGAAGACAGAAAGATGGAGGTATACATTGATGCTGACTGGGCTGGAAATGTTGTTGATAGAAGGTCTACCTCAGGGTATTGTTCATATCTGTGGGGGAATCTCGTCACATGGAGAAGCAAGAAACAAGACGTGGTTGCTAGAAGCAGTGCAGAAGCTGAATTCAGGGCAATGGCGCTTGGAATTAAAGAGGCCTTATGGCTGAGACGGGTTCTAAAGGATCTACACTTAAAAGCTCAACTTCCTATAATGCTGTATTTTAACAATAAATCAGCAATAAGTATTGCACACAATCCAGTACAGCATGATAGGACGAAACATATTGAGATAGATCGGAACTTCATCAAAGAGACGATCGAGGCAGGGATAATTTGCACTCCCTTTGTACCATCCACACAACAAATTGCAGATGTGTTGACTAAAGGGCTTCTGAAGAAATCATTTGAGGTTCAGATTGGCAAGTTGGGCATGATAGACATCTTTGCACCAACTTGAGGGGGAGTGTTGAAAATCGTGAGTTAATAGGTAATAACCTAGTGTAATTAGGACTCCAGAAACATTACCTTAAACAATTTGTAGATAAATATGGTTTTTAGTAATTGTCTAGGATTAGGAGACCAAGAGGAATTAGGAAACCAATCAGTCCTGTTCTGAATTGGTTTCCATCGTTATTTCTTTCCTTTTCCTAGTTTGTGTAGGTTCAGCTCTTTGACTATATAAGAGACCAAAGAGCTGTGATGTATTTTATCTGTTTAATCAGTAAATTCTACAGCACTTATCACAGAGCATGCTTTGACATCTGCAGATTAGTTGTGAACATACACTTGAACGATGCTTTTTTTTTTATTTTATCTTGAATACTGTAATTTCTCCTGATAGTAAAGTTGTGCCTCTGAATATCTAGCGTAAAACAGTTAAATGGATGCTTTTATTACAGGTATATTCAAATATTCCAGGTAATAGGTCTCATGTGGTAAATACTTGGGCCATGCTGGCTCTCATTGATGCTGGGCAGGTAAAGACACTTTCACTAATGCTTGACGATCATGTTAATTAACTTGGTCCTATTATGTGATAACTTTTCTATTGGGATTTTCCCCAGTTCCTATGAAATGCACTTGTGCATATTTAATGGGTCTATGCATTTGTCTCAACATTCGTATTTCTACCACTCTCATTTTTTGTTCATGTTCATAATTAGTTCCCAACACATTGATTCACAAAAAGTTGTTAGTTTTATGATTGTTTTATAAATTTTTCTTTTCAATAGTCGTACTTGACGATCATGAGCACTGAGAATACTTCTCCATTTGTTCTCCATCTTACTTGACTTCTATTTATCCATATAACTAACCCCACAGTGGGATAAGGGCTTAGTTCTTCTTCTTCTTTGATTCTAAGTGGAACATCTATTATTAATTCCTCCATTTTCTAAGTGGATTAAGTCTTAAATATTTAACAGTTTTAGATATGTCCATTGCTTCTTTTAAGATTAATAAAGCAGCACTCAATATATTCAGTTTTAACTTGATTTGTTGTGAAACTATTCAATTCTAATGCCTCCCTCCAAGCCTTCAGCTACCTCATTGATCAAAACCAGGTCCCTCTCTACATAATAACATAAGCTCAGTAATTGTTATCTGGTAGATGTTTACTTTGTTTCATTTCCATGGTTAAGAGTCATAGGCTCAAAGAGGAACCTGAAAAATAATTGGCTGAGAGAGGATGCTTGATACAAACCTATATTATGTGGGAACTCACTCGATACCTCCACTAGTCTCCTTACATCTGCTGTTGCATCTTTATCCATAAATTTTATATAGGCTTCTTTCAATCCTTTTTTTAAATATTCATAAATTGTATAGTATATGGAGTAAAAATCTTTTAAATATCCAACTTGCGTACTTTAGTGTTAATATGCTTTTCTCTGTCTTACTAATATTGTAGGCTGAGAGAGATGCAATACCATTGCATCTAGCTGCAAAACTTCTAATTAATGCTCAACTTGAAAATGGAGATTTTCCACAAGAGGTATTTCTGTTATTCTGCTATCAGCAGCCATTCATTTTTTGCCGAGTTAATGCATTTATTTTCTTTGTATCTTCTAATATGCATGGCTGTTTGGCTGCTTCAGATTAAGGAAAAATGTTTGTGCATGCTCGTCTGCCTGTTCATATAGAAATGTACAGACAATCTTAGCAAATTTAGCTGAGTAGTGAATATATGATTCAGATTAAACCTTCATAAAGAGCTCAAACTTATACCCAGTCCCACATTACTTGGAATGTATCTATATAGTGGTGTGCACTCGTATTGTGCTGTGAACTGCTTCTTACTTTCCTGGTTGATCAAATCCACTCTTAAAGAACTTAAAAATTACTCCCTCCGTCCCATATGAAGATTTTCTTAATGGGACAAAGGGAGTATTACTGAAACTGCCTTTCTAAGCTGTAAACTACTTCTCACAGGTTAAAAGATCTTGCGAACTTCCATGTTAAGTGGTTTCTTAGGAGAGAAATATCACACAAGAAGGCATGGAGAAGTCAATATATATTGTTTTTTTTCCTGTTTGTCTTTCCATAGAGTAAATGATAAAAAATTTCTCATGATCTACTAGCATAATCATTAACTTCAACTATCTTGTGTTACTACTACCTTGAATAGTCATAGCATACAAGTTATACAGGAGGCTTAAATTATATTATTATTATTATTATCATGATTGTTACTCCTTCAGTCTCATATAAAGAGTCGTGTTTCGAGTTTTACCTGTTGACTCAGAAATAGTTGTACTACTAGATTCTTTTAATGAGACAGAGAGTATAATGTTCCTTTAACTAATTACTGTATATTATTGAGTCCTGATGCCAAATGGCTTGAAGATTAAAGTAATAGTGGTGTTTAATACAATTGAAGACAAACAGGGGCTTTACTATAATAACGAGGGTTTTAGAAAACAAACTTTTATTTTGAGAAGCCAAATAGAAACTGCTACATTTATATGAATTTGATTAAGAAATTACAATAATCATGTTAAAATCCTGAACTTAATAGGTGCTAATCTACTGGATCAACATCTGATAGAAAATCTGTGTGCCTTTCTGACATGTTTCTTTTGAAATTCCAGGAAATCATGGGGGTGTTCAACATGAACTGCATGAGCACCTATGCTGCATATAGGAACATATTCCCGATTGGGCTTTGGGTGAGTACTGAAACCGGGTGTTGAAAGCAGCTCCATGACTTCTCCGCAAGCATCGGCATGTCAATTTTCACTAACGTCTTGGGTGGTAATCCCACAAAGATGCTTGCGGTTTTGTGTAAATTACATTGGCAGGTAGTTTTTGCCTCTTGAAATGATATACTGTGTAGAAAATTAGCTTTTCAAGTCAATTTTCTATAACTTGATGGTCTCTGTGTCTTCACTGATGATTGCCATGTTGTATAAATTACAAAACAAGGTTGGGTTATAAACTGTTCTTTCTAGCACTGTACCTAATTAACTCGCTTGTGCCTTGAGTGTATTTCGGTTAACACAAAAATTGGTATGAAACGGGTTCATATATGACCCTAATTTAGTACTAATTCATCTTGTGCACTTAGATGAGTTTTAGAACTTTTTATCTTTTATTTTTGGTTGACAGAAAGTGGATTAGTTAGCACACAGTGGGTAAAAATGAAAATGATCAGTCAAAAATAAATAAAAAATGGGGACAAAGGTGGGTTGTGAGTTTGATTCTGCAATTTCATGCATGTGTTCTTTTTTGGTGAATTTTAAAAGTATTATTATCACGTTTTATAGTAACACACTTCATTTGAAAAAATATAAATTTGGTTTTCAAAGCATGATTGTCCCGTACTTGCAGGTCAGAATCGGTTAAAAGCTGATTCTTGTGCTTTTTTATGTTGGTTGCAAGCTCCGTATATCCGCATTTTTTGGGACGTATTGAAGCTGTGGATGAAGGGATGTAAGATTATAGCGCTTGATGTGCATTTGCTGTTTGAGGCCAAGATGGACGAGCGGACAAAGCCCATTGTTGTTGTCTGGGTTGATCCTGAGACACAGCTCCAACGGCTGATGGCTAGAGATGGAACAACAGAAGATGATGCTAAAAGCAGGATAAATGCTCAGATGTCTCTTGATATCAAAAGAACCAAACCAGATAGTGTAATTGATAACACGGGATCACTGGCAGAACTAAATGAAGAGTTTCAGAAAGTTCTGGTCTAGGTGACAAAGCCTTTGACGTGGACTGAATTTGCCCTTTCAAGACGGGGCGCTCTTTTAGCTTCTGCGTTGATTCTTGCTGGTGTTATCATGTGCAGAAAATTTTTGTGACGATACTGACTTGTTTATCCCAGAGAACATATAAAACGCATGGAGAATGCAGAACATACTTCATTTGTAGAAATAACTTCTTGTATTTATTGTTTAATACCTAAAAGATTTTGTAAATGGTTTACCTGATTTTAGAGTTAATAGTTGATTAATCTTGTCCAGTAATCAGTAAAGTGCATGTCTTCCTTTTATATGACCAATAGCTTCTATATGTGTAAGAAGTTTGCTCATGTTTGAAATCATTTTGATAGTGCAATCTGGGTTTAGTTCACTCTTGAGTTCATTCTGTCCTTTTTTCTTTTGGTGGGCTGCTCTTTCCAGCTTCATTTGGCGATTGGCATCTGTCTATTTCTTCTTTATGTTGGTTTGTGCAACACGGGTTCATCACAAGTTTTGAAGTAGCATAGTAGGAATATATCGGTTGTCATGATGTGCTTATTCAAGTTGGAGGACTGGATGGGCAATAGCCTCGGCTGGCATTGCATCAGCAATTAGGAACATCCATATAAAAATGACAGATTCTGCTCCAGAACCTTTTCAGGAAGAAGCCTAGACTGCATTGAGAAGTCCTCCCGAATTTTGTGAATCATTAAGAAAGGTTAGCAATCCCATCCAATCCAATCGAATATTTCTCCCGAATTCCAGTTGCTTTTAGTGACTTCTTTATTTCACTATTCCGCCATAATCACGCTTAAACTTCCCTTTTTTTGTTTTGCTGCCTTTTTGCCTTTTTCCACATTTTGAATTGTTTCGCAGCTTTGTTTTGAAACTGTTTGTGTTGTTGTGGGGGCGTTTAAGTTCGAGAGAAGTTAGTGCTGTATTGGATTATGAACCATATCATGTTTCAAATTTCAAATTTGCAAATTTGTATGGTGTCAGTTACTTATTTTGTAATTTGTAAGTTAAAAAAGTTTTGGCTTCAGCAGGAGAACACAAATTTGTTGCTCATTTTGTGTTGTTTTGGGGGGATTTTCCCATTTTGGTTGGTACTTTGCGTTTCATTTTCATCTCAGTTTGGTTGGTAATGTGTGTTTGTGCTTTTTGTTAGAGCACGTTGACGAATGTAGAGTTAGCAATTTTGATCTTCCATACATTTGTGTCTTACTGTTACTGAGCTCTTATTTCTTCATTTTACTCACTAAACGGAGCATCATTTTTAGTTCTCTGTTATGCCCTATTGTCATTTTAGCACTTTCCTGATTTTCATAGTAGAATGTGGATTTTTTTTTTTTTTTGGTTGGGCTTTATGTATAGTTAAATATTGGAAATATTGCGCCAAAAAAAAAAAACTGAAAACTTTTGTCTGACTCATATTTTGGTTCTTGAAGGGCGCATGGGATGGTATTATCGAGATTATTATTGTGGTTTAAATAAGCAAGTGTAGTCTGGTGCAGCATTATGTTTGGCACTGGTCATTGACAATATCAGCGGTCCTCCTGTTTCAATATTGCAGAAGATGCTAGCAAGGACTATCAAGTTGCTTAAGAATCCCCATTTCATGGCAACACCGGCTGTCATTGATTTGAATAGAAGCATTATTCAGGTCTTTTTTTTCGGTTTCTGGATGTGATCAGGATAGTATTCTGATTTTGATGATTGTTGAGGTATACTTTTATTATTTTGTTAACATCAATCTGGAGTACTGGACAATATACCGGAAGAGGGCTTGTTGTTTTTGGTCCAAAATTTCAAGATTTTAATGATCATAAAGAATGTTTCCATTAACACAGCCTTCTATTCCCCAAAAAAAAAGGCATCCCATTGACATGGGGGATTGAATGCCTCAGCAGCATGATTATGTCAATGCAATCTTAATAGTTACATTTTTATAGGTACATGCAAGCAGATTACATATATTTTCTTCCACTCATGCATTTGTTTTGTGACTGTTCCAGCTGGCAGGGTTGCCACTGGGAGAGCTTTGTCTGCTGCTATTGCTAGTATCCAAGAAGCTCTCAAGAATAGTGACTGGTTAACACACAAAGCTGCCTCTGCAGCACTAGGGGATATTGCTTCTAGTGGCGGAGCATTATTTGGCAGTTTCAGGTCTTCTTGCTTGCGATGTCCTGAATCCTGTCGCTTTGACAAGGTGAACCACTTTTTTGCTCTGAAAAAAGTTAGCATTTATTAGCCAATGTTCTCAAGCCTCTATCTTGTGAAACCTTAAATATGATCTTTACACTACTTGGCAATGTTTTTCAGGTTAAACCTGTTAGGGACACAGCATTACAGGCATTACAAATTTGGAGAAATCTTCTTGGTAGTGATACACCAGAACCATCAGAAGCAGGGTCTTATGTTAAAGGTTTGACTTTAGTTTCTCTGTTCATATATGTGTGAGTCGGCTATGTTAAAGTTAATGGATCACATGGGCAGTTGTTTACATCTACTGCATGCTTCTGTATTTTCTAGTTAATATTAAGGATTACTGCCTCCCATTTTCTTTTCATGGTGTTCTCCATTTATACCAAGTGACTAATTTTTAAGTAGAAACTGGTCTAGTTCAACATTTCTGTTCATTCGAGCCTTCTCTTTTGCTATGCCCATTTCTTGTTGTTATTTCCACTGCGGAAATAATGCATGGAAGTTGATCACCCTTCCTCTTGGTCTTTCTACCTTATTCCATAAAGAGGATTTAAAATTTGATTGTGTTCATTCTGCAGAAAATTTCTTAAGAGATGATTATCCTGAAGTAACAAGTACCTGTCATTCTACCCCTAGGGATGTCACAACTAAGAAAATCAGTAATAGTACAGTTAAAAAGAGGGTTCCTCTCTGTTTCACAAAATAGGGCAAGGCCTGGCCGAGAAGGCTCGTCATTCAAAAGCAGAGGATTGGCATGTAGAAATAGCAGTTCCAAATACTCGTAGGACTTCCATGCCAGAAAATTTTTATGAAGAATCCCAGGGGCAGTTTCATTACCAAGACATGTGAAAGAATGAGTGGTGGTATTAGGAGCATTCAAGATATTGACTATTAGTATGTGCATGCGGATGACAAGCAGGGCTCTTTTGCTTCCAGTCTCTTCCCTGAGAATTTTGAGTGTAACCCACTGACAGTTTGTCCTGATGTTGAGATGAAGTCAATCTGGTGAAGAAGACAGGTAGAGGTTCAATGGATCCTGCTGAAGAAGTTAGTGATGAAGAAAAAAGATACACGGCCAAAATCCAAGACCGTTATAGCCCAGATTCCACTGTTTTGGAATCTTGTTCTCCCATAGTACATAACTGTTGCTCAAAAACTGTTTTGGATGCCATAATAATGAAAGTAGCATGTTAATTGCAGGACCCATTTTACTAAACACATGGCACTTTTTAAAATTTTAAGTGGTGAAAAGACAAATATACCATTGAAAGTTTCTAACTTTATAAACTAAAACAAACCAACTTTTTAACTCTCGGAAAATCCCCTAGCCTAGGCGATTTTTCCCAGAAAAAATCGCCACAGGACGGCGTTTTTTTTTCCAGATTTTCCCGGTCATTCGTCGAAAAATCGTTTTTTCGGCGAAAATTTACCCAACTTTTTAACTCAGCTGGGCGATTTTCTTTGGGAAAATCGCTGTCCCGTTGCGATTTTCCCTAAAAAAATCGCCACAGGACGGCGTTTTTTTCAGGTTTTTCCAGTCATTTGTCGGAAAATCGTTTTTCTGGCGAACGACCACTGAATTTACCCTAAAATTATCACTACGCAGCCGGAAAACGCGTCATAAACACTAATACATCCCTAAACACAGCCGAAAAACGCGTCATAAATATTAATAATTCTATTTTACTGCATGAAGGTAGAAGAGAATGGAGGGGCAAAAATGTAAATTCACGTCTAAAATTTTTAAAAAGTGTCATACGTTTAGTAAACGGTGTCCTGCAAATAACAATTCCGTAATGAAAGTTCATTGGCATCCATTCAAAAGCATCTCCTTGAGATTGAAGACAAGCAAACAAACCTGATGGATCTGTTCAAGGCTAGATGTTCTGCGCTACAATTTTAATTTCAACTAGGCTATTTCTTTTAATCATCATTATTATTTTTGATTTGAAGATATTGAACCGATATGGTAGATACAAGCAGGACTAACATGTCTACAAGCATAATGGTCTGAATTCAACCTATGCTGATTAGAGAAGAATTTTAACAAAAGTTAGCATCCTGGAAAATTAGATAGAAATTAGATTACCATCTTTATCTTTAATTACTATATATCAAATGTTGTATGTTTCTTGTTCTCGATTTATTGCTAGAGTGAATTGTGTCTTCGATTATTGAAATCTTTTTCCTCTAAATTTATTATTACGGGAATAAATTTGAAACATTTTTTTTATAGAAAATTGAAACATAACTCTCTTTTTTGAAAGGAAAATATAACTTTTTTACTATAACAAACCATTGAAGTTTAAATGACACTCATTAAAGAACATAGAAGTATATGCTATAAATGCATTACATTACTTGGGTGAATTACATTTTCCTCTCGTAGTTTTGATAAATTACAAAATCACTCTTTTAGTTTTGTTAAATAACAAAAATTCTCCTTAATCGGTGTGTGAATTGCATATTTCTTTTAAGATAGGGTTAAATTACAAAATCACACTTCTATTTTGATTAAATAACAAAATATCCCTAATCTTTGGGCAAATTACATTTGCCCCTTGAACTTTTGGTAAAATACAAAATGATTATCCTATTTTGATTATAAAATCGACCAGTTTCAAAATTAATGATTACATAAGCAACTATATAATTGGGAAGACTAAGTATCCCTCAATTTATCTAAAATTTGAATACCAAAATGTCCTTCATAGATACACAAATTAAGGAAAGTTGTAAATTTTCGTGATTTATTATGCCAAGACAAAATATTCTTTTTCTTCTTCTATTTTTTAAACAAAAGCATGTTGAAAATCACTTTCAACCATAAAAGAGATCTATTTGAAGAAAAAAAAATCATAGAAGAGACTGTGATCGAGTAAGATTAATTTTGACAAAATTTCTCTAAGCAATTCAATATTATTACCGACTTCATATTTGATTTGCAGTTGTGGAGTGAAATTTATCGATTATATTTGTGTCCAACATTATGGTATATTTGTACTTCCCCAAAACCTTAGGTTGTAAAAAAATTTTCCAAAATTAAATTGGAAAATTATACTCTACTATTCACTTCTCGTGGAATCGACCATGGAAACATGCAACGTACGTCTTTTTTGTGTTTGTGTCAGTGTGTTACTATTTTGTTTCTGTTTTTCTTTTTTTGAATTTACAACGTACGTCTCAATCATTTGTAATTGGAATTGTTGTTTGCAGGAACCAAATTACTATTCACAAGAACATTTTCCTGTGAATAGTCTATAATGCCCCTAAGTTCTATAAAAATGTCGCCTATACTTAAAAAAAATGTCGCCAAGTATAGGCGACATTTTTTCAAGTACAAGCACCATTTTCTAAAAATGTAGCCAAATACAGAAAAAATGTCGCCAAGTACAAGCGACATTTTTGCCAGGACGCAACCATTTTGCAAAAATGTCACCATAGTTGCAAAAGTGTCGCAAAGTCTAGGCAACATTTTTTGCAAAAGTGTTGCAAAGTCTAGGCGGCATTTTTGAAAAGTTTCACCAAGTATAGGAGAAATTTTTGAAAAATGTCTCCTATACGAAAAATGTCGCTAAGTATAGGTGACATTTTTTTGTTCCTTTCTTTTTAAAAAAAACAAAAATAACTTAGGGCATTATAGTAAATTCACAAAAAAATGTTCCTGTAAATAGTATTTGGTTCCTGCAAATAGTATGCTCCTTTGTAATTTACCCAATACCATATAGGGGGGAACCAATCCAACGGTTCAATGGATTAAACAAAGAAGCATAAGGAGACAAATTACGCTGAACTCAAAACTGTCAATCTATTGTACTGGTTCAAGGAGATAAAAGTGGGTGTCAAACGCCCTAACAACGCCAATCCCAGGTTAACAACAGGCTAAACCCTCATCATCCTTTAAACAGTACAAAGATGCCTGTTTGAGTTCAAAGACCCATACATTCTTTAATTAATCCACAAACAATAAGACGATTCACACATACAGAATCATCAACATTACAGGAAAATCTGATAACTAAGTTTCATGGTTTAACACTAAGTATTTAGCCTTCCATTAGGCTAAATGAAAACAGAAAAATAAAATATATAAAACAAAAAATTAAAAGAGACTTACTTATGAAATTGTCTTCAAGACTTCAATTCTTGAAATAAGAAAATTTTATATATGAAAGGAAAATTTTACAAAGGGGAAGAGAGAGTTGGACGATGTACAAGAGAGGGGAGGAATGAAAGAGGAAGGAGTTAGGATTCTAAGTCCTGCCTCTAAATAGAAATTTACAACATATTTATAGGCAGAGTCTGCCTTTTACTATTACGGATCCGAAATTTTAAATTTCAATTCCGCTACAGTATTTTCGGATTTCTAACTATCAGCTTTGAAGTCCGCAACATTTTTGTTGGTGAAGTCCGCAACTGCCTATGTTAGTCATTTCTTGGACTTTTACCGGTAGAACCAGTCACAGAGCTCTTAATGGCGAGCATCATCTCATCAATGTCGATGTCGACTTCTTCATCTTCTTCCTGAGATTCTCCTGGTAGACAATATCCTTGGCTTGACATTGAAGCATCAGATTTGGTTTCCTCAAGATTTTGAGATAGATCTTCTTTCAAAAGATCCATATAAGAAGCTATAATTTCTTCTCGGGTAACAATTCCCTTCTGCCTTTGGAGCATCCTATGAATTTGCTGGAAAGGACTAATTTCCTCCCTTGGAGCTTTCTGCTGCTGCTGCTGGTATTCCTGCAACTTAGCTTTGATGTGATCAATGAGTTCTTGACCTTGTATTAGACCAGTGGCATCAGCCTTAATTAATTTCTCCCAAAATTTAGTATAACTTGCCCTTTTTAGGCAGGGGAGTTTTTCAGGAGTATAACCTACTTCTGGCGCCCATTTCCAGATCCACGGGATTGAAAATTCTATAAAGAAATACATTGGAGCAATATCATCATTCCAAGGGTGACTATTATCCAAATTCATAATTTTTGGGGAAAGTTTCACCCATTCCGCATATAATGCTTTAAAAGGCTCAGGAAGAACCTTAATGGATGGACCAAAATTAATCCACCACTTAATAAACCAATTTGGCAAAGGTTTATTATATACCTCAGAACAGATTTTTATAAACCAAGAATGCTTTCTCCTTGGATTTTCATAGAGTAGAACTCTGGTAAGGGACTCAACATAATCCCAATACTTATACTTTATCAAAGTTTTCTGGTCAGGATGAAGATATTCTCTATCCTTCAGAGTTGATAAACCCCATTCTTCTGCAGATATCACCTGCTTGATTATAATCTTACTGAAATTATAAATATTCTGGGCATTACTAGCATCTGTAAAGTGAGTAATTTCACAATTTCCTGAAATTTTCAGAAGATTCTCAAAATATGGCCTTGGCTTATAAGCCATCTCTGCATATCCAGAGTTATCCAAATACCTGTTCATTAGTGTCCATGGATCATTGATCCACTGCAAATATTTGCCTTCCAAGAGTATTATTACCTCTTTATTATTATTCTGGAAATAAGAAGTGAGATATTCTTCTTTATCCTCTTCTCCAACAATTTTTGAATAAGATGAGGCTGATGAAGCAGAAGTATCACCTTGCTTTTTGTTTATGAATTCCATAAATTCCTCATATGATGGATCTTCTGGAGACATACTCCTTCTAGCAGAGATATTTTCTGCTACCAGCTTCCTACTACCCTGCTGGGCGAGGATATTTCCCCGTCCTCCTCGACCTCGGTAAGGGCCAGAGGCCCTTCCTCTGGGGTGCATCAACCTGCAATTATAAAAATTATGATCAGTCATTATTTAAAAATTCTCTTGTCAAGAAATCTGGAAGACTATTGTCTTCTCCTTTCTTATACTGTATTTCAAAATCAAAAGGGGCTAAATGAGCCTGCCATCTAGCAAACATTTGCTTAGATACATCATGTTTAAAATCTTCATTAAACATAAACTTTGCAGATTTGCAATCAGTTCGTATAACAAACTTTTGATTATATAAATCATCTTGAAATTTCAACACACATTTAACAATGGCTAAGATTTCTTTTGCCACAGTAGCATAATTTTTCTGGCTTTCAGACCATTTGCCTGAATAATATCTAACAAGAAATTCTTGTTTATCAATTTTAGATTTTTGCTTTAAAATTCCACCATAACCTAAATCTGAAGCATCAGTTTCTATTATTTTCTCCAGATTAGGATTTGCAATCATTAAATAAGGAAGTGATTTCACTTTAGACTTAATCCGTTTAACTGCCTCAGTATGCTCATTTGTCCAAGGCTTAGGATTCTTCTTCAATCTATCATAAAGAATTGAAGTATCTTCATTAAGATTTTTATAATAAGAAGAAATATAATTTAGACTTCCCAAAAATCTTTGCAATTGGGTTTTATCCAGAATTTCATCTGGAAATTTAGAAGCAAAATCAATACTTCTATTGATTGGAATAATATTTCATTTTTCAATATTATGACCTAAAAATCTTATTTTTGTTTGAAACAAACTCATTTTGGACTTAGATATAACTAAACCAATAACTCATAAGTTTGTGTCAAACAAAAATAAGATTTTTAGGTCATAATATTGAAAAAGGAAATATTATTCCAATCAATAGAAGTATTGATTTTGCTTCTAAATTTCCAGATGAAATTCTGGATAAAACCCAATTGCAAAGATTTTTGGGAAGTCTAAATTATATTTCTTCTTATTATAAAAATCTTAATGAAGATACTTCAATTCTTTATGATAGATTGAAGAAGAATCCTAAGCCTTGGACAAATGAGCATACTGAGGCAGTTAAACGGATTAAGTCTAAAGTGAAATCACTTCCTTGTTTAATGATTGAAAATCCTAATCTGGAGAAAGTAATAGAAACTGATGCTTCAGATTTAGGTTATGGTGGAATTTTAAAGCAAAAATCTAAAATTGATAAACAAGAATTTCTTGTTAGATATTATTCAGGCAAATGGTCTGAAAGCCAGAAAAATTATGCTACTGTGGCAAAAGAAATCTTAGCCATTGTTAAATGTGTGTTGAAATTTCAAGATGATTTATATAATCAAAAGTTTGTTATACGAACTGATTGCAAATCTGCAAAGTTTATGTTTAATGAAGATTTTAAACATGATGTATCTAAGCAAATGTTTGCTAGATGGCAGGCTCATTTAGCCCCTTTTGATTTTGAAATACAGTATAACAAAGGAGAAGACAATAGTCTTCCAGATTTCTTGACAAGAGAATTTTTAAATAATGACTGATCATAATTTTTATAATTGCAGGTTGATGCACCCCAGAGGAAGGGCCTCTGGCCCTTACCGAGGTCGAGGAGGACGGGGAAATATCCTCGCCCAGCAGGGTAGTAGGAAGCTGGTAGCAGAAAATATCTCTGCTAGAAGGAGTATGTCTCCAGAAGATCCATCATATGAGGAATTTTGGAATTCATAAACAAAAAGCAAGGTGATACTTCTGCTTCATCAGCCTCATCTTATTCAAAAATTGTTGGAGAAGAGGATAAAGAAGAATATCTCACTTCTTATTTCCAGAATAATAATAAAGAGGTAATAATACTCTTGGAAGGCAAAGATTTGCAGTGGATCAATGATCCATGGACATTAATGAACAGGTATTTGGATAACTCTGGATATGCAGAGATGGCTTATAAGCCAAGGCCATATTTTGAGAATCTTCTGAAAATTTTAGGAAATTGTGAAATTACTCACTTTACAGGTGCTGGTAATGCCCAGAATATTTATAATTTCAGTAAGATTATAATCAAGCAGGTGATATCTGCAGAAGAATGGGGTTTATCAATTCTGAAGGATAGAGAATATCTTCATCCTGACCAGAAAACTTTGATAAAGTATAAGTATTGGGATTATGTTGAGTCCCTTACCAGAGTTCTACTCTATGAAAATCCAAGGAGAAAGCATTCTTGGTTTATAAAAATCTGTTCTGAGGTATATAATAAACCTCTGCCAAATTGGTTTAGTAAGTGGTGGATTAATTTTGGTCCATCCATTAAGGTTCTTCCTGAGCCTTTTAAAGCATTATATGCGGAATGGGTGAAAATTTCCCCAAAAATTATGAATTTGGATAATAGTCACCCTTGGAATGATGGTATTGCTCCAATGTATTTCTTTATAGAATTTTCAATCCCGTGGATCTGGAAATGGGCGCCAGAAGTAGGTTATACTCCTGAAAAACTCCCCTGCCTAAAAAGGGCAAGTTATACTAAATTTTGGGAGAAATTAATTAAGGCTGATGCCACTGGCCTAATACAAGGTCAAGAACTCATTGATGAAATCAAAGCTAAGTTGCAGGAATACCAGCAGCAGCAGCAGAAAGCTCCAAGGGAGGAAATTAGTCCTTTCCAGCAAATTCATAGGATGCTCCAAAGGCAGAAGGGAATTGTTACCCGAGAAGAAATTATAGCTTCTTATTTGGATCTTTTGAAAGAAGATCTATCTCAAAATCTTGAGGAAACCAAATCTGATGCTTCAATGTCAAGCCAAGGATATTGTCTACCAGGAGAATCTCAGGAAGAAGATGAAGAAGTCGACATCGACATTGATGAGATAATGCTCGCCATTAAGAGCTCTGTGACTGGTTCTACCGGTAAAAGTCCAAGAAATGACTAACATAGGCGGTTGCGGACTTCACCAACAAAAATGTTGCGGACTTCAAAGCTGATAGTTAGAAATCTGAAAATACTGTAGCGGAATTGAAATTTAAAATTTCGGATCCGTAATTGTAAAAGGCAGACTCTGCCTATAAATATGTTGTAAATTTCTATTTAGAGGCAGGACTTAGAATCCCAACTCCTTCCTCTTTCATTCCTCCCCTCTCTTGTACATCGTCCAACTCTCTCTTCCCCTTTGTAAAATTTTCCTTTCATATATAAAATTTTCTTATTTCAAGAATTGAAGTCTTGAAGACAATTTCATAAGTAAGTCTCTTTTAATTTTCTGTTTTATATATTTTATTTTTCTGTTTTCATTTAGCCTAATGGAAGGCTAAATACTTAGTGTTAAACCATGAAGCTTAGTTATCAGATTTTCCTGTAATGTTGATGATTCTGTATGTGTGAATCGTCTTATTGTTTGTGGATTAATTAAAGAATGTATGGGTCTTTGAACTTAAACAGGCATCTTTGTACTGTTTAAAGGATGATGAGGGTTTAGCCCGTTGTTAGCCTGGGATTGGCGTTGTTAGGGCGTTTGACACCCACTTTTATCTCCTTGACCAAGTACAATAGATTGACAGTTTTGAGTTCAGCGTAATTTGTCTCCTTATGCTTCTTTGTTTAATCCATTGAACCGTTGGATTGGTTCAAAAATAACTTAGGGCATTATAGTAAATTCACAGAAAAATGTTCCTGTGAATAGTATTTTGGTTCCTGCAAATAGTATGCTCCTTTGTAATTTACCCAATAAAATTATAAGCTCCTAGCTGTCCAGCATTTTAGGTTGGCAAGTTACAATTAAGTACATAGTGGAACGTTTAACTAACAGTACTTGATCTTAAAAAAAAAAATTAAATAAAATTAATACTACTAAATTAAATATTTTTTCGATTCCATTATAAAAGTTTACATAAAAGAAGTTATAATAGAGAAGTCTAGTTTTAAATTTTCTATTCTTAATACTTTTATTAGTTTACATAAAAGAAGTTATAATAGAGAAGTCTAGTTTTAAATTTTCTATTCTTAATACTTTTATTAATTAGTCCACATTTAAAAAGTAAGACATTAGTAGAACAAATGATGTTAAATTATTTATTTTATGTATTGTACCTTATAATTTATAATCAATTGTACATTTATAAAATTAGACTCTTCTAACGAAATAGATAAAGTATATTTCTAAGCCACATGAAAGGGCTTTTCATATGTATGGTTATTTCTGGCAGTGTATCACTATCAATGTCTTCTATTCTCATATCCAATGGCAATTCCCAATTGAAAGAATAAAAAGGATTGGCCAAATGAAACTTTCACTATCATGTCCTTCTTGAAATTTTAGGACTAGTCACATGTGAGACTAGAGTATATTTAGATAAAAGACTCAACTACACATACGCGCTATTTCCTTTTTATTATTTTTTTTATAAAAAAAATACTTTTTTTTACATGGTCTTTTTCCTAGATAGAGACGCACTCCAAGGAGTTACGACTCACCACACAACTCTATTCTTCGTGACCTAAATTGAATTTGAGACTATTTAAAAGTTACTTTTTCAATTAAATGATGAAAGTAAAATATTTTTAAATTGAAGAACCAAAGCGAGTCAACATTCAAATTTAAAAGACAAACTAGTTTGATCACACCTTGCAAACCACGGTGCCCTACAATGCTCTGAAAGTAATTGAGAAATGCAAGACAAAGCAAATATTATTAATTCAATTTAATGGAAATGAATCCCTATAGAAATCAAATTTAAGAATACGTACTTCCAGTTCTATCTATGTACAAAGCACGGTGCCCTTTGAAAGTAATTGAAAAATGCAAGACAAAAAAAATATTATTAATTAATTTTAGTGGAAATGAATCCCTATAAAAATCGGATTCAGAATATGTAGGTATTGAATTGCTATAATTTACTATGATTCTTCACTATTGTATTGAATTTATGTATTGAATTTGTAAAAATTATCTATTGTTAAGTAAGATTATTTTTTACAACAACGATTGCAAACATTCAGAAATGAAAAGAAAATATAGTGGAAAAGAAGACGAAAAGAAGTAACAGATGTTACACATGGGAAAATAACTCTCTTGAAACTGTTGTGAATCATTGTTTTCTTTGTTTACTTAGACTAAAGAATGCAACTGTTCCTTTATGCAGAGGTAATTTAGAGTAGAAGAGTTTCTAGCTGTCGGATGAAAGAAGACTACCACCAAATGAATCTCAACCCATGAATTTCCCCACATCCCTTATTTATGTCATCATATAGATAAAATAATTTTACCTAAAAGTTTGGTCTAATAATTGCATACGGATGCATTATTAAAGTTTGGTGATGCTGGCTCACAGCTAAGCTAACAGTTTATAAATCAAAACCATTTGCACATAACATACATTTCTACATGCACATTCATTTGCATTTGGAGCAAGTTCAGAGCAATATATTCACTTACTTCAATGGCTTCCTGACGTGCTCAGATGGAATGGATTTATATGCATTTACTCATGAGGAAACATGGTTTCTCTGTGTCCCAAGGTGCGTATTAATTTTTCACACCAGTTTTTTTGTATAAATATGTTCAGAGCAAGTTCTTTACAAACAATATATATTGTCAAATAGCTACAAGGAAAATCTGATCAAACTAACAAACTCACCCTGATGAATTAAAGTTTAGATAGGCGTTTAATTGACGAACTAATTACTTCTTTTGTTCCACTCGAAGAATTCAATGGTACAACTGTTCAGTGGTGGAGCTAAAAATTTATTTGGGTGGGAGCACAATATATATAAAACATATATGTATATATATATATATATTGTATGACCAAATAAAATTATATTTTAAAATAGGGTTAAACTAGAAAAAATAATAATAATAATAATAATAATAAAAGAGAAAAACAAATTTATTTAGTAATTCTTTTACGTTTTTCATTTTGAATGCAATTTTAGTTATGATGAATCTAAACTTACTAATACCCGAGAAAAAAATAATCATAACATTAATATAATTTGACTGTGTTTTGTGAATCTTACTAATACTCAAAAAACTAATCATAATCTTAATACAATTTAGTTATGTATTGTGTATTATTTGTGTTTAAATTTAAAATTTTAAAAATAGTGGAGGCATAGTACATTAATTTAACAAATTTTAAAATTTTTTTTATACTAAATATATAAAGGGCGGTGGGGACCACTAGGGGCACGTGCCCCCAGTGCCTCCATGCTAAATCTGCTAGTGCAACTGTTTATGAGTTATAATGTATAACTTCAAAATGAACTTTTCTAATGGAACGGAGTATTGATCATTTCAAGGATGAGAAAGGGAATTTTAAGGCCAACAACCTAAAAGCGATGCTCCAGTTGTACGAAGCCTCGTACCTTCTTACAGAAAATTGGAGCACTTTGGAAACGGCAAGAGAATTTGCAGCAAAACATCTGCAGAAGAGCCTGGGCGATAACAATCTGGGAATATCAGAGCTCACATATCCCTCAAGGTCAGGGTCATTTTCGTTTTCATTGTTGTTATTTGTATTTTCTTTTTATTTTTGGTTTTCTACACTAATTTTACTATATTATAATATTTTTTTTTATTTTTAATATAACTTTTTTACTATTCAACAACATTTTTTGCATCTTCAATACATTTTGTACATTAATTTTTCTTTCCTAAAACATATTTTAAAGATAACTCATAACAAACATGCGAAGTCTTTGGATTATTAGCTAGATGTTAATGATGATTACTCTCTCCATCCCATATATAGAGTCATCTTTTTTTTAAAAAAAAAATTCAATTAAGAATTCATATTGTATTTATTTATCTTGCATACTATAATATAATAATGTGTAGTTCACAATTAACCGTTTCTTATAATGTAAGGTTATAAGTGAAAAATGTTACGTCAAATTACTTATTTTAGGTGTTGTATACATACCACCTATAATAATATATCTATATATATATATATATATATATCTCAAAATGAACTCCGTTAGTTAAACAATAAAGAAATATTAAACAACCACAATAATGTATTAATTGCCTGTTTAAGATTTCTTCAACTTTGAAATCATGAGTTTTTAAAATGTGACCAGGTGGTGGTAGAATTAGGGATGGCCACGGTTCCGGAATAGCCGGTTACGGTTCCAAAACCGCCGGTTACGGTTCATAAATTAGTGGAACCGGAACTGGAACCTTGGGTGGACGGTTCCGTGCCGGTTCCAGAACCGCCGGTTCCGATTCCAATTCCGGTTCTGTCACGGTTCTAGTTCTAGTCTGTCACAGTTCCGGTTCTGTCACGGTTCCCGTTTCGATTCCAATCTTTTCCGTTTATTTAACAATTTTTTTTGTTTATTTAAAAATTTTAACTTATAAATGTTATTTTATTTTGACTCAATTAATAACTCAATTATTTATAAATAATTAAAATTACAAAAATAAAATAAAATCTGTAGCGACGGTACATACATTTAAACAATTAAATGATTTATATAATAAAAGATACAAAAATAATTGTGAAAAAATATATATACAGATAAATAATACCTCAATATATTATTTTAAAAAAATCGAGAGACTGATGTCTTGTTATAAATCGTGAGAAATCAGAGTTTGAACTTTGAAGTATTGAAACTTTTACAAAATAAATACATCTTGAATATTTAATATAATTCTTCTTCATCATCTTCATCATTTGCCGAAGTTGCGGTTGGATCTAATTTAATTTAATAATTAATTAATTTTAATCTAAATTAATGCTTATTTATATTATATTAATAATATATATAAAAAGTATACTATTAGTTTATATATTATTATAATATATACTTAAAAATAGTTTATATATATTATATGTTAAGCATATAATATAATTATAATTATAAGAAAGAAATTCAAAAAAAGCAAATAGTTGAAGTGGTTAATCAACTTTGCTTAAAGTCTTTCAATTCTAACAAAGGGTCATGTGTTCGAATCTGTACAAGAAGAATGTAAAAATTATTAATTTTATGGTTCTCACATTAGAACCGAGGGTTGGACCCTTTGGAACCGGAGGGTTGGAACTAGCGGTTCCGACCCGCCGGTTCTCGGTTCTCAGACAAGAGGAACCGGAACCTTAACTGCCAGAGGCGAGTCTGGTTCCGGTTCTGGAACCGGGGGCCACGGTTCCGGTTCCAAAACCGGCGGTCCGGTTCCGGTTCGAACCAGAACCGTGGCCATCTCTAGGTAGAATACAAGTCTGGGAAAAAAGCTGAATTTCTTAAGGGACAGATTGGTAGAACATTTCTTTTGGGCGTTAGGAATGAACTTTGGAATGTTTGGCAAAGGTCATCTCTCTGATAGTGTAGGATATAAAAATAATATATATCCAAAATAATATTAAAGAGATTAACGCACAACGGAATAAAACTTAATAACGAACAATAAACAAACTCGCACGCACACAATCTGTACGGCGCACCTAAGCCGAAGCTTGGTCGAGAAACAACCCGAAGGCTATTCAGTTTCTCCCTATCAATCTCTGTAAATCTCTGTGATCTCTTTGTTATTACAATGATCACCCAATGCCTTTATTTATAGGCTAAACTATTCCTGAATCCTACCATTAATCTGATTCAGAACTATTTCCTAAAACAACTAGGTTACCCAAAACAAACACTAAACCAAATAGGAAATAGACAAATAATAAATCCTACTACAATTATAATTAACTAATTAGTAAATACAAGTTTGGTTTAATTAATTCCAACAGATAGCAACAATAGATGATGTCTATGATGTTTATGGCACTTTGGACGAACTGGAACTTTTTACTGATGTGGTTGAAAGGTAATTCAGTATCAATATTAATTTTCTAAACACGATTATCATATAAAGACACTGAAATGAGACAGAGGATTCGAACTGTAAAAACCGATGGAAAGATTTACGATCTCTTTGACTGGCATTTCAGGTTGGATGTGGAAGTAATTGCCGGCCTTCTAGACTATATGAAGATATGCTATATGG